>CM029656.1:4214072-4814072 GCA_017311315.1 Dendrocalamus latiflorus
AATAAATTGAATGGGGTAATACCTACAAAAAGCGAGACTTTAAAAGAATGCCCTTAATTATAATTAAATATATGCCATAATATTTGACATGCAGCCATAAATCTTAAGGGTAGATTCGATTAAATGATGATTCGAGCAGCTTCATAAAATTAAGTGATATGCCAAAACCATTTAAAAAGAAATATATGTTTAAATTAGAAAGTCATGATTTATAAAGCCCACCATTAGTACATCACCGATAAATAAATCTCAAACGCAAGACTTAGTTAATAATAATAGTGGTGTTCAGATTAACATTTCACATAAAATGCTACATATCAAATTACTAGTGATGTGAATTAATCCAGTAAGCTAAAAGTCATAGACATCATCTCTGGAACCCCTACCCACATGTCCGTCTCAACTCGTGGAACTTCCTTGATAGATACAAAAATAATAAAATATTTTATTAATAAAATCAAGTCATCGTACCCCACCACAGACCTTGCCACAAATCACTCGAATCACCCATTAACGCATAATAAAATTAAATTGAGTTTATTTGGATTTATTTAGAACTTTTGAGTTACTTGCTTTTATTGGGATTCAGTTGTTTGTCACGTAATTAGAAACCGGAGTCCTGAAGATTCCACGGATCGAGCGTGGTCAGAGCGAAGTGAAGATAAGGAGTAGAAGCTCAAGAGAAAGCATCGTGTGAGCTCAAGACCGCGGTAAAACCGCGCCAGGCGAGTCAATACTTTGATCATATTGAACCTACATTTTCTGCAAATTATTTTTATTTAAATTATCAAACTGCATGATGATATTTTATATGCAAATACATGTTTAATTTATGATTCTAGTTATATGACCATTGTTTACCTTGATTAATATTACACCTCCCTTTGGAATATTTGAATTTGTGAACCTTGTCGCCCTAGAAAAAAAAATTATAATAGTAACCTTTCAAAAATAAGTCCGTAATTATATGTCATGCTTAGTATTGCTTAGATACTCATGGGCGCGAGAGCGCCCAAGCAACACTTTTAATCCTGAGAAAAATTGGTTGGGCAGTCATGGTGGTAATGACTGGTGTATGTTGGATATGGTTATTTTAAATTCCCAAAAACCTCAAATTGCTTATTTATCTGGGCGGATGGTTCGGGGGTATGGTGCAGGGGTGCACGAGAGTGTGGTTTGTGGTAGAACCGCCCAGATACCACTAAGAACTGAATCTTGTTATGACCACCTGTGTAAAACAGTACAACCACAAGTCTGTAAAATACAACTTGGCTAAGTAGATTTATCAAGATCCCCGGACTCATCTCACCGGTAGTGGATGGGGAGTGGATACGCACGGGCAAGGGGGCCCTAAGGGACACCAGTGGAGGGTGAAGTTTTCCCAGCTGTTCTAAGCATTGTGGGGATTTGAGAAGCCCAGCTGCGTTAGTAACTGTGGGGAAACATCCCGTGCATAGATGGGTACCACCGCAAGTGGGAGAAGCCTATAAAGTGAGATGACAAAAGGGACTAGATACTTTGAAAAGTCACTGTGACGGTCTGCTCAACCACACTTCTAAGGAATCGTGTGGGGCAATGAGTTGATTGTCTCTTGTGGTGAAAGTGTACAAACTCTGCAGAGTCAAAACTATTCGAATAGCCGTGCCCACGGTCAAGGGCAGACATGGGAACTTAACCAGATATAGTTCTATTTCAAAATGCTTTATGGGTGGGATTGGAAAAGTGAAGGGCAGTGGAAAGCCCTGGTTTGAATTGTCCTGGGTGTCGTCCCAGTGGTAAGTTAAGCGGCTATAACGCTGAAAGATGCTATATGGTGCAGATGCCATGTAACGGTGGATGGAATCTGGATCGCTATTATTATTGCATTCTCTACACATTATGTTTTTGTTCCAAAACTGCTAGGTCTCAGGAAATTTTTATGTATCATATTTCAAAAGTAAAATGTTTTCCCTTCGTACAAAATAAAATGTCAAGGAGAATAAATAGAGCCGTGAGTAAAAGAAGATGGATGTTGGTGGTAAATACATAAAGTTGTCGGTGGATTCATGTCGATCATAAAAAGGAAACGATAGTGTGGATTTTGGGAGAAATAAGTTAGCAGAATCTGAATGAGTAGATAGGCTAGATAGATGATTTAAATGATTTTTGGAGAATTAGGGAGTGCAAAGGTAATTGCTGGACTAAGTTTTGGGAGATAGTGGCGATAATGGGATTAATAGGATTTGATCGATTACTAGATGAGTCAATTGAATTTTTGGGAATTTGAAGATATGATAATTGGAGTATAGATTGGATCAATGATATTCTTGGTGGATGTATACTAGTGAATCGTAAACTTGATCAATGATATTCTAGGTGGAGGTATACCAGTGGATTAGTTAGAGGTGGATATTCGAAAATAAGGTTGATTTTTTTAAGAGCAAATTGTGGTTGTGGATCAATAGCAAAAGGAATAGGTTGTTAGGAATTTGGAATACAAAAGATATTGGTGGAATGTATAATTGATGATATTCGCTGTTTGGAGTTTTAGACAGCACTCAATATAGAAAGTGTGTGTTCGGTGGATTCAATAAATGATTACATTAGCTGTTTGAAGTTTTAGACAGCAAACAATATAACAAGTATATGATCGGTGGATTAACTAAATGATGTCAGTCGCTGTTTGGAGTTAGACAACAATCAATATAGAAAGAATATGATTGGTGGATTGATTAAATGATGTTACTCGCTGTTTGAAGTCTTAGACAACAATCAATTTGGGAAGAGTATATTCGGTGGATTAAGTAAATGATGTCACTCGCTATCTGGAGTCTTAGACAGCAATCAGTAAGGAAAGTGTGTCTTTGGTGGATTAAGTCAATTATGGCAATCGCCGTGCGGAGTATAGGTAGAATTAATAACACTATGATTTAACAATAACAATGCTACTAAAAGCAACTTTTGGCAAATAAAATAACCCGAGCCTCTCCTTTGATAAGCCATGCATACTATTTATTTGCATTCTGTGTATTGGCTCGCGGAGCACGGTGGTTAGTGTGCTCACACTCGCTCTCATAACAAATCCAGAAGTAGGAATCAGGTCACTACGCTTCAGCCATACTTTTTGGTGATGAAGGAGAAGAAGATGAAGTCAACAAGGGCTAGGTCGCGAACCTCCAGTTGGCTGCCTGTGGGCATGTCCTGAAGGTCCCACCTGTGTGCTTCGTTCTTTCGCTGCTGCAATTTAATGATTTCGGCCTAATCGGCCCATGAGTAAGTCTATTATTTTAATTATGCTTCCGCATGATATATAATTTGATGTCCATTACTGTAACTGTGTGCACTATCTACTGATCCAGGGAATAGTGCAGCTAAACACAGTAGATTCCGGATTATAAAATCTGGGCCCCTACAGTCCCTACACTAGTAGAGGGGGCATCTCCCACACGAGTGGGTGTTGCGGCGAAAGCTCGGTGGGAACATTGAGATATTGGTTGGGGTTGGAGGCATGGAGGTCTTCTCTTTGGGGAGATGACCTCCTAGCATGCTCTGCTTGTTCCTCCCAGACTACAGCAACCCTTGCAAGTTGGATGATCTCCCCCCATTGCTTCTCCATACTAGTGAAGTAGTGTTGTAGTTGTGATGTAGGAAAACATGGTGCGGAAGGGGTAGTACTTATAGGCTAGGCCGACTACGCTTCACAAGTCCAATTCGGTTTGGTAAATTCGTGTCCACGAGGTAGCGGCATGCCGAACAATTCATGGACCAGCGTAGCATCACGTCTCTGCACAAAGCTACCCCGTTTGGTCTTGTCACTGTGAAAGGCTATCTCGTTTGGTCTTGTCACTTCGCAAGGCTGCCTTGTTTAGTCGAGTCAGGATGCCATGCAAAAGCTGTCTCGTTTGGTCTTGCCACTGTGCAAGGCTGGCAAATGAAGTTAAAGTTTGCAAACAAAGCTACAATCTGATAGCATTTTTACTCTTAATACCACTACACACACAACAAGAAGTGGTGTTGCACTTCATGGATTAACACTATAAATGAAGTTAAAGTTTGCAAATAAAGTTACAACATGATAGCATTTTTATTCTTAATACCACTACACACATAAGAAGTTGTGTTGCTACTCGTCGACAGGCGCATTGCATCTTCTTGTGGTGTGGCCTTTCTAGCCACAACGGCCACAATGTCTATCCACTGCTTCAGCTTTCCGTTCATCCATATCGTTTCTAGTGCAAAAACTCTCCCACAACCTTGAAGCCTCTTAGCTCGATGGACCACGCATGAAACACTCTCTCCTTCATGAAGCACTCTGACATGAAGCTCGATAGCTCCATGTTGATAGTCCCACACGCGGTGAGGACATGAGAGCATGGCTTTGAAGGAGCTTTGGCTTATTGCATATGTAGCTATGTTAATTCATATGATCTCCAAGGTACACCTCGTGGATAACAAGAGAGCAAAAATTTCTAAATTTGGCTCTGTCTCGAAGGAGCACGTCAAAACGATGCTCCATATTGTCCATCATGTAGACCATGTGTGACTGACCCTTCTCAGTCTTCGCCTTCCTGTATGCTATGATCTTTGAGCAGTACGGTGTATATGGGTTGGCTGCATGAAGTGCTGCATTTGCATGTCTTACCCTTAAATATTCAATTGTACCTTGTAGAATGGCTTCGACAGTGACAACGAGGGGTTGAGAACGGACGCCCCCTAAGAACTCAGTTGTACATCTCTGCAAGGTTAGTGGTCATTATGCCATACCTCGCACCGTCCATGTCGTACATCAAGGACCACTTCTCCAATGGCTCGGCCTCAATTCAATCGGAGAAGAACTTGATATTCCTTGAGATTCTCCGTGTTACACTAAGAGTGTCAAGCTCAAGCAATGGTGTGAGGTGTTCGGGTTACGCCACCCCAAGAACGCCCAACTGCTTGTTTCTCTAAACGATGTGCTTCCTGATGTGCTCCTCCAACATCTCCCATAGCGCATCGAATTTACACTGCTGATTCTGCATAACCAGCCTCTTGAACAACTTCATCAATGGTTGCTGCAGGAACTACTTGAAGAAATTGGCCCCTAGATAGCGAATGTACCATCTGTTCCTCAAGTCTGGCTAAGGGAACGACTCATTCGGATCTTGTTGAAGTTTTTTTATGACCTTCATCATCTCGGAGTGGTGATCATGGATTATGTAGATATCAGGACATGCCCCAACTAGTCCCTCCTTCAGATGTCGAAGGAACCATAGCCAACTATCTCACTTTCGATGAATACGATGGCCAAGGGCAGAATCTGATTATTACCATCAACACCAATTGCTATCAGGATCTGCCCCTTATATTTTCCTGTTAGAAATGTCTCGTCGACTGAGATCACTAGTAACATGTGCTTGAAAGCATCGATACAGGTATCGAAGGATTAGAAGGCCTTTTGCAAAACCAGGTAACTGGCGGTATTCTGGACGGCTTGTCCTTCACAGCAATGTATGTGCCTGGGTTCCTGTCCCACAGCATCTCGAGCATATGAGAAAGGTTGTCATAAGCTGCCTTGAAAGAACTGAAACTCCTTTCCAAAGCCTTCTGCTTTGCACGCCATGCCTTGACGTAGCTAATCTTGTACTTAGATTTTTTGCTCAATAGCCACCATGATGTGCTTGGCCTCCAAGTCCTTCTTCTTCACTATCTCACTGTGCATAAGATTGGCTATGAAGGTAGACATTAGGTTGCGATGCTTCGGCAAAACACTACTGAGCACGCAGGAGTGCGGCTCCACCTTCAAGACAATCTAGTGAGTCTTGTACTTAGGTCTGTGTATTTGCACGTACCAAGGATAGCCAACATACTCGCAGACCATGGTGTACTGCTCCTGTCTAAATTTTAGGATCTAAAACATCCGCTGCATAGATAAGGCCCAGAGCTTAATGGTATCTTGTAGTGATCCCTTGTCAGCAAACATTGCATGAAGCTGAACCTCCGTAGCATGGTACTCCCATGGTGATTCATACTCGTCGTGCACAGAAAGACCCTCAACATCCACCGTATTCCATGCCTGTGGCATTAGACCTTCGTCCTCATCGGAAGAGTCATCGCTATCCTCTTCTAAAGCTTCCTCCTCGGCCTAGGCCGTCTGGTCATCGATCTCCATCTGACAAATAATGCTGTCAACATATTCCCATTCATCCGCCTATCTTGTGGGCTCAACTTGCATAGTGCAATATTCCTGATCTGCCTCACCAACATCTACATCCGTCTGTCGGGTGGGCTCAGCGTGTGGTATGCGATGTTCCAATTCTGCCTCTACAACATCGCCACCACATCCTCTTGATGAACCATGCACTGCGCTCCCGAGCTGCTCCACCAACTGGACCTCCTATGACTCCCTTCAGACATGGTTGCACAAGTAGCATGTACTTGTAACTATGTCGCTGGTAGCTTTCGATAAAGCCCTTCCATGCAACCGTGTGCATCAGTTTCCTCAACTTCCACTAAATGTCCATGGCAGACTTACTTTAAAGCCCATGTAGGATGACACTGCATAGCTCGGAGTTCAAGGAGATGTTGCATGTGAGCCAATATAGGACATCTTCTATTCAAGCATTCTCCGCATCCGAGAGTACCATACTAACTTGCGAGAAACTGCTCAGGTCAACACCGTACGGACCTTCACGAATGGTACCAGCGCCGTAATGCACTTTCAATATTGTGGGTTCGGACATGATTGATTTCTTATCGCAAATATTATCATTTGTCAAAATGCATTCACTAAATACGTGCTAAACAAATACGTATTTACATGTTGCCTACATTTGGATGATAACAAGAATGGATGAGGCTATTACTTTCACGCGAAAACTTTTTCTTCTTATCAATGAGCTTCCTTCGTCTCCCTCTCTAACCTCATGAGCTGCTTTGCTCTCCTTCACTCCCTCTCTTGAGCTCCTCTACTTCTCCCCCTCCCTTTCTCTTCCTCCCTCGAACTTCTTTGTGACCTTCTGCTCCTCTTTACTTCCCCTCTCCTTCTCTCCCTCCTTTTTTCTCCTCTCTCGAGCTCCTCTCATTTTCTTACGAGAGAAATATTGAGAGAACTCGTAAGGGGTCGGGTCAAAGAGAAAAGGACAAGCTGGCAGCAAGTAGTCGATTAACCGTTGGGCGACTTGGCCACTTGTCGCCCAACGGTTGGGCGACTTGCCTAGGCTGTCCAACCGTAGGACAACATATGTCTATATTTGTAAAATTAAAAAAAATATAGGTATAATACTGTAATTCAAAATACAAATATATTATTAAAAAAAATCCTCGATCTACTGGTGCATACCTACAATACTGACATTTCACACAACTAAGCCAAAATATATGCGATAACGAGATCGGGCACACAAGAAATACACGCCGTAATAGCTGGTGCATACGTTGGAATTGACCATGGACAACAAACTAGGCCAAAACATACGAATGCAATATACAGTTGATGTACTACGTACTTCTAGCTAGTGTAGGTAGCTACTTACTGCAGCTTGCATAACAGCGCATCTTGAGTAGAACGAGCGAGCGAGCGAACACAGCAGTACAGCACCGATTCTGCAAGAGATTAATAAAACTAACCTCATGTACGTGTGTGCTTCAATAATATATATTGACGATGCATGCTTAATTACTGAATCCTAATGGAAAATATGGTTAATTACTGAATATCATCCGGATGATGAACAAGATTCTCGAGACGAAAAATATCTAGCCATGCATATATGTAGGGGCGTGTACAAGCTAGGTGCTGATCGATGAAGTGGTTGTGTAAGCGATGTCGTTTTCGTACGCGGAAACGGAGGAATATGCATATATTCATGGGGTAGTGTACGCATACCGATTTTTTTTCTATTTTAGCTATTTTATTGAAAAATATTCACATTTAGACTTCTGGACATTTTAATTCCGTTTTTGGACCCAGGGGGTCGGCGCCGTGACCCACGGCGCCGAGGTAACACGTCTCGGCGCCGTGGGCCACGGCGCCGAGGTCGCAGGCCCGCACCAGCGTGGTGGCCTGCGTGGCGCCGACGTGGCAAGCACCTCGGCGCCACTAGTTACGGTGCCGAGGTTGGCGCCAGGATCAGTGGCGCCGAGCTCGGCGCCAGGATACACGGCGCCGAGCTACAGTGATTCAGCAGATTGAATTTAGCTGTGTTATTTCAATTTTCAACAAAATACCATTCAGTAATTTGAAGGTGTGAAATGACAAAGCTTTGACTAAAAATTCGAGTATTCGTATTCAGCAATTATCATGGTATATATATTAATTGCTAAATACTATTGAATGGCATTTATTAATAGCACAACAGCAGTAATCCCATGCCATGTTGTGCACGACTGCACGGTTTGGTTAAAGATAGATGCCATCTGTTCGAGACTGATACACCTTCAAATCACATGATCCCACCATGGGGTGGTTGGCCCACATCTGGATTTTGGGGTTGGCTCAGGGAATCCCCTCTGCTCTATATAACTGGAGTCATCCCCCTCATCTGGTTTCCATACAAGTCTAGAGGAAAACGTGGGCTTGGGAGAGATCTAAGAACCTAAGGAGACTTAAGAATTTCATTTGAGTAAATAAAGCCACCTCAAGATATTTCTTCCACTTCTCAATTACAATTAAAGGAAATAAAACATAAACAGAGCAAATTCTCATCATAAGATCATATGATGAGCACGTGGCATGTGGCATGAGTCATAACATGCCTTAGGGAATATAACTTGCTGGGTCTATTGCATTTTGTCTACTGGGTGTAGCGTGGTTATTTCCCCTTTTTATTGCGCCCTGAAGATGGCTCCGCTGCATCATTCTTCCTGTCACTCTTCGTCTTGAGAGCTACCTCACGAGCTTGAAGCTCTTCCTCTTGACGCTTGATGGCTGCTTCACGCAGACTTAACTGCTCCCGCCTCCTTTGCAGCTCATCTTCCTTGCCCTTCAGACGGATTTGGTCCACCCTTACGCGGCGCTCTTGCTCAAGCCGCATCTGTCGTTCCACCTCGCGAGCCTGAGTCATCTTGACAAAGTATTGTCCTTTGTTCTCCACCTCCATTGGCCGGTTCCGTGGCCATGCCGGCGGCACCCGATCCACCCATTCGATGAACTCGCAAGGCTATGTGTGGCGTGGTAGATGTCACGGATCAAGTTGAAAAACGATAACGAGAAACAAAGGATTAAGTTGTCGTCGTTACCATGAAGTCGTCATCCAGGTCAGGACACTTGAAGAACCTACGGCCGTAGTTGGCTCGTCGTACTGGATCCGTACAGACGCACAACATCGTCCTAAAGCCGCAACGGCACTTCGGGCGCTCATGCCACTCCGGCACTCCAAATGGGTCGGACCTCCAGGAAGACATTGTTGTGTAGTAGTATTGTGATGGCTGGTAACGGAGATGTGGTATGGAAGACATAGGAGGCCTTTATGTAGGCTGATTATCTGGTGCAGTGGGCATAGTCCATGGAGAGAAGGACATACGAATCTTTTCGCTTTTTCAGGATTTCAGTGTAGCAATAAATGTTCCTATATAGGCTTTTCAGAGCCTGTAGTCTCGTAATAAATTCATAGTTCGTAGCCTTTTCAGTCGTTTGCAGGAAACAGTACGTTCCACGAAATAAGTGCTACAACATTGCCTTCTCAGAGGCCAGTAATCATAATTTCTGAAACAACAAGCTACGATACATTGCAGGAATTATAGAACCACAAAGTACAGACTACGGATTCGAACACAAATATCACATGAATATAACATATACACATATATACAACAAGTAGCTCATTACAAACACATCTCAGTCCAACCACTTACCAAGTGCCTCCTAGCTCATTACAACATATATACAACGACTTTTAAGCCCAACCACAAGCCTACACATAAGTATCACTGCCTCCTAGCCTTACCCTTACCCTTACCAAGGGCGTCGGTGCCTGGAGTGTAACGGCTAGGCTCGCGGCGGCATCTGCGTGGTAGAGGCTGTGAAGGCTGAGTCGAAGGAGCGTCTACGAGCTGAGACGGGCCTATCTCATCGTAAGTCTGCTGCTCCACCTCGTCCTCGTCGTCGTCCTGACCGCCCTGGGCTGGGAAAGTGTCGCTCCTCGTGGGGGACGAGCTCTGTCCCGTGTACGACCCTCGCCGCGTCGGGTCTGCAAGTCATGTCGAAGGCACGTCTACGTCCCTCGCCGCGCCTGTGCTGCAACCACAACGACCAGCCGCATGATGTAGCCGACCTGCTAGCCTCTGTCATCCAACATTTTGTTAACCAACAAGATACGAAGATATTAGGTACTAATTTTGTGAGTGGCTTTGTCGAAGCTTACCTCTAGGAAGCTACGCGTCCTGACGTCACCGACTGTCCTGGAGAAACGCTCTATGTCCTGTACGGACTGCTTCAGGGTGTTGCCCTGCAAACAAGCAAAAGAATGGATAATTTGCTATATGTAGTGGTATTTATGTCTATTGGAAAATAAGCAATGAGATTGAACATTACCACACGGTCCAGGACTGGTGCTATCTCCACCTGCGTCCCAAGTCGAGTAGACTGGTCGTAGGGCGTGTCTTCGTCGTCGGAGGACTCAATGTCGGCATAGTCATCTTGAGTCCATTGTCCCTTAAGCTTGGACCGCGTCGCACGCTGGTACCAAACTTGGTACCACCGGAAGTGCTCGTTGCTATGCGGCTCGTCGTTGTCGTCCACGTGGTCCTGAAAGTGTCCCCACTCCTCAACGTACATGTGGTGGTGCTGCTCGAAGTCTGTGACCTTCTTCTGTCACTGACGATCAAATCTGCATGTCACGTAAACCAAACGTTAAAATTAGAAAAAGCTCTGTGTAATTGGAATCCAAGGTTAGAATTGAAATTGCATGTCACTTACTTGTGCAAGGCCACAGACGTGGAGAACGGCGCTACTGGCCACAGCTGCCTCATACCAAACTGGCGTGCAACTCTATGTGGCAGGTGATACTCAACAACATAGAAACAGATTAGGGGGCACCTCATCCTGTAGAGGGCCTCGTCTATGCTGCACAGTGCGTTGAACTGAATGGCCTCCACCTCTTGCTCGGCGTACGGCTCCCACTTAACCTGCATAGCAACAATTTACTTGTAAGGTCATATACTAACAAATGAAAATCACGATACCAAATGGAATTAACTTACATTGGAGGCTGTGAGCGCATCGAGCTCGTTCGTGTACTCTAGGTAGGCCCGCTTCATCCTGGCGTAGGGAACTGAGACCTGGTCCCAAAGATATGCAAATGTCGGACGTCGAGGAAGAGGAACCTCTGCAAACCATGGACGAGGAGGCAAAACCGTGGGACGACCAACTGGTAGACGATACCACATCCACAGCTGGAGGAGGTAGAGGCAACCACCTACTGACGAGTTCGCCGAAGTCCGACGACACGCCTCGCAGAGGTGGCGGTAAAGGAACGCCAACACCCCGGAAGCCCAGCTGTACTGCCCCACCGTGTCCCAGTCAGTGAGGCAGTGGATGTACATCCACGACGCGCTGTCCCCCGTTTTGTCGGGGAAGAGAACGCAGCCAAACAAGTGAATGATCCATGCTCTGCAATTATATGTAAAATGATATCAAACCAAACTATGTCAATTTTAGAAAAAGCTTGATAAGATGACGAGTTGGCTCGATATCCACCCCTACCTGCAGTAGTAGGCAACTGTCTGCTCGTCCGCACCTTCAGGACACACTCCGAAAGTCTGCCGGAGCCAGGTGATTGGAACTCCAGAAGTGCGATGGCCTGCCTCAGGAGGAAGCTCTCTCCCGAGGAAGGCCTCTACTCGGGCTCTCCAACCAGCAGCCACGCACAGTCCGATCACTGGACGGCCATGAATGGCGACACCAAGTATCTTCTGAGTGTCCTCGAGCGTAATAGTCATCTCCCCGAAAGGGAGGTGGAAGCTGTGAGTCTCCGGCCTCCACCTACATGATACAAAAAAGAGGACTACATGTCAGAGAATTTGAGGCGCACATAGCCGATAAACAATGAACATGCAAGTGGAGCAATGGTTTAGGAAAATACCTGTCAACCAGTGCAGTGATGGACGAGGGGTTGAAGGTGGGCAACCCACGGCGAACCTGGTAAGAGATGGCGCCTAGGCTAGCCCTCTCCAGGAAGGGAGTGTACCTCTCGTCGTACCGCATGTCCAGGAACCCGTCATGGGTTCGAGGACGAAGGATGGGCAGCTCCTGTATAGAATACACCAGTTTTTTAGTTAATGCATCAACATAAATAATTAATTGTACAAGAAGTGATGAAGGCAGTACCCTCCCCTCTGCGGTGAGCCGTCCTCGGTGGTTCTCCTCGTAGTACGGGTCTAGCAGGTGCAATTGCGCCATCCTACAAAAAAAATTGAATTTGTCAGTCCAACATCGAAGTAAACAAAAAATTGAATATGCATAAAATATGGAAATAATAAGAAATTAAACAAGAAACATAGCAAATTGCATATGGGAAAACAACTAGACGAACTATGAAACATAACGAACAACAAGCACTCGCACCTGACTAAGTGGCCAATGGCATGTGCGTGAATTGTGACCAAGTCTACCACATCTGCTACATTGGTTCTGCTCGGGGTTAGTAAGAAAGGGGGTTGCTCTCCCTCGCCTCGTTCTTCCTGGAAGCTGATCCATAACCATCTTGTGTCTCGTCCTCTTCCTGGTTCCACGTTTGTTCCAACGGCCACCCGGATCTGCAATGTATTTGGGCCCGGTGTATGGTGGCCACTCTCCCTCATCCCAGCAAGGCTTGAAACAGGGAGACCACGTAAGCACAAGGTTGTCAACACTGAACTCCGGAGGTATCTTGCTCTCGTAGTCAAAGTTACGATGCCTTGCTGCTGCCACATAATGAGAACATGGAAAGTGGTACTGCCTCGATTTACCACATGTGCATGAGAAAGTAATAAGGACAACCTTATGCCTCCTCGTCGGTCGGAGCTCTCCATCGGTCGTTGCACCACCCCTTTCTACAACCTCGTAAGTGCCCGTGGCGTTGTCAAAATAATGTACCTCATGTGCTTCAGCCCTCGCCTTTGCCTTTTCAAGGTGGCGCTTCGGTTTTGGCGCCCATCTCACTTGTTTACTCTGTAGTGCCATTGCATGTGCGTGTCTTTCGTTGAACCAGGCAACAAGCTTGTAAAAGGTGAAGGATACGATAGCATTGACGGGCATACCACGTATACCCCTAAGCAAATTATTGAAGGATTCGGCCATGTTGCTTGTCTGAAACTCGTACCTCCAGCCACCATCGTCATGAGCCCTTGTCCATTTGTCGACATCTCTCATCAATCCCGTCAACCACTGTCTACCTTCTGAGTTTGTTGCAGTATTAAGCTGCTCCAACTTCTCCTGGAAGAACTTGACCTGAAGCATTCGAGCGACCTCCTCGAACAGATGAAAGTTATCCTTCGTACCATCCTTACGGAGTAGATTCTCGGCAAGATGCCGAGTGCACCAACGGTGGTGCAAAGCTGGATACCCCGGTATCTGCTCCTGTACGGCAGCAAGTATGCCCTGGTGTCTATCAGATATGACACCAACCTCCCTACCAGGGCCGACCACGTGCCTCCGAACGAGCCGCAAGAACCATTCCCAGCTGTCTTTGTTCTCCCTTTCAACCAAAGCAAACGCCAAAGGAACCAACGCGTTGTCTGCGTCACACGAAATGGCTATCAGAAGTGTGGCCTGGTACTTGCCAAGAAGAAACATACCGTCAATGGAGAAGACGGGACGACAATGCCGAAAGGCCTCGATGGATTGAGCAAAGCACCAGAAAGCACGGAAGAATATCTGCATCCCATCTTGAGTCCATTCGTTCGGTTTCGGGACGTACTCATAATGCATGCCTAGATTAACCGCTTTAATTGCATTGAAGAGTGCTGGCAACTGCAAGTACCCATCTTCCCAGTCCCCATATATCATCTTCCAGATGCGTTGCTTTGCCCTCCATGCTTTTCCATACCTTATCTCGTATCCAAATTTCTCCTTAACAATCCCAGCAAGTGTCTTCACCTTCATATTGGGTTCTCCCTTTACTATGTGCCACAATGACTTGGCAATAATGGTAGAGGTCAACTGCCGATGCTTCTGTTTGAGCTCTGCTTCGGCACAAGTGTGTGGGCCAACGATTCTTGTGATCTTGAACTTTCCCGTGTCCTTCTGTTTCCTAGCACAAACCCTCCATTCATATGTTTCCTTCTCGCACACAACTGTGTACCTTCGCTCCACATAAGAATGCCTCACCTTGAATGGCCTTTTACGAATCACTGAATACTCCTGCAGCCACCTTTTCAATGCAGACAAGTCCTCAAACACCATGCCCTTCTCAATTGTCATTGTTGTGGCTACAGGCCAAACAGAGAGAGATGGTAGTGGAGAGTGATGGAGATGAGTAAAATGGCTTGCCTCCTCCCCATGGCCTGCATTCCATATATATACGAGGGGAGTGCTTTTACAATTATACCCTTACAACTGATCATCCCCCTCAGGGGCATTTATGACATTACACATGGCCTAGTCTGGGCCTTATAACCTCCTATCAGGCCTGCTGGGTTTAGGTGGGGGCCACCCCTACAACAGGAGCCTCTCATGGGGAAGGGCTTCACAGGGCCGAAGCCATGTTGCCGAGTCCTTTGGCCCCCTCCGTCCCTGCGGCCTGTGAATTTTTCTGAACTTGACCAGGGGCTGCGGCCGAAGTAGACGCGTGCGCTACGCCCCCTACCCTTCGAACGGGTGGCAGCGGAGCCGGCGCCTAGCCGAAGTAGACGCGCGCGCTCCGTCTCCTACCCTTTGAACGGGTGGCAACGGAGCTGGCGCCTAGCCGAAGTAGACGCGCGCTGGGGGCGTTGCACCGGCGCAGGTAAGCGTAGCGGGCCCGTGAGCCGCCGCGTGGGCCTTAAGTGGTAATGGACGCGCTGCGACGCTCGCTCTTCTGGCCGTCCACGTGGCGAGGCGTGCTTGGCACGGTGCGGGCCTTGAGGCGTCGTGACCATTAATGCGACGGCGGACTCCCGGCGGTTGGACTTCTGCCGATTGGACTTCCGCCGGTTGGCTTCCCTGCTGACGGGGTATATATACGGCGCTGGTGCGGCGTTGTTCCTGCATATATTGTGATAGAAGCTGCTCCCCTAAAATGGGCCCCTTCCGTGCATCAACATCCCTGGGTGACGCTGAGCGGCTTGGGGGATGTTGATGCACAGAAGGAGGTCTATTTTTCTCGGGAGCTTGGTCAGCGCCGGTTATCGATAGCCAGCCGCGCTTCCTGCCCTCGCACGGCGTTTCCGCGGGCGACGGCAAGGTTTGCCCTGTTCTTCTTAGCAGACCTACCTACAGCCGGTGTTCCTGATGGAGCCCGCCCGCATTACCTTCTTTTTGTTATAAAAAGAATGTTGATGCACTGTAGGTGGCCTATTAAGGAGAACGAGGCAGACTTTGCGGGACAGGCCGAAGTAGGCGCGCACGCGCTCCGTCCCCTACCCTTCGAACGGGTGGCAGCGGAGCTGGCGCCTAGCCTAAGTAGGCGCGCGCGCTCCGTTCCCTACCCTTCGAACGGGTGGCAGCGGAGCTGGCATCTAGCCGAAGTAGACGCGCGCGCTCCGTCCCCTACCCTTCGAACGGGTGGCAGCAGAGCTGGCGCCTAGCCGAAGTAGACGCGCGCGCTCCGTCCCCTACCCTTCGAACGGGTGGCAGCGGAGCTGGCGCCTAGCCGAAGTAGACGCGCGCGCTCCGTCCCCTACCCTTCGAACGGGTGGCAGCGGAGCTGACGCCTAGCCGAAGTAGACGCGCGCGCTCCGTCCCCTACCCTTCGAACGGGTGGCAGCGGAGCTGGCGCTTAGCCGAAGTAGACGCGCGCGCTCCGTCCCCTACCCTTCGAACGGGTGGCAGCGGAGATGCCCGCGCATCGCGAAACCCGCCACGCCCGTGGTGACTTGGGATCTCACGGTGCGGTCCTGCGCTGTAAAGGCTCCTGGAATCCCGCCGACCCCTGGTCTACCAGGGTTAGGTTCCCGTACCGCGCGACCCGCCTCGGTGAACGGGGCACGTGACGGCTTGTGACTGGCGCGCGGCGGGATGTGGACGGTTGCGTGCTCGCGGCCGCTCGTCCCTTCCCTAGGCAAGGGGGACACGGGGCGGGCGATGAGTGGCGCAGCGCCGAAGCTGTTGTGATCCCCTGGCCCATTAGGGCGCCTTTAATGGAGGCCAGGGAGCGTCGTGCTGCGACGGCACCTGGCGCTTGTGGCCTCTCAGCGTTGGGTATGGAGAATTGCGCTGGATGGGCGTTTGTACGACTGCGATCGTGCCCCGTACGCAGACCGTCGCGACGCTTCGGTATTGGGGCGAGGTGGCTTAAAGTAGCCCCCGTGACCGCGCCCCCGCAGTTGTACGCCCCCTTCTTGCTTGCGCCGCCTTCCATACTCGTGTAGTATTCTTTGCCGCTAGCCTCCTTCCCGGAGAAGCAATGGCGTCCGATGGCAAGCGTGGTCGGGCGGGTGGCGTCTGCGGCATTCGCCGGCGGTCTTCGCCGTTGGAAGTGAAGTACGCACTCCAAGAGCGCGACCCGGCGGCGGCGGACAAGGAGTGATTGATGGCGGGGGAGGAAGGCACGTTCTCCGGCGAGCTAGG
The DNA here is from genome assembly GCA_017311315.1 of Dendrocalamus latiflorus. Lineage (NCBI taxonomy): Eukaryota > Viridiplantae > Streptophyta > Magnoliopsida > Poales > Poaceae > Dendrocalamus > Dendrocalamus latiflorus. The sequence goes on from CM029656.1 coordinate 4,230,715, forward strand.
CCCTTCGCTCGTGACCGAGAAGACGATCCAAGGGCTTCTGCGCGCGGGGAAGCTGTTTGAGCGCCAGGAGGTACGATTGCCCGCCGCCGATGAGACAGAACCGCATCCCGAGAGGTCGGAGGCGGTCGTATTCGTTGACTTTTTCGACGCGGGGCTCCGCAACCCGGCGGCGGCTATCGTGGGTGACGTGTTGTGGACCTTCGGGCTGGAGCTGGCGCAACAGCTGGGCCTTGCGCTCGGGGGCGTGCTGGCCCAGCGCCTCGTTGTTCGCCCACCTTCACGAGGCACGGTGCCAGCCCAAGGACTGGAAGGACGGGACGCTGTCGAGCTTCGGCAGCGTCACCTTTCTTCTTCGTCCGTCATGCAAGAAGCTCTTCCCTGCGAACTCAACTCGCGGGAAGTGGGAGTCTTGCTGGATGAAGCGGTGGTTCTACCACCGTGTGGAGAGCGGGAGCGGCCTTGAGTGCACAGACCGACCGATCACGTTCAAGCCCTCGCCCGGCCGAACGCTCGATGATGAGGACAGGCGGAGGGCCCGGCGGCTTGTAGGCGTGGTCGCCCGCTTCAACATGCGCGACCTCGCCGAAGAGTACGTGATGTACGGCGTGGCACCGCTTGCCCGTGACTGGCGTCTTGCCGCCGAGAAGCGTCAAGATGACAATGTTTCGCCATGGATCTACTTGCTGCCGGCGCCCTCCAGCTTTCGTAAGCCCCGACCGTGCCTCTCCTTTGTTCACGCGAAATGCGTTATATGCTGATGCTGTCTCCTTTGCTGCAGGGATTTGCTTGGAGGAGGCGGAGCAAGCCGCGCGCGTATTTCTGGGGCCATACACCGGCAGGGAGCGCGAGCAGCGCGCGTCTGCTATCGCCGAGGCGGGGCTGGGGCGAATAAACCGCGTGTGCGAGGCGCTGGGCCTTGCCGTGCCGGACCGTGTCGCTCCGGACGACGGTGCAGCGAAGAAGAGGAAGACGAAGACTCCGTCTCGGAAGAGGAGCCGAAGCGGGGCGTCTGTCGTGCCTGGTGCGGCAGCTACTACTGCCGCTGCTGGTGCTTCTGAGGGCGCGACGGACGCGGAGTCGGGATGGGCGAAGTATGCCGATTCAGGCTTGGATGGCGCGGACGCTGGAGGCGAGGGGTCTTCGGCGAGCGCCCTGGACGGCGGCCGGAGAGGGGAGGCCTCGCCGCCCGCCGCAGTCGCCGAGATAGAATCCGCGCGGGCCGACGACGTTGAGGTGGAGCCTCCGGCCGTGGCCGCTGTAGTGCCGGAGACGCCCTCCGTGGAGGCGCACGGAGCCGTGCTGCCTTCCCCGACAGCAGCAGCGGAAGACGAGGTGCCCCCTACGGAAACTGCCACAGCGGAACCTTTGCCCCCGGGAGCTGTAGCCGCGGGGGCCTCGCCGGCAGTGACTGTAGGGGCGGTGTCGCTGCTGCCTGCCCCGGCTAAGCGGCCTTGTGTGCGGCCGGGGCTCCATCAGACGCCGCGAGGTTTTGTCGTGGCGACGGGCGTCAGAAGCCTGTGGGACTCTGGTGCGGATGCCGAGGACCCTGCGGCGCGCACGCCCTCTGCCCCTCTGGCCCCGCCGCCCGCCGTGCAGGGACGATCATCGCCGGCCCCGAACATGGAGGCTTCTACGCGCTGCAGGACCATGCTTTCTGCGGGGGCTTGCGCCACCGCAGCCCCGTCTGCTAGTAGGGAGGCGGACCCCCGAAGCCCTCCTTCCGCTACCGAAGGTAGGTTGGCCTAGCTTATCCTGACGTATTCTTTTATGCGTGGCGGTGCTCACCTGCATTCCTGGTTGCAGCGTCGCTCATTCCGGAGGAGCGCTTGGCGGAGCACGGGACCCCCGCACGTGTGAGCCCCGCGGACTTCGTGCCTCCCCCGGAGACGCTGAGGGCATGGCGCGGGATCGTGGGTGGCGCGGCTGCCAGCGTCGACCAACAAGCGCTGCAGGCCTACGAAGCGGGGCGCCTTGTGGACGCCTTCGAGGTGTCCGGTGTGAGGGTCAGTACTCATACGACCCCGCCTGGGCCGGCTGAGCTTGCTAAGTCTCTCCATTCTGCAGACACTCGTGCTGGGGCAGGCCTTGCAAACGGCCTATTCTCGTGCCCAAGGGGCGCTTGAGGATAGGCTGCGGGCCACCGAGGAGGAGCTACGCGAAGCCTCTGGAGCCCGTTCTGCCCAAGACGCCCGCATCCGCCAGCTAGAAGCGGAATGCGCCGAAGCAAAGGCACACGCCGAGGGGCTTGTTGCGTCGGCGCGGGAGTCGGCCGCGGAGGCTGCTCAGCAGAAGTTTGCGGCGGAGCGGGACGGGCTCCTAGAACAGGTCGCCTCGTTAGAGAAGGAAAAAGGCGAGCTCGCCTTGACTCTAGCGGAGCGTAACCAGACGCTTGGCGACGCCTCGGTGGTTGCGTGGGACACCATGCAAGCGCTGGAGAGCCATCTTCAAGGGCTGGTAGCTGAGGTGCCGGACCGCGCCTTTGGCCCGGAGGAGTTGTCTCGGACCCTCCGCTGGGTCGGAGATGCCGCGGACGTCGCGCGCGGCGCCGCGACGAGCTTTGGCCACCACTGCGCGTACACGGCGGTATTCCTAGTGTGCGCGCTCCTGCAGCATTGCGGTTGCACGCACGTCGCCGGGCTAGATGACCCCCAGCTGGAGATGCCTGGCGGGGCCAGAGTGATGTCCGGCGCTGTCCGCTCCGCTCGCCTTGCCCTCACGCCCTTCTTCGACCGGATCTGGGGCTACGTCGGGCCAGATGCTGTACGGGTCAAACTCCGGAAGTCACTTTACGGGAAGGGGAGCCTCGGCCAATTTCTGGACGAGGTCCCTCAACGCGACGAGGGCGGCGCTGGGCCCTCCGAAGGAGCCGGGAACCCGCAGGTCTGACGCCGTGGCGCCTGGGTGTAGGTGTGTGTTGTAATGCTCCCTCTTTTTGCGAGTGAAGTGTATGCTTGCTTCGTAAATTCTGACTTTCGCCTATGTCCCGAGCAGCTTCCTTGCTGGGGCTGACTTCTTGCGGCCGACCTTGCGACTCGGCGACGCCTTCGACGCTGGCGAAGGGCCGAAGAGTCGTTGGACTTTTGGGCGGGCCGACCTTCTTCCGGCGGAACCCCACCCCTATCGCGTGTTAAGGACGAACCTGCCGATTAGCTATTCAGAGCGGCAGGGATGTTGGCGGGCCTCTGTACGGGAAAACATTTCTCAATATATAGAACTCCTGATAATTGGGACATGCGCGGGCGTGCTGTGTGGAGCCGAGATCCCCATATTCCCAGTTCGCCGTTAGTGCGAACCGTGCGAGCGCTGCCTCCTGCTGAAAGTTCGTAGACTGGCACGTGCGAAGGCGGACCTCCGCACCACGACCTGTTTAGAGTCCGTAGACTGGCGCGTGCGAAGGCGGACCTCCGCACTACGACCTTCTTAGAGTCCCGTGGACTGGCTCGTGCGAAGGTGGACCTCCGTACAACGACTTATTTAGAGTCCCGTGGACTGGCGCGTGCGAAGGCGGACCTTCGTACTACGACCTGTTTAGAGTCCCGTGGACTGGCGCGTGCGAAGGCGGACCTCCGTACTACGACCTGTTTAGAGTCCCGTGGACTGGCGCGTGCGAAGGCGGACCTTCGCACTACGACCTGTTTAGAGTCCCGTGGACTGGCGCGTGCGAAGGCGGACCTTCGCACTACGACCTGTTTAGAGTCCCGTGGACTGGCGCGTGCGAAGGCGGACCTCCGCACTACGACCTGTTTAGAGTCCCGTGGACTGGCGCGTGCGAAGGCGGACCTCCGCACTACGACCTGTTTAGAGTCCCGTGGACTGGCGCGTGCGAAGGCGGACCTCCGCACTACGACCTGTTTAGAGTCCCGTGGACTGGCGCGTGCGAAGGCGGACCTCCGCACTACGACCTGTTTAGAGTCCCGTGGACTGGCGCGTGCGAAGACGGACCTCCGTACTACGACCTGTTTAGAGTCCCGTGGACTGGCGCGTGCGGAGGCGGACCTCGGCACTTCGCCTTTTTATAGTCCGTAGACTAGCGTGTGCGGAGGCAGACCTTGGCACTTCGCCTTTTTATAGTCCGTAGACTGGCGTGTGCGGAGGCGGACCTCGGCACTTCGCCTTTTTATAGTCCGTAGACTAGCGCGGGCGAGGGTGGAAGTGCGCGCACGTTCCGTTCCTCTTGCTCCTCATGGCGGGGGTAGCCTCTGGCGCGCTGTGTCTTCGGCAACGCGCGCTGCGCTCACCTCCCGCAATACGCGAGGGTGAGCCTCGCTCCGCTGCGATTAATACTCGTGTCCTCCGCCCGCGTTGCGAAATGCATGGGGGGCCTCCGTAGTTTTATTTATACTCCGCAGAGTGCGTGGGGTCAACATCCACGTCCTATTTATACTCCGCAGAGTATGCACAGGGACGAGGTCCCTGGCATGCGCGGAGTTTGCGTCTTGTTTAGACTCCGTAGAGTGCGCAGGGAGAACATCCGCGTCTTATTTATACTCCGCAGAGTGCGTGGGGTCAACATCCACGTCCTATTTATACTCCGCAGAGTATGCACAGGGACGAGGTCCCTGGCATGCGCGGAGTTCGCGTCTTGTTTAGACTCCGTAGAGTGCGCAGGGAGATCATCCGCGTCTTATTTATACTCCGTAGAGTGCGTGCGAGGGCGTCCCCTCACGCGTCTTTTGTTTATACTCAGGCCCGTCACCCTTGGCTACGGCGAGTGCACACGCGGACGTGCGACTTCGGTTTATACTCAGTCCCGTACCCCTGGCTACGGCGAGTGCACACGCGAACGTGCATCTTTGTTTATACTCAGGCCCGTCACCTTTGGCTACGGCGAGTGCACACGCGAACGTGCGACATCGATTTATACTCAGTCCCGTACCCCTGGCTATGGCGAGTGCACACGCGAACGTGCGTCTTTGTTTATACTCAGGCCCGTCACCTTTGGCTACGGCGAGTGCACACGCGAACGTGCGACTTTGATTTATACTCAGTCCCGTACCCCTGGCTACGGCGAGTGCACACGCGAACGTGCGTCTTTGTTTATACTCAGGCTCGTCACCTTTGGCTACGCGAGTGCACACGCGAACGTGCGACTTCGATTTATACTCAGTCTCGTACCCCTGGCTACGGCGAGTGCACACGCGAACGTGCGTCTTTGTTTATACTCAGGCCCGTCACCTTTGGCTACGGCGAGTGCACACGCGAACGTGCGTCTTTGTTTATACTCAGGCCCGTCACCTTTGGCTACGGCGAGTGCACACGCGAACGTGCGACTTCGATTTACACTGCGGGAACGCACGCGCTGGCCAAGCCTGCGCGCGCCTCCGCCGCGTACTTGTGCGTGATGAAGAAAGATTGGTGATAAACGGCGATCTTCATTACATCCCCGTTTACGCGGGTAAGCAATTACAGGGGGTGGATATACTAACCATTTGTCCTTGGTGCGGCCGAAGCCTCTAGTCGCTAGACATCTGCAGGGCCCGCCAAGGCGCCTCTGAATGGCCCCGCGGACCTCCGCGCTATGACGCCAGCTCTAAGAGCGCCGTTGGGCTTCGCGACGCGGGAACCTGGTACCTGGCTCGATGCGCGGGCCATATCCTGGTCGCCTCGGACGGTGATGATGGTCCGGGGACCCGGGATCTTCATGCATAGATAGCCGTGATGTGGTACCGCGCCGAAGGAGTTGAGGATTGGGCGCCCTAATATGGCATTGTAGGGGTACGGAAGGTCGACCATGTCGAAGGTGGCATCTTCGGCCCGCACATTGTCATCTCGGCCGAAGAAGACTTGAAGACCTATTTGGCCCAACGCCCGCAGGGGCTGTCCCCCGAAGCCCTGCAGTGCGATTCCTGACAGCCCTAGGCGGCTTCGAGGGATCCCCATCTGGTCGAAGGCCGCCGCAAACAATACGTTCGCGGAGCTACCGCCGTCCACCAAGGCACGCCCCACGTCGCATCCCGCGATAGTGACCCGGATGACCAGGGGGTCCTGATGAGGGAAGTCCACGCCTTGGGCGTCGTCGGGTGTGAATGTAACTTCGTGCTGCGCCCAGTCCGGCGGTGCTTGCGCTGGGTATGCCGCCACGTGATGTAGTCTTCGCGCATAGGCCTTCTGCTGCCATGCTGAGGCGAATTCCAGCGCAGAGCCTCCGGATATGACATTAATGACCCTGCGGTGGGTTGCCTCCGGGGCCTGCAGCGACAGGAGGCCCTCCCGAGGCTGCTGTACGTGAGCTTGGATCCGTAAGGGGCCCTCCTGGGGTTGCATCCCTTGCGCCTGTACCTGCATGGGGGCCTCGTACGGGAATTGGACGTGGGCCACCGCAGGCGGACGCGTGTCCGGGTTCCTGTCCCTAGCGACGCTATCGCGGAGCGCCGCGATGGAGGTGCAGGCGCGGGTATCGTGGTTGCCGCGGCCGTGGACTACGCACCACAGTCCCTGGTGCTGGTTGTCGTAATCTCCACGACTTTTATCGTCGCGGCCCCAGCCACGGCCGCGCCCCCGGCCACGGCGCCCTCGACCGCCTCGGCCCGCGGGAGCGCCTTCGTCAGAACCGCCTTCAATGTAGAGGACGTACCGGTTTCGCCTCGACTTCTGCTGGCCGCACTTGGGCCGAGCGGACGACTCCTTGTGCGAGGCGTCCCTGCGGTCGGACGCATCCCTGGACGACTCCTGCTTACGTTTTCCCTTCGAAGAACCGTCCTTCGGCGGATCTTCGGCTTTTGCCGTGGCTCCGGCCTGGTTGGTGTCGGAGTCGTCACCTTGCCCTCGCCGCACGTCTTCTTCCGCCCTGGCGTATTCCTCCATTTTGTCGAAGAGCTTCGCCACCGTCTTGATTGGCTTTCGCGCATTGTACTCGGCCATCGGGCCCGGACGAAGGCCCTGTATGGCTGCATTAACGACGGTGGTTTCAGTAACGTCTTTCACTTGGCATCGAATCTTGGCGAAGCGCTTGAAGTAGTCCCGGAGCTTCTCCGAGGGTTTTTGCTTCACAGCGAAGAGTTGGTCCGCGTCGACTCGCTTGACATAGTTTCCTTGGAAGTTGTTGTGAAGGCGATCGCGGAGCTGCTCCCACGCGTAGATGGAGCCCGGCTCTATGGTGAAGAACCAAGAGAGCGCCACTCCTTGCAGCGCGAGGGGGAGTCCCTTCGCCTTCGTGGTGTCGTCTCCGCCCGCGGCTTCGATCGCGGTTTCGTACACGCGCACGAACTCACGGGGGTCCGTGTCGCCTTTGTACGGGTCGATGGGGCTAGGAAACTTGAAGTCTTCGGGCCATGCCGCCTGCTGCAGCCCCGCCGAAAGCGGGGACTCCGGATCTACGCGCCGCAACGGCATGTGGCTAGACGTGGGGGCTTCGCGACTGTCCGCCCTCTCCGGCGTGGGCTCGGGCGCGATTACTGGCGCGGCCTGCTGGCTCCGAGCCTCTTGCATATCTCGGACGGCTCCGCGAAGGTCCCCTAGCTCCCGCTGGAACGCGTTGAGGGCTGCTAGTATGGCGCTTTCCACCGCAGGTGCTGTCGGGGCCGCCGGAACACCCAGCGGACGGGTCGGTGCAGGGACCATCGCCTCACGATCTCCAGATCCGCCGGATGCGTTATTGCGGCTACCCCCGGCCGCCTGATCCGCGCTGCCGGCGAGGGTGGCGGGGGCTGTCGTTGCAGTGCCAGCGACGGTGTTGGGTGTCGTGGTAGCGACGCTGGCGGGGTCGGTCGCTGTAGTGCCAGCGACGGGGTCGGATGTCGTTGTGGCGGCGCTGGCGGGGTCGGTTGTTGTAGCGCGAGCGTCGACGCCCGCGACCACGGCGCCTACGCCGCTGCCAGCTCCTTTGGCGGCCGATGCCGAAGCCCTGGTATTCACGCACCGCTCCAACCCAGCCGTCTTCTTTCCCTTCGCCGCCGCTGATGAAGCTTTTTTCGGTGCCATCCTTCTTCTTCGGTCTTCAGGCTTGTCCTTGTCCTCCCCACGGACGGCGCCAACTGTTGTGGCTACAGGCCAAACAGAGAGAGATGGTAGTGGAGAGTGATGGAGATGAGTAAAATGGCTTGCCTCCTCCCCATGGCCTGCATTCCATATATATACGAGGGGAGTGCTTTAACAATTATACCCTTATAGCTGATCATCCCCCTCAGGGGCATTTATGACATTACACATGGCCTAGTCTGGGCCTTATAACCTCCTATCAGGCCTGCTGGGTTTAGGTGGGGGCCACCCCTACAACAGTCATGCTTGACCCGGCCTCAGGAGCATCTAGCAACTCGTCATCCCTTCCTTCTGCATAAGCCTCATGAGAATGCCTAATATCGCTGAATTCATGAACTGATGGATCCCAGCCAGGGCAATAACGCCTGATCAGCTCAATATCACTTTCGGTCAACTCTCCAAAAGGGCGGTCATCATCAGAATCAATGGCCCTTGCGATCTCGTAAGGCTCCAGATCATCCACAATTTGAACATCCACACCGTTGGAGTCCCTACAGACTTCTTCAACGTTGCCAGATGGAGCAACAGGAGGAACACCCACATTATCAGGAATGTCTCCTGCATCATAAGCACACAAACGATGGGATTGAGACAAAAGAATGGAATGACGGGAAAAGGTTAAAGTGTTGCTCGACACTTACTGGGATGATCCTGAGGGGCCACCACGACATCATTAGTCCGACATTCAACTCGAACTGGTTGAGAAATCTGAACATCGTTCGGGGCAGATAGAGCATCGGGCACCTCAGGCACTTCTTCCACATCCACCGCAAGGTCCGGTAATGGAGGGTCAAAGGGTGCCTGATCACCTTGTTCTGGTGAATAACCATGAGGGGTGGGATCAATGGACACCTTCCGCACAACAAGGTCCAAACATTGGAACTCATTCCTCATAACCAATTTGACATATTTGTCCCACTGATCCTCACAACCAATTAAGATCAACCGCCTTAGAATTGTGTCTTTCGAACCGAAGTGAAGTAACCCCTCAACTGTGATGCTCTCCTCGTTTGCATGACAATGTAGCTCCTCCCGGGCCCTAGCAACCAACTCACTAAACAACGGCCGTTCACTGAATATCAGAGGCACCCTTTGCATTTCAACAAATCGAACATTTCCATAATCATCACCTGTCACACTGCCTCCATGATATAGGGTGACTAGGTTGTCCATCTAGTTCATACAGAAAACCAAACTTAATACCTTTAATCGAAATTGGATACTAGATAGTAACTAATAAGTACCTAGTCACTAACTAAATGCTACCTAACTAACTGGCTGACTACCTAAGTACCTAAATTAACTAACTACTACACTATAATTGATGCTAATTAACTAACTAAATTGCATAGTCAATTTTACCTGTCCGACGATGGTAGTGGACAAACCGGGCAATCCAAGAAGGTATCGTCACACAATAATTCCTTCCCTCCTGCATACAATCAATAATTATGAGCTCATAACAAGCATCAGCAAATGAATATCTTCACAACATCGTGTTGGTATGCCATTGTCTTTCCAAAGAAACCTGGTCTCAAAATAATTATGCACTCTTAATGGAACTTCCTCAGCTGTCTATGCATAACTAAATTTTTTTTAATAAGACATGCAATATACTTGGAGGTGCAAACTGCAAAGCAATTGATTAACCATCATGTTTTTCCATACTAAGTTATTATCTAGTTTCTTGTGTAAGATCATTATTCTTTACTGACTTGGTTGTCTCACCATCTCTCCATCTTACTCCATGACCAGTCCAGATTGACATGCCAGAGAAGATGCTTGCTGGAGTTCTGATGCTTGCCGGAGAAGATAAGAGGGGCAAAATGTCCAATAGTGGTAAACGGTCAAACTTTGGTGGGAAGCCTGAGTTACACATTTGGAAAGTTCTCCAAACAAAGTGATCCGCCCCTGTTTGTACCTAGCTTTTATGTGAATAAGACTCGCACTAAAACCATTTTGCTAAAAGTTGTTAAGTTACAACCATTCTTGTGTATTCTGCTTAGATAGAGACTACCACCCTACACCCATTGTTTGAATGTTCGGCCTATTGTCTATGGCTACTGACCTGAATATTAGAGCTCAAATATCTTGTGGTACTTTTCAGAATCACACCGTCAACAGTTGACTAAAATTGAGGACCAACACTGGCATCATCCCCGGTTGGTTAATGGGGGATTGTCTTCACAAGATCAGAATCAACAATGAACGAGCCGTTAAATGATTGATAATTTCTACTTGTTCTATGGGCAAGATGACCCTGATGCCTTATCAATTCAGATGTATGACTAATCCCAGATGTTCCTTATGTCTAAACCCTATTTTCTTGGTGTCTAAACCCTATTTTCTTGGTTTTAATCAAAGCAAGAGTTACTTCTGACCCAAATCACACAACAATTGCACAAAGATGAACTCTAACCATAAGTAAAGAAACAGGCAGCAAGAAGAAGGAAGAAGAAGCAAACGTAACCTTGGCGTAGTAGTACTTCCAGACGGGCGGGGAGGCGGGCGGCCGGGGAGGCGGTGGGGCCCGGGGAGGCGGCGGCCGCGGCGGGGAGGCGGGCGGCCGGGGAGGGGAGGCGGCGGCACCACGGGGCGGCGGCGGGGAGGCGGGCAAGAGACAGGGAGAGGGAGAAATGAACGAATGCTCAAAAAGAGACAGAGGGAGAAAGGAGAAGGCTCCAGCCCGCTAGCTAGAGCTCGGCGCCGAGCTACGTGCCACGTCGGCGTCACGCCGGCCGCCACGCTGGAGCGGGCCTGCGACCTCGGCGCCATGGATCAGAGCGCCGAGACGTGTTAGCTCGGCGCCGTGACCCACGGCGCCGACCCCCTGGGTCCAAAAACGGAATTAAAACTATCAGGGGTCTAAATGTGAATATTTTTTTTAAAAAAAAGACTAAAATAGAAAAAAATCGGTGTACGCATACATGCACGCACGAATGTACGTATGGATTGGACAAATCCATATAGACGACGACGACGAACATGCATGTAGACCAGAAAAATATCCTACACGTGTAGACGTCGGATAGGGTAGGGATCATGCATGTTCAACGTTAATCTACCCTACTCTATAATACACCAAAATTATCTTTACTACATCCACCCCCTCAATCACCCCCACAGTCATGCCTAATCTAAGTCCACCCAGATTTGTGTACCAAAGTAATCCAACTCTATACAAATAAATGGTCTGGATCTTTCCTCAAGTCTTATTCTCTTACTCATTGAAGATCCTAAGGCCAATATTATTTGGATCATGCACTGCATCGAACCGGTACGCACCCCCGCGCCCACGCACACGCGCGGGGCGACCTCGCTCCTGCCTCCCCCCAACTGCCCTCTGATTTCTCCGCCGCCTCCTCCCCTCCCTCCTCCTCCGCCGCCTCCTGCCTCCCACCGCCTCCTCCCCCGCCCTGCGCTCCGCCGCCGCCTCCCCCGCCCTGCGCTCCGCCGCCGCCTCCTCCTTCCCTCCCCACCTGCCGCCGCCGCCTCCTTCCCTCCCCACCCCGCATCTCCTTCTCCCCATCCCGCACCGCCTCCTCTTCCGCCCCCCACGCGCCGGTGCCTCCTCCTTCCTCCTTTTCCTTCCCTCCCCACGCGCCGTCTCCTCCGGACGACGAGATCCTCCGGACGGACGAGGAGGCCGGCGCCGCTGCGGCTTCGGCGTCGGCGGCGGAGGACACGGTGAGGAGAGATCACTCGCCAAGCTGCAAATCTCAGGTCATCTCCGTCTCTCACCTCGGCTTGATTCGGCGGCCGGGAGCTTTGGGCGGCTCCGTCCGCTAGGGTTCCGCCGATCCGAGTTGCTCCAGTGGCGGCGATTCGATCATCGGTGAGTTTTTTTGGGCGTTTTGCTCGAATTGGAGCCCCACACCACCCCGCGCCGCCGCCTCCTCCTCCCCCACCCCTCCGCTCCGCCGCCGCCTCCTCCTCCCCCCACCCCGCGCCGCCGCCTCCTCTTCCTCCTCCCCACCCCACCCCACGTCGCGGGCCTTCTCCTCCGCCCCGCTCGCCCAGATCTAATCCGCTCGCCCGACGCCCTACGCCCCGCTCGCCTCAGCCCTCAGCGCCTCCGCGGCTCCGCCTCGCCCAGATCCGCCGTTGCACCCGCCGCCGGCCGCCTCCTCCACCCCTACCCGGCCGCCGGCCGCCTCCTCCGCCCCTACGCTACTTACTATTAGGAATCCTTGCCCACAAATTGGAGCGCCGAAAGTTTCCGGAAATCCGCGAGGCGCACCACCGCTGACCATCCCCACCAACATCTATAAACTTCGCGCGGCAGCTTTACCATGTCTCCATGTTTCATTTATTATTTTCCTCCCATTTCCCTTTCGAAGCCCCACTCCCCTCCCTCTCGCGAAGCTGCACATGGTTTGATCTCTAAGGCTAGAGAAGAGGTAACAACAGATATTGCATAGTATCTTATAGTATGACTGTGGATTTGTATAAGGAGTGACATTATCTTTTTTCAGGTTGATGCGGATCTTAGAGCTGTTTCTTTTACTCTTGATCCAAAGGAGAGGAAGATGATACAAAAAGAAACATTATCTGCTATTTTTGAGACTTATTTTCGCATTTTGAAGCATAGCATGAGCGCTTCAAATTCAAGGTATGTGCATCAGAAAGTGTATAGTTTCATAAGAACAAATAATTTGTTGCTGGTATTATATGATCTGAGTTTATTTAATAATGAAATTTTACTTTTATTTTGGCATGAAGTTACACTCCTGACGGTAATGATATTTTCATGTCAACTATTGCAGGTACAAGGCCAATAATGTCTCCCCTGGTATGAATCGCACCTATCTTTTGGCTAGATGAATTAGAGGGAAATATTGATTATAGATGCAGATAAACCAGTATGAATCGCACCTATCCTTCGTTGATTTTGTTTTGTTAGCTTGCAACACATCTGTAAATCATTCAGCTTGGCACCTATGCCTTCACCTGGATTGTTCGCTTGTTGTACTCCTTCAAGATGTCGGGTTTGATGCTACGGCGTTTGGTGTGCTGAGTGGTGACTGCTTCAAAGTATAGCTATGTGATTGGATGATTAAGATTCATCCATTTATGGAATGCTTAATTTTATCTTCCTGTGTTTTTCTGCTAAATCTGCTGTTCTCATGACACTTTCGAAGGTCGCATCTCATGGCTATTCCGCTCTTGTCTGAGTGGTGACTGTCATTAGTCAGGCACTTTCTAAGGTCTCATGGCTATTCCGCTCTTGTCTCTTAGCTGCTGTTTTTGTCCAGCTGTGGATATTGGTCAAAAGTAAGGAACTATGCTTTGTCAGATAACGACGATTTCGAGCACTCTTAAAAAGAAAACTATGACGCTAATATTCCGCTAGATGTGGGTATCTGCACTCTTAAAAACCATTTCTGCTAGATGCAGTTGGCATTGCTCAATTAGTTTTAATGAAAAGGGTATTTTTGTTAATTAAGGAAAACTGCACAATGACATACTATTTCTATGCTACGAATAGTCAAAACTCAAAACCAACACTGCATGTACATTAACTTGCCAGGTCATCTTGACACGATTGCATAGTTGATTACATACCAGTATGACTTGATGGATTTTAGTATAAAGACTTCAATAGTTCAATGATCCAAATGAACAATTTCAAAAAGTGCAGTTTTATTTACTGTATTTTGGTCTAAAATATGTGGTCAAGATTTGTTTAATTGATTGTTGCTTGTAACATTTATATCCCAATGTGTTGCAGCGTATGGATCTTTTAGCATTATGGAAGTCTTTGCAGATAAGCTTCTTTCAAGGTATGGACATTTGATGTTATCAATAATGTTTTAGAGATGTCTATGATTGAGAGTTATTTCTTCTTATTTGTAGCATGATCATGAATAGGAAAGCTCTTAAGATGACATTGTTTCTGTTAACTTATAATTGTTTGATCATTTTACACTGTTGAGTGGTTGTGTTATACATGTGTCAGGTTTTGGTTGAGAAAATGGGGCTTCCTGGTGGATATACTCCATCTCTGGATTCATCTGATTTGCTAAGTATGTTGATTTCTTCTGTGCAGTCTAAAATATAATCCGAGGGGATTATTAGCTTCCTTTTGCATAGAATCAGGAATAATTAGCTTTCTTTGTTTGTTCGAGGGTGCTGTCAATGGTGGAACAATGCTGCTAAGAGAGTAGCAACTCTGGAATTGAATCATACTTGAGTATTTTTTAAATTCAAGAAAAAAAGAACTGGTGTAAAATGTTGGTAAATAATGTTGGGGAAATTACCTTAGCACTTCCTGTGATTTCCTGTTGTGAGACAGTTAGCTGATGCTCATGCTCTAAGTCAAGTGAGCATATGTTACTTGATTGATCTAGCTGGCAAATGGAAATATCATTAAACATTAATAGTTAAACCTAAGGCGGCACACATGTCAAGGTTTGTTTCTGTTTATTTCTAGCTCTGTACATTTTATATTTTGAAGGGCCTGTTAAAGCTTTCATATTTCTCTGGTATTTATTATTAGCAGCAATAATCTGATTCAATGTATGCACTGGGTGCACTTCTAATTTAAAGTACCGTACAGTTGGCTAGGATTGAATGCTGAAGGATACTTGCATTAAGCTTGAGCCTGAAAATACTTGCAGGCATTCAGGCTGGGACCAATTACCATATTCTGTACTTGTCTTGTTGTCTCGGTTGTTCCCTTTTGGTTAGGATTTTTTTTTGAGGAAATTATTTGGTTAGGATTATCTCTTAACTTTGATATGATTGCGAGAGTAAAAGTAACTATTAGTACAATCAATCTTGCACCCAAGTGATTCATGTTACTTGTACCCATCCAATTACAAACCGGAGTAATAAAAGAGGTAATACCATGAACTCCATGAAGAATTGTGATGATGGCGGTGATAGTCTTTGTGTATTAAAAAGGTTGACCCTATCCATAATGGCTAAATTCTTAAATTTGGTGAAGATGCTCCTGAGGCTCATGCTGGTTTATATACACAATTTGAACTATAAAGCTTTATCACCGATAAATTCTTTTATTACACCCATAACAATCCTCTACCCAAGGTAGAGAGTCGTGTCCAAGGAAACACATGAAGCACATATGTGGTCGATATAGTTGCTGGTCCTTTATCTTCATGTGATATATCTGTACAACTGTACCTCTCGTGGTTTCAATTGTTTCAGTTGGTTGGATTTTGACAAAGTTCTTTTGGTATCTGTTCTCTCACAGGCCAGGATACTTCAGGATACAGGAACAACTTACGAAGAAATGCACTTATATGAGCAAAGTTCAGGAATGGAACCTTGGATTTCACAACAAGCAGTGCTACAGGGAACAAAAGAGGAACATCCATCTCGTGAACCAGAAATTCATACTGGTCAGGAGCCAGAGGCTCTCACTGCAGCTGACTACCTACATGAGATGGAGCAACTCCGGGCCAAATCCACCCAGGGAGACGTTGACAAAATGAGCCTGCAGGATGGAAATGCCTCCTGTCTTGCCACATGCAGCACAGGAGACATCGACGATGATCCATTCAGAGCCTCCTATTCATATGATTTAGAAGAAGGCATGCAGGGAGAAGAGTCTGGCGCCTTCACTTCTTGTGTTGGCACACGGTGGTTTAGAGCTCCTGAGCTCCTATACGGGTCAACAAACTATGGACAGGAGATTGATCTCTGGTCACTAGGATGTATTTTGGCTGAGCTTCTTAATTTAGAGTCTTTGTTCCCAGGGACATCGGATATTGATCAGATTGGTAGAATCATCAGCATCCTGGGCAATATCACAGAAGAAACTTTTCCAGGCTGTTCAAATTTGCCAGATTATAACAAGATTTTCTTTAACAGGGTTGAGAAGCCTACGGGCCTTGAAGCATGCCTGCCTAATAGATCTGCTTCTGAGGTTAGTATCATAAAGCGGCTACTTTGCTATGACCCAACAAAGAGGGCTACAGCTGCTGACTTGCTGAATGATCCGTACTTTACCGAAGAACCCTTACCTGTACCTATAGAAGGATTACAAGTCCCAGCATCGAAGGATGAGGACGATGACAGCTCAGCAGAAGAATGGGCTAATTACAGGGATGGCGGTTCAGATTCAGACTTTGATGAATTTGGTAGCATGAATGTCACCAAAACTGACAAGGGTTTCAACATACGCTTTTCGTGACAAAGAAAGATGCGTGAGATAATAATATATGTGTCTATGCTGGCAGAGGAATTGCTGTCATAGTATATCTGTATTTGTGAACACTTCATGCAGAGGGTGAAAATTGGACTATCATTGTATGGAACTTTGATAATTTTTGGTCTTTCATAAACTGTTAAGATGTGTACAACAGAACCAAGCTTCTCCTGGTAGTAATAAAATTGTAATTCAGAGTGGCTGTCCATGTATACACGCTGTTTAGCGAAAATTTCTGAAAACTGATTCCATGCATTGTAAGCTTGTATTACTCTGTATCGGACATGTGCTACTCGAGGACTTGTGACAACTGCTCAAACAGATAATTTCCCTGAGCGATTTCTGATCCCTCGAAGAAAAAGATCAATTGATGAAAAATCCTTTGATTTACACAGTAGTAGCAGCAACTAAACCCAACATTTTGTGACAACTACTCTCAAACAGAGAACTGAACTTTCTTCAGGGAAGACAGAAGTAATCAAGCATTATTAGCCTAACAAAAACCCTAGAATTTGAGCCTCATAGAGCCACCACCACTGCAGGCAGGTGGCTTTGCTGCAGTGGCAGAGCAGAGGGCGTGTCGGCACGGCGGTGGATGTTGTCCTTGAGCCGCTCGAGCACACTGGTGAACTCCAGCAGCTCTGCCTCCCCGAGCACCTTGGTGTCTGCCTCCTACCAAAACCACATCCCTACCTTGGCCTTCTCCGTCCCCACCTATGCCTTGGTCTCCTCCACTGCCCATCACATCATTGCCCCTACCACTGTGTCAGAAACGGTGTCATCGTCAAGAACAGGGGCATCCTTGCCGGGGAAGGGGAGGTATCAACGGAGAGGTCGCCGAAGGCGTAGGGGCAACCCATGGAGGAGAAGATGACGACGATGAGGTGGTCTCCACAGAGCATGTTTAGTTCGCGTGTTTGTATCAGTGTTTTAAATCTCCGGCTATGACGTTTAGCGGATGACCTCTCAAACAGCTAATAGCGGAGCTAAATGAGGCTATAGCGGGCTATAGCGGCTAAATTGTACATGGACTCAAATAGCTCGATCAGTCTAAAACAGCTATAGCGGGCTATAGCGACAGCTATAGCGGGCTATAGCGACAGCTATAGCCGGAGATTTAAAACCTTAGTTTGTATCTACTTAAAAACACCTCAACCTCTACAACTTGTGCTCTACCCATTGCATGTTTGATGATTAACACTAATGATGTTCTGTTAGCCTTCGTAGTACAATTGACAATATGCATTAACTTTTATTTTGGCAACTCCTTAGTGATTTCTAATCACAATTCATTTGTCAGTTCTTTCCCGAATTTAACTCGAAACTGCTATCATCTTCCAACTATATCATCCGAAGGCAAGCTACTCAGGTGTGTTGGTTTGTTTCTGTCATTCTTTGGTGCTGCTTCTCTCTCTCTCTCTCTCTCTCTCTCTCTAAGGTCACTAAATATCGCATTCAACCAACATTTCGTGAATTGTACTGTTTTATGTTTACAAGAATTTTAGATCTACAATTTGACTTCAAGATGCTTGGTCGAGCTTATCTGCTTTGACTTATGCACATGGTATATATCTTGCAGCTATTGGGAGATATTCTTCTGGATAGGTCAAACACAGCAGTGATGGTGCGCTATGTCAGTTCAAAGGAGCACCTTATAATTCTAATGAACCTTCTAAGGGTAAGATAACCTTCTGAGAGTAAGATATTGCTTTTGTATTTTTAACTATGCTTAACCAAAACCATGCCCTTCAGCAACAGTACTGTATCTTGGTGAACTTCTAAGGGTAAGTGTAAAAGTACAGTATGTGCTTTCGGCAGCCAGAAATGTAACCGGATGGTAGTATATTGGTGCTTGAATCTGTATTTATTGAATATACCTTCATAGCTGCTATGAGTTTCCTTAACTTGTCATGTTCACATCACCAGGAACAAAGCAAGGCTATACAAGTAGAGGCTTTTCGTGTTTTCAAGGTACAATATCTGATTGTTCGTTTTATTTTTTACAAATTTTATCTTGTTTTATATTTTACCGTAGCGTTAGCACGGGCCCTATGATCTCTTGCCCCCTCTTCACACTACAGCTTTTGTGATGTAGGTGGATTGAGATATCGGGAGGAACTCCTGCATATTTTAGGGTTTATTAACAATGTGAGTGCGAGCATTGATATTGTGTAATGCGTACTGTTAGAAGTCCAGTGGTGCTATTTTTAGATGATAGGAAATTGGGATTTGTAGAACGTGAAATTATAAATGGCTGTAGTAGACACAGCACATTTGTAAACAGATTTATAATGTGTACAAAAGTACTGGACACCAAGTTTAGGGTTTAAGGATATATTATGCAGGCTTTTGAATTTGTCGAATATTCTATGTGTTGATGGCAAATTTGTAACAGTATTAATCACTGGAGTTTTAATAAATGGGAGGTTTCAGTTTTGCAAGAATTCTTGGATGCATGAATTGATCACTGGAGTTTTAATAAATGTACTATTAATGAGTATCCAAGCACATTTTTGTGGACATTGGGTGTTTAAGTGTCTAGAATATGAGAAAAAGTGCTCATGAGTTAAATCCTTATTAATGTACATTATTTTTTTTGCATTTTGATCTGGCAGATATTTTACTTTATTGGATTTGGAATGTTCTGTCTTGAATCACTGCTAAGCATAGATGACTAATAGCCAAAAGTCAAAGGAATATTTTGTTTTTCTTTCCATTACCAATTTATTACTATAGACTGCTGACCGTGTTGTTACGGATGAGTAGCTTTATATATGAGACGTGAATCTTAATGAATCTGATTGTTCGTTTTATTTTTTACAAATTTTATCTTGTTTTATATTTTACCGTAGCGTTAGCACGGGCACACTACTAGTTATATCGTAAGCCGCCAATTAGCTCAGCGTGCATGCATGTGCCGCGCCGCACGACGCTCTTGATTTAAGGTTTAACTAGATCTCTACATAGGATTATTCCCTAACTACTGTAGCTACGCTTATTGCTCAGTGCACACCACGATTTGAGATGTTTACTAATACTAGCAGGGCTATGAAAACCGGCAGGAACAGACTAGTCCGCCATTGTCATCCAATTGTAATTACCACAACTACCTAGCTAAGGTATATAAATGTTATTCGTTGATGTAAGAAACAATTATATAGTGCCAAGTTTGCATCACCAATCCCTTCGTTATTTGGCCAATCGCCGACCTAGGGACAAGCTAAGCCCTTGGCTAGGTAACTAATTCTCATTGCAACATATGATAAGATCATTAGTTCTATTATATCGACACTAGTATAGTACCCGTGCTAACGCCACGGCGGCATTTTAGGGATGCACACGAAATCAACCAAACGAATTTTTGAATGGCCATACATGTTTTGTTCCCTGCTGTCAAAGCCAATTTTTGAATGGCCAAACATGTTTTGTTTGGATAATTGGGTTGCTGCTGGCAACAAAGTCCATCCATGAATGAAAGCTAGACATATACATCAGATTATTTTGGTCAGTCACTACAAATAATTGAAGACATCCAAATGGCAAAAGTTCAGTTACAAATCAATGAACGCTGAAATATAGATGACCACATGTGTATGATATGGTGCTTCCACATAATACATGCAACATGTGTATAATACCTATCATGGAGCAGGATGAAACATTAATTTTTCATTGTCCGGACATAATTATTATTGCTTAATAAAGAGTAATATTTCAAATAACAAAGGAACCGTTATTAAATAATAAATAAGCAATACCATGATCAGGTCCTATAGTATGTGTTGATGATTCTGTCCTCTTCAATACTCGTTGTTCCCGGCGCCTTTTATTCCTTTCTTCTCTTTGCTCGGTGGATTCCTCAGCCTTTATCCTTGCTCGGTATTCTCGTTGTTTTCTATTCCTCTCTTCCCTCTTTCGCTCGGCCTCATCCACAGGTGCTGCAAGTGATTTTAAAACTGAGAAGGTTATAAAAATATCGAAAGCAATTCCGTCACAGCCGAGGAAGCGCTCATACCTGTGTTGTTGTTTGTTATCTCGCCTAAAGCAGTGCGCTCTGCTTTCTGGTTTGACATGTCCTTTTTTATTTAACCAGCCAACAACATGCAAAACCAACCTTAGGAAGATGCAATCACCAATTGTTTAAAATCGCAACAGTTTCCTTCTCAAATACAATCGTAAGCCTTTCATATTATGCAATTCCTTTCAGACAAAAGGTAAAGGGTGACCGCAAAAACAGACACATCCAAAGTTGAGACAGTGCGACTCCATTCAGAACTGCAGTTGTTATCCACAACGTGGCATTTGCCAGTTTCCATGAACCTACCCAGCAAGAGTAAGACCGAAAAATCCAAAAAAAAATATTTTTGCGATGGTTAAACTAAATTTTCTGTCCAGGCTGTGCAATATCAGAAGCTTGTATAATGTATACCTCAGCCAGGGTTAATTTCTCTTGATGGCTTCTTGAATAAACCGGTAAGAACATGTATGGCATCAGCTATAATACCCACCAAATTTAATGTACAGCATCGTGTTGACTGAAGAACTATCGGCCAGTCACAGATCACTGATAGAAGATGTAAGCAGTAGCAGTATAGCTGTGCTTCCGTTCTATGGAACTGAAATATGAATACCAGCTCCCCTAAAAGATTCCAGCTAAAATAAAAAAAATATGCAGGGAATCTCCCATATAATAGAATTGATTGCAAATTAAGTCACAGTAAGAAGGTTTCCATACATAGATTCATCTAAAGCTACATAGCTTGGGAAAGCAAAAAAAAAAATCAGAAGCATCATTCACTTGTCCAAGGACAGCAGAGACATCTTGCATACATTTGCAATTTAAAGAGGAAACTGGCACTATAATGCAAATCTAAGAAGTAAAGACTAACAATACATATGCCCAAGCTTCCATTGATCCAGAAGATCAATCAAGTTTGTTGGGAGATTCAAGCTTACTGAAATTGATCCAAAATTACAATGCTAAGCAAGATCAGCGTTCTCTATGCTAGTAGTGTGTCTGTGCTAACGCTACGGTAAAATACAAAACAAGATAAAATTTGTAAAAAATAAAACGACAAATCAGAGTACATATTTGCACCATCAAAGACACGCTTATTGCAGTGATTCCACAAAGTCCAGGCGCCCAAGATCGCGAGCGAATTGAGCCCCTTCCGCATAACATCAACAACCTCCTTGGACAAATGTAATAGAAGGCCAACATGTTTAGCACAAAATAATAAACTTGCTAGGCCAAGTACTACCATATCCAAGCAAAAGCCGTCAATTAGGAGCATGCGAATATCTTGGAATTATGACAGATGTAAACTTATAGATACTACTTACAACAACAGAACAAAAGTAACTGCAGGAAATTTAAAGATCATGAAGCACTTATACATTATTATGGCAGCAAGAAGCTAGAACAGATTTTGATGACAGTATGAAGTGCGGCAACAGTAGGAAAGAAAAAGGAACAACATAGCTTAGATGAATATATAAGAGCATTTGATGATGACTACACACAAACCTTCCAATAGAATCAAGAAGTAAAGCCCTGATATTGTCAATGTGCCCTCTCAAATTCATATTTTTTGATCCGGTCCTTTGTATGTGTGTTGTACCTTGCAGCTGTTGGGCCTTATGGACTGAATTAGTACTCCCGATGGCAATTTGCGGCATTTGAAGAAGGTGCCATTACCGTCGTCTAAAGATACGTCGACGACGGCCATGGTTCCTTCTTGCAGCTCCTTGCAATACCTCACGAACGTGCATTTCCTAGCCGGTACCAGGGGCGATGGGAACACCGTCTCAATAGTCATCTGTTGTTTTCAAGGCGAAAAAGGAAGGCAAACTGTGAATAACAAGCACAACAATTTCACATTAGGGCAGTGCTCGTTTTGCCAGTACTGTATTTTTCACATATACCTTGTTTTGGGTCAGATTTCGCACTCACGCCAAAACATCTGTTGATCACCTAACTTCGAGAGGAACTCTCGTGCCTGCATTGCAGGAAAAATATTCGCACTGTTGAGAACTTTCTTCTCAAGTACAAAATGAAAACAAACAGGTGATACTATATTCAAAAATAGCAATGCAACATTTTCAATGATGATGACAGTTGCTGAGGAAACATAGATATTACTTAGAAAAACCACACATAAAGAGGAAGTTTGAAGAAACTCAAATGTATCCATAATGTAGTTATTTACTTGCCTGCCGCACATCTTCTGCATGCCTTGTATAAGACACGGAGAGGAAGTCAATCTTGTTTGGGGCACCCCATTTTCTGATAACCTGAAAACAGTGCATGCTCAAAGTTCTTAAGATCAGTTAGAGCAATGGCTCCAACTTAGCAAAAAAAATTCTAGATTTTGACTTGTAATACTGTTAAAAAGTGAAGTTCTGGACAGTGACCCAGCCAGGGTAGCTGTGTTCTTGATCACACAAACCACATCATCTCCTTTAACTTCAGAAACCTACATCAGGCATATAAGTTTTGGCATGAGAATATGTAGACAACAAACAGAGTAGTACTGACAGGCATATAAAATATCAGAAATGCAGGATGCTTAAGTGCAGCGTGCCAAAAGACTTTTACCTCCAACCAAACTGAAGTAGTCTCGCTGCCTGTGAACAAGTATTGCCCAACAAATATTGTAGCACCTGGCTTCACAGCCAGCGAAGAACAAAGGAGACCTTTTTTTTCACATACATGTGGGGAAAAAAATGAGTAAATGATGGACATTATAGCGATACAATGACAAACAAAAGAAAACCTACAGAAGGTGGACATCTTCAGTAGCGAAAGAATAAGTTGAATCATAAATATCTTCGAGAGCTTTCCTTGAGCCAGAGGAAAGTTCCGTGAGCATGTCATTATAACTCTTGATCATAAAACCTTCATCTTTTAAGCCAAATCGAACTTCAAGTGCGGAATTCTCATCATGATCCCTTGATTTTCCTAGATTAAAATCCCATATCTATCATGCCAATAACAAACTCCAAATTTCAACCATTGATTTTTCATTTTTCCTTGAAAATAAGCTCAAAGTAAAACTGAAAAAAATGATGCTAATTATGAAAGTATAGTTAAAAGTATTAAGAAATGGTATCAAGATCCGTGAACCAGCCGGGGCAGAAACACTGAATAGCATACAAAAATTCAGGCCAACTCAAAATCAGCGTATGAACGGTTTAAGAACCACTGAGTTCTGACCGAGTAGATGTTGGTGTTGATTATAGCATTGATTGGGGGAAAGAACAACTAAACCATCAAATTTGCAGTTTTATTGTATAGAAATCAAAATCTCAATTAGCCGGACCCTGGCTCGTTTTCATTAGAGTCATGGCAGAGTTTCTAGTTGCAGCCCTAGTCCCAGCAATTGCTGACTGGTATTGAACCAGTTACTACCATAGCCAAACAAGAACCAGTAGAAGCTATCCGCCCGTAACCAGTGTGACAGTGGGCATCGGAGACCCTAGTTTCAAGTACAATCCTCAACCTCAAGCCTACTCAAAATAAACAAAAGTATGAATTAGAGAGCAGAACAGTACAGCTGAGCTCCTTTTATTTTTGTGCAATAGAAGTTTATACAGTTGACAGTTCATGCATGATCTTTCGAGTTCAGACCAAACTCCTAGCAAGATGCGTAGGTGAGTAGGTCTAAGGCATAGTTATCTTTAACATTATTCATTAACTAACTGTATGGCAATATAATTGCAAATAAGGTTTACAGTTGCAGCAGTCTACATAAATTAATTTATGACAAACCAATAATTTGATCATATAGCTAGCCCACTGATACAGATATTCCTAGAAGGACAATCTCCAAAGTATCATGTTAGCCACTTAAAACAACTATTAGCCAGGATTCCAAGCAGGAAAAAACATATAATTCACACTTTTACTCTACATCCGAACACAATTGAATAGCTACTATTTACAACTTGGCAAAATTCTCAACCGAAATGAACCCAAAAATCTCTTAGTAAAATTAGCCCATTTAAGCAGATGAAAAAGCTCATAATTTATTCCAATGAACTGCAATTCAAACAACTCGCATCAAATCAGCCTACTTATAACAATAATCAAAACAAAATGAGTATACACCACAATATAACAATAATCAAAACAAAATGAGTATACACCACAATAGATAACTCGTTCTTTTGGCACTCAACTCACCAAATCTTAAGCTTCTTGGCGTCTGCTCCATTCCGTGGCTTGGGGACGACCTTCCTCTTCCCAAGCGACGCGCGCACGGACTCCACGACTGCATTGACGCAGCTCTCAGCATCCTTGCGGAACTTCTCGAGGTACTTGTCAACACCGGCAGCCCGCCCGCCGCTGCGAGCAGCCTCCTTGGGATTCTTTTTGATAAAGTCCTCGGCGAACTTCTCGAGCTGGCAATCCGCAGCCCTGGCTTTTCACTCCTCGAGGCGGCGCTCGGCGTTCACGTGGCGGAGGCGGCGGCCGTTTATGTCGCGGCAGGCGTCGAAGTTGCTGGTCTTCTTCTGGCCGGGGTTGGAGGCGGCGCCACGGAGCAGGGAGCCGAACCCGCCCTTGCCGCCGCGGAGACGAAGGAGCGCGGACGCGGAGGGGAATTGTCCATCGGGGGAGGAGGCGAGGACGGAGGAGGGCGAGATGCTGAGGCGGCCGGTGACGAGGCGGAGGGAGGCGGCGGGGACGCGGGAGAGCGCGGAGACGGCGTCGAGGAGCGCCGAGCCGGAGACGGTGGGCGTGGAGAAGAGGAGGCAGTGGGGTGCGGCCATCGAGGAGCCGCACCAGGATCTGGTACTGGTTGGTCTCGGTAATCGCGGGCGGCGGTGGTCGAAACCCTAGCCAAGCTGCCTCTCGCCGACGTCACCGAAGGTGGGAGGAAGAGAAAGAGGCGACGGCGCGGGGTGGGGAGGAGGAGGCGACGGCGGAGCGGAGGGGTGGGGAGGAGGAGGCGACGGCGGAGCGGAGGGGTGGGGGAGGAGGAGGCAGCGGCGGAGCGGAGGAGCGGGGGAGGAAGCGGCGGCGGAGCGGGGGAGGAGGCGGCGGTGGAGCGGAGGGGTGGGGGAGTAGGAGGCAGCGGCGCGGGGTGGGGAGGAGGAGGTGGTGGCGGCGGAGTGGAGGAGCGGGGCAGGCGGCGGAAGAGGAGGAGAGAGGGGAGGAGGCGGCGGCGGATGAGGAGGGAGGGGAGGAGGCGCACGGGTTCGGTGGGGGAGGCAGGCGGCGGCGGAGAATGAGGGAGGGGAGGAGGCGGCGGAGAAATTAGAGGGGAGCGCACGGGTTCACGCGTACGGGTTAGGTTGGAGGGGATGAGTGATGAGGTTTGGTCCCAGCAATCTGATCTGTTGGATCTGAGTGAGTAAGAGAAAGACAAGGTTAGATGGGATCTTGTCCCTTCATTTCAAACGTTGGTTGGGTTTGGTGGTAAATTTCTGGGTGTACTTAGGATAGCTAATGACTGTGTTGTACAATTTTCTGTGTGGCTTTAGAATTGTTTTTTAGGTGTATTATATGTGGTAGAGATAGTGCACCAAACATGGATCTAAACATTTTGTACTCATCTAGGCAATGCCTAATTTGTAGCTTGCATTGCCTACTAGTAGTACATCAGCTTACGTTATATACTTAATTAGCATGCAAAAGAGAGGAAAATCCAAAGAAATTATTAAGATGAAGTTGGATTGACACTGGCAGTCCAGACACGTCCATAGACTCCTTGATTTTTTTTTGGGCACTAGCTAGTTCCTTAATGCGAAGTTAAGCTGAAGCTCAACCTTTGGAGTTCAGCTGCACTGCACGTTACAGCAGCTCAATTAGGGCCTTCTTCTCTCTCCATGTTTCACACCTTTAATTTCACCCAACAAAAATCACTTGTCTTTGCATCACCCAAGTGCCCCCAACCATACCCGCTCAGTTTGGAGATAGCTTCTGGTTTCTGCTATTTATTTACTATTCCTTAATTTTGTTTTTTTCTAGTTAGATAAGTCATGATACGATCAAGCATCCTGCAAAAACTCAACTAAAAACGTGTCGTGATCAAGCATCCTACAAAAATTCAACTAAAAACACGTCGTGATCAAGCATCCTGCCAAAATTCAACTAAAAACACGTCGTGTATTAGGAGAACAAAAAAAAAGACAAATTTCAGTAGCTTTTCCTTTTCTTTTATTTTCGGATTTTTATTTCAGGAGGAATTGTCTTTTTTTTGTTTCTCTATATGTAGATTGAATTTAGATTTGAAATTTTGTGACATGATAGATTGATTTTGTGTCAATGTTGTCAAATTGTTTTGAATTTTTTATATCCATTTTCTTCGTATTTTTAAAAGGATGGACCGAAATGCAGCAAAACTTTGCCCTAGATACATTCTTTGTTGGAAGAATTGATGATTTGCCCCATCTTTCATGGAAATAGCAAGTGATATCTCACTGACATGCGAGTCCTGACCCCGCATGTCAGTGATATATCACAAGGTATTTTATCAAGTGGCAAAGAAAGATAGGGCAAATCATCAAATCTCCCTTCTTTGTTGGATTGGGCCATCCCCTGCAGATCGGACGGCGGAGGCGTGGGCTAGTGCACATCTTCTGTGCACCTCTGCCGTAGAGAGGATCCGCGTCCAATGGAACAGAAAAAGAGATTTAGCCTTGGAGCTTGTGCCTAATGACATGCATAGACGTGTGATTGACATGTTTTTGTTGAAGAGAATGTATGAAGTACTTTTATTTGGATTAAGTATTATTAAGGTGGTTTAAATGAAGTAAGACGTATTACTAATTTCTATGGTTTTTTATATCACATTTTATAGTTGCATAAGTTTTTCTAGACCTCTTCTAATTGTATGTACGGCGGTCAACCAAACACCATCTTCTCAGCCTACAGGAGCTCATGTAACTAGGGATGCAAACGAATCGGATACGATTGAATAGTCCTATTTGTATCCATATTTTTAAAACGAATACGAATTCGAATATTCTCAAATGCGAATATAAATCGAATGTCGTAACAGATACGAATTCGAATCGAATTTGTACCTAATTCGGTCGAATACGAATATCCTCATATAACTTCTGTAACAAATCTCGGTAGAACAAATTCCTAGTGGTTTTGCCAGTTTTTGACCGGTTACCGGAACGGTTACCGGTTTCAAACCGCCCAAATTTAAATTCCGAATCGCATAGAAAATGGATTGAATACGAATCGAATAGTCTCAAATATGAATACGAATATTCTTAAATATGGATTTGAATATTCTCGGATATGAATACGAACATTTTCGAATACGAATTTTGCTTATCACATTCGCATTTTCTTATATTTTGCTTACCACATTCGCGTTTTCTCAGATACGAATATCGAATAAAATAGATTATCCTTTACCGTTTCCCACCCCTACATGTAACCAAACAAATAGCCATATATACTTGGCTAGTGTCATCCTGTCCAAATCCCAACCAAACAAACCAGCTTTAGTGAGCCAGGCTAAAACAACATGGGCAACCAACCACAAGTGATATCAGATACTATTTGCATCATGTACGTAGCTTATGGCTATTTTATAGTCTGGGTAAGGGATCTTTTTTTTGAACCCGGGGGGGGGAGGGGGGGGGGGGGGGGGGACGAAGTACAGGAGCAAGTTTGTTTATGAACTGGGTGCATGGCTGGCTCTGCTAGCCTCGTGGCTCCCACTAAGACCTATGTTTTGGCCTCCTCTTTTATGTGAGCAATCAAGGACACAGGTGTAGTTACCATTGATCAGAAAATTCGAGCGTTTCGTTCATTCCAGATTTCCCATGTGACCAATATAACTAGTGTTACCAATGCTTTTTATGGAACTCCCATTGTGAGGATAACTGACTCCCACCAATGTCGGATTGAGGAGGTCTGCTACGCTGTTTGGTTTAGTGAGTCACATGAGGTTCATTACGCTATGAAGGTCCAAATTCTTGTCAAGTAACAACATGATACGGGGGATTGCCCGATCTTCACGGCGTAAGATCGATGGAGATAATTTGGATCTGTGCAACCTGACGAATCGATGGCGTCAATCATTGTTAGAACAGCAACCTGCGACAAAAGAATTCGCCCAACCACACGCTCGTGATCCCGTCTACCCGACTACCAAGTAGATGCGTCGTCGCTCCGGCCGATCACAAGGAAACACAAGAATGACGGGGAAGAACGCCCGATTCCCCTCTAGGTTGCATTCATATGCCAAATCCTAGGAAGAACAAGCGCATAGCTCTCTCTAAAAATAATAGATTGATTTCTTGTGATCTATTTATTACATGACGGTATATAGACCTATATATAACTAGACTTGACAAACGGAAAAAACCCGACTCGTACGCAACAATCGGAAATTAACGCGGAAACGTACTCGGTTCCACATAAAACACCAAAAAAAGGAAATTTTTTTTTTTAGTTCGGACTATGCATGGCTAACGTGACTAGAAAATGAAGGAAGCAGGCCATACCTTCTTCTTTCTTTCTTTCTTTTTGTTTCTTCCTTGTTTCTTTGTTTTTTTTTCTTGCACACACGAACAGCCAGCGAGTTGCATTATCTTTCTCATGGTGCAGCTACATGCAGGGATAGTGTTTTTCATGTAGACTTTAGGTGCTCCTTCCTCAATCCATGCATGCGAAAACCATATGTGAAAACAGATCCTTTCATGCATGTGTTGTATGCATCATTGTCCTTTTCAATCTTCTTGCCTCGAGCTCGTCTTTCTTTATAAATCTGCTGATCAATCTTCTTAGCTCGTGCTCACGTAATCAGTCCGATTGGAATGTCCTCATTATCTTATACACTCGAAGTGATGGACGATGCACTAGTGTCCACGAGACCTTCTAAATGTATCTTCACTTTAGACTTGTCCAGATCGAGTATGGGCCTGTATATAATTAAATAAAATAGTAGTAACTCTGTATCTCTAAATATAATAGTTAAATACCCAATTAAATTAGAGTTCACCTGATAATATTTAATACGGCTCAATATTTCCTTCCAGTTAAATAATATATTTAACTGAGAAGTGCAAGACATGAACGTATCCGCGTCATCCTCCCCTTCTTCAAGAAAAGCCGTTCTCGGCTTTTGATAGGCTAAAATCATACTAAACAAAGAATACAATGTATATGCCTGGTGTATATATATATATATATATATATATATATATATATATATATATATATATATATATATATATATATATATATAGGATGAGTGTTTCATGCACCATGGTGCCTAGGCACCAATATCAATACCCGTTGATTTGCTTCGAGATTCGCAACGTTTGATGTGGGTATCTTCATATACCCATAAAAAAGTATATTTGAGATATCAAACTCCGAAAAAATTTAAATTCAACTTCAATTTAATTAGTTTGAACTATTTTTATGGTATATACTCACTGTAGTTGCATTGAACTCAAAAGTAGTTCAAACTAGTTTGAACTGAGTTCAAAACTAACTTACCATAAATATATCAAGGGTATAAAACATTTTCATACCCAAACTCAAAAAAAATTATCAATCATACACGTGTATCGGATGTTGGTGCCTAGGCACCATGGTGCATTACGTAATTTTCCTATATATATATATATATATATATATATATATATATATATATATATATATATCATTCACACTTTTTTATTTAGCACATCATGCACATCTAAAGGTGTAGTAAATAAAACGAATAACACATATGTATGGTATATGTATGAATCAATTATTGTGTCATTCTTATTATTTTGCACATACCATTTAGTACAACAATAGTCATAGGATGTATGCATTGCAATACTGTCATTCACATCATTCCCCCTCACATCGAGAAAAGTCGTCCTCGACTTTTCTAAGCGTGCATACAAGTGAGTAGTGGACATCAGCATATCAATTTGCTCTAATATAGGTGAGAAAATTTTTAATGACTTCCATGCTTCAACTGTGCTACTCTGATTATTTGTACATGATTGTACAACAAAGAATGAATAAGTAGGCTTAAGAAATCTTTCTAAACAGCAAGCACTAACATTTGAACTCATCTCAGTGTGACATGACATGACAGAAGGTTGTTTATCCAAAACATGCAATTTCAATTCAGTAAGCTTATCACATGTAATGCATATTTGATAAACATAGAACTTATCATCTACACCATAATCTCCAATCAAATTGAACTTATATGTGTAGGTATATGTACTAACTAGTGATTTTAAACATGAAATTTCAGCAACATTCTGAATCATAATAGATAGCTCTTTAGGATCATCGAACATGATATAATACAAAGAATCACTAGGAGATATTTGAGTAAGAACTTCCTTATGAGTAATTGATTCCACATTATGTAAATTGACCTAAGAAATTTCAGAACATGGAATTTTTGATTGAACACATGAGTTTTCACAATTACTCACCATTTTCACAATTAAATTCAGTACCAATATGGTTACCTTTATCATTTTCTTCAGTTGATATAAGTGCTGTAGATATCAAATCATCAGGATGTAACAACGGGATAGCAAGTACTTCATCTTCAACTGTGGTTATCTTCTCATCGGTTTTCTCCAGTGGTACCGGTTGTGAAACATTCAACTTCTGTTCTTTAATGTCAACTTGCACAATGTGAGAAACAACACTAGAAGTAGATATTAATATGTTAGTTTCATAATCAACCTCACTTTGTCTATCATTTACTTCTCTGTTTTCTTTTTGTGTATATCTCTCACTCTCAATTTGGTTGCTCTCAACCTCACATATAGTGGAATTACACAACTCACTCTTTTTATCACTCTCACTCAATTTGGCTATGTGGCTCTCATCCTTACATGGGTTTTGAAGCATATCATTTTTTATAGATCGTGGGCTAGCAATGACACAATTACCATCAACCATGATCTCCTCATGTAGCAATGGGGTAGCACTAAATGGCTCCTTGATCGAAGGGAAAGTCCCATGTTCGGTCATCTTCTCATGTGACGCATTGGTAAAGGCACGCGAACTGAAGTGTGTACTCAGGTTGAAACGTGGTGTGTGCCTCTCCTTAATTCTCTTCTCCTGCTCTATAGCATAAATCATAAGGTCCTGCATACTACCATCATATTTCAAATGAATAGTTGCAGCGATCTCAGAATTCAAACCTCTTTTGAAGTAAGCTCTCTTTGCACATGCCTCTGTGATATTGGCATGATACATAGCATAATCCAGCTTATCATAATAGGATTGGATAGATCGACATCCTTGACGAATGCTCTTGATATGATGAAGTAACTCAAGCTCATACTCATATGGCACAAACTCCTTTCTCATGACTTTCTTTAATTCTTTCCAAGTAGTGATATATTTCTTCTCAGGATATCGCTTCCACCAAGTGCATGTATATTTTTCAAACTCCATGGTGGCTTGTGTCACTTTCTTGGCTTCAGACAGCTTCTGAAACTTGAGGTCACATTCAAGTTGTCCCACCCATTCAAAATACTCCTCAAGATTTGTACTTCCATAGAATAGAAAATACAAGTATCAAGAGTCGTTCCATGAGGAATGAAATATTGGATATCCTGCCATTATTAGTATTGTGAAAAAAATAGCAAGAATATGTGGAATTTATGTGGAATCATCCATCCTCACCCTCTCTTTACCATCCGAAGTTCTTAACTTCTTATGCCTCCTCAGATTGCGAAGACACACGTACCTTGGGGACGGTAAACAATCAAAGGTGATAGATCAAACGAATTCAATTGCACAAGCACTATTATAACCATGGCTTATATATGGAGCTTGGAGGGAAAATATCAACCTATACAATCTGAAATTCTTGATGTTGTTAAGTTAAATAATTGTCCAAGCTAGAATACTTTGCCTACGTGCTGATCCAAAAGGTGTAAGTGAAGTGTATGAACGCACACACAAAGATCAATGTGACTCGATGCAACAAAGGAATGAGCTAAATAGGAGCGATCTGAAATTGAGAATTAAATAGCTCATTTTGCACCAAATACTAGAATAGACGCTAGCCAATTGCAATGATATGAATATAAGGGCACAAGATTGCAAAAAAAAATTTAAATTACATAATCTGATATTAAGGACTAGAATTAGCTAACTCTAATTGGGCCAAGTTTTTTTTTATTTCTTGTCTTGCTCAGACCGCAGGAGATAGAAACTCCCTTCACCTTCGGTTGCTAGGGACGATGGCTCTGTTATGCAACCCAAACTTGCCTCTCTTTTTTTTTGCCGAGGCTTTTCTTTTGAGCCAGCTCACCTTTTCTCCTTTCTTTCTTTCTCATCCGAAACAGAGTTTAGCTCTTTCTTGGTTCAGAGTCCAAAATAATCAATAAAGTGTAAGTAATATTAAGAACAACCCTAGAACAATTATTAAAGACTAGTCTCAAAGATAAAAGAAATTTATATGTGAAGTTCTCAATGCATAACACTCTCAGCTGGCTGAGATTGCCGCAAGTTTTCCACCAAATCGTAGCCACCCCATTTTTTTTGGATGGAGGTGTTATATTCGGTTTCTAACTTCCCCCTTTTTGGATTTCGGTTCAACGCAGGGAATTAGTTCGGCCTCTACTCCTTCCAGAGGATTTCGAACGTCAAATAACAAATCTGCACATACGTAAGTATGGGACAGCTAGGCTTCAACCGATCCAATTTTCACAATGTGGCCAAGGATGGTTCTGCCAGCCTTGGACAGCAAGGCGGTGCAAGAAAATGTGCCGAACAGCAGGATTTTATGGGTGAAAAAATAACTGCAATTTGCTCTCTCTTTTTTTAGGATTATGTGGATACTAGGGGTGAAAACGGGTCGGGTTTTTCCCGACCGATCCGGTACCGAATCCGGCTGGTAGCAAATTTGGTAAACTGGTTTGGTATCCGGTCGGATTCGGTTTCGGATACGGATATGTGTGGTCGGATTCGGTAGCGGATTCGATATAGCTGATATCCGACCGAATAGGTTCGGTATTCGGATTCTCGGATAGTATCCGGAAAAGAACCGAATACGTATCCGACACTCCGCTCGGCCCATCAGCAGATTCAGCACTTCTCCAGTCCCTCTGCCTCGCCAGCGTCGTCGCCTCTCCTCCGCCGCTCCCGGCGCGCCGCAGCCATACTGCCCCTCGCCCGCGCCCTCCGGAGCCTCGGCCCGGCCACGGCCGATGGGCCCCTCCCGCTTCGCCTCCTCCTCGCGCCTCTCTCCTCGAGGTCGGCCGCGCCGCCGGAGTACGAGATGCCGTCGGTGACGTGGGGCGTGATCAGGGGCGCAAGGAGCGCCTCGTATCCCGCGTGCTGGCGCTTGACTTCCTCCGCTCCGCCGGCGTTTCCGACCCGGCGGGCGAGCTCGAGGCCGTCGAGCTCCCATCCTCCCTCGACGTGCTCCAGGAGCGCCTCGACTTCCTCCTCCGCCTCGGCCTGTCCACCGACGACCTCTCCGCGTACCCACTCCTCCTCGCCTGCTCCCTTTGCAAGAACGTCATCCCCGTCCTCTCCTACCTCGAGAAG
Source organism: Dendrocalamus latiflorus (assembly GCA_017311315.1). Taxonomy (NCBI): domain Eukaryota; kingdom Viridiplantae; phylum Streptophyta; class Magnoliopsida; order Poales; family Poaceae; genus Dendrocalamus; species Dendrocalamus latiflorus. The sequence goes on from CM029656.1 coordinate 4,264,374, forward strand.
CTCGGGGTCACGCGCGCCCGCCTCGCCACCTTCGTCCACGCCTACCCCGCATGCCTCCACGCCTCCGTCGCCGTCGACTTCACCCCCATCGTCAAGTCCCTCCGCGGCCTTCGGAAGGAGGCGCTGCCACTGGTGATCGCACAATACCCACCTATTCTTGGGTTGCCTCTGAAAGCGAAGCTAGCGGCACAGCAGTACTTCTTCAACTTGAAGCTCAAAATCGATCCCGATGGATTTCCACAGCTTGTGAGCTTGCATCAGAATGTGATACTGAAGCCCGTGGAGTTCCTCCGTGGACGGGGGATTACCGATGAGGATGTTGCGCGGATGGTTGTCCGGTGCCCGCAGATTCTTTTGCTGCGGAATGAGCGTATGAAGAACAGTTTTTACTTCTTCAAGAGCGAGATGAAGTGGCCAATAGGTGAATTGCTGGAGTACCCAGAGTATTTTACATACAGCTTGGAGTCAAGGATCAAACCTAGGTACATGAGAGTTGCAAGTAAGGGGATTAGATGTACCTTGGATTGGTTTCTGAACTGTAGTGATCAGAGGTTTGAGGAAAGGATGAGAGGGGATTTTATTGAAGGGGATGCACCAGGACCTTCATTTACAATGGGTGGGAAGCTTCAGATGCCTGACAACCAGTTAGTGTCGGATGATGATAATGAGGATAGCGACGATGAGGTGCTGTATAGGCGGACAGTGATGCTCTAGTGAGTGTAATTTCTTCTTGTTGCTTTCCTTGAATAAAGATGTAGCACTCTAGCAGTTTGTGAATATTGACAGAATTACAAAAATTGGCCATTTTTGTTTCAGATTTGGTAGAGGATAATCCCAATGATCTTTCATTACGTGTTTCCGGCAGCATCATACAAGCAAGTGAGTTCTAATTTGCTAGTTTTTACCTGCCGTAGAGTATCTATTCTAGCCCTGATAATTTAAAAAGGAGCGAAAAAGATATATTTATTGATAACTGATACCATCCATGCTCATCCGTATTATCCGCCTATATTATCCGTTTCCGAGCCAAATCCGTTACATATCCGTCCCGACGGTACCGTATTCGAAACTCCGAATATTCCGAATTCGTATTCGTATCCGGTCTTACCGTATTCGACTCCGAATCCGGAGAAAAAAATATGGGTTAGGATACGGTTTAAGCAATATCTGTCCGAATCCGATCCGTTTTCACCCCTAGTGGATACAACGAAAAAGCGACGCAAAGGAACATGACGATTAGCACCTAAACAAAATTCTAATGGACAAAAACTTAACAAAACTCACAGAAAATAACAGATGCAAAAACTAGGGTTTAGATTTCTTTTTGGCTTTTTGTGTATAGGGAAAAAAAATAAATCTAACTACGGGTAAATTGATCCTACCGTGTCAACCGCACTCTGATACCAAAATAATACAGGGGATTGCCCGATCTTCACGGTGTAGGATCGATGGAGATAATTTGGATCCGTGCAACCTGATGAATCGATGGCGCCAACCACTGTTAGAACAGCAACCTGCGACAAAAGAATTCGCCCAACCACACGCTCGTGATCCAGTCTACCCGACCACCAAGTAGACGCGTCGTCGCTCCGGCCGATCACAAGGAAACACAAGAACGACGGGGAAGAACGCCCGATTTCCCTTTGGGTTGCAGTCATATGCCAAACCCTAGGAAGAACAAGCGCATAGCTCTCTCTGAAAATAATAGATTGATTTCTTGTGGTCTGTCTATTATATGACGGTATATAGACCTATATATAACTAGACTTGACAAATGGAAAAAAAACCCAACTCGTACGTAACAAACGGAAATTAACGCGGAAACGTACTTGGTTCCACATAAAACACAAAAAAATAAAAAAGGTTTTTTTTAGTTCGGACTATGCATGGCTAACGCGACTAGAAAATGAAGGAAGCAGGCCATAGCTTCTTCTTTCTTTCTTTTTTTTTGTTTCTTCCTTGTTTCTTTGTTTTTTTCTTGCACACACGAACAGCCAGCGAGTTGCATTATCTTTCTCATGGTGCAGCTGCATGCAGGGTTAGTGTTTTCCATGTAGACTTTAGGTGCTCCTTCCTCAATCCATGCATGCGGAAACCATATGTGAAAACAGATCCTTGCATGCATGTGTTGTACGCATCATTGTCCTTTCCAATCTTCTTGCCTCGAGCTCGTCTTTCTTTATAAATCTGCTAATCAATCTTCTTAGCTCATGCTCACGTAATCAATCCGATTAGAATGTCCTCATTATCTTGTACACTCGAAGTGATGGAGGATGCACTAGTGTCGACGAGACCTTTTAAATGCATCTTCACTTTAGGCTTGTACAGATCGAGTAGGCCTGTATATAATTAAATAAAATAGTAGTAACTCTGTATCTCTAAATATAATAGTTAAAGACCCAATTAAATTAGAGTTCACCTGATAATATTTAATGCGGCTAAATAATTTCTTCTAGTTAAATAATATATTTAACTGAGAAGTGCAAGACATGAGTATATCCGCGTCACAACACTCAGCCAAGAGGTGGATGACAGTCTCCGGCGCATGTGTGCAAAGGGGGCACGTTGCTTGATTTGGCCACCCTCACAAGGACAGGCGATTTGCTATCCATAGCCTGTTTTGAATTAGTATTCATCAAAGATTTTACATTTTTGAGGTACCCAAGTTTTTCAAACTAGGGGGTTTATGGTGGTGTTTGTTGCTCCCAGAAACTGTGCTTTGTATGCTGAGGCGGCATTATATACTTCATTCGGAATTAGCTTCCATGTGATTGTGTCCTCTAGTCCCGCCTGAAGTTTCATCGCGGAGATGAGCCCCCAAATAGCAACAAGCTCTTGCATATGTTGTGCAGTTATTCCCATTGGATAGTTCAGGTCTTGCATCCATTTGTTCTCTGTTAACACGGTATGTAGGGTGCGGTTCTTTCTCCTAGAGGCGTTGAAGGTATTTGGCGCAATGTCACACAGTCGGTTTCCTTATGCCTAGGACGAATTCTAGAAGGGCACCTTCTTTCTATCGTCAATGGTTATGGTGGTCACCGCAGCAAAGAGCTACCGATCATGTTCATCACGCGGGGTTTCCATTCCTTGCCAAGGCCTATTTTCAGCTCTCCATTCGTGCCACAATCATCTAAGTCTTAAGGCCCTAGCGAAGTGCTCTAGGTCTAGGAGACCGAGGCACCCCAAGGTAAGTAGGTATGTAGACTCTATCCCAATTGACCTTACACTTGCCACATGTTAATTGCTCTGACCCTGCCCAGAGGAACCATCTCATCCACCTATTTAGCGATTTGAGCACACATTTTGGTGCTTTGATGGCCGTAAGGAAGTAGGTCGACTAGGCTATTAAGACATATTTGGCCAGAATTTTTCTATCCACGAGTGTTAGTAATTTGCCATGTTATCTTATTAAATGGCTCACATACTTGTCTTCTAGCATTTGGAAATTTGCCTATCGGAATATCTTTAGTGTAAGCAGTAAGCCTAGGTAGTTTAAGGGGAAAGATGCATGCATGGCCGGCAAGTCCTGCAGTATGCCATGTAGGTCAATTTGTTCACACCATATCAGTGCTATTCGGATTTTCTGTAGGTTCATTTGTAGACCTGTTGTGTTACCAAAATTTTGTAGGATCCGAATTAGGTTACAAACATGTCCTGTTTTGGTACTAGAAAACTAGTCGCATAATCCGCATATAGGGAGGTTCTGAGGGTAGCTGCGTGACCTCCCAGAGGTTGTAAGAGACCGTGGTCCATTGCTATGTTGTGGATCCTTTGCAAATGATCTATTGCTATGATAAAGAGGAAAGAAGATAGTGGATCACCCTATCTAAGCCTCTACGGTGTTGAATTCTATCCCTAGGGATGCCATTGAGGAAGACTTTAGAGGTGGCAGTGGAGAGAAGACATGAGACCTAGTCTCTCCATCAGAGTGGGAATCCCCTTTTTCTAGCAGGTCAAGCATATAGTCCCAACGGACCGAATCAAAGGCTTTTGCAATATGAAGTTTGAGGAGAGATAGTGTTTTGCTTTGATGGTATCTTCTCACCAGGTTTTAGACATATAAAAAACTGTCCTGGATGCATCTACCTTTAATGAAAGCGCTTTGGCTTAGGGAGACTAGCTCATTCATAAAGGGTGTCAGTCGTAATGCCATGATCTTGGCGATAATTTTGGAGACGCTATGTATGAGGCTGATTGGTCTGAAATCTGCCGTAGATTGAGCTCCATCCTTCTTCGGCACAAAAATCAAATTTGCCATGTTTGTGCATGTAAAGTTGTTTGTTCTTAGGTTGAAGAAATCTTGCAGAGTAGCCATGAGGTCCCCCCTTATAATGTCCCATCACGTGCAATAAAAAGTTACCGTTGAAGCCATCAGGCCCCGATGCTTTATCCATCGGTAGCTCCAGGATGGCAGCATGGACCTCTTTTTCAGTAAAAGGAACAGTTGGGTGTGCAAGTCTAGTTGTGGCAGTTTGAGGATGTCCCAGTTGAAGATGGTGGTTCTAGGCGAGCTATGTCTGAGGATGTAGTCAAAATGTTCGAACAACACCTCTGTTTTGTCCTCATGCGAGACATCCCAACCTTGACCCCCTCGTGAGGCTCTAGATAAAGTTCTTTCACCTGTTTATCTGGATATGGAAAAATTTTGTATTTGTGTCTCCCTCTCTAAGCCAGTTGATTTATGACGTCTGTTTCTTCCAGGATTTTTCAACTACTGCCAGCCCCATTGCACTTTTCTTTAGGCATGTTTGGATCTCTTTCTCTCTTCTTCTGAGAGCGTATAGCTCTCTTGTGCAATGTCAAGACAGAGGATGATCTCTTGGGCCATATGAAGTTGGAGCTTTGGTTGCGAGAAAAGAGAGTTGCTCCAGGTCTTTAGCCTCTTGGCAATGGTCATCAATTTGTTAGTTAGCCTAAGGATTGTGTCTAAGCCATGCGTTGGTTCCGCCCAGGCATGCTGAACGACCTCAAGGAACTGTGGAAGCTGAATCTAGAAGTTTTCAAAGCGAAAAGTTTTTGGCGGTTGTGGGCCACAGGCATTTGATAGAAGGGGCAATGGTTCGAGGTAGATGTGGCCAAGGCATGCAAGACATGGCTATTGAAGGTTGTGTTCCAAGAATTATTGCAAAAGAGTCTATCCAATCAGATAAGAGTTGGATTGTCTCTTTCATTACTCCAAGTGAATTTGTGGTTGTATAGGTGGATCTCTTTCAGCTCACAATCATGGAGGGAACTTCAAAATTGGGCCTAAGACATTGGTTGAGGTTCTAGTTATTCTTATCGCTTGCATTGTAAATGAGATTGAAATCACCCAGAAGTAGCCACCTGGCGGCAATTGGTGGTCGTACTTGGTGTAGTTTTGCTAGGAACTTTTCTTTGTCCCTATCTATTGATGGACCATATATCATGATCATTAGAAATTTTGTGGTGCACTCCTTGATTCGTATGTTAGTTGTTAGGCAATAGTCATGGCAGCGACAATTGGAGATGTCAACAGCATTGCTATTCCAAAGGATTAGGATGCCTTCGTGGGTGTTATCTGCTAGTAGAAAGATGTCATGTAGTCTATTGTCACCCAGGGACCTGGACTGAGTTTTATCCACCATACTTAGTTTCGTCTCTTAGAGGCAAGCAATGTGGCCTGGGTTGGCACTGATCGTTTCATGAATGGCCATGCGGCGGGTAGGGGAGTTTAGGCCCCTCACATTCTAGCAGAGGAGTGTTAGATTAGGCCCCATCATTGCATAAGCACCACTTTGGTAGTCGAGGGGTGGTATAGTGGGGGAAACAATATCGCTTAGGCCCACCGTAGAAGTTGCTGGCAGTATATTGGGGAAGGCAACAAGGAAGAGCATTGACAATAGGGCTAATAAGAAGTTTAGTCAGTGACAGCATGTGTAGAAGCATTTTAGTAGCAGCAGTGCAATCCATAAAAGGGGGCTAGAGTACACAGCAGTGGCTAACAACAGAAGCAAAAGAAAAGGCACAAGTGGATCTGGTTGTTGGATGAAGTAATCCTACGCCATTATGGCATTATCGTTTCAGTTTTTTCCATGTTTAAGTTTTCAGTTTCTGGCCGATGGTTTTTCAATTTCCTTGGTTAAGACTTCAGTTTTCTGTTTCTGCATGTTAGAGGCCGTAATGGCTGATGTTTCAGTTTTCCACTAATGCTTCAGTTTTGCATTGTATCATTGCTTTATAAGGAGATGAGAAAAAGAAAATGCTGTGCAGTTTGAGCAGCACCATACACTTGTGTTTGATTCCATTCCGTGAGTTTGTTTTTGTGAGTGATTGCGTGTTTTGCGAGTGAGTTCGCCGGGGCGCTGCTGACAATTGGTATCAGAGCAAAATGTCGGCCCCCGCCTTTGCCGTAGGCCACTCCCGTACACCGCAACGACATGGCCGTGGACGCTCGCCGTCCCCACCGACGCGCCGCCCGCAACGACGCAATGGCGGCCAGCGTGAACTCGTTGTCCAGCGGGTCGTGAAGGAGAGCAGTGGCTCCATCTCCTACCCCACGCTCACACGCTCAAATTACTCCGATTGGGCGGTATTGATGCGAGTCAACCTGCAGGCTCAAGGCCTGTGGGACGCCGTCGACACCGGTGATGTGCCATACCAAGAAGATCGCCAGGCCCTTTCGGCGATCCTGCGCGCGGTGCCTCCGGAAATGCTCCGGCCGCTCGCCGAGAAGGATAACGCCAAAGAAGCCTGGGACGCCCTCAAGGTGATGAGGGTTGGGGCGGATCGAGTGCGTGAATCCAAGGCGCAGAAGCTACGCCAAACATTTGAGTCCATGCGATTCAAAAATGGCGAGCACGTGGAGGACTTCAGTCTCCGGCTCCAGGGTGTCGTTAGCGACCTTCGCCTCCTTGGGGAGGAGTTGTCGGAGGAGAAGGTGGTCCGCAAGCTATTGCGTATTGTTCCCCGTAGGTATCGCCAAATCGCCTTGTCAATTGAAACCTTGGTTGACCTCAGCACTCTGTCCATCGAGGACCTCACCGGCCGGCTCCACGCTGTCGAGGACCGTGGAGAGTCGGACGATGAGGAAGGAGACCAGGTTCTACTCACGGAGAAGGAATGGTCGTCGAATAACACCAAGGCGAACAGCGGGAACACGTCACGCTCACGCCAGCACGGCCGGCGCAGCCGCGGGCTTGACGGGGGAGACGAGGAACAAAAGTCTGGGCCATCCCAGACCGCGTGCCACGACATCTCCAAGGACAAATGCCGTTATTGCGGCAAACTCGGCCACTGGGCCAAGGACTGCCGAAAGGCGAAGCGGGATCGTGAGAGATTGGCTCAGGCGAATCTTCTCCAAGCCGAACCAGAGCAGGCTGAGGGCGAGGATGAGCCCACGTTGTTAATGGCTCAGGTCTGTGACCTCTCTCCCGCCATCAACATCGAACCAGCAGGCGCTGATCTCGTTATAAACGAGGAGCGCGCCCTTGTCACTCTCCGCGACGTGGGAGAACCAGTCGATCCAGAATGGATCCTGGACACCGGCGCATCGAATCATATGACGGGTGCACGGAACGCATTCTCCAAACTCGACACCAGCGTGCGCGGTTCCGTCAAGTTCGGCGACGCCTCGCGAGTCCGCATCGAGGGGTGCGGCACTGTGCACTGCGCGCTCACCGGCGTCTACTACATCCCGCGTCTCCGTAGCAACATCGTCAGCCTCGGCCAGTTGGACGAATCTCGCTGCAAGACGGAGATCGAGAATGGCGTCCTCACACTGCGCGACCCCCAACGCCGACTGTTGTGCCGGGTTCGGCGGACCGCCGGACGTCTCTATGTGCTCAACGTCAACATAGCACGGCCCATTTGCCTCGCGGCGAGGGGCAAGGAGGAGGCCTGGACATGGCATGCGCGTTTCGGCCACCTCAACTTCGACTCGCTTCGCATGCTCGCTCGGCGCGGGATGGCGCGAGGCTTGCCGGAGCTTGAGCGCATAAATCAGGTTTGCGACAACTGCCTGATCGGCAAACGGAAGCGAAAGCCGTTCCCCGCCGCGACGACGTACCGCGCGTCGGAACGCCTTGATCTCGTCCACGGTGATATATGCGGGCCCATAACGCCGGCAACCCATGGCGGCAAGAGGTACTTCCTGATGTTGATCGATGATCTAACCCGCTACATGTGGCTCTTTCTACTGGCGGTGAAAAGTGATGCTCCTGCAACCATCAAGCGCTTCAAGGCCGGCGTCGAGGTCGAGACCGGCCGCAAGCTGCGTGTTCTTCGCACTGACCGCGGCGGTGGATTCACCTCCGTGGAGTTCGGCCTCTACTGCGCCAAGCAGGGGATTGGGCGCCACCTCACCGCACCGTACTCCCCTCAGCAGAACGGCGTGGTCGAACGCCGCAACCAGACGGTTGTGGCCATGGCACGCTGCATGATGAAGGCGAAGGACATGCCCGGCGAGTTCTGGGGGGAAGCAGTAACGACGACGGTCTATATCCTCAACCGATCGCCAACGAAGAGCGTCCCCGACAAGACTCCATACGAGGCGTGGCATGGTCGAACGCCTACCGTGCATCATCTCCGCACGTTCGGGTGCGTGGCGCACGTAAAGGTGGTGAAGCCGCACATGAAGAAGTTGGAGGATCGTAGCAAGACCATGGTGTTCCTCGGCTACGAGCCCGGCAGCAAGGCCTACCGCGTCTACGACCCCGCTGCCAAGCGTGTGTGGGTCACACGCGATGTGGTGTTCGACGAAATGAGGAAGTGGAACTGGGGGGAGCATGAGTCAGGTACGGGCGCATCGATTGATTCATTCACGGTCCATTATGAGGTGCAGTCCGTCGACACCAACACTGCTTCACCAAGCCCACCGTCATCCGGTGCGTTGCCGTCGGAATCAGCGGCATCTCCCTCCGAGCCGCCGAGTCCACAGGTGGAATTTGTATCGCCCCCCATGGCGGACCCGAACCTCGATGACGATTTCGGGGCACCGCGGCGCTACAGAAGCATGACCAACATCTTCGCCACTTCGAAGCCGGTGGAGCTCGACTCTGACGAGATTCACTTAATCGCCACTCGGGCGCATCAGTTTTCATGAACTTTGCAAGAAGGCGAGCATCGTCGAGTTTGTCACACGGCGTCAGGATTAGGGGGAGATTTGTTGGATGAAGTAATCCTACGCCATTATGGCATTATCGTTTCAGTTTTTTCCATGTTTAAGTTTTCAGTTTCTGGCCGATGGTTTTTCAATTTCCTTGGTTAAGACTTCAGTTTTCTGTTTCTGCATGTTAGAGGCCGTAATGGCTGATTTTTCAGTTTTCCACTAATGCTTCAGTTTTGCATTGTATCATTGCTTTATAAGGAGATGAGAAAAAGAAAATGCTGTGCAGTTTGAGCAGCACCATACACTTGTGTTTGATTCCATTCCGTGAGTTTGTTTTTGTGAGTGATTGCGTGTTTTGCGAGTGAGTTCGCCGGGGTGCTGCTGACACTGGTAATGTTCCTAAAAGTTGAAAGCCTCATTTCTAGAGTAGGCTTTCGAGGATCAGTCATGTAGTTGGCCGTCTAGCTATGCTATTGCCGTGTCTTCGACCTCCAGCCATGCCATTTCTGCTTCTTCCGCCAGGGCATCATCAACCTGAGTAGCTTGCTTGAAGTTGAAGTAGAAAAGTGTAGAGAGGGCTTGTATGGCCGCTGGTGGTAATGGTCTATTAAACATTACCAAGTAGCAGTTGAGAGCCTCATCCGACATGGCCTGCTCTTCATCTAAGTCGCTGAGCTTATGGGCTAACACTTCCTATGCACGCTTTAGCATAAGGGTGTTGCACCACTTCGTCGCTAGGCACTTGCTGCGGCGAGGAGTAATGTTCGGGGTTTGCCCTGGCTTTGTTGGCGTCATCGGTAGAGACCGCAGGCAGGAGGGAGGGTGCAGGCAATGTGAAGATGTTGGCCAGCAGGTTGTTGTCATTGCCTTGAGTGTACCCGTCATCCTGGATGTTGGGGTCGCAGTTCATGGCTACCGACGATGGTCCTTGGCCCTGAGTGCCATGCTAGGACAGAGGTGGGTGCCATGGTAATAGAGGAGTAGAGGCAGGGGTAGTAGTTGCCCCTTTAGAGAAGGCCACAACCGTGGCCAGTGTCAACATAATATCAGGTGGCAGTTTAGTGGAGGCAACAACCGTCATCGAGGAGCTCACGATGTCATTGGTGCTGTAGGTGATGGTGTAGGAGTAGTGGCTATAAGAGACATGGTCGCCTCGGAGGATGGTGGTGCTGTAGCCGACGACGCGTGTGTAGTGGCCACTGGAGACACATCCTCCTCCAAGAGTGGCGCGGCAAGAAGGAGGTAGCCAGTGGTGTGGAGGTAGTAGCCAGTGATGAGAAGATAGTGAATGCAGCGGCAGTCGATGGCATCGCAGAGGGCACCAGTGGCAATGCAGCTTCGGTGCCATCACCTGCTGGCATGAGTGGAATGGTTGTTTGTGTAGGAGTAGAGGCCATAGATGGCATCGCAGAGGGTGCAGGTGGTGTTGCATTGTTAACACCATCACCTACTGGCATGAGCCTAGTGGTTTTTGGAGGCATTGCAGCCTCAAAGACTATGGTGGTGGCACCCACCATGTCTTCACATGACTTTCCCTTGTCCTGCTGCGGCAGGCTGGGAGCCATCTTGTCGGCCTGCACGACGTTTAGCAATAAGGCCGTGGAGCATGGGACGTTGAGGTTATTTGTAGTTGAGCACTAAGGCTGCAAGGTTATTGAGTCGGGTCATTGTTTAACATGTTGGATTAGTCATGATGGGGGGTGGCAGAGATCACATCGCGGTGGAGTGGTAGGAGTAGTTGGTTGCTAGCTTCTTGCGCTGCACCCAGGTATTCCTTAGCCTTGTGTAGCCATATCTGGCAACTATGTTGTGCATCCTCCTAGGACTGATGGAGTTTGTTGTTGAGGATGTCGGCTAGCTCTTGGCAAAGAAGCACAGCATGGGAGGCAAACAATGCTTGCAAGGTGGAGTCCATATAGTCTTTGAGCTTTGTTTCATCTGAAACTGGCTGGCTAGCCCTTTGGCTTCTGATGGAGCCGAAGATGATGGGGCTGACCAACGCGTCATGTTGTCGTTGGCGATTTCCTCTAGGGGTTGCGGTACGGCAAGGGGATTTATCACGAAGATGCTCCGTGGCATGTGACCTCCCATGTCAGCCAGCCTCTTGGTGGAGGGTTTCCCACCAATCCAGCTAGTCGTTCTTGCATTGGTGATGACAGTCATCACTGTCGCTATGGTGTCAAGGTACTTGTCATCTCCGTGGCACACTTAGTGAGTCGGCCTCCTAAGCCTATTGTGGCGAGAGGTGCTAGTGGCTCCCCTTTCCTGCCAGGCAGTCTCGTTACTATGATGCCAGGCACATAGTTTGTTCTACTCGAGGGGTGATGAAGAAACAAAAGGATGACTGCTGCACAACATCCTTGTGAATCTGGCACAAGTCAGCTATGGCCAGGCGAGCTGCGTCTTGGATAGCATCGAAACAGCGAGTCTGGGGATGCTCAATAGGGTATTTGTGGGAATTGAATTCCTTATCTTGTGCATCCTTGTGCATCGAAGGCATTAATTTGAACAAAGTAATTGTTTTAGCTGAAACTAGTAAACAATTTATAGTGAAGGTTCTCTCCACCAACACTACATAACCAGCTCTATCCGAGAAAGTTTAAAACAGCGGGTTACATCCATCCACTCTGGCTCCAACCGCCAGGATACCCTTTCGAGAGTTCCGTCCACTCTCGAGGTCTCAAAACTTCAATTTTAAAAACCAAAACCACAAATCTACCATGTGAATGCATTCCTTGCCCGTCCTTGACCGTGGGCACGGCTATTCGAATAGTTTGACACTCTGCAGAGGATGTACAACTTTACCCACAAGACATAAGTCATCTTAATAGTCAGCACGCTTCCTTTGGCATGAGACCCAGACAACATATCACAAAGCTTTTACCTTACTCTAATCTAGCTAGACACCACCCGCTGAGGTTTCACCGCTGAAGGGTTAAATCCACCACAATCAGAAGCCCCCTCTTGCGCCATATGAGTACAGTAAATCCCTGTCCCTCACTGTGAGTAAACTAGTAAATCCCTGGCACCCACTTACCACTGGTGGTACCTAAACTAGACTATCGTAAGTTAGTCAGCTAGGTCGTACCTATATAGACTTGTGGTTGTACGGTAGTGCTCAGTCTGGACAATCACAAGCGTCGGTCTTTAATTGACTAGGGCGGAACATACACTTTACAAGATCTCGTGCTTACCGCACCAATCCAACCAAACATCCGCCCCGGTCTCAAACAACTTTTACATTTTTAGTTTATTTTAGAATAACATTGGCAACATCAATCGCCACTAAATTTCTGAATACAGAGATTATTGCAATAAAACATAATTTCCCATGTTGTAGGGGTGGCCCCCACCTAAACCCAGCAGGCCTGATAGAGGGTTGTAAGGCCCAGAATAGGCCTTGTGCAATGACACAAATGCCCCTGAAGGGGATACTCAGATGTAAGGGTATAATTGTAAAAACACTCCCCATGTATATATGAATGGAACACAGGCCATGGGAGAGGGCTAAGCCATTACTATCATTCACTCCCGACTCTCCACTACCATCTCTCTCTGTTTGGTCTGTAGCCACAACAGTTGGCGCCGTCCGTGGGGAGGACAGGAGCAAGCCTGAAGTCCGAAGAAGGATGGCACCGAAAAAAGCTTCGTCGACGGCGGAGAAGGGAAAAAAGGCGGCTGGGGGCACCAGAGCTTCGGCATCAGCTGCTGCGGGCGCGGACGACGACGCAGGCGCGGTGGTCAAGGACGTCGACGCTCGCGCTGCGACGACCAACCTCGCCACCGGCGCCGCGACGGCCAGCCCCGCCACCGGCGCCGCGACGGCCAGCCCCGTCACCGGCGCTGCGACGACCGACCCCGTCACCGGCGCTGCGACGACCGACCCCGCCACCGGCGCCGCGACGGCCAGCCCCGTCACCGGCGCTGCGACGACCGACCCCGTCACCGGCGCTGCGACGACCGGCCCCGTCACCGGCGCTGCGGCGACTAACCCCGCCACCCTGCTGGCGGCCCTCAGGGCGTTCCAGCAGGAGCTAGGGGATTTTCGTGGGGCTGTCCGCGACATACTAGAGGCTCGGAGCCAGCAAGCCGCGCCAGTGGTCGCACCAGAGCCCACGCCGGAAAGGACAGACAGCCGAGACGCCCCCACATCCAGCCGTGTGCCGCTGCGGCGCGTCGATCTGGAGTCCCCGCTTTCGGCAGGTCTGCAGCAGGCGGCATGGCCCGAAGACTTCAAGTTCCCCAGCGTCATCGAGCCGTACAAAGGCGACACAGACCCCCGCGAGTTCGTGCGCGTGTACGAAATCGCGATCGAAGCCGCGGGCGGAGATGACACCACAAAGGCGAAGGGCCTCCCCCTCGCGTTGCAAGGAGTGACGCTTTTCTGGTTTTTTACCATAGAGCCAAACTCCATCTACGCATGGGAGCAGATCCGCGACTGCCTTCGCAACAACTTTCAAGGGAACTATGCTGAGCAAGTCGACGCGAACCAGCTCTTTGCCGTAAGGCAGAAGTTTGCGGAAGCCCTCCGAGACTATTTCAAGTGCTTCGCGAAGGCGCGATGCCAAGTCAAGGACGTGAACGAGTCAACCGTCATCAATGCGGCCATACAGAGCCTCCACCCGGGCCCCCTGACCGAATACCACGCGCGCAAGCCTATCAAGACAATCGCCAAGCTCTTCGACAAAATGGAAGGGTATGCGCGGACCGAGGAAGACGCGCGGAGACGCAACGCCCCCACCCCCGACCTCGCCCACGCGACGCGCTCGCCGTACAAGGGGGTGGTGGGCGATAATCCCCCAAGGCAGGGCCGGAGTCGACAACCCCGGAGGACACTCCCGGAAGCGACGGCCCCGGGGCGCTGGAAGGCTCGTCAGGCAACACGCGCAAGCCCCGGCGTCACCAGCGCAGACCACAAAAGGCTCGCCGGGCCCTCGGCACTGCGAACGCCCTTCAGGAGCCTGCCTTCATGTCGGGGAAAGAAGGCCGGAGATGTGAAGACGGACCCGGTCATGGCGAGCGGCCCCGCGCGGAGCAAGAGCTTCGGGATCGCGGCAAGTGGTGCGAGGTGCATGGTTATGGTGATCACTATACAAAGGCATGCACCGTGGTTACGGAGCTGCGACGGGTGGTGTCCGAAGCTCGGGTCTCACCTCCCAGGCCCCTGGCAGAAGGACAGGAGTGGCAGCCAAGAGGTGACCCCCTGCGAGCCTCCGCCAAAGAAGGCGTGCGGCACCGCTCCATCAGCGTCATCACCGGAGGCTCCTTATCAGGGGTCCCCTTGGAGCAGTCGCAGCCGTGGATGCCGCCCCGCAGCATCACCTTTACCCCGGATGACGTCAGGGGTGTGGAGTTCCCTCACCAAGACCCTTTAGTCATCCAGGCTCTCATCGCAGGCCATGATGTCAGGCGGATCCTCGTCGACGGGGGGAGCTCTGCGAACATCCTATTCGCAGGGGCCTTCGAACAATTGGGAGTTCCCCGAAGCTGCCTAGAGCCATCAGGAGCGCCACTTCAAGGCTTCGGAGGCCAACCGCTGGAGGCCATAGGGCAAGTCTCTCTCTGTTTGGTCTGTAGCCACAACATCCCACTTTCAAGATTTCAAAAGAATTAAATAGCATGACTAAGCATTATACTACCGTTCTATTATTAACAAAATATTATTTTATTCTCATTATTGAGACAAAGGTGATCCTAGGGTTACAAGGGTACATGGCATTCAATTTCAATTGAGGGCATAACAATAATTGGTTTAACTAATTTGCTAAGACATAAATTAGGGTTCTATGTAAATAGCGATGCACATAACTTTAAAATAATCAAAACATTTCTCAAACATAGGTTCAAAATGTTCAAAGGAGACTTGCCTTCTTGCACGCTCTCTGGATCTTCTTGCTGCGGAGCGGTGAACTCTTCGGCAACGGCGGAATCTACGCGCGAAAAGACAGACAAACAAAACAAATAATTATAAACAAAATTCAAATAAAATTCAAAAATTTAAAAGGACTGCATATTTGAATAGTTTATGATTTTAGAAAAATTTAGAAATTTGAATGGCTCAAATCGGAGTTAAAATGAGAAAGTTATGGCTTCCGAAAGATTAAATAGGGGAAAAAGAAAAAGACTAATTTTGCTGATTTATTTTTATATTGAAAAAGATGATTTATGACGTCAGCGGAAATGTGAATTTCGAAATTGTATGACGCGCGGGCCCAGTTTACCATGGACTGAGTCCACGGAAGACGGCAACGGCCGAGGTGGCTCTCCCGATGACATGGCGCCACGCGGCGCGACGTGGAGGCCACGTGGGCGGCGCGCACGGGCGGCTCGGTAGTCGCACGGCCGGCGGCCGGAGGCGGGGGCGGCGAGCGGCGGCGGGGAGAGGAGGGGCAGTGGCGCACCTACCGGCGGCGGCGGGAGGAGGTGGTGGCGGCGGAAAAAAGTGGGGCGGCGGCGGGAGATGGCCGGGACGGCGGCAAACGGCGGTGGGGCGGCGGCCGAAGAGGAGGGGAAGGGCGGCGGTGAGAGGAGAGGCCGAAAGGGGAGAGGAGGGCGATGGTGAGAAGCTTTTATAGGTGGAGAGAGAGAAGGTAAAGGGGCAACGGTTTTAGAGAGGGATAATGAGGGGAGATGACCGGTCACGGTGGGGAATGATTAGGGCAATCAAATGCACGCTTTAGATTGGAGTTTAAGTGGAAGAAACGGCCGGCATTAAAGCTTTTATTTTTGGCATCAATGGAGGAGAGGGAGAGCTAGAGGAGGAAGAAGGTGAGGTAGAAGAAACATATGACATGTGGGGTCCATGCGTCGGTGGGAGAGAGAGGAAGTGAAGGGGTACGGGCCATCGGATTGATGACACGTGGCAAGTGGACGATTCATGGTCTTTGGATTGAGATGAAGGGTAAGTGACTTTGTATGGCTAGGATTAAATTGTGGAGAGGGATAGATTCAATCTGAGAGCGACACGTGGCAAGCTAGGATTAAATTGATTTTTATTTCCGGATTGATTTTCTGAAGATACTAGAAACATTATAATTGCTTAGAAAATAGTAATTAATGTGTAAAAATTCCAGAAAAAATATAGAATATTCCTGGAGCTATTTTAGACTTAGGAAAAATATTTTTAATTTCAGATTTGCATTTAATAATTTTAAAATATACTTTTTAACTTTTAAAAATTGATTTTTAATTCCAAACAATTCCCAAAAATTATTTTAAAATTCAGGGAAGGTTGGAAAAAATAATTTTAACTCTTTTTGGCTTTAATAAAATATTTAAAATACATTTTATTGATTTAAATTTTGAAATAAAATCCAGATAAATCCAAATAGAGTTCAAATACTTTAAAATAATTAATTTGAAATTGAATTTTTCTGAAGACGGATTTTTGGGATGTTACAAACCTACCCCCCTTAGAAAGAATCTCGCCCCCGAGATTCGGACGAACTAGGAAAAAGGCTAGGGAATTTTGCTCTTAGATCTTCTTCACGCTCCCAAGTTGCTTTTGATTCAGAACGATTGCTCCATTGTACTTTACAGAATTTAATGATTTTGTTTCTGGTACGACGTTCTGATTCATCCAAGATTTTGATTGGATACTCTGGATAAGTTAAGTCCTCCTTCAAATTTACTTCATCTAGAGACATTTGTTCTTCTGGCACTCGGAGACACTTTCTTAACTGGGACACATGAAAGACGTCGTGCACTTTTGACAACTGAGGCGGAAGCTTCAACTGGTAAGCAACTTCTCCCCTTTTTGCTAGAACAAGAAATGGTCCAATGAATCTAGGAGCAAACTTCCCACTGACTCCAAAATGACGCATTCCTTTGAGAGGTGAAACTTTCAGATACACATGATCTCCAGGTACAAATTCCAACGCTCTTCGACGATTGCCCGCATAGCTTTTCTGTCTTGTTTGTGCCGTTTTTAATCTGTCCTAGATCAGACGAACTTGTTCTTCTGCTTGTTTTAATACATCTGGTCCAAACACTTGTCCTTCTCCTGTTTCTTTCCAATACAACGGTGTCCTGCATTTTCTGCCATACAAAGCTTCAAACGGAGACATTTGCAAGCTGGATTGATAACTATTATTATAGGAAAATTCTGCATAGGGCAAACTTTGATCCCAATTAGTCTTATTCGCTAAGACACAAGCTCTCAACATGTCTTCCAAAATTTGATTTACTCTTTCTGTTTGACCATCTGTCTGCGGATAATATGCTGTGCTGAAAGTTAGATTTGTGCCCAAGAGTCCGTGCAGTTTCTGCCAAAATCTTGAAGTGAATTGAGATCCACGATCCGACACAATCTTCTTTGGAACTCCATGCAAACACACGATTCTTGACATATACAGTTCTGCGAGTCTATCTCCAGAATATGTAGTGTTTACTGGAATGAAATGTGCGACTTTTGTCAGACGATCCACAATAACCCAAATTGAATCATACCCTGATTTTGTTATCGGTAATCCAGTTATAAAATCCATACCAATTTCTTCCTATTTCCACTCGGGTATCTGCAAAGGTTGCAAAAATCTGGTAGGTCTCTGATGTTCAGCTTTAATCCGTTGACACACATCACACAAAGCTACATACTCGGCAATCTCTCTTTTCATACTTGACCACCAATACCTTTCTTTCAGATCTTGATACATCTTTGTACTTCCAGGGTGAATTGAATATCCAGATTCATGAGCTTCCTTCAGAATTAACTCCTTTATTTCTTTCTTTTCGGGTACAAGAATTTTTTTCCAAACCAAATGATACATTCTTCAACTTCTGAAAATCCTGGTGCTTTTTCCTTTCTTCATATTATCTTTGATTTCCTTGACATACTTGTCCTCTTTTGGAGCTGACTTGATCTGGTCTTCTAAAGTTGGTTGAACCTCCAAAGTAGCCAGAAATCCTTCTTCTACTACTTCCAAATTGAGCCGCTGGAATTCTTCTTGAAGTGTAGGTATACTGTCTTTAATCAACAGTTTATTACAGTAACTCTTTCTGCTCAAGGCATCTGCTACTACATTGGCCTTCCCTGGATGATAACGTATTCCAACATCATAATCTTTTATTAACTCGAGCCACCTTCTTTGTCTCAGATTGAGATCGGGTTAAGTAAATATATACTTTAAACTTTTGTGATCCGTGTAAATCTCACAACGATTACCAATCAGATAATACCTCCATATTTTTAGAGCATGCACAACGGTAGCTAGCTCTAAATCATGGGTTGGATAATTCTCCTCATGGGGTCGCAATTGCCTTGAAGCATAGGCTACCACCCTTCCTTCTTGCATTAGCACACAGCCTAGTCCTTGTCTTGATGCATCACAGAAAACTTCAAAATCCTTTCTAATATCTGGAAGCGTTAACACTGGTGCGGAGGTTAACCTCTTTTTCAGTTCTTGAAACTGTCCTCACACGATTTACTCCATTCAAACTTCTTCTCCTTCTTTAGCAACTGCGTGAGAGGTCTTGCAAGCTTGGAGAATCCTTCAATAAAGCGACGATAATAACCTACCAAACCCAGAAAACTTCTGATCTCTGGTACTGACTTTGGTTGTGTCCAATTAAGCACATCATTTACTTTTCGGGATCTACGGACACTCCTCCTGCAGAAATCACATGTCCCAAGAAAGCTACTTTCTTCAACCAGAACTCACACTTGCTATACTTGGCATACAACCGGTGTTCTCTTAGCTTTTCCAAAACTATCCTCAGATGTTCTGCATGCTCTTCCTCATTCCGGGAGTATATCAAAATGTCATCAATGAATACAACAACAAACTTATCCAAATAGTCCATGAACACCTTATTCATCAGATTCATAAAATATGCGGGCGCATTTGTCAGGCCAAAAGACATCACTGTAAACTCATAAAGTCCATAACGGGTAGCAAACGCTGTTTTTGGTATATCCTCTGGTCTTATCTTCAATTGATGATAACCTGATCGAAGATCAATCTTGGAGAAGACACATGAACCTTTCAACTGATCAAATAAATCATCTATCCGAGGCAGAGGGTACTTGTTCTTAATTGTCACATCATTCAAGGATCTGTAGTCCACACACATGCGAAGACTGCCATCTTTCTTCTTCACTAGAAGTACTGGTGCTCCCCAAGGCGAAGAACTTGGTCTAACAAAACCTTTCTCTTGCAGTTCCTGAAGTTGCTTCTTAACTTCAGCCAAATCATTAGCGGACATATGATAAGGTCTCTTGGAAATCGAAGCTGTACCAGGTACTAGGTTAATAACAAACTCAATTTCTCTATCCGGTGGCATTCCTGGTAAATATTCAGGAAATACATCTGGGTATTCACTAACTATAGGCACCTTTTCCAAAGTTATTCCCTTCAAACTATTTAACCCACATCTATTCTGAGAAGATGCATTTGACTTATACTTTACTTGAATTCCTTCCGAATTGGTAAGAGTAACAGCACGATCGACACAATCTATGTGCCCTTTATACTTGATTAACCAATCCATACCAAGTATTACATCTAGGCTCTTGGAGTCTATTATAATAAGATTCGCTAGGAATTTTACTCCATTTATATCCACGGTTGCTCTAGGGCAAATCGTGTTAGTCCTCATTTCCTTTCCAGGTGATTGGACTAGCATAGGGTTCTTTAGCAAACGCACATCCCAATTATATCTTTCAACAAAATCTTTTGACACAAAAGAATGCGAAGCTCACTACACCACAGCCCCAAAACAGCGTTGGACGGTCAGTCGGCATAGGAAGCTTTAGCGTCGGATGGTCAGTCGGTATAAAACATATACCGACTGACTCTGCAGACGGTGTAACGGGGGTCGGTAAAAACATATACCGACTGACCGTACTTTTGCCGACTGACTGTTAGACGGTATAATATTTACCGTCAGATAGTGTGTTACCACATATTCCGACAGACTATTTGATGGTATAGATATGTTTTAGCGACTGATTGTCCAACGATGCAATTAAAATGGATTAAAAAAATAAAATCCGATTTGGCAGAATTAGTACATAGTAAACCAAGTTCATTAATAATTAGAGAGCCACCATATCACATTCACCATCACAAATTCAGTCCCCAGATACATATAGGTTTGTCTTCCTTGCACCAAGTGAAAAAACAAAAGACACACATGGCAGTGCATCAAAATGTACTAGATTGTTTGCAGTACACAATCACTTTGAGAAACTCAGAAACCAAAAGGAGATGCATGGATCCAACAGCAGATTGTAGAAGATTGTTTTGCACATGCCATTGAGTTGTGTGAACAAGTTCTTCCAGAAACCCAAAAAACAAAAAAAAATATTTGGATGCAAAGGCGCAGTAGTTCCGCAAAGTCGTGACCGGTTCAGCTGTAAGCAGTCCAGTTGTATCCAGCTAGTGGCGCACAACACTTCCTGAGTCAGAATGCCAAATGATTATCTTTATTCAGTAAAACACAAATATACTACAAGTCTACAACACAAGTATACTACAAGTAAACTTGAGATCTATACCAAACAATACTTTTCTCTACGCTGAACAAAAACAGATCTATACCAATAAGAGTTAGCAAGTGCTGCAAACCAGGCTAGCAGCGTCTTGAGATTCAGATAAAGGGTTGGTGCCTCTAAGTACACTTGCCATACTATCGTATCACCCATCAACCTCGAAGGGTTGCTGCATTGCTTATTTCCTATATATCAACCTCAAAGCTGTTGGGTGTGAAGGTAATAGTACTACAAATTAAGCATTCCTAGCCTCAGATCCATCAACCTCTCTCTCATATGCTTGGTGAGAGGTGAACTGGAAACTGCTATGTGTATGATTGCATGCTACTACTTGTATTGCTTGTGAACACGTCAAGTCAATGCAAAGTTTGCAAAGGTTGTTTCAAATTGCTATCTTAGAGAGGGACTTGTTTCATTAACACCAAGATGACCTGGATATTTGAGTCAATCTAGAGTACCACTTAGTAGACTTATTCGAAGTGGCAAATCTCTGTGCCATCCATGCGAAACGTGTACGAACATCACCCTTACATCTCATCAGAAACCTAGACACATATATAATTGGCTCATAATGCTGTAAAAATAATAGGTAGTATTTTTTTTCTTATGCTGCACTGTGCCTACAGAAATTACCTCTCAACAGGCCACATGCTACGAAAATGTACTGGACCAGCAATTCTTGCTTGGGCAGGAAGATGAACCATCAAATGTACCATAATGTCAAAAAATGAAGGAAGGAATATAGTCTCCAAAAGGCTTAAAGTTTCAGCTATATCAGCCTCTAGACTATCCATATCACTTATCCGAAAAACTGGTGCACAAATCTTCTTGAAAAAATGACTAACACGAATCACTGCAGCACTAACTACTTCTGGCAATATTTTCCTCACAGCAAGCGGTACTAACTGTTGTAGAACAATGTGGCACTCATGACTCTTAAGACCAAACACCTTTCTCTCACTAACATGAACATTGGGTCGTATATCAGATGCATAACCAGCAGGAAACTTTACCCCTTTTAGTACTTCACAAAATAATCTCTTCTCATCAAGACTCATTGAATATGGTGCAGGCGGTAAATAAAATTGGTCTTCAAGTTCAACAGGGTGGAGATCACTTCTAATACCTAGAGCTTGAAGGTCTAAACGAGAATTCAGGTTATCCTTAGATTTCCCATCAGTACCCAAGAATGTATTAACAAAGTTCTCGTACACATTTTTCCCTATGTGCATGACATCAAAATTATGCCGCAACATCAAATCTTTCCAATATGGAAGTTTGAACCAAATAGATCTCCTTTTGAAAATGACTAATGGCTCCCCTGCCTTGCGTCTCTTGCTTACTGGTTTCTTTCTAGATGGATCCTTGCCAAAAACTGTAACAATATCTTTAGTACACTCCAAAATTTCGTCTCCAGAAAGAGGAGTAGGTGCTGTCCTAAGTTCAGTTGAACCAAATTTATGGACATCGAACCTGAATGGGTGTTTTTCAGGCAAGAACCTACGATGACCCATATAGCAAGTCTTGCTGCCATTGCCTAGTCTAAGTGAACATGTATAAGAGTGGCAATCAGGACATGCTGCTTCACCAGATGTGACACAACCGGATGCATAGCCTAGACCGGGAAAATCAGTAATTGTCCACAATATTGTTGCACGCAATTGGAAGTGCTCACCCTTTGAAGCATCATAAGTTTTGACTCCATTTTCAAACATATCTAACAAATCATAAACAAGTGGCTGGTAGTAAACATCCATATCACTACCAGGAGCATGCCGCCCAGGAATCAACAAAGAAAGGATGAAATTTGATTGCTTCATGCACATTGAAGGTGGAAAATTATAGGGAATACATATACCAGGCCAAATGCTATAGCTAACATTCTGTGTCCTATATGGATTAAAACCATCGGTGGCGAATGCAAGACGGATATTGCGGCTATCCGAAGCAAACTCTAGATGTTTAACATCAAAGTCTTGCCATAGAGGAGAATCTGCAAGATGCTTAAGAACACTATCTCTTGTTCTCTCCTCATCATGCCATCTTGTTAGACTTGCTGTTTTAGAAGACAGAAATAATCTTTGGAGCCTCTTCTTTATTGGGAAATAGCGAAGAACCTTCTTAGGAACCTTATATACATGTTTCCCATCTAAACTCTCCCTAGCTGATTTCCACCGTGAAACCTTACATTTTGGACATGAATCAGATTTTTCATGCTCCTTCCAATAGAGAATGCAATCATTTTCACAAGCATGAATGCTAATGTACCCAAGTCCTATGGACTTAATCAATTTCTTAGATTCATAGAAGTTTCTAGGTAGTGCTGAACCCTTAGGTAATGCATCATTTAGTAGATCAAGTAGAAGGTCAAAACTTTTATCAGTCCAGCCTCCAAGGAGTTTGATGTGAAGCAATCTAATCAGGAAACGCAGTTTTGTATACTTCTTGCAAGTAGGGTACAACTCTTGACTATTGGCTTCTACCAACTTCTGAAGGGCACGTAGTTCATCACTAGGCTGAACATAACTGTTGTCTTCAAAATCCCCTCTATCATCTAAACCACAAGCTAAGTCTCTAAGCAATTCAGATATTTCATCTTCTTCATTGGACTCTTCCATAAGATCAGCACCATCAATATTTCCATGATTCTCATCAGAGGTACTTGCTTCTCCATGTAAATTCCATGTTGTGTACCCTTTTATAAACCCACCACATATCAAGTGCTCACGTACATCACTTGCCTCTCTCCAAAATGAGTTAACACATTTTCTGCAAGGGCATAATATCTTGTCCCCTACTGCTGAATTTCTAAATGCATAAGCTAGAAAACCGTTCACTCCTTGTAAATATTTCTTTGTGTGCCTACATGCAATATATTATGTAAAATCTCATGTTAACTACAAAACACTTTTAACATTTCAAAAGTAGTTGTGTTGTACCTAGGCTCATTATTGATCCATGTTTTATCCATACGCCTTTATAGGGAGATCACACCGCGCTAAGAATATATCCTTACATAGAGAGTGCAACCACTCAGCATATCACAAGCTTAGAAGAAAGCTGACAACACGGCATAAGAACTCGAGAAACAGAACCATACCATTACTCAAGCTCCTTCACCCAACTGTAGGTGTCCAGAGAAATTCCAAATGCTTGCAGCTACAAAATCTGCTCCTGCAAAAGTAGTATATATATTATCAAGAAATGGAGCCAACAGCCCAACTGTACTTGTGTAGTAGTGTTTGTTTAACATATACATCCTGAGATTATTTGCTTCCTATATGACCATGCAACTGAACATATACATCCTGAGATTATTTCATATTAGAACATACAATCCAACCACAAGTTTTTGGCACATACAGTAATGAAACTGCATGTATCTCACATCAGTTTTTGGCTGAAGATTGTCATCATCCTTAACTTGCTGAAAAAATTCTCGCTAAAAAAATGTAACCAAGCATTGATGAATAACATGAAGCACATACATATAAGCATTGTTCATTTTCAACATATACTGCATACAGCCATACACATACAGACATACTGACATACATTCATACAACACCAACTAATCAACACCACATCAGCCACTACCACTAGCCAGGCACAGAACAACTACTCACAGGCGGAGCCAGAGCTGACGCCTGACGCGGTCTGCGGTGGCGGCGGAGCGGAGGGCCGAAGGGCGGAGCCGGAGGCACAGTCGCCGCCTCACCGGTCGTGCGGAGGGCGGAGCGAAGGCCGGAGGGACGGCCGGAGCAGAGGGCGGAGCCAGAGGCACGGTCGCCGCCTCGCCGGTCGTGCGGAGGGCAGAGCGGAGGGAGGGCCGGAGCGGAGCGCCCAGATCTGGCGGTCGCCGTGCTGGCAGAGTGCCCGAGCGGTCGGAAGGCCGGCGCGGTGCTGCGCGGAGGCGGAGCGGAGGGCCGGCGCGGCGCGAAAGCGGAGCGGTCGAAAGGGTGGCGCGGAGGCCCGCCGCGGCGCGGAGCGGAGCTGCAGAGGCGGAGCGGACCGGAGCGCGGTGCGGATCGGAGCTAGGGTTCGGAATGTGGCTGTGGACGCGGCCACTCCGCGCTCGCCGCTCGGGCGCCTTTATCGATTTGGGGGTGGATTGATGGGGGGAGGGCGCGCGCGGGAGCGGATTGATGGAGGGCGGGCGCGGGCGAGGGGGAGGAAATTTTTGGCGGGCGGTGCGGCGAGAGTCAAGGGTAAAAGAAGGTTGGCGGCGGCAAGGGTTTCATTGATCCTAGGGTTTTGATGTTGTAGGTGGGTTGGGCCCATTACAATTCGTGCGCGAGGGCTCTGGTCATCTATACCGACAGACGGTTCAACGTATATACCATGAATTACCGACTGACAGTTCAACGCCTAATGTAAATATATATACCGACAGACAGTCAATCGGCAAAGGTAGGATTACCGACTGACGATTTGTCACCAACTTTTACCGTTTAACTGTCCATCGGTAATTATACATTTTTAGCGACCGACATCTGACGGTATTTTGGTGTTGTGGTGTAGTGGCTCCAGAATCAAATAATGCTGATGCAGGTACTGAGTTGATAAGAAACTTCCTCTTCCGAGTCTCATACAGTTGACGTTGAGCATCCTCTTGAATAAGAGCCTTATTCACCATGTGTTGGAACGCTGGATAATCATTGGATACCAATTGCACCTTTAGGTTGGGATCAAGTCCCTGCATAAACCTCCAAATCTTTGTTGACTCTGATGCAACATCTTTCGGTGCATACCTGGATAGTTGAGTGAACCTATTCAGGTATTCAGAAACACTAAGGTTTCCTTGCTGCAGTTTGTGAAACTCCCTTTTCTTCATTTCCATTATGCCCATAGGAATATGCGCAGTGCAAAAAGCTTCCACAAATTCAGCCCATGTGATGGTTTGCACATCTTGATGAGCAGCACAATAATTTTCCCACCAATTAGCAGCAATTCCTTTAAGCTGATGGGAGCATACAACACCTTCTCATGGTCATTGCACTGAGCCAGAATCAACTTCTTCTCCACATCCTTGATCCAATCGTCTGCCTCCAACGGATCCACTGAACCGGCAAAAGTAGGAGGTCTGGTTCTCATAAACTCTCCTAGCTTGGATTGCGGTGCTTGAACGGGTGCCTGTGGAGCTTGTTGGACCTGATTCTGAGCAAGGGCTTGAAGAATTTGCAGTTGCATAGCCATCATCTGTTCCAAGTTAGGGACTTGAGCAGGAGGTGGTGGAATGTTGTTTTCCGGTTGACCATTGGCACCACGGCTGCTGCCTGGGTTGCTCCTTGTGTTCACCATCTGAAGTGGTTTCCGGGGTTAGCAAAAGATAAGAGAGAACTAGCATAGGTAAGAGATTAGGGAAAAACTAAACAACATCCCAAACCAACACGCAAGAAAGAAGCAAGCAACAACTTAGAAGAAACTTATATTGAAATCAAAATAGTTTTAAGAATGGATGTACCACAAGTGCACAAAGGCTTGGTACAGTCCATCTAGCACACCAAAATATAATATAAAACGTTCTAAAGACGTAGACATTTATTTGGGTACTACTGACTCAACCACTACTAATCCTCCAAGATGATACGCTTCTCAAGATCCTCCTCTGGATCCTCCTCGGGGTCCTCCTCGGGCTCACCCACGTGGTTCTGCCCACAACCACACGTGGCACGAACGCCTGAAGCACGAGAACGGGAACGGTTACGACTGGAGGCAGTCGATCGGGAACAAGAGCGGGAACGGGAAAGACTGCATCTTCTGCTGGAATCTTCGATGTTAATGACGGGTAGCGGGCTAGGTCGCCGCACACTCTTGCGCGCTGTGAGCCTGGTGCGGTGTCCCAAACGTCGAGTCGGCGCCTGGTTGTTGGGGACGACTGCTGGTACAGGCGAAGACGGCGTGTAGTCAGCTGCAGCTCTGAGACGTCCCAGCTCGAACTCTGCTGCCTGGCTCTGGCGAAGCTGAGCACGGAGAGTGTCGGAGTGCTGGTAACTGGAAGTGAGAAGCATTCGAAGCTGTCCAATCTCCTCCAACGCTCCGGCGTAGGTAACTGCCATCGCCTGAGTGAGCTGCATCTGATGCGTCAGTCGAGGGTCATCAGCTGTGATCTCAAAGCGCTCCAGGTAACTCTGTTCTACTCGAGGGGTGATGAAGAAACAAAAGAGTGACTGCTGCACAGCATCCTTGTGAATCTGGCACAAGTCAGCTATGACCAGGCGAGCTGCGTCTTGGATAGCATCGAAACAGCGAGTCTGGGGATGCTCAATAGGGTATTTGTGGGAATTGAATTCCTTATCTTGTGCATACAGGAATACCTCCATCGACCAAGAGTCTCGATCCAAGATCCGGACCTTCCGTCCCCTGAAGATAGGCGGCTGGCGATACTGCAGGTACTGCATAAGTTGTCGAAGAAGACTAGCGAATGCTCCAACACTCTCGCCATGAGAGAAATAGTCCCACGACTCAGCGGAGGATGAACCGGCCATCTACAAAGTTGAAATAATAGGAAACATTAGTAAAGAAAATTAACAAATGAATTTAAAGACAAGAACGAGATACTAAGTAAGAAAAGAGTAGAAGCAAATAAGCTTATATATTTTTAATATACTCTTTGTAATAAAATATGAGTCCTTAAGGTTTTACCATTTCTAATCTAGGTCACGTCCTACAGTCAAATTAGCTCTAATACCATCTCTGTCGGGACCCCTGGATTTCCGAATCCGGACCCTCTGTGTATTACAGCACAAGTCCCAGATCAAAGCTAGTGCACACAGTCAAACAGAAATGATTACATAACCAACAACGCTTTATTACAATAATAGAGAGTACCGACCGAAAGGTCTCATTATTACAAATGAGGTTTCAAGACCTCACACACACAAAACACAGCGGAAGCAAAAGATAAATCGAGCGAAGACCCATCAATACGCCACAGGCAATTGACTGGGGAAGCGCGACCTAGTACTCCGGGAAACCTTCGTCGAATCCACACGCGAAGTAGTCGTAGACTCCTTGTTGAGCTTCATATTCCTTTGAGTTGATTTTAGTGCAGCATGTGAGTACATAAAGTACTCCGCAAGTCTTGGGAAAGAAATGCAGTAGATGCAAGGCTTAACAAAGGAAGGCTATATGGTTCTTTTGCACAAAGCAATGTTTTGTTTTAAATAACAGTAAATATTTTTGAAGGCATTAATTTGAACAAAGTAATTGTTTTAGCTGAAACTAGTAAACAATTTATAGTGAAGGTTCTCTCCACCAACACTACATAACCAGCTCTATCCGAAAAAGTTTAAAACAGTGGGTTACATCCACCCACTCTGGCTCCAACCGCCAGGATACCCTTTCGAGAGTTCCCTCCACTCTCGAGGTCTCAAAACTTCAATTTTAAAAACCAAAACCACAAATCTACCATGTGAATGCATTCCTTGCCCGCCCTTGACCGTGGGCACGGCTATTCGAATAGTTTGACACTCTGCAGAGGATGTACAACTTTACCCACAAGAGATAAGTCATCTTAATAGTCAGCACGCTTCCTTTGGCATGAGACCCAGACAACATATCACAAAGCTTTTACCTTACTTTAATCTAGCTAGACACCACCCGCTGAGGTTTCACCGCTGAAGGGTTAAATCCACCACAATCAGAAGCCCCCTCTTGCGCTATATGAGTACAGTAAATCCCTGTCCCTCACTGTGAGTAAACTAGTAAATCCCTGGCACCCACTTACCACTGGTGGTACCTAAACTAGACTATCGTAAGTTAGTCAGCTAGGTCGTACCCATATAGACTTGTGGTTGTACGGTAGTGCTCAGTCTGGACAATCACAAGCGTCGGTCCTTAATTGACTAGGGCGGAACATACACTTTACAAGATCTCATGTTTACCGCACCAATCCAACCAAACATCCGCCCCGGTCTAAAACAACTTTTACATTTTTAGTTTATTTTAGAATAATATTGGCAACATCAATCGCCACTAAATTTCTGAATACAGAGATTATTGCAATAAAACATAATTTCCCACTTTCAAGATTTCAAAAGAATTAAATAGCATGACTAAGCATTATACTACCATTCTATTATTAACAAAATATTATTTTATTCTCATTATTGAGACAAAGGTGATCCTAGGGTTACAAGGGTACATGGCATTCAATTTCAATTGAGGGCATAACAATAATTGGTTTAACTAATTTGCTAAGACATAAATTAGGGTTCTATGTAAATAGCGATGCACATAACTTTAAAATAATCAAAACATTTCTCAAACATAGGTTCAAAATGTTCAAAGGAGACTTGCCTTTTTGCACGCTCTCTGGATCTTCTTGTTGCGGAGTGGTGAACTCTTCGGCAACGGCGGAATCTACGCGCGAAAAGACAGACAAACAAAACAAATAAATACAAACAAAATTCAAATAAAATTCAAAAAGTTATGGCTCAAATCGGAGTTAAAATGAGAAAGTTATGGCTTCCGAAAGATTAAATAGGGGAAAAAGAAAAAGACTAATTTTGCTGATTTATTTTTATATTGAAAAAGATGATTTATGACATCAGCGGAAATGTGAATTTCGAAATTTTATGACGCGCGGGCCCGGTCTACCGTGGACCGAGTCCACGGAAGACGGCAACGGCCGAGGTGGCGCTCCCGATGACATGGCGCCACGCGGCGCGACGTGGAGGCCACATGGGCGGCGCGCATGGGTGGCTCGATAGTCGCACGGCCGGCGGCCGGAGGTGGGGGCGGCGAGCGGCGGCAGGGAGAGGAGGGGCGGCGGCGGGGAGGCTGGAGGCGGTCGGCGGCGGCGGGAGGAGGTGGTGGCGGTGGAAAAAAGTGGGGCGGCGGCGGGAGATGGCCGGGACGGCGGCAAACGGCGGCGGGGCGGCGGCCGAAGAGGAGGGGAAGGGCGGCGGTGAGAGGAGAGGCCGAAAGGGGAGAGGAGGTCGGCAGTGAGAAGCTTTTGTGGAGTCTAGTCACCTCATCCCGGTAGTGCTTGTGATTAAAGTTGGTGAGGAAGTTCTCAAGGTGGTGGTGGTGCATCGAGAAGTCGGAGGACCTCAGGTTGAACCTCCTTAAAGTTTTGGAGATGGTGCAGAGCTCTGTCTTGTCTTACCCGGTCAGGCAACAACTGAGTAGGCTTCATGCCTTTGGAGCTCCCTCTATAGCTCCCTAGTGGAGGGGATGATGTAGGCATCCTCTGCTGGGTAGGTGGCCAGGTCACCAAGGTTGGGGTTAGCCATGGTGCCAGTGGTCGACAGTCTTGGTCGTCCATTTGCAATTGGGACAGGGGTGGGGGCAGATGAGCTGGAGCAGCTATTGGAGGAGCAGAGGGAGTAGACAGGTAGTGACACTCTCTGGCCTTGTGGCCGGAGCGCAAGCAGCGAAAGCACCTGGAAGGGTCTCTACAGGAGTGAGTTTTGTGTTGCGGTGGCCGGTGGATGCAATTGAAACACCTCCCTTTTGTGTGCTCAACAAAGAGCTAATGGTTGCGACTTGAAGCTACGTTGAATGAGCTCTTGGGAGTGCCTCGTGACTTCGTGGGAGCTTTATGCCACCAGTAATTTTGTCCAAATGGCATCATCTTCTACAAGTTGGGAACAATTTAATAGCGGTGGCGTTATCAAACATTGCTAGCAAAACTTCAAATTTTCTACAAGTTAACAAGGTATATTTTGCAATTTCTAAATCGATTGTTTAAATTTATACCATGACCAATATCTAGGACATGTATATAATCTAACACACCTTTTGTTTTCTATACTACTATGTAAAGTGTGAGTTCATTTCTAGCTAGATCCACGTCGAGCAATCTCAACGACAGTTTGTTCCCTTGTTGTTTTAACTGCAATCCTTTAATGCCTCGTTTGGGAGTCTAAAATCCTAGTCCATCTATGGGGATAGGTCAGGGATTTTGTGCCCCTAAACAAGGCCTAAATGAAACAATCTGGACATAATTCATTCTTGGTCGGATAAACCATACCTAATGTAAAAATAACTTTCCCATCTCTTTCTCCACAACTTCAGCTGCCACCAATCTACACATATGCGATAGCCCCATTCTTTTCAGCTTATAGCTTATGACTTATAGTTTCCCTCGAACAAATAAATAGGATGATTACTCCATCACCGTTTCAAAACAGTTTAATGGGACAGTCTTTTCGAAACATCTTATCGATATTCGATTCATTTATACAAATAGTTATGTTAGGTTAAAAGTCATAAGCCCCATCTGGAAAGAACGTTGGTGACTTCTGGAAGACTAGGGGGTGAAAACGCCATTTTACCCACGAGAGTAGTATTTTAATGATCAAAAGTGATTATAACTCACTTCTTTTCGATGTTACCGAGATTAATATGCTAATTTATTTCGCTGTAATTAATTAAATTCCTCCAACAGACTACTTCAATCACCTACGTCCAACCATGCCATTCGAAGAATTAACAAGTACAGAAATCATTTTCCATGCGTGCACCGATCCAGTATTGCGACCCAGTGCATTCTGCAGTGGTCGTAGAAAGAAAGAAGCAATGAAGCATCCACATACAGACATGTACTGATGTACATCCTCACATACATCTACACACATATACATCCTCACAAGGACGACACTGCTCTACTCTGCTAGTGGCAGATGTGCTTTGTCTTGCATACATGTCCCAATCTTTGCCCACTTTCAATTAGACAAACACTCCTACTATCACTAGTTAACCACTCCTACTAATCCAATGCAAGCCTTAATTAGATCAGGAAGACGTGATTAGGCCAACTCTAATGACAATTAAGCCACTCGTGTTAATTAGTGGCATGCATGTGCCCGCCCAGGAAGCAAGGGAGCGTCGCCTACGTGCAAAAGGAGCTCATGTGATAGGGAAGCGCCTGCTGTGTCACCAGTGGTGCGGACCCGCCGCTGCAGTTGCTCTCCGGCGACGAGGACGCTGCCGACGACGACGAGAATGAGTTCTTGGCGGCCTCTGGGCCGGCCTTGTTCGGGCTCGGACGGCCGGGGTTGAACGGCGGTATGTCGGCACCCCCGGCGGGCGGCGGCGGGTGGCGCCACCGCGGGAGAGGGCCGGCCAGAAGCAGTGTCTGGAGTAGTGGGCCGGCGGACACGACGGCCTCCACTAGGCGGCCCTTCTCTGGCAGCCGCCGCGTGAGCGCCATTTCCATCTTCGCCTCCTCCGAGGTGGCGGCGGCGTCGGGCGCGTGCTCGTCCACGGCGCCTGCTCCACCTCCCAGGACGGCGGCGTGGGCTGTGGGGACCTGCGCGGCGGGGAGTCTCTGAGACGGCGGGGATTGGCTCTGGTGTTGGAGCAGCAGCAGAAGGTAGTGGCAGTGGCGTCGGAGGTCGTCGCGCTCGGCGGACACGGACGCCAGGAGCGCCGCAAGCCGCGCGGCCTCGCACCCCATCCGCCGGAGTTCCGCCTGGTGC
This sequence comes from Dendrocalamus latiflorus, assembly GCA_017311315.1. Lineage (NCBI taxonomy): Eukaryota > Viridiplantae > Streptophyta > Magnoliopsida > Poales > Poaceae > Dendrocalamus > Dendrocalamus latiflorus. The sequence goes on from CM029656.1 coordinate 4,296,361, forward strand.
GCCGCACGCGCCGCGTCGAGCTCGGCCACCGAGCGGAGCAGAGCCTGCCGCAGCTCCGACGCCGTCGAGAAGCACTCCAGCTGTTCGTCGTCGGCCACGTGGTCGAAGGGAGCGACGAGGGGTGGGTCCCACGCGTAGGCGAGCGCGGCGGCGGGCTCGAGGTGGTGGCCACCGTGGAGCAATGGGTGGCCGCCGTGGTGTTCCATATATGATGTGCTTGTGTAGTTTTGTTTTGTGTTGTTGTGTTTGGGTTTGGAGCGAGGGAAGGAGAGATCTGTGTAGGCAAAGGGATGATGAGATGATCCTAGCTTGGTGAAAGTGTTGTAGGGTCACTATTATAAAAAAAAAGTCATCACAGACGGTGTATAACTATTATCACAGCGGTTTTCTGTGAGTTATCTGTGATAAATATAACACAGACGGTTTGTAACTAGAACCATCTGTGATACTTTAACATAATAGATAGTTCAAAATAAAAACTATTTGTAATACTCTAACATCATAGACGGTTCTAATTATCAATCGTCTGTGGTGGGCAAGTATCGCATATGATTGTAATATAGAACCGTTTATGATAGACCTTCATAGACAGTTTATACCACAAAATCGTCTGTGATAGTTCATTCTATACCTAAAATTTATCTATTTTTTGGCTAACCTAAAGAAATGTTAGCTATACCCTTTGAAAATAAGCAAATACAGCAGCAAATATAGCAGCACATTTCATTAGAATCCACCATTATAGCATCACAAGATAACGAGCAGATTACCCATCTAACACATCAAGAACATAGCAAGAACACATCTCCTAATCCTACGAACCCATGGCAAAAACATAGAAGGAGAGATCCTAGCAGCGCACTAGCTGGATGTCATTCACACCGACTTGAGCACCGTCTTGGTAGCCAGCTGCTTCCGCGGTGCCTTGCAATGAAGGAGAGGCGGTGATAGTGCCACCTTTGTGTCTGACGGTGACACTGCAAAGACACACTTACGACAGTTACGATAAGAGTATCTTATGCAGTGAATCGTGGTGTCACAACGGAGGTGTTAGCTCATGGCGGTAGTCGGCGTCATCGAGGAACAAGCTAGGAGTGGATGAACTAGGAGCAGCTGGTAGAACTCATACATCTTGGAGTGAAATTGGGGAAATTGAGAGGGGGAGTAATTAATAAGGGGCGAGAGATGTGAGGAACCGTGCGTGTCATTCGATGCGGAGAGAATGGATGGGTGAAATTAGAATCCTGGGGGAGATGCCATAGATTGGTGTCATGGCATTATCAAAAATGGTTTGTTATACGAACCATCTGTGATAATGAACATATCAGAAACGGTTTGTTTTACGAGTTGTCTATGATAATGCACATATCAGATATAGTTTTTTTATATGAATCGTTTGTGATAATGAAATCAGAGAAGGTATGGAATACGAACCGTCTGTGACAACACTTAAAAATGCGTGCCCTACTCCCACCTGATAATATTTCGATGCAAGTGACTCTTAAACTTCCACATGGTTGGCTTTATGTGTAGCGCGGTATACAATTCCTTGATACCACAAACTTAATCTCTTCTAAACCGTCCTCTCTCTCTCATCTTCTTCACCGGATTTCTCAATAATAGCATCTAGTATTCTTTTGATCTCCTTCCTCTCATCTATCCATCATGAGTTGTTCAGCCGCAACTTTACACAGGCGGCTAACAACTTATGTTTAGAGCAGCTCCTCCACTCACGCCCTGCTCTCCCTCCTCGAGTCACTTCTATTTGTTAGCTAGACCTCATCATCTGCTGTAGACGGAGGTGTCTCCTTGCTGCTTAGGAAAGGGAAACCGCCCTCAGCCTCGTTCTTCTCTTCAATGTGCACAAAGCGTAAGAAACTCTTGTGGCAGTGGAGAGACACATGGATAATCTTGCTGATCAAGCAGAAGCAGCTAATTATGAGAAAACTTATCATGACATCGTCTTTGAGATTATAGGCCATGCTAATGATTTGCCCAGGCTAGGGAGGAAGTGGAGAGGGTAAGGACAATCTTCACAGCATTCGAGAACTCGGCCGCTGATCCTCCAACTCCAAAAGTAGAACAGAAAGATATCAAGCCCAGAAGACCAAGATCTAGGAATCTTTTTTTACTTTTGTAATAAATTTGACTAGGATTTATCTTTTTGTAAAAGTGACTAGTCACACTTGTCTGTTCCAACTAATCGATCAGTAGCTTCTATAGTTCATATGACAAAGGACAAAGATGGTTCTATTTAAAAGCTATCTGTGATAATTGCAGACATCACAGACGGTTTTTAATCCAAACCGTCTGTGATAGTTCACAGATGGTTCTTAACAAGAACCGTCTGTGATATTACGAACTGTCTGTGATATTACATTTTCACGGACAGTTTTGCGGAACCGTCTCTGATGCGGCATCTAATATTACACTTTTTGTAGTAGTGGATATATATATACAAGATCTTTTCTGGGTTTCTTATTGACTCTCTTAAATCTAGGCTGGTTGTATTTGTTGATAATGTGATTAGAAAAAGTGTTGTGGGGTATGTATATTTTTATGCGGGTTTGATATTTTTGTTGTGCTACTAGACTAGGCATATGTATATAGTTGTATATATATGTCATGAAGTATTTATGATGTCATTAATTAGCTTCTAAATTATTTATCTTTTGCACTCATGTACGTAGGGAATTATTATTGATCTTTATATAGACCATCTAATTAACTTGATTTCTTATGAAAACAAATTTTAATAGAAATATTTATCATTTTGTTAAATAACAGGTACAAATAAAACTTCAGCAATCGCCTATGTGGCCACATTTCCCAGTCTTGTTTCACACACTGTTCTATTTTTGACCTTAATCTTTATCTTTTGATGGACAATTGGTTACTGCCCAAGTTCCAAGCAGTACTTGATATGTGTGATTGGATTTTGTATTGTTTTTTTAAAGGATTTGCTTCAGTACACCACCTTTAAAAAACCTTTACAAATATTAATGCAAAACAAGGGTGCAGATCATCTCTTGGTTAGTGACATGGAGCGAGCTGATAAGTAGGGGTGGAAACGGATCAGATATGATTGAATAGTCTCAAATACGAATTTATATTTTTAAAATGAATACGAATTCAAATATTCTCAAATACGGATATGAATACAGATATTTTCAAATATGGATTTTCTCGGATACAAATATCAGATAAAACGGATTCCTAGCAGTTTTGCCAATTTTTCACCGGTTTTTGACCAATTACAAGTTTTAAACCGCTTAAATTCAAATTTTGAATCACAAAATTCATACGAATTTTTCATGGGTTCTAGAAACGGATCGAATACAAATCTAATAGTTTCGAATACGAATACGGATACGTATATGTATATTCTCGAATACGAATGCGAATACGAATATTCTCATATACGGATACGAATAGTCTCGAATACGAATACGGAAATTTTTTAATACGGATTTTGCTTACCACATTCACGTTTTCTCAGATACGAATATTGGATAAAACGAATTATCCGTTACCATTTTCCACCGCTATTGATAAGGGGCATTTATGTCATTCTTTCACATGAAGGCATGAAGCCGGAATCAATCATGCAGTCGAGGGAAACCACGCATGAGATTGAGTTGCCGATCTCTCGTTGCTTTCCTATTTTTTTAGGTTTTTAAGGAGAGGCTCTTCCTTTTGGCCACCGCGGACAGCTCGGCCGTCACGACTAGGGGTGCAAACGGGTCGGATTCGGACGGATATTGTTGTTACCATATCCTAACCCATATTTTTTATCCGGATTCGGTACCAATCGGATTCGGTGCCGGATCGGTCGGGATTAACCCGTTTGTAAGGAATGCATGCAGTACAACAAATGGAGTAGGAGGACGTACTGTCAAGGACTTGATGTTACTACTTAATAGCTGATGTGGAAGATTTTATTTTACCATTGCAAAAGAAAATGAAACGTCAAATAGTAGCACTAACCTGAAATCAAACTTGAAGACGTATCGGATTCGGACGGATATTGCTGTTACCATATCCTAACCCATATTTTTTTCTCCGGATTCGGTGCCGGATCGGTCGGGATTAACCCGACCCGTTTGCACCCCTAGTCACGACACGCTCGGAACGCGCGGCCATGGAGGAGTGTCTCTCGTTCCTTAAGCTGTCGTGCATCATGACCTATGAGTTTACGGCCAATCTGTATCTGTCTCCATAGATTGTGGACGGCCTTCGTGCCAAGGAACGGCCGGCATAGACGAAGGCGCTCGATCGTCAGCTGAGAACTAGGAAGCGTCAGACAAATCGAACGAGCATCATACAAACGCAATCAACATCTTGATTTGGCCACTGACCTGATCTATATACATGATTGATCTGGACTATTGAAACACGTTGGATTTGGCTTTCTGTTCGGCCAGATTTCGAGGAGATTTGTTACCAACGGCATTTATTATATCAAAAAGGGGTCTGCTAGTGTCCGGACATCCGACACTCGGCTACAACTTTTTTCGGGTATATTTGCAACACTTTTTGTCCATATTTTTGTTACAATATTTTTATTTTGTGTATGCAACATCGACTTTTATATCACAAATTTTTGTTGCATATAGTAATTAAAATTGTTGCACACATTATCTAAGAATGTTGCATGAGAGTGTACAATGCGAATACTCACATCGTTATTTTTTTTGTTTTTGTTGCATGTGACCGAGAAATATTGCATACATAAACGAGAAATGTTGTGGATAGGAATACTTATATCGTTTTTTGTTTGTTTTTATTATATATGTGCGAAAAATATTGCAAAGATGAGAAAAAATGTTGTAGTCGAGCATCCGGGGGCTAGGGCGCTAGCAATTCCCTAAAAAAAGATTTGGCCTCTTCTATTTATAACTAAACTTTGCTTAAGATTAACTCAAGTTTTCTTTAAATGAACTACTGAAGCAAACCTCGGTTTGTAATGTATTTGTGCATGTTTAAAAAAATGAATTGCTTTTTCCATTTTTTTTATTTTTCGTCCTACTAGATCAGATTATGCAATTAATGTAGTTATGAAATCCTTTTACCACTTTTTGGTCTGAAATAGTTTTTACCAAGTCAAAAACCATATATGTTGTGCTGGCAATCGATGTATAAAGTGCAAAAAAGTGGGCATTGCCTTCCGAGGAGAGAATTGATGTAACATTGCTGGCTTCTATTGCTCCTCCCTGTAGATTTTAGTTAATTAGTAATAACCACTCGTGTTTAGAATGCTTAATTTAGCGTGTATATATGATCTAACTGTGGAAAATTTGACTACACAAACTTGAATATATAATAGTATAGATGTACGATGCCTATCTCATCGGTAAGAGGTACATGTAGTTGATGAGCTCATCAATCCTTCAGGACGTAATACATCCCCGAACTTTGCATGGTTGCTTGTCACTCTCAAACACATCCCATCGATCTGGTGGTCAGTCATCTACCGAAGCTTCTCATGATAATGAACAACCACATGCTATGAAATCAATCTGCCTTCTCATCTCCAAATCACTTTTGATGTCAACCACAGAATTGAACATATTGATTTGTAGGTTCTAATCGAGTAAGTTTCATATTTATTGAAGACAAAAAAGCGTAAAATTGAAGCGTAGTTCCTTTTTATTCTATAGGTTTTCCACTTAGGGCCTGTTTGATACGGCTTTTAAAACCAGCTTTTGATTTTTGCTATAGTATCTAACTTTCAAACGGAACATTTTTCAAGATGGAGTTTACAAGTTAATTATAGTATATGTTAAAAACTCAACATCTGTACCATCCAAAATCGCAAGCGAATATCTCTCTCCGTAATCTCTATTGCAAACAGGCCAACAGTCTCTTAGGCTCGTGAACTTGAGAACTTAACATGCAGGTCCACAAACTTGCAGAAGCGCTTCACTTAATTTGGTTCGATGAATGCAAACTTACTTTGGTTTGATGAGTGTAAGTTTGATTTTACTCAACGAAGCATCGAAAAGCTATCCAGTATAGAGACATGGTTGTTATTTAAGTCCTTAATCTCATGAGCCATGAACCTAGGATGAATGCCCATGCATGTTTTTGAGCACATACATATGTACAATTAACTCAAAAAAAGAAAGCTGTCTTTTGGTTGTGATTTATTTGACAACCGCTTTTGTCCTTCTTACCTCCCTTTCTTTTCTCCTTTTTTATGCATGAATCCTATGTTTTCCACAAGAAAGGGAATCCAAGATGGAAACTACCAGGCCATCATAGCCTAGCCAATAATGCATCTTGGTCCTAGGTTGTGCCTTCTGTCCTATCTCTAGTCATCATCACTGCCAGAGTCATTCTTTCATCCTTTCTCAACTTTTGCTTAAAATATTGCAGCTACGAATAGATGTTTACCTGCTTGGCATCTAGGGAAGGCAGAGATTGCAAGTGGCTCAGATGTGAACGATGAAACCTGCAGGAACTAGGAGGAGGCTAGCTCTGAGCATGCTTGTATTGATTATGGATCTATTCTTTTTGGTTACGGCTTGTAGCTTTTAATTGTGGCTTGTGATTTTTGTGTTGTTTATACAGAGTAACAGAAACTCACGTGCGATTTTTGCCGATATAAATGAAGTCAATAAAGTATGTATTACAATTAACTAGTAGATCCTATCTTGAAAAAATACTTCGTTTAAAAATTAATTACTATAAAAACCGAAAAATAATTTTTAGAAACTGAAAAGAACATAACCACCTCGTTTCATTTTCACAGGTACCAGCTTTGATAGAAAAAGATAAGACCAAAATAAAGTTGCACGCATGCCACCCCTGCACAGTACAGACCACTACTAGGAGAATGTCCATACATGCATGTGTACTTGTGAGTTGGTGGCTAGCACAGGTACTTATCATGCAGAACTTGCGAGGACTACTGGCACATGCTTGCTGACATCTAAGTCTTCCTGTCAAACGTGGAGAGGGTCAGATCATAAGTGAGCCCTTTTAAACTGAGATTTATGATTTATAATTATGGTTTTTAAATTTTAGTTTATTTGTAAGAGGCAATATATAGAGTAAAATAGACATATGTGATTTTGACCAGTACAGCTAAACTCGGTATAGTTTATATTATAATTTACTTGTAGACCCTACCTTAAAAACACATCGTTTAACGGCGAGTTACTGTAGAAATAGAAACCAAAGCATAAGAATAAGCAAAAAAAAAACTGAGTCCATATATACCTCCTAGAGCTTCAACTTGGGAAAAAGGGTGACAGTTTTGTTGGCAATATAGGGCATTTGGTTTATTTTCTTGTTTTTGGTGCTTCCCTATTTGCAATGTGCTTAGGGGTGGAAACGAGCCGGCTCGAGCCGGGCTCGCCCAAACTCGCTCTAAGATGCGGCTCGGCTCGTTAAAGAAACGAGCCAAAAGCCTAGCTCGGCTTGGCTTGTTTCCTAGCTCGAGCCGGCTCGTGAGGGCTTGCGAGTCGAGCCACCCAGAACAAGCTTCCTTGGATGATCCCTTCTCCAAACTGCATTCCACCGAATTGTCTTCCACATCCTCAAGAACTCGCTTGAAATTGCCAGATGACTAAGCTTCCCATTTTTTGATGCACCAAGAAACCGAAGAAAATGACTTTACCGTATCGCATTTCTTGATCTCCATTGACATAGGATCACACTCCAATCTCTTCTCCTCAACACTATCACTGAGTTAAGCCACATCTAATAAGCTTAACCCCTGCCCCTGGATGCCATCCTCTTGCTCCTCCATTTCTCGCAGCATAGATGACTCACTTGGACGGCGGCAACGTCGGCGGGGCCAAGAACGAAGGAGCAGAGCTACTTGACCAGCCCGACGCCTCCGCTGGTGCTGGCGCCGTCTGGCCGGAGCTTGGCGCAGAGCGCATTGACGGCAATGCCACAGGTCCTCCCGAGAAATTGCTGGACGGAGCAGAAGCACGGCTGTTGACGCGACCGGTGACGGCGAGCCACCCAATGCGCTGGCGAGGCGTCGCAAAACCATCACCATCTCCGGTCCCCACTCCTAGGTTTTCGCGCGATGCGCAGGGGAAGCAGCGACTGGTCAATAGGGGGAGAGAAGAGAGACGGATCGGCAGAAAAGGGGAGATGGGGGGCGACCGGCGGGCGGGGAGAAACGGCAGCGGCGGATCGGTGGATTTGGGTGCGGCTGGTCACGACTGAGAAGTGAGAATGACTGAGGAAACGAGGATTCGGCCCGGTGGATTGAGGAAATGAGAAAGAGGATTCGGGGAATCAGGTGGGCTTTCCTTGCACTGCCATGTTGTTGGCTCGATCAAGCCATCGAGCAACTCGCGAGCAGCTCGGGCTCGGCTCGTTAATGTAACGAGCTAAAAACATGACTTGGCTCGCTGACTTATGAGCCGAGCTAACTTCGAGCCCGAGTAGCTCACGAGCCTTAAGCTTTTTTTTCAGCCCTAAATGTGCTTCCTGCAGGGAAAATTTTCTGTTAGGACCCCCATGCGAGAACTGGTCAGAAGTCGTTTGATCGTGACCTATATGCACACGATGTACATCGATCATACTCTAACGACTGCCATCTATGTGTCACTAGCAAGTGGGCTCGGGTCATCTAGACATTTTTTTGGTTATGAATATGGTGATGATTAGCTGCAGCATGTAATCCATCAAGAAAGAGAGTGAGGAGAAATGCTTAAATAATACAGGGGGTGCTCACACTGGATTTCCTATGATCTGAGGCAGCATTAGGTCAGATCTTGCAAGAATCCAAGATTTGGTTAGGTTTAGCTGACAGGGAAGCTGGGAAGGTGTGTACCCCACTACCATCCAGCATTTCTCCATCTGAACAACTCTGCTCAACAAATTTGTATTCTAGTATTGCTACAAATAGCAGCGGGTCCCCTGCAAAAGAAAAAAAAACGCAGCGGGTGCTTGTGCTCCCATTAGAGAATTATGAGAACGAAGGCATCCTTATATATCATTGTATTTTTATGCATTCTGCTAACATGTAATTAATTAGGAAAATAATGGTCAAATTAAGACATGTAATGGAGATTGTATCAATGTTCAAAGCATCAAGTGCCAAATTGGTGTACAAGAACAATAAAAACAAAACAAAATACCTATGCAAGTTGAGTTAGGGTATCTACAGTGGAGGCTACCCTTATGTGGTGGCCTCAAAAAAGAGAATGATACCATGTCAGCTGAAACTTTCATATAAATTTTTGTTCTTTCATAATATATGTAGTCATAAGTGGTGGCTAAAGCCCTACTTCTCTCCTCTTCATACTCCAAAGAGGAAAAGCTAACAGTTGACAGAGCAGACAGAGCGGATTGGGGGCGAAAAAGAGGCTGGGGCGAGTGGTTTCCTTGCTTTTTGTCAGCGAAGGACTCATACCCTCTGCAAGACACACTGCCACAACTGAGGCTACCCTTTAATCTGATAGGAGCATGCTTGCATTCAAAACCATAAATCAAGTTTTGTTAGCTCACGACCGACAAAAGAAATTGCAAGACCACAATTACACTCATATCGAATCAACCAAAACAACAAAGGAAAATCACATAAAAAATTTCCGGATCAGCCTCATATCAGTATTTACATTGCACTTTCTAGACTTTTCCAAAATTACAAACAAATATAGTTCTGTTACAATTCAATCCAGAAATTTTTACAAATAGATTCTTGCTTCTCCCTTAAGACCGAAGGACCCAGCTAGCTACTAGCAGGGCACAACACACCTATGCTCCCTTCCTCTTGCCATTTGTGCAGACACAAGTGAAGAAGAGGGCAGGTGGCACACTGCATGCATGCCCTCCACCTGTACCCTCCTCTCTCTCACAGCCCATAGATTGCACCCACAGGTTTCTCATCAACCCACCATTTTTCACCTGCTATAGGGCTCATTCTTTTTGGTTGAGACTTATGATTTTAGCTGTGACTTATGATTTTTGGGTTGTTTGTGCGAGAGGTTGCAGAGTAACAAAAACCCATATACAGTTTTTGCCGATATAAATGAAGTCGGTATATTATGTAACTCATGTACAGTATGTACTATATTTAACTAGTAGATCCTATTTTAAAAAAACACTCTATTTAAAAGTTAGTTACTATAAAAAAATTAAAAGTAGAATCCAAAAGCTGAAAAAGAACAGTACCATAAATACCTACCCAAAATTTTCACCATCCACCTTTTTACCAGCACTGCCTACTTACATGGTCATCCTCACCATCCCTCTGTGGGAGCCAGAGAGTCAGGCCAAAGGGGGAAGAAACCCTGCAATAAAGGAGGTGCCAATAATCAACCTGAAAGTTCTTTTCTGATCCAATTTACAGTGAAGTAGTAGTATGTATTTATCCACGCATTCATTTTTAATGACAATATGCTTGATTGTGCTTTGACTGCATAAATGAGTATATGTCATTAGATAGAAATAGGACAACTAAATGCAATGCCATGTTAGATTATCCTACATAGCAATGCTAGCAGTAGATTCAACGTAGCAATGAGCTTGATTTTATGCCACACATGCCTAGACTAGCATAATGTGATTCCTTGGAAATGCTTAAATGCTTAGGCTTCAGCAGAAATAGGATGATTGACTGCAATGCCATGTTTGTTTTGAGAAAAACCCTACTAGCAGCACACACTGTGTAATATAGGAGATAACTAAGTACTAGTTGGTTCTAACATGTGCATTACAATGAATCAAGACTAGGTCAAACACATAACTATCGAAGATCTGGTCAGCAATGACGAAACATGGACTAAATAGGAGCACACTACTCAATTCCATGAACAACTTTAGCACATTGTATGTTTCAGTACACAAACTTCAGCACACAGATATATACTCTTTTTCTGTAAATTGCAGCACAGTACATCCTCAAGAATCCAATATTGATACACAAATACAATTTTAAACACTTCAGTATACACCATCCATACACCTATGCATATTATTGTTAATCTAATTCCATCAATGGATAGGCTTGCACGCACTGTAATTGTTAGTTGCTTGATTTGGGCATCTAGGAAGTAGTCCATTAAAGAAACAGGGTTGAGAGGGGAGTAGAAGTAGCACTTATCTGGTAAAGTAAAGTAGAGGCAGTGTAGAGGGAGTTCGCCGTAGCCATAGTTGTGGATGTTGTGTTCAACATGGAGCGGCCATCATGCTCTGGAGCGCTCGACGCCGTGTTGCAGCCAGCATCGTCGGTGTGACCGTTTCATTAGCATCGGCTCAAGACCGAACTGCAGTGGTCCATGGGTTTGTCAGATTGGGATTCTGGTCGAATGTCTAAGTCTAATCGGGTTTACTCTCTGGGTCATAGATCCAAATGGGCTGAGAACCTAAACCCACGGGCTGCCCTTATGCAAGCTCTTAAGCAACAATCTTATAAGTAGTATTGGACTTTCTTCCTCCAAAGATTAGTCTAATGGGTGAGGTCTCCTTCACACTTATAAGTTGTGTTTTTCTTTCCCACAACTAATGTAGGACTATTCTCAATATTCTCCCCCTCACACATTGGTTGTGCACTTCTGCAACCATAAAGTACAGCGAGATGTTAGACGTCTAGGCTCTGATACCACTTGTCAGAACGGATCCTAGCTGTATGCCTAAGTCCAACTGAGTTTCGCTCCCCGGGCCACAGGTCCAAATGGGCTGACCACCTAAGCACACGGGCTGCCCATATGCAAGACCTAAAGTAACAACCTTATAAGTTGTATTAACCCTTCTCCCCCAAAAAACTAGTTCAATGGGTGATATCTCCCTCACACTTATAGTTGTGCTTCTTCCTTTCCCACAACCAATGTGAGACTATTCCCAACAATCCCTCCTCACACATTGGTTGCCTGCAACCAGGGAGATGTTAGGCGCCTGATCTCTTATACCATTTGTCTGATCGGGACCCTAGCTATATGTCTAGGTCCAACCGGGTTTACTCCCCGGGCCACAAGTCCAAATGGATTGAGCACCTAAGCCCACGGGCTGCCTGTATACAAGCCTTAAAGCAACAACCTTATAAGTAATATTGAGCATTCTCCCCCTAAAAGACTAGTCCAATGAGTGGGGTCTCCCTCACACTTATAAGTTGTGTCTTTTTCTTTCCCACAACCAATGTGGGACTATTCCCAACAGGATTGGCTGAGAGCGGTTGCAATAAGAGAGAAGGGGTAGGAGCTCTCCACATTGGTGCTAGCCATCGTCGTCGTCGGAAATGGTGGTGAAGCCACCGGAGCTGGGGAAGATGACTACATCGGTTGGAGATCCATGGCACTAGGGCTATAGAAGACGACTATGCTGATCGGGTCACAGTGGCGCCATTGGACCGTTGAGGGTGAGAGAAGGCAAGGAGCCATTGCAGGAGACCTCGTACTGTCACAGAGATGCTGATGAAGCCAACGGATTTAGTGGTGGTGGCGGCACGGTTTTAGGAGGTGAGGGAGCTAGTTGAGGACAGTAGGAGGTAGAGGGAACTAAGGGGAGTTGAAGGAAACCACCAACAGTAAGGTTCGTTTCTAGTGTTGACGAGTTGGTGGGAGAACCCTCAGGCTAGTCGCTCTTTTGACCGTGCCTTCTGAACTGATTTTGTTGGTTTATGGGTTGTTTTGAAATACTACATAATTAACAACCTCCAATTAAATTCTAAAAACACTTAAAACATGTCAAGTGGATCGGGGTAGATCGACTTGGTGGTATCGAGGTTGGATCAGGGAGGTCAGGTAGATCAACTTGGTGGTATCGAGGTTGGATCAGGAAGGTCTAGCAGTAGTACTACAACCCAGGTAGGGTTATGGAATTAATTGGTGGGTAGAGGAACTCAGGGTAAAGCTAAAATAAAACAATCCGAGTATGGTTATGTTTTGGAAGTTAGGGTCCTCTACACAAGGATAGCCCTTAAGGACATAACCAACTGGAGCTTACTTCAAAAGCGGTGTAGACCGGAACATAGATCTTGAATGGGATGAGTTGAACTGAGTAAATAACCAAGTAGCTGCCTCTGCATGGGTGAGAAGGCAGTTGTTCTTGGGTAGGGGCAGCCACCTTAGGGAGAGATTATCGGGTAGGTATCTCTACTTACATGTCTTTTGTGGGGCTGGGTGGATAGATGTTACAGTACGAGCTAGCTAAAGGTTTTGGTTCCTTGGCTTAGTTGTGCACCCAAGGTAGCATATGAGACACAGTAAGCCAAGTGTGCTATGGGCAAAGTAGTACACCTCTGATCAGAGTAAAATGTGATATCACTTCTAGCTTTCAGGTTTGGAAGTGTGTTGTGTGAGTTTTCCTCTAACATAGGTTGTAAGATCCCATGTCATTCTACCACAAGTAGATTTTCTAAATTAAAATATGGTTTTTCAACAAATGGGTAATGGTATCTAACTTCTTTGCTATTTTAGACATCCAATTACTTTTGGAAAAATGGATTGGTGGCCGGGAGTATATATTATTGCATGCATCACCTTTTTGTGGTTTGCTGAGTACCTTCATATTCAATCTTACTTTGTTGTTGTTTTTCGGACTCTGTGATATATGCTAACTCCGATGGGGTAGAAGTTGGTATTCATGTTGATGTGTGCTTTTTTGATGATGCTGCTCTGGAGGGCTATGATTACGGAGAAGCTGGTGACCAAGACCTCGAGGAGTAGACAACCATTAGGAGGGAGGCAATTGATATTTATAAAATAAGTAGGTGGGCGGTGTAGTAATCACCATAGCTAGACTGAAGAAAGCACTATATATGTCATATGAATAAGTTATTGTAGGATTGAGTATAGCAATCAGAGGGGGATGAATGATTGTCACTGCTTTTTGGAACCTGAAACCAAAACTCAAACCAAAAGAAAAATAATCTAAACACAAGATGTAGATTTCAACAGCAAGACGCTTAGTCAATCAGCTCGCTCGATCGCTTGGTTTGCACGAACTCAAAATCCTCTATTTCAGATAGCGATTCAACACTTCTGCATGTAGTCGTAACCTTTCTCCACTCGAACGCTTCGATACCGATGTGCTCTGCTTAGAATGAGAATGAGCCAAAAACGACGCTCAGAAAACACGCCGCTGACGTTGAACAACTTTACTAGAATAGATCTGATCCCTTATTTCTAAAACATGCTCCGTGGCTATAAAGTGCCCTCACAAGTATCACTAAAAGCCTCCCCAACGAAAACCCTCTAAATTCCTCAAGTTCGCATGCTAGCTCTTAGCTTCTCCCTACTTTTATAGGTTAACATCCCAAATTGTGTCCGTCTCAACCATGAACACCACACTATCTTTTCCTCAAATCAAGGGACCCGAAACCCTTCTGAATAAGGTTTTACTAATCTCTACATCTTCCCAGTTATGGATTCCCTCCACAACTCCTAACTCAACATATGACAAAGCCTCCAGGACAACACCTCTTGTATCTTCATCACGCCTCATCAACTCCCGTGTCGAAGCCTCCAGGACAGCACCTCCTGTAGTTTCTCCACGCATCACCAACTCACGTGTCGAAGCCTCTAGAACCACACCTCCTGTAGCTTCTCCACTTTTGATCTCCACGTGCTCTAGCGTGAGCCCAACTACCTTATGACATCATCAACTGCCTGGACCTTAGATTTCCCTATCCTAATCCGAGTCCTCGTCACCGACCATGACAGTCTACATGACCAACCTACACATGTAAAGACCAAAGAACATTTTCCTGGCATAAATTCTTTTCAACTTAACCAACATTAGTCTACACACGCATAACACACCCTCATCCATCCAAAGACAAGAAACAAATCATCTATAACCATAATTTCCACGTCCTCCAAAACTCACCTTCATACCACTCAGAATGACCAGTTTAACCTCCATGTACAGCAGGTCAGATCACTGATCCAACACATACTTGAAGCCCACTAATACCGATCACAGACCAAAAAGTCTACGATAACCGATCGCAACACCTTTGACTACCAATCACCAACCATGATCGCAAGACCCACAACTACCGATCTTAAAGCCTTCGACTACCGAGTACCGAGCGCTTCCCACTGTCAAGGACCGAATCCTTCTGACTACTGAGTATCGAGTTCTTTCAACTATCGAGTACCGAGTGCTTCTAACTGCCGAATACCGAGTCCTTCTGACTATGACTATCGAGTCCTTCCAACTTTTGAGTATCGACCTTATGACCATCGAGTACCGAATCCTTCTGACTATCGAGTACCAAAATCCTTCCAACTATCAAATACCAAATACTTTCGACTACCAAGCACTGCTACAGTACTCTTCCCTCTTTCGAGAACTATTCACCTCGGAGTACTGTTCATCTGAGCATTGTTCACATCTCTGAGTACTGTTTGTCTAAGCACCGTTCAATTTTGAGTACTATTCATCTCCAAGACTGTTCGCCCAAGCACTATTCACTTCTGAGTATTGTTCATCCGAATACTGTTCATCACCGAGTACGACTACTATAGTACTCTTCTGACTATCGATCGAATAATTGTAGCTCTGACCGTATAGTTTTGACTGAATCACTGTAGCTCCGACCACCGACCGTTTTACTGTAGCTTCGACCATTTCGCTATAGCTTCTACCACCGATCGGTTTACTATAGCATCAATCGTTTCATTGTAGCTCCAAGGGTCTCCGACTGCTCTCTGACTCCGAAGTCTTCAACTGCTACAATACTTCGGTGTCTTCGACTCCGAGGTCTTCGACTATCTCCAGAGTTTCTGACTCCGAGGCCTTTCCTGATGCGGTCGTTCACCTATGGTCGTTTTGCTATGCTTGACCTACTGTTGTCGAATTGTCGTGGTCGACCTACTGTAGTCAAAATGTTGTGGTCGACCTGCTGCGGTCGAAATGCCGTGGTCGATATGCCATGGTCGAAATCCATGGTCGATATACCGTGGTCAACTTACCGTGGTTGATATGCCATGGTCGAAGCCTGTCGTGGTCGACCTGCCGTGGTCGAAATGCCGTAGTTGAAATATTGTGGTTGAAATGCCATGGTTGATCTGCCGTGGTCGACGCCTACTGATTGGATCTCCCAACATAAAACCATTCGGACCACCGACTACCGAGCGTGGTCGAAGCCAGCCGGTCAGACCGTCCAATACAAAGCGGTCAGATTGCTAAACCTGAAATTCATATTTACAAAAGCATATCGACTGAAACTTTTACAAATACAAATTTCAATGTAATTCAAATGTCAATTATTCATCATCACTTAAATTCACGACCACTCTACACAGTCCAACAGTTACCGCGCGCGTACTAAACAGTGAAAGTTTTTACCTATGCATACCTTTGTTTTCTTAGCTGATCCTGGTGCAACTGTTTAGTAAAGATTGCAATTATGTTTGACCTAGTCAACCGTAACGGGGCGTCACACTCAAAGCTTAAATTTGAAAGCATATTGATGGCTGATTTGCATTCACTGACTATTCCGGTGCTAACAATACTTCAAAAAAGTTTTGTGCAATTTGGATTTTGAGGAAGCACAGAGGCGCATGCTAATACCTACATGTAGCTGTCTTTGCGCGCAATTAAGTTCACAGGATACTAATCATAAAAATGAACCGTATTCCTCTGATCATTGAACTGGCGATTATTAGGCTGATAATACAGATTACAAATAACTGGAAGAAGCCAACCCCAGATCGTTGCATCTTTTAGATATAAAGCCTGCTGATCTATTTATCTGGAACGTTCTTCAGAGGAATCCAGTTAAGCTATGAACATAATTAATCAATTGATCCAGAGAAATGAGTTGTAAATTTTTGATGTGGCATCTTTGTACAGGAAGGCTAACGATGAAACCATTATCTTTCGTTCTATATCGTCCAGCTCATCTCAGGTCACTGTTTGCGAAATAATTGGTCATAAATTGCGATGTATTGTTCAGAATAAAGTCAAGAAAAGTGAGCCCTCATTCTCCATGATAACTAGCTAGCTTCTATACAGGGCAGGCTCCAGACCACGTACTTACGTATCCCTCATTTCACCAGCAGTATGATTACGACCTCTTAGATTCCCATTATCACTCATGCATAGTACGTACTAGAGGTGTAGACTTGTTGACCTTTTTGATTAATGCTTGCCGACGTGATTAGTTTGCGCCAAATGTGGAATAATGGGAAGATCTACTATGAGTAATATACTTTTGAGATTTCAAATACAAGTCGTTTTCTGTGCATTGACATGTTTTCTAAAATATCACTCGGATAGCTATTTTTTTTTATCAAAATGCATTGCTATAACCATTGCACACAAGAAATATATATTTACATTATAGAAAGATATGTGTACGTTTCACAATGAATCTAGTAATACTGGTGTCATTGTACATACTTTATCATTAAAAAAGCGTACATACTCTACGACCACGAGACGTTTTCGTTTAGTCAAGACTTTTGAGCAAAATTTTCCCAACCTTCCTATATCAATGCTAGCCATTTCCACCGCTTTGTTATCTCGTTTGCTGTGCCAAGATATTATTGAGGAACATTTTGGTTACACTTATCCAAAGTACAATCAACGTAATATATGTGC
Organism: Dendrocalamus latiflorus; assembly: GCA_017311315.1. Taxonomy (NCBI): domain Eukaryota; kingdom Viridiplantae; phylum Streptophyta; class Magnoliopsida; order Poales; family Poaceae; genus Dendrocalamus; species Dendrocalamus latiflorus. The sequence continues at coordinate 4,313,881 of CM029656.1, forward strand.
AGTAGTCAAAAGTGTCGAGTAAATAAACTGAGGGAGTAGTTAGTTCCATGGATTACATCATATTGGCCTCACGCTAACATCGTCCAAGCGGACGCTGCTGCTGCGGCGCTGCCGCACTGGCACCCACCGTCGCCTCGTCGGAATTTCGCTCGCTGCCGCAAACAAGTTAGTTGGGCCGTGTGTGGTTCTATTTTGGGCCGCTCTTCGCGCTTTTGGGCCTCAGAGCGCCACGGAGTATGTACTACTGCACGGCGCCTAGCCACAAGCGCCGCGTGGCCCCGGCAGCTAGCGGATTCCGAGGCAGGCCGTCGGCTCCAACAAACACGTACGGACCATCATGTACTCACCCATGATCTCACGAATTTTTTTTAAATAATATATTTTATTTGAATTATAGTAATCGGTAAATCTATCGCGTGACTAGACGCACGATAGTTGTACCGCGTCACTTTTCGATCGTCCAATCGAGCCTCTTCTACCGCATCCCCATCTCTAATCCAAATCCTTTTCCCACTTCACCGACACCATCATCTCTTCTCACTCCATTCCTCTAGGTGCTCTTTATATCTAGCCATAGGCCAACGACAGTTACCACCGGAGAGTCTCCAAGCTAAAGCTCCTCGCCCCTCCCTCTCCTCTTCCTCGTCTGACTTTGCTTCACGTCTTCACCCGCCTCCTCACTGGGCTCATCCTTGAAGCGCCGCTCCGCGCCCCTATCCTCCTAAGTAGGGGGTGAAAACGGATCGGATATTTTCCAACCAATCCGAAATGGTTCGGCTCGGATTTTTGTCGGATAGTCTTGGATCGAAAATGAATATGTATTTTTTTTCAGAAATGAATACGAATACGGTAGTGCACTATCGAATATGAATATGGATTCGGACTATCCGAAGATGATGGAATCCGGATATCTGGGCACTGGCCATAGCCCCATATGCACATACTAAGCCCATGGCCGTTGAAGGCCCAAGCCGCCCACTCCATGATGGTCGGTAAAAGCTTGTGATATGGACTATGTGCATATGGCCCAAGCTTGTTATCCGAGCCCATATGCACATAGGAGTTGTGATTAATGTATCAGGTAACTATCTGCTAGATTGGTCTCAATAGTGAACAAAAGATAGGATTTCCTTTTAGTTTTGTTATATAAGGTATTAACAATACAGTCAAAGTTAAAAGAAACTGGCTAAGAATATGCTCGGGTATGTACGTCCTACGCTGCAACAAATTATGCTATATACTGATTGAATATTGAGTATATTTCTATTGTGAATGAAAATACTTATGTTTGTTTAAATTTCATGAATATTTTGACAAGATAAACTATTTATATGTTTTCATTGATTTTGGATGTACAATTTAAAAGGTTTTCATGTTCCAATAAATATTTGTGACCGTATTCATTTCGATTTGTATTCGCTCTATATCTGTATTAGGTATTATTCGTATTTGTATTCATATCCGAGGTATCCGTATTCGTATTCGCATCCGAGAAAAAACTATGAAAACAAATATGGTAGAGATATTATCCGTCTGTATTCTCTCCACATCGAATGGCAGACACCAGTTCCTCCCACTACTTGGCCCTTATTAATAACTCCCCATCTACCTTTCCATTAGTACTAGTCACGCGTGAGTTCATCCACTAGCTAGCTTCCTGCATGCATCTCCCCTTCGCTATGAGCTAGCGCCTCCATCGCAGTACGGCGGGAGGCTGGACAACACACTCTTGCCGTAAGTGTCGTAAGTGTGTCTTGTTCATCCTCACCGTCGTGCCATGAAGGGTTCGTTAGCTTGTTATCCTGTAATAGATCGGAATGTGTTGTTTTGTGTCTTGCCTCTGTATTTGCTTGTTCCTCGACGCCGACGACTACTGCCGTGAGCTAGCGCATCCGTTGTGGCACGGCGAGAGGCTAGACAACACACTTTTGCCGTAAGTGTCGTAAGGGTGTCTTGTTTAGCTTCAACGTCGTGCCACGAAGGGTTCGTTAGCTTGTTATCCTGTAATAGATCTGAATGTGTTGTTGTGCTTGCGTCTGTATTTGCTTGTTTTCAAAGAGCATGGGTAACATTATTTAATTTCTTGAGGCTAGGCAAAAAACAAAAAAAAATTCTAGGTATAGTCGTATAGAGTGAACTATCATAGATGATATGTAGTGTAAACCGTCTGTGAAGGACTATCACAGACGGTTCTATATACGAACCGTCTGTGATACGCACCCATCACAGATGGTTGGTATTACGAACCGTCTGTGATATTTTGGACATCACAGACAGTTCGTGTTAATAACCGTCTGTGATAATGTAGGACTATCACAGACGGTTTTATATACGAACTGTCTGTGATACGCACCAATCACAGTCGGTTGGTATTACGAACCGTCTGTGATATGTGGACATCACAGACAGTTCGTATTGATAACCGTCTGTGATAATTCACAGACGGTTATTAACACGAACCGTCTGTGATGTATTGGTTTCACAGACCGTTTGTGGTTGGAACCATCTGTGATATTCTGCACTATTAATTACTGGGCGTACTTGCTCGATGTCGACACAGATCTGTCTTCATTGCGCTGCATCGGTGGAGCAAGGCGGCCGGCTTTAGAGAGTTCAGGGTGAAAACATATCGCCATCTTCTTAGTGATCTGATCAGAGGTTAGTACTCAATTACTTTTAATAACTTATATGCATGCATGTTTTTGTAATTGAAGGGCGGAGATGATAGCTAGGTTTTTGTTTAATTTAAATCTAGCTAGCTAGCTAGGTTTAGAAAGATTATGTTAGTTTGCTCGATTTTAGAATGGGTAAGTACTAGCTAACATTCTTGCTTAACATTATTATGTCATGAATACGTGGCTAGCTAGCTATATACCTACGTAATATATATAGATGTATGTCATGTGCGTGTAAGTATATATAGCTAGTCTGATTTGCTATGTAGTAATGGTAATAATCATTTTGACACCCATTTGTTACTTGTGTAGCGTAGATGGACCGAAGTTGGAAGTACATTGAGAACCGTGTGAGTGAAGAGTACATTAATGGCGTGTCTGCTTTTAGAAGAACGGCCGAGCTGGATATGTTGAAGAAGGGGATGAAGTATATGTATTGTCCATGCATTGATGGTGATAATCTCAAGATGTTTAGCAACTCAGCGCAAATCGAAGCTCACTTGATTTGAAGGGGTTTCAGAAAAGGGTACAAATATTGGACCAGTCACGGTGAAAAGAAGAGTACACAAGAAGGTAGTTATGACATAGTCAAGGGAGACAACGATATGCTAGTTGTGGACTGTTCTTTCAATCATGAGGATATGTCGCAGGATGACAATCTGGATCAGATGTTACGTGATGCAGAAGGGAACTATAGTGAGAGAGAGTTTGGTAAATTTGAGGGCTTAATGGAGGACTCGGAGAAACCTTTGTTCCCGGGCTGCAAGCCACAATACACGAGGTTGTCATCAGTTCTAGAACTACTGAAATTGAAGGCAAGCAATGGTTGGTCCGACAAGAGTTTCACGGCATTGTTAGGTCTCCTAGCGGACATGCTTCCAAAGGGAAATGTGTTGCCGAGAACCACCTACCAAGCCAAGAAGATTCTTTGTCCATTAGGAATGGAAGTAGAAAGAATATATGCATGTCCAAATGATTGTATCCTGTACCGTAAAGAGTATGCTAGCTTACATATTTGTCCGGTGTGCAAAGCATCCCGATACAAGCGTAAAAATGACTATGATGGTGGGAAGGGCATCGAGGTGAAGCAAGGGCCTCCTGCTAAGGTGTTGTGGTATCTTTCTGTAATCCCCCGTTTGAAGCGTTTATTTGCAAACCGCAAGGATGCAAGATTGATGCGTTGGCACTAAGAGCAGTATAAGAAAGATGGAATGATAAGACATGTTGCTGATTCTGCCCAGTGGAGGAACATCGATAGGATGTTTGTAGATTTCGGTGTGGAACCGAGAAATATAAGGATTGGGTTGAGTACAGATGGAATGAATCCTTTTGGTAACATGGACAACCGATATAGCACTTGGCCCGTGACTCTGTGCATGTACAACCTTCCTCCTTGGCTGTGTATGAAGCGAAAGTATATTTTGAGGTCACTACTTATCCAAGGGCCGAAGCAACCTGGCAATGATATTGATGTGTTCCTAGCACCATTGGTGGAAGATCTTGCAATACTGTGGAACGAAGGGGTACATGATGTGCATCATATTTGCAGTATATTTTATGACATTATCCTGTTGCTAGCAGCTTGAATTGGCCTTAATTTCATCAATTATACATAAACTTGCCCTCATTTTGCTACAGTTTACAGTGTTCGCACTTTCCTTGCAGATCGGCGCGAAATAGGCGTAAAAACTTCACAGATATCAGCATGGGATGAGCTAGAGTTGCAATATAGCAGAAGGGGAAGGACCTAAATGCAAAACGCAACAAACAGCAAACCCTAACACCCGCACCTCAGCAGCTAACCCTAACCGGCCGCCGCAAGTATATAAGCAGCATCCACCGCAGGGGGGACGAATCCAACTCCACTCCACCAGAACCAGAGCCGCCACCCATCCTCCTTCGCAAACACACTCCCAAAAGCCCTCCATATCCACCGCGCCGCACCTCCCCTGAAGCCGCCACCAGAACCCGAGCTCTCCCCATCTCCCACAACCGGCCGCCCTACTCCATCTCCCGAGCGCCTCCACCAACACCACCGCGCCGCACCTCTCCTCACCGAGCAGCCGCCACCCATCCCCCTTCCATTCTTCAAGAACCCTAGCCATCCACCGGCCTTTCTTCTACTAGAACCGAGCTCCAACACCCCCAAACCATGTAGCCGCCCTAGCACTCTTCCGCACTAAACCCCCTTGCTGCCGGCCAGATTTGCACCCGAAAGTCACCTCTTGGCCGGATCCGCTTCTACACGTCCAGATCTGCAACTTCTCCGAGTGAAGCTCTTGGATCTACAACCTCTACGGCTGGATCTGCTTTTCCTGCGGTCTCTTCGGGCGGATCTGCTACTTCAACATCTGCGGGCCTGATCTACTTCGTCTACAAGGCCGGATCTGCTTCCCCTGCTACAACTTCGGCTGGATCAGGACCGCAACCCTCTACACGGCCACCTCTTCGGTTTCTGCACCACCTCTGCTTCCCCCTGCCTGCATCCTCTACAAACATTCCACTTCGGCTAAGATCTGCTAGTCTACTGGTTGTTTCGTTTCCCGATCTGAATCTTTTGTATTTTGATGGCTTGCTTGGATGTATGGATGTTAGATCTATGCTATGCATGAGTTTTCTGAACGAATCTGGTTACTAGAAGTGTTTGACTTGTTATTGCTATGCTGAGATGCTGGTATGTTGGATCTGTTAATGTGCACGTACTATATATTTCGGATCTGGGTACTATGAATGCTTTTACTCGTTCTTGTGCTCCTGAGATGTTTATGTAGATGCTTCTGTCCAGCTAGATTCATGCTTTTACTTGATTTTCTGTTAAGCTTTAGTCCAGTTGATGATTTTGCTAGTAGGATTCATGCCTTGCTGAGATATGATTATTTTCTGTTGGTTTAAGATTCAATTTCTCTGTTAGGATTGATCTAGTGCATGTTGATCTGGTATGATCTGTTAGCAGAAAAGATAAAAAAAATAGTAATAGTTAGATTTGTTATTTCTTCTTTCATGTTTCAGTGTTAGATTAATTTGCTTGTTCTTAGTAGTAGCTTAGTTTGCTTATTAAATGCATGGTTAGGATTGTTGTTTTTTTTCTGTGATATTTCTTTTGTTTGCTGTGAAGTATTGGTTATAGCAGTAGCATACTACTCTTTCTCCTGTTCTCTTCCCAGCGATTGCTTCTTCTCTCCGATTCACTCCTTCTCGGTAGATATCTCTTCTCTTTCTAGCAAAGCACTTATTCCTCAACCTTCTGTCTCTCTGCGGTTCGAGTCCTCCATTCCCTCTTTTGATTTCTCTCTTCTTGGAGTTCTTAGTATTCTCATCTTCTCCAGTCTTTCTTTACTTTCCCTCTCTTTCACTTAGATATTCCTCTTTATCTTTCTAGCTTTATCTGTCTCTCGCCCCTTCTGTCTCTCTTCCGGTAGGATTAGTGCTCTGTTCCCCTCTTTCCCATTCCCTCTCATCCTGTCTAATTCTTAGTCTGCTTGCTCTTCTGTAGATCTTTCTTTGCTCTTATCTCTTCTCTAGTTCTTTCTCACCTCACTTCTTTCTCTAGCAGTCAATCCTTCACTCTAGTCTTCTAGTCTCCTGCACTTCTTCTTATCTTTGCTTTCTTTCTTCTCCTCATCAGCTAGCCTAGCTAACTCCTAGCCTTTTCTCTCCTCTGCTCTCTTTCTCCCTGTTTCTCTCCCTTTTCTCTTAGCTCTTTCTGTTTTATTTCTAATTAGTCTCTTTAGTCTCTCTCTCCTATTAGAATTAGTTCTCTGGTTTCTCCTGTCAGATAGTTTTATTTCTCAGCCCCTTAACTCTTCCTTTCTCTTTCCTTCTTTCTTCTGCAGATCTGTTCCCTAGCTTTAGTTTGTCATAGGTTCTGCAGTTAGTCTTCATCTCCCAGTTCGTGTGATTTAGCTTTAGTTTAGTGTCCTGTCACCAGTACTCTAGTCCCTGTGGAGGACACGACATTCGCTGCTATCTTAAGCGGCAGCCCGTTCACTTGCGGGTGTGCAGTTTTGCACGATCAAGAAATTGGCGCCGTTGCCGGGGACTAGATATTGGTGATCGTGCTAGACCATAGACTAAGTCATTTCTTTAGTTTCCTTCCTCCCTTTTCGGCCCGACTTCTCAGCTTATGCGCAGGAGTGGAGACCATTCGTTGGCTCCTTTTGATCCTGAGATTGAGCGCACTTTTCATAAGCTGAAGAGAGAAAATCAACTTCCCCATCAAGAAGAAATGGGAGATCAGAACCCCCAGCCTCTTCTTCGTGACCTTTGGATTCCTAGAGACCAAGGTATAGCCCCTGGAATTGTCCAACCTGCCATTCAGGCAAACAACTTTGAGCTAAAACCTGCACTCATTACCATGGTCCAGCAGACCAGATTGGAGGTTCTCCCACTGAGGATCCCAATGAACACATTCGCACCTTCTTAGAATATTGCAACACTTTGAAGTGCAATGGAGTCACAACTGATGCCATTAGGCTCTCATTGTTCCCTTTCTCTCTTAGAGATGGTGCTAAGACTTGGTTGCATTCTCTGCCTCTGCATCTTAAGGACACATGGGAACACCTACTGCAGGCCTTTTTTGAGAGGTATTTTCCTCCCTCCAAGGCAGCAGAAGTGCGTGACCAGATTACTAGGTTTTCACAATCTGAGGGTGAGAGTTTGTATGATGCTTGGCAGAGGTATCAAACCCTGCTTAGGATGTGTCCTCACCATGGCCTTGAAAGGTGGCTGGTGCTGCAGATTTTTTACAAAGGTCTTACACACCACACAAGAGCCTTTGTAGATTCTGCAGCAGGAGGAGGCATAATGAACAAAACTCTTGATGAAGCTTTCAGCTTGATTGAGAGTATGTCCTCCCACCACTTTCAGTGGTCTAGTGAGAGAGCTTCTGCTCCTCCACGTCCTGGTATCTATGAGGTGAGCTCTAATGATGCCTTATCAGCTCAGATTCAAGTTCTCACACGTCAAATGGCGCAGCTCATGCCCTCATCTTCAGCCCATATAGCCACTGGATGTCAGATTTGTGGATCTCAAGGGCATACTCCAGCTGAGTGCCCCTTAACTTCCACAGCTGAATCATCTGAAGTGAACTATGCTCAATCACATGGGCAGTATTCTCAAACCTACAACCCAGGGTGGCGTCATCCAAACTTGTCTTACAAGAACACCAACCCTAGTGTGTCATCCTTCCCTGTGGGAACATCAGCACAAGGGTTTAGGCAGCAGCAAGCCCCTTCACATGCCTCATTTCAGCAACCTATGATGCATGTTCCAAACCCTCCACCTACTACTTCTCAATCAGATCAGTTGACCAGAATTGAACAGCTCCTTGCATCACATGTAGCTAAGATGGAAGCTCAATACAATGATGCAAAGACTCAATTGACTGATTTGGCTAGTCGTGTGGAGAGTTTGCAAGCATCACAGGCTTCAACCAGCCAATCTGGGAGGCTTCCTGCACAACCAGAGGTCAATCCTCGTGGCCATTGTGGAGCTATCACAACCAGGAGTGGCAAGACCACATCTGAACCACTTCTTCCTACACCAACCTTGTATGTGCCCCCTGTTTTTAGGTCTGTCCAGCAAGATAAACCTGACTCACAGCAGCAGAATCTGCACCAACCCAGCTCCACAATACCAGCCAAAACACATGATATTCCCTCATCATCCACTATAGCAGCTGTCCCTTCCACAAAACCCAAATTGCCATTCCCTGAGCGGTTAGAAAAGTCAAATGAGGACAAGCAGTTTGCTAAATTCCTAGAGAGGATGAAGGATGTTCAGATCACCATTCCCATTCTAGAGGCTGTCCTACATGTGCCTATGTATGCCAAATTCTTCAAGGAGCTGCTTACCAAGAAGAGGAGTATGGATGAGCTTGAGGTGGTCACTCTAACTAAGGAGTGTAGCGCTATCATACAGAATAAGCTACCTCCTAAGTTAGATGACCCTGGTAGCTTTTGCATACCTTGCATTTTAGGCTCCAAGAACTTTAGAGCTCTTTGTGACTTAGGCTCTAGTGTTAGTGTCCTTCCTCTTTCAGTCTGTGACGCGCTTCCGTTGGGCGATCTGCAGCCAACAACCATGACACTGCAGTTGGCTGATCGTACTTATCGTCACCCAGCTGGTATTTTAGTGGATGTCCCTGTGGTTATTGGCACTTTTGCCTTCCCTGTAGACTTTGTTGTCTTAGAGATGGAGGATAGAAGTGAACCTGTCATCCTTGGGAGACCATTCCTTGCCACTGCAGGTGCTGTCATTAATGTCAAAGATGCTAAGCTTACTCTCCAATTTGGTCAAGAGAAGCTAGTATTTGATATGAGGCACCCCACTCATCTTCCTCACTGTCCAGATCAGTGTTTCTCACTTGATTTGGTTGACAAATGTGTTGTTGAGACATATGAAAATGTTGAGGAAGTGGCATCAACTGAGGATGAGTGCACTGCTGCAGATTCTCATCATGTGGCACTCCTTGATGCTCCTGAAGAGCCTTCTCAAAACCAAGACCTTAGGCAGCCCACAGCCCCAAAGGTAGAGCTGAAACCACTTCCTAATCCTCTTAGATATGAATTTCTGGGACCAGATCAGACCTGTCCTGTTATTGTTAGTGCCCATTTGACACCTTTAGAGGCTGATCAACTTCTTGAGATCCTTCATAAATATAGAGCTGTCATTGGATACTCTATAGATGATATGAAGTGCATTGATCCAGCCACCTGCATGCATCGTATTCACCTTGAGGATGATGCTAAGCCAACTCGTGAGCACCAGCGTAGGCTTAATCCTCACTTGCAGGAGGTTGTCAAGAAAGAAATCCTCAAGCTTCTAGGAGCTAACATCATCTATCCTATTTCAGATAGTCAGTGGGTCAGTCCCATTCATGTTGTGCCTAAGAAAGGGGGCATAACAGTGGTTGCCAATGAAAAAGGTGATCTAATTCCCACAAGAACAACCATAGGCTGGCGCATGTGCACTGACTATAGGAAGCTTAACAAGGCCACTCGCAAGGACCATTTTCCTTTGCCTTTCATTGACCAAATGTTAGAGAGACTTGCCCGTCATTCTTATTTCTGTTATCTTGATGGATATTCAGGATTCTTGCAGATTCCTATACATCCATCAGATCAGGAAAAGACCACTTTCACTTGCCCCTATGGTACCTTTGCATACCGTAGGCTGCCATTTGGACTCTGCAATGCCCCAGGGACCTTCCAGCGCTGTGTAATGTCTATTTTCACAGATCTTATTGAGAAAATTATGGAGGTTTTCATGGATGATTTCACTGTTTATGGGCAGACCTTTGAGAGCTGTTTGACCAATCTTGAAACTGTCCTTCAGCGCTGTCTTGAGGCAAATCTGGTTCTTAATTGGGAAAAATGTCACTTTCTGGTTAGAGAAGGGATAGTTCTTGGTCACTTAGTGTCTTCTAGAGGCATAGAGGTGGATAGAGCAAAAGTAGAAGTGATTGAGCGCTTGCCCCCTCCTCTTAATGTGAAGGGTGTTCGCAGTTTTTTGGGGCATGCTGGTTTTTACCGCATATTCATTAAGGATTTTTCTAAGATTGCTCGCCCTCTCACTCATCTTTTGGGCTGCGATGTCCCTTTTGTTTTTGATGAGTCTTGCATGGATGCTTTTAGCAAGATCAAGGCTGCTCTCATTTCTGCACCCATTGTGCAATCTCCTGATTGGGATCTTCCTTTTGAGCTTATGTGTGATGCTAGTGATTTTGCTGTGGGGGCTGTTTTGGGGCAGCGGCATGACAAGGCTTTGCATGTCATTTACTATGCTAGCAAGACTTTAGATGACACCCAGATCAACTACACAACAACTGAAAAAGAACTGCTAGCTGTAGTATTTGCCTTTGACAAATTCAGATCTTACCTAGTTGGCTCAAAATGCATAGTGTACACAGATCATGCAGCCATTAGGTATCTTTTGAGTAAAAAGGATGCTAAACCTCGCCTCATTCGTTGGATTCTTTTGCTGCAAGAGTTTGATGTAGAAATTAGAGATAAAAAGGGGGCTGAGAACTTAGTGGCTGACCATTTATCTAGACTGCCCCATTCAGATTCAGCTTCTATACTTCCTATTGAAGACTCTCTTCCTGGAGACCATCTATTATAAGTTTCTCTTGTTCAGTCTCGCACCCCTTGGTATGCAGATATAGTTAATTACTTGGTATGCAACACTATACCTCCTGATCTCTCCTATCAGCAGCGTAGGAAATTCACACATGAGGCACGAAAGTTCTTTTGGGATGACCCATATCTGTATAGGCATTGTGCAGATGGGGTTGTTCGACGTTGTCTTCCTCATGAGGAGGTTCAAAATGAGATTTTTCACTGTCATTCTGCTCCTTTTGGTGGTCATGCGGGTACTGCCAAGACCCAAGCAAAGGTTCTTCAAGCTGGATTTTATTGGCCTACCATGTTCAAGGATATTCATGCATACATTCAGTCTTGTGATCCCTGTCAGCATGCAGGGAACATGTCAAGACGACATGAGATGCCACAGCATGGTATTCTTGAGGTAGAACTCTTTGATGTTTGGGGAATAGATTACATAGGACCTTTGCCTTCTTCTCAAGGGTACAAGCACATTCTTGTGGCAGTGGATTATGTGTCCAAATGGGTTGAGGCTATACCCACTGTCCATGCTGATTCAAAATCTGTTTGTAGGTTGTTTAGGCAAATCATCTTTCCTAGGTTTGGAATTCCTAGAGTTGTGATAAGTGATGGTGGGTCTCACTTTAATCACAAGCAGTTTGAAGCTCTTCTAGCCAAATATGGAGTCCATAATCATAGAGTCACCACCCCTTATCATCCTCAAGCTAATGGGCAAGTTGAAGTTTCCAATAGAGAGATAAAGCAAATCCTTGAAAAAGTTGTGTCCAAATCCAGGACAGATTGGTCTCTTAAGCTTTATGATGCATTGTGGGCTTATAGGACAACATTCAAAACTCCTATTGGAATGTCCCCATTTAGGTTGTTTTATGGAAAAGCATGTCATCTTCCTGTTGAGCTTGAACATAGGGCACATTGGGCAATTAGAAAGCTCAACATGGACATGGGTCTAGCAGGAAAACATAAGAAGCTGCAGCTGTGTGAATTAGATGAATTGAGACTTGATGCTTATGAAAGCTCAAGGATTTACAAAGAGAGAGCTAAAAAGATTCATGATCGTCACATTTTGAGGCGTGATTTCCACCCTGGACAGCTGGTCTTAGTTTTTGACTCTAGGTTCCATTTGTTTTCTGGAAAGTTCAAATCTAGATGGTTTGGGCCTTGTGTTATTAAGAAAGCGCTAGGTAGTGGAGCTTTTGAGGTTGAGAGTCAATCTGGGGGCATTTTCAAGGTAAATGGGCAAAGATTGAAACATTACTTTGTTGGGGAACCTATTCCTGAATTTTATGATGAGGATAATGATGGAGATCAAGTCAGTCCTGACTGTGATTCTCCAATTTCTTTTGAGCCACCGTGATGTTCATTTTGTGGTCAAGCTAAAGACCTAAAACAAGCGCTTCTCAGGAGGCAACCTGAGCTGTTTATTCTTTCTGTTTTACTTTAGTTTTCCTCTTTTACTTTACCTTTTTGTCGGTTTATCCTTTCCCTTTTCATTTTTTTTCATTCCAGGTACATGCTGCTCCATCATCCAATCATGGCAGGAAGCTCTTAGGGATGATGAGATACTGTCTGATTCTTCTTTTGCACCCGGTGAGCTGTGTCCAATCATTAAAATGCTTATTCTTGAGCTAATGTTTTATTCAAGCTTGGGGGAGGAATCTGTCTATTGATGAGGATTGCTTTAGCATGATTCTGTTGTCATACTCATGGGCTCTGATATGGATGGATGTGTAGTTGATGATTTATGGCTAGTATCATTCTCATGATGGATTTCTGATTATTATATGTGAATGTCCTGATCATTAATATGCTCAATTACATTCTGCTGCATGAACATCTTGGCTGTAATGTATGACTGTCATGGTATAATCCAGAGTTATCATCACTGAAAATTGCTTAAGTAATCTGGGATTTATATAAATTCTGCCCTCTCATTTAGATGGCCTTTTCTGGTATACATAGAAACCTTCTTTGTGGGCTTAGAAATCTTGTGATCCAAGTTTTTGATGCATTGCAAGTTACACATGTATCTTTACCATTTGAGAATTGAATTGATTCTAGTTATCACTTCTAGAATGATCATATCCTAGGATTCATGCTTGGGCATAGTATTTTATTTTAGACGTTGATGCTTTTGCTTGAATGAACAGTTTGTGAAAGTGGTAGGCTTATCTTGAGCCAATAACATGGTTGAATTATCTAGATCTTATGGATAATGAAAACCGGTTAATGATGCTAAAAAAAAGGAAAGAAAAGAAAGAAAAGATCTTTATTTCTGTTTTGGGGTTGCAAAGTGTGAGTTGAATAAGTGACTCTGTCACATTGGTTCAGAAAAAAAAGTGTTGAATAAGTGGCAGATCTGCCCAAATGAAGTTTGAAAGTCTGAATAAGTGGCAAGCATGCCCAAAAGTGGAATAAGTGGCACTTGTGCCCATGGTGTGTTTGAAACCTGTTAAAAATCAGCAAAAGTAAAGTATCATGGCTCAAGTGTAGGCTTTTTCATAAACTTCATGCAAACATTAGTCTCTTCATCTAGAATGGTAAATGCCTAAGTATAACTTTAGGATATGCTTATTCTTGACTGTGATATCTAATTTTGATTACTTTTCAATTCTGGTGGGATCCATGCAAACAAATTAGTGCAATTTGGCGCTTTTGGGTAACTTGATCTGGTCAAAAACTCTTGTATCACTTTGATATCTTTGCTGGAATATTGGTTCTAGATCTGAATAGCTTGTAAAAAATCAAGTCAGACAGTCTCACTTTGAATGATTAAGTGCCAATCGACTAGATTTAAGCAGTCATTTATATCCTTTCATGCTTTTCTGGCTTCCCTGGGTTCGATATTGTCATATCATTTGCTTGAGGACAATCAAATGTTTAAGCTTGGGGGTATATGATGTGCATCATATTTGCAGTATATTTTATGACATTATCCTGTTGCTAGCAGCTTGAATTGGCCTTAATTTCATCAATTATACATAAACTTGCCCTCATTTTGCTACAGTTTACAGTGTTCGCACTTTCCTTGCAGATCAGCGCGAAATAGGCGCAAAAACTTCACAGATATCAGCATGGGATGAGCTAGAGTTGCAATATAGCAGAAGGGGAAGGACCTAAATGCAAAATGCAACAAACAGCAAACCCTAACACCCGCACCTCAGCAGCTAACCCTAACCGGCCGCCGCAAGTATATAAGCAGCATCCACCGCAGGGGGGACGAATCCAACTCCACTCCACCAGAACCAGAGCCGCCACCCATCCTCCTTCGCAAACACACTCCCAAAAGCCCTCCATATCCACCGCGCTGCACCTCCCCTGAAGCCGCCACCAGAACCCGAGCTCTCCCCATCTCCCACAACCGGCCGCCCTACTCCATCTCCCGAGCGCCTCCACCAACACCACCACGCCGCACCTCTCCTCACCGAGCAGCCGCCACCCATCCCCCTTCCATTCTTCAAGAACCCTAGCCATCCACCGGCCTTTCTTCTACTAGAACCGAGCTCCAACACCCCCAAACCATGCAGCCGCCCTAGCACTCTTCCGCACTAAACCCCCTTGCTGCCGGCCAGATTTGCACCCGAAAGTCACCTCTTGGCCGGATCCGCTTCTACACGTCCAGATCTGCAACTTCTCCGAGTGAAGCTCTTGGATCTACAACCTCTACGGCTGGATCTGCTCTTCCTGCGGTCTCTTCGGGCGGATCTGCTACTTCAACATCTGCGGGCCTGATCTACTTCGTCTACAAGGCCGGATCTGCTTCCCCTGCTACAACTTCGGTTGGATCAGCACCGCAACCCTCTACACGACCACCTCTTCGGTTTCTGCACCACCTCTGCTTCCCCCTGCCTGCATCCTCTACAAACATTCCACTTCGGCTAAGATCTGCTAGTCTACTGGTTGTTTCGTTTCCCGATCTGAATCTTTTGTATTTTGATGGCTTGCTTGGATGTATGGATGTTAGATCTATGCTATGCATGAGTTTTCTGAACGAATCTGGTTACTAGAAGTGTTTGACTTGTTATTGCTATGCTGAGATGCTGGTATGTTGGATCTGTTAATGTGCACGTACTATATATTTCGGATCTGGGTACTATGAATGCTTTTACTCGTTCTTGTGCTCCTGAGATGTTTATGTAGATGCTTCTGTCCAGCTAGATTCATGCTTTTACTTGATTTTCTGTTAAGCTTTAGTCCAGTTGATGATTTTGCTAGTAGGATTCATGCCTTGCTGAGATATGATTATTTTCTGTTGGTTTAAGATTCAATTTCTCTGTTAGGATTGATCTAGTGCATGCTGATCTGGTATGATCTGTTAGCAGAAAAGATAAAAAAATAGTAATAGTTAGATTTGTTATTTCTTCTTTCATGTTTCAGTGTTAGATTAATTTGCTTGTTCTTAGTAGTAGCTTAGTTTGCTTATTAAATGCCTGGTTAGGATTGTTGTTTTTTTTCTGTGATATTTCTTTTGTTTGCTGTGAAGTATTGGTTATAGCAGTAGCATACTACTCTTTCTCCTGTTCTCTTCCCAGCGATTGCTTCTTCTCTCCGATTCACTCCTTCTCGGTAGATATCTCTTCTCTTTCTAGCAAAGCACTTATTCCTCAACCTTCTGTCTCTCTGCGGTTCGAGTCCTCCATTCCCTCTTTTCATTTCTCTTCTTGGAGTTCTTAGTATTCTCATCTTCTCCAGTCTTTCTTTACTTTCCCTCTCTTTCACTTAGATATTCCTCTTTATCTTTCTAGCTTTATCTGTCTCTCGCCCCTTCTGTCTCTCTTCCGGTAGGATTAGTGCTCTGTTCCCCTCTTTCCCATTCCCTCTCATCCTGTCTAATTCTTAGTCTGCTTGCTCTTCTGTAGATCTTTCTTTGCTCTTATCTCTTCTCTAGTTCTTTCTCAACTCACTTCTTTCTCTAGCAGTCAATCCTTCACTCTAGTCTTCTAGTCTCCTGCACTTTCTTCTTATCTTTGCTTTCTTTCTTCTCCTCATCTGCTAGCCTACCTAACTCCTAGCCTTTTCTCTCCTCTGCTCTCTTTCTCCCTGTTTCTCTCCCTTTTCTCTTAGCTCTTTCTGTTTTATTTCTAATTAGTCTCTTTAGTCTCTCTCTCCTATTAGAATTAGTTCTCTGGTTTCTCCTGTCAGATAGTTTTATTTCTCAGCCCCTTAGCTCTTCCTTTCTCTTTCCTTCTTTCTTCTGCAGATCTGTTCCCTAGCTTTAGTTTGTCATAGGTTCTGCAGTTAGTCTTCATCTCCCAGTTCGTGCGATTTAGCTTTAGTTTAGTGTCCTGTCACCGGTACTCTAGTCCCTGTGGAGGACACGACATTCGCTGCTATCTTAAGCGGCAGCCCGTTCACTTGCGGGTGTGCAGTTTTGCACGATCAGTACATGTGTGGGATACGGACAAACGAGAGAACTTCACTCTACGCGCCATGTTGTTCTGCACCATTAATGATTTTCCTGCCCTTGGTAACCTGTCAGGGTTGAGTACAAAAGGCGTCAAAGCGTGTCCGCACTGCTTAGATTATACCGAGAGTGTGTAGTTGAATAACTCGCGCAAAACTGTGTACATGTGTCACCGTAGGTTCCTTCCAAAGTATCACACATACCGCAAGATGAAGAAACAATTTGACGAAAAAAAGAGGATGACTCAGCACCAAGACCTTTTAGCGGGAAAGAGGTGTAGAATATGGTCAAGGATATAAACGTTGTGCTTGGAAAGGGACGTAAATTGAGGAAGAACATGTGGAAAAATATGTCAATATTTTGGGACTTGCCTTATTGGGAGCACTTAGAAATTCGCAATTGCATTGATATCATGCACATAGAGAAGAATGTATATGAAAGTTTGATTGGTCTCTTACTGAACATTCTTGATAAAACAAAGGATGGTATTAACACAAGGCGTGACTTGGTCGCTATGAACATCAGGACCAAGTTAGCACCGATAGAGACCGATAAAGGCCGGACGTATCTTCCCCCAGCTTGCTAGTGCAAACTCTACAGAGTCAAAACTATTCGAATAGCCGTGCCCACGGTCAAGGGCGGACATGGGAACTTAACCATATATAGTTCTATTTCAAAAACTTTGTAGGTGGGAATAGAAAAGTGGAGGGCAGTGAAAAACCCTAATTTGTGTTACCCTAGGTGTCATCCCAGTGATAATGTAAGCGGCTATAACGCTGAAGGTCTAGCATATAGTGCAGAGACCATGTAACGGTGGATGGAATCTAGATCGCTATTATTATTGTATTCTCTTACACATTATGTTTTTGTTCAAAACTGCTAGGTCTCAGGAAATTTCTATGTATTATATTTTTAAATAATGATAATACTTCTCACAAAATAAAATGTCAGGAAAAATAAATAGAGTTGTAAGAAAAGAGGACTGCGGTTGTGGTAAACACATAAAGATGTTGGTGGATTCCTGTCGATCATAAAAGGAAATGATAGTGTGGATTCTGGGAGAAATAAATTAGTGGAGCCTAAATGAATATATAGGCTAGATAGATGATTTAAATGATATTTAGAGAATTAGGGAGTGAAAAGGTAATTTCTGGATTATGACACTGATAACTAATATAAATTCTTGGGAGGTGTTGGCAATGTTGGGATTAATAGAATTTGATCGAATATTAGCTTATTGGAATTTGAATCAATTGAATTTCTGAGAATTTGGAGATATGATAATAACTATTGGAGTATAAACTTGACCAATGATATCCTTGGTGGATGTATGCTAGTGATTTATAAACTTGATCAATGATATTCTTGGAGGTGTACTAGTGAGCTAGTTAGAGATTATAAACTTGATTAATAGTATTCCTGGTGAATGTATGCTAGTGATTTATAAACTTGATTAATGATATTCTTGGTGGAGGTACACTAGTGAGCTAGTTAGAGATTATAAACTTGATTAATAGTATTCCTAGTGGATGTATACTAGTGAATTAGATAGAGATAATGGAAAATAAGGTTGATTACTGGAAGAACAAGTTATAGCTTTAGATCATCAACAGAAAAGATTGGATTGTTAGAGAGTCCTGATACAAATGATACCAGTGGATTTACAAGCAACTATGTTGGATGATCATTAGAATTTTGAAGTAAGGAGTTGATGAATAGCAACTACAAGATTGGGATGTTAGGGATTTAGAACAAAAAAGACATTGGTGGATCTAAAGTAAAGGTATTGGATTACCATTGGATTGTAGAATTAACAGATTGGCATATAGGGGATCTGAGATTGGGAGTATACAGCCATCTGATATTTAATTTACAAGTTCTTGGTGGAAGTCATGATTTAGGTGAAAATCAGACACCATGGCTGGATTCATGAAATGGTGGGGTGACAAAATAGAAAGTGTATGATCGGTGGATTACATAAATAATGATACTCACTGTTGGGAGTCTTAGGCAGCAATGAGTGTATGTTCGGCGGATTACATAAATATTAACACTGTTTGGAGTCTTAGGTAGTAATAAGTGTATGATCGGTGAGTTAAATAACTGATGACACTCGCTGCTCGGAGTCTTAGGTAGCAACAATAACACCAGGATTAAATAATGAAAATAATACGAAAAGCAATTTCTGGCAAATAAAATAACTCGAGCCTCTCTTTTGATTAGCCATGCATACTATTTATTTGCATCCTGTGTATTGGCTCGCAGAACACGGTGGTTTGTGCTCACACTCGCTCTCACAACAAATCTAGAATCAGGAACCAGATCACTACGCTTCAGTAACACTATTGGTCATGATGGCAAAGAAGATGAAGATGTCAAGGGCTAGGTCGCGAACCACCAGTTGGCTGCTTGTGGGCACGTCCTGAGGGTCCCACCTGTGTGTTTCGTTCTTCCGCTGCTGCAATTTAATGATTTCGGCCTAAGCGGCCTATGAGTTAGTCTACTATTATATTTATGCTTCCGCATGATATGTATTTTGATGTCCTGAACTGTATCTGTGAGCACTATCTACTGATCCAGGGAATAGTACGGTGGAATCACAGAGGATTCCAGATTGTAAAATCTGGGTCCGACATAAATCATCGTTGTAGCCACAATCATAAAATTTGTATACCATGACATCGGTATGTCGTTGGTGTTGGTTAAACAAAATGGTTTTCACTTGGGAGAATTGTAGAGACCCGAATATACAAATCTAGACTCTCCTGTGTATTCTGCACTAGTCCAGGATCACGCTAGTGCACACAGTGTAAACAAAGACAAATATCATCCACATCACGATATTCTAAGGAAAAACCAAATTATATTGATAATTATCAGAGTACGACCTTATGGTCAAGCTTACAATAGACTAGCCCGAAGGGCTTAACAAAAACTAGCAGCGGAAATCCAAAAGAAAGCGCAGCAGCCAATCGACACGCCCACAGGCTATCGAGTGGAGAACGAAGCCTAATCCGCGAAGACGTCGAAGTACTCTCCTTCTGGAACCTCCTGCTGGTGATACTCCTCCTCCTCAACTGAGCAACAGGGGCTTAAAGCCGTGAGTACATTGGTACTCAGCAAGTCGTTTGTAACAAATGAATGCAAATATAATATGCAAGGCTTACCAATGGAAGGCTAAAAGGTTAATTTGCATACAACGGCATTTGAAAAATACAATAAATAGATTGAAGGCGCATTTGAAGTAAAACAATAATAAACAATAATCAAAGGAATTGAAGTAACCACTTATGGATCTCCCATCCATAAGCTAAACCAACCACTTATGGACCTCCCATCCACAAGTTAAGCCAACAGTGAATTAACCATCCACTGTCCGAAACTTTTAGAAATAACTATACCTCGTGTGAAATCACCGAGCATTGTCCATGACCGAGGACACGGCTATTCGAATAGTTTTACACTCTGCAGAGGTTGCACAACTGTACCCACACGATGTGATAATCCTCACGTTAAAGATAATCACAACAAGGCTTTTACAATGATCCATCTCCACCTGATCCCACTCGCTAAGGTTTCGCCGTCGAGTAGGGTAACCCCCTAGTCGATAATTGCCCCCTCTTGCGCCACAACAACATCGGTAGTAAAACCAAAGTGGAGACTTCACAAATTATTATGCCAGGTCTATCCCATACTAGACATGTGGTTTGCACGATAAAGCTCAGATCAATGGCACACAAAGTTAAGTCCTTAAGAATTACTCAGGCGAAACATCCACATCCCATGTGCCTCTCGCACCCCCTTTACTGCACGATCAATCGCCCAAGTGAAAACCAATTTTGTATAACCAACACCAATGACACTACCCATGCCATGGCAACAAGTTTTATAACCGTGGTTAACCACCACATTCAAGTATATCATTAAGTCAAGATTAATTAACCACATGTGATGATAACCCCAACGTACTAGTGATAAGCATGGCTAAGCAATTAAACGCACAACCCATGTGACAGCTAATATTGCATCGCTAAATAATTTCCCATTCTATGGTGACAATGGAATCAGGGCATTCAAATTATCAAGGAGGAATAATCAATTAGGTCATTAACTACCAATACAAGGGTTTTATAATAAAGTAGCAATGCATGATAATTTAAGGCAACATAATACATAATAGATTTGAAAACTGGGTTCAACATGATCAAAGGACATGACTTGCCTTGGCCTTGCTCAGTTAGGAATTCTTGATCTTCAAATCCGGCTTCAGCTCCTTCGACAGCGTGATCTAACGAGAGAGAAAGCGAAACGAAACACAAAAATAAATTCTAATAAAACAAAAATAAACTCAAAAAACTGTAAAACCAGAACCAAAAGATAGAGCTCAATTTTAGATGAATTTAGGAAGAAGAATCGGGTCAATCGGAGTTCGGACGAAGGAGAACGAGCGATCTAAAGTTTGCCGGGGCGAGGAAATGCTGGAAAATCACAGATATTACTGTTCATCCGAGAGGAATTTTTGGAAAGAAGGCTAGCGCTGGCGAGAGGAGTCATGGGAGATGAATCTAACTAGCAAAATGGGTTGTTAGGGACCTAAGGCACATATAGGAAGCGACGGCACGCTAAACGGAGCACGGTGACAGTACGGGCGGCTACAACGACATGGGTAGGAGGGAGTAATAAAACTCGGGCTTAGGACATGGAGAAGTAGGGTGAGCACGGGCTAGAACGCGGCTTGGCAAAGCTAGAAAAATTATCGACTCGGCCAGAAACCTACCGGAGACGGCGCAATCGACGTTTAAACGACGTCGGGAAGAAAAAAAGTGTTGGACCGAAATGGCGACAGAGGGGGGGTGAATGTCGATCTTTAAAAATCGCCCCCAACATGTATCTTCTTCTCCAATAGCTATGGGAGCTATGAAGGTAGAAGACCAGTGCTCACAAGACACCCCAGCAGCAGGAAAAACACAAATACAGAGACCAGCAAGCGAGAAAAATCAAATCGGGAAAATTCTGGCCTCAAGCGGTAGTACCTCTCCCGGAGCGGTAGTACCTCTGAGCGGTAGTACCGCTATGCCGAGCGGTAGTACCTCTTAGCGTTCGGACCGTCCGAACGTCTCATCGCTCCCGATCGGACTGGTCCGAACATGAGCGGTAGTACCGCTGAGCCGAGCGGTAGTACCTCTGAGCGGTAGTACCTCTCCAGGAGCGGTAGTACCTCTCGAGAAAAACAGCAAACATAAATTTCAGAAAATTGAGAGATTCGCAACGATTCTTGGATTCTTGGCTTGGGAAACTTTGAGGAAAGCTAGGGAACAGTCCCAGAAGACTAAGCCAAGAGCCAATAACAAGAAATCCACTCCAAGAATCAAGAATTTCAGATTTGGGTAAAAATCTGAAATCTTGCAAGAACCGAGCCAAAAACCAAATAACTCCCCAACCGTTGATCCTTTGGCTATGAAATTTTGAGGGAAGCTAAATAATAGCCCCTGGACTCTTCATACCAAATTTCAAGCCATCTTAACAAGGGAATCAAAATCTGGACCAAAACCAAGAAACGAAGAACAAGAACAGAGGAGGCCAAAACTGAAATATGAGAATCAAACTCGGTTTGCTCTTGGGATTAAATAGCCAAATGGCTTTTGAGCATCACTCATGTCATAGCAACCCATTTTGGCACTCTCCAGCAAGCAAGAACTCAGAACCACGAAAATCAAGAAATCTTGCAAAGAGGAAACTGAAGAACAGAAGCTACGAACAGGGAAAACCAAACTTCAGATTTCATTTCTTGAATCACAATGAATACAGAGGAGTCCCGATGACACGATTGAATACAGAGGAATGATTACAAGACTCTCAATCCATCTCCTCACTCTCTCAACTCAAGAACACCACTCAAGAACACATGAGGGAGGAAGAACACACCTCTGTTCTATCACCTAGAACACATCGTAGGGGACAGAGGGAGCACCAGACTCTGCCTCTCCAACCACTAAAGACTAAAGGAAAACCAACTCCTAAAGCCTCTTTTGACTAGAGCTAACCCTAATTCCCTCCAAAATGCTCAAGGGGACATGCAGCCCCTTCTCTCCTTTTATAGCCCATGGCTAACGGGTCTCCACCCCGTTACGCTGGCTAAATCCAACGGAGCCCGCTCCCGCCTGTGCAGCCTTGCGAATTTCCCGATTCGCCCCTCCTGCACCTTCCGGGAAGCTTCCGCGCTCCTTGTCTCGCACGCCTCGCAACCACCTCGAGTCCACGTCGTCTTCGACACATCCCGACCGTTCTGACCTCAGCGCCACCTGCGCCTAGTCCGGTCCACCGTGTCTCGCCACGACTCCACTCGACGTCCTGCAGCCACACAGACAAGAAACACATCAAATAGCACCGCTCGATACATGAAAGCGTAAATACCATTACACTTACCACTGCCGAAGTCCAAACCTGTCAAAACATTAGAATATGCATCCTAAACCCAAATGACCAGATTTGACCAAAGTCCGACCGAGCCCGATTGCGCCACGCAACGACTCGACTCCGAACCACTCAAACCAAACTCGACTGACCTAAACCTTTGTCAATTACTCATCACTCTCATGGAGTCACGACCACATGGTCTCTCAATCTCCCCCTTGATGAGTATATTGACAAACTCAGAAAAAGCTTTAAGAAGAGTTTGAGTTTGAAGAATCCAACATGGTCCAAAGAATGAAATGAAGCTAATGACCATGTCGACAGAAAGAACACTAGAGCGACTACTGAAAGAGCAAATTGATATCCAAAGCTCTAAACTGTTCCCAACAGACTTTTTCTTCTCTATTCTCCCCCTTTTGGCAATAAACGCATCAAGATGCAATAGAGAGAATATGACATGTTAATGGATGAATATGGCTGAAGTTTGTTTATTTCTAAGCATTGTGAGCCATGAAAATTATCCATAATGACCACAATGTAATACACCAAGCCATAACTCAATAAAACGCTATCTAGATCATGACAACATATATATAAGCCAGCTAGAGCACATAGATGACAATCTGAAATGTAATGCATTTTGTGAGCA
Organism: Dendrocalamus latiflorus; assembly: GCA_017311315.1. NCBI lineage: Eukaryota > Viridiplantae > Streptophyta > Magnoliopsida > Poales > Poaceae > Dendrocalamus > Dendrocalamus latiflorus. The sequence continues at coordinate 4,337,143 of CM029656.1, forward strand.
AGTCAAGTCATCAATGAGTAAAGTTTAACTAGAGACATCCAAGGATGATGCAGGCCATGTCAATAAGCTAAGCGGAACAAAGAAGCTAACATTGAGTCCAAATAGAGTGCTATAAGCTCAAGATTGAAACATTGGTTAAAGTACTTGGTTCTGATTGTAGATTAAGCAAATTGAGCACATTAAACATTGTCTTTTGAAAGCATATGGTTGTTTTCAACCCAATTTTTGTTTATGTGCTAGATCTCAAGCCTTATGCGACTACTCCAAGCAATAAGCTTAAGAAGATAGTCTAGGTCATCCAAAACTCCCCCTAAGTTCATGCCAAGTGCAATGGCAAGCCGTCTCATAGGAAAGAATTGGTGAGATCAGTTTTTTCGCACAAAAGAGATCTTTTTGCTTTTTAACACATTGTACTAACTCATGTATCATCAGGAGACTAAAACAGCTCAAACTAAGGCTCAATATAGATTCAACGCTCTACTCAGCCTATTTGACATGGCATGAATCATAAAAGGATAGCTCAAGAAAGACTAAACTCAAATGCTAGCATGACAAGTTTAATTTAAGTTGATCAATTTTTACTTAACTTATCATGGCAAACGCTAGTCTACACATATGAAGTCATGATAAATCTAGCAAGCTAAGCACAAATCATGGCAAGATGTAAAGCATTGAAAACATGTCATAGCAGGATAATAATCAAGGCTCAATGTAGTTATATATTACAATGCTAAATGTTAAAAAGCAGAAAAATCCAGCTCCCCCTCAACATGACATGCAACTTTTAGTTCAAGTTGAGTTAAGTCACAATTAAGCTCCAGAAGCTCCCAAATGAACTCTCCCTGAACCAAAGCAATAAATCGAGAAGCTGGCAAATAAAACCAAAACAGGCAGTCCTTAAAGCATAGATAAGATATAGAGACAACTATGGCTCAGACTGACTCTCATCTACCCCATATGACTCCAGGACAATCAGCTGACAGTAAATCACACACTAGAGAGCAAACACGTACCCTGTCTACCCGAGGGTGGCCCAACCCTCGCTAGAACCTACAAGAAGTGAGTGAGCTCGACCTAGTGAGATAAGAAGCAGCTAATCCTGGAAGCACAAGATAAGAGTTAGAAGTCTAAGCATCTCGGCAAGAGAAGCACTCTAACCTATGTTGGAAGGACTAAACCCAAATGCACCCCGAGTGCAATGCAATAGAAATGAGACAGAAGCATAATCAATATAGTAAAGCAATAAAGCCCAAAGCTCCCTCTCACTACAGTCCATAAGGACAAACCACCCCAAGCTCTCCCCGCAGAGCTGAAAACCTCGAACTATCCAAAGGCTTGGTGAAGATGTCAGCCAACTGGTGGTCACTCTCCACAAACTGGAGCACTATATCACCCTTCTCTACATGGTCTCTAAGGAAGTGAAAACGGATATCGATGTGCTTGGTCCGAGAGTGTTGTACTGGGTTCTTAGCAATGTTAATCGCAGAAGTGTTATCACAAAAGAGTGGAACACTGTCGATAACTAACCCAAAGTCCCGCAGGGTCGAAGCCATCCAGAGTACCTGACTGCAGCAGCTGGCTGCAGCAACATACTCGGCCTCTGCGGTGGACTGCGCAACACCGGACTGCTTCCTCGAAGACCAAGAAACGAGAGAAGTGCCAATGAATTGGCAAGTGCCAGAAGTGCTCTTCCTATCTATCCTACAGCCGGCAAAGTCTGCATCCGAAAAGGCTCTCAAGGAAAGACAGGAAGAGGAAGAGTACCAGATACCATAGTCAATGGTAGCTCGAAGGTACCGAAAGATGCGCTTCACCGCCTGGCGGTGAGATACGCGAGGAGAAGCCTGAAAACGAGCACACAGACACACTGAGAAGTGTATGTCTGGTCTCGAGGCAGTGAGGTAAAGAAGGGAGCCGATCATACTTCTGAACTCTTTCTGATCAACTGGCTCGCCATCCTCATCTGGGTCAAGATAGGCTGTCGAAGCCATGGGAGTTGACACCGGCTTACCATCACTCATATCGAAGCGCTTCAGGAGGTCACGAGTGTACTTTCCTTGATGAAGAAATGTACCCTCCCGAGTCTGCTTAATTTGGAAGCCAAGGAAGAAGGTCAACTCACCCATCATACTCATTTCAAACTCGGTGCTCATGACATCCGAGAACTGGGAAACCAGAGTATGGGAAGAGCCGCCAAAGATAATGTCATCGACATAGATCTGGACGAGCAGAAGGTCAGCGCCAAGCCGGCGGATGAACAAGGTCTTATCAACTTTACCCATTTCAAACCCATGACTCAACAAGTAGGACTTAAGCCTCTCATACCAAGCCCTGGGGGCCTGCTTAAGTCCATACAACGCTTTGGAAAGCTTAAAGACATGGTTTGGGTATTTGGGGTTTTCGAAACCAGGAGGCTGTCGGACGTAGACCTCTTCCTCAATAAGGCCATTGAGAAAGGCACTCTTGACGTCCATCTGGTAAAGCTTGAAACCCTTAGAAGCTGCAAAGGCAAGCAGGATTCTAATGGCTTCAAGTCTAGCTACGGGGGCAAAGGTCTCCTCGAAATCTAGACCTTCAACCTGGGAGAACCCCTGAGCAACCAGTCTAGCCTTGTTTCGAATAACCACTCCATCCTCGCTCTGCTTGTTCTTGAACACCCACTTAGTCCCAATAATATTGTGACCTCGCGGGGGCTCGACGAGCGACCAGACCTTGTTCCTCTCAAAATTTTCTAGCTCCTCATGCATGGCATTGACCCAAGACTCATCAGATAAAGCATGAGAGACATCTTTGGGCTCAAAGGAGGCAATGAAAGCAGAATGGAGACAGAATTGAGATAAGCCAGATTTTGAGCGGGTAACACGCTCGAAGAGGTCTCCAATGATCTGCTCTGAAGGATGAGCTTTCTGGATATGTCTAGGAGGTCCAGGATGAGATGAAGAAGTGGCCTCTACCTCGTGAGCTGACGAGGTAGGAACAGAGCCACCAGCTCCAGAAGAAGCAGAAGGCATGGGCTGATCGCCTCGAGGTGCGGTGGAAGACGGCACCTCAAGGGGTGGATGAGGGACAGGATCAGGTAGACAACCGTCGTCTCCATCATCCTCATCATCCACAAAGATGGTCTCGGACTGCTCTAAAGAACCTGAGATATCGGGCCTAGTCCCCGGACTGGCCTCGTCAAAGGTCACCTCACAGGTCTCTACCATTTTGCTAGACTCGCAGTTCCAGACCCTATAAGCCCGCGAAGAAGTCGAGTAGCCTAGAAAGATCCCATCACAGGAACGTGACTCGAACTTATCTAGGTTCCCAGACTTCAAGATAAAACACTTGCAACCAAAAACACGAAAATGAGAGACGCTGGGCTTTCGCCCATATCTCAACTCATAAGAAGTGCGGTGCAAGTGTGCCCTAAGAAATACTCGATTTGAGACATGGCACGCAGTAGCTATAGCCTCAGCCCAAAACTTCCGCGGTGTAGAGTACTCATCAAGCATTGTCCTGGCCATCTCGACCAAGGTACGGTTCTTCCTCTCCACAACGCCATTTTGTTGTGGGACGTGCGGAGAAGAGAACTGGTGCTCTACACCTGTCTCACCACAGAAACTCTCGAAGTAGGAATTCTTGAACTCCGTGCCATTGTCACTGCGGATCGCTCGTAAGGCACCCGGGAGCTCAACAGAAAGCCTACCAAAAAGACCTCGGAAATGTGAAAACGTCTCATCCTTCGAGGCTAAGAAAAACACCCAAGAATACCTGAGGGAGGAAGAACACACCTCTGTTCTATCACCTAGAACACATCGTAGGGGACAGAGGGAGCACCAGACTCTGCCTCTCCAACCACTAAAGACTAAAGGAAAACCAACTCCTAAAGCCTCTTTTGACTAGAGCTAACCCTAATTCCCTCCAAAATGCTCAAGGGGACATGCAGCCCCTTCTCTCCTTTTATAGCCCATGGCTAACGGGTCTCCACCCCGTTACGCTGGCTAAATCCAACGGAGCCCGCTCCCGCCTGTGCAGCCTTGCGAATTTCCCGATTCGCCCCTCCTGCACCTTCCGGGAAGCTTCCGCGCTCCTTGTCTCGCACGCCTCGCAACCACCTCGAGTCCACGTCGTCTTCGACACATCCCGACCGTTCTGACCTCAGCGCCACCTGCGCCTAGTCCGGTCCACCGTGTCTCGCCACGACTCCACTCGACGTCCTGCAGCCACACAGACAAGAAACACATCAAATAGCACCGCTCGATACATGAAAGCGTAAATACCATTACACTTACCACTGCCGAAGTCCAAACCTGTCAAAACATTAGAATATGCATCCTAAACCCAAATGACCAGATTTGACCAAAGTCCGACCGAGCCCGATTGCGCCACGCAACGACTCGACTCCGAACCACTCAAACCAAACTCGACTGACCTAAACCTTTGTCAATTACTCATCACTCTCATGGAGTCACGACCACATGGTCTCTCAAAAAGGAAAAACTTAATATCTTGGTGCTCGTTGAACGAAATCTAAAATAACTTGGAGGGTAGCTACCTGGGATGGTTTGGCACAAAGTGACGCGAACGGATTGGTGAAAACATCTCCGGGTAGATGGGGGACACGAGATGCCATTGGCGGCCATGGCGAGGTTCGGAGGTGAAAATTTGTGGAGGCTTTCTGGGGAAAAGGGAGGAAACACGGCGTAGAACGTGGCGAGGCAAGGCTAAGAAAAATTACGGCAAGGGCTAAAGCTTACCGGAGGCGACGAATCGACGTCGGAAGGCGCTCTTGACCTAGATTGGGGAAAACTCGATTCCGGGAGATTGGCTGCACCAAAACCAAATTAACTTGGCAAAAAGGTATATGGCGCATGATGGCACAATGTGACGCGAAAGGATCATGGAGAAACTCACCGAATAGCTCGAGACACGATGAGCAAATTCGGGACCGGAGGGGCTCGGTGCCGACGGCGTCCTGGGCTTTGAGGGGACTTGGCACGGCTTGGGATGGGTTTAGAGGAGTCAAGGGGTCGTATTTATAGGCTTGGAAGAGGTAGAAACCGACTCCAATTCGTAGATTTCGGTTTAGAGTCCGTTTCATAAAATTGGAAATTAAAGGAAAACGGATGAACGAAACGGAAAGATACTAGTTGGTATGGATTCCTTGCGTGATTTGGCACAACTTTCCTTTTGGGAAGACATTGAGATAAGGTCCGGATTGGAAGTTATGAAGAGAGAGAAAAACGGAAAGAAAGTGTACAGGCTGGAACTAGATCGATCGTGGCTGGAGGTTGAAGATGAACCGTGCGCTGACACGTGTCGAGTACTGTTCATTCTCTCTTCTCTTTCTTTTTTTTTGGAAATTTAAAATTGAGCTCAGAAAACTCCGAAAAATCCAACAAAATACAGAAAAATTCCTTGTGACACAAGGAACACAAATAAAATATTTTTGGCAAATATTAATGTTTAATTTAATCATATTAAATCTTTTTAATTAATGAAAATTCCATTTAAGCTTTAATTAATTCAAGAAAAATCCAAATGATGAATTTTATTTTAAAAGCTTCAAAAAGGCTCTGAAAATCAGGATGTTACAAGAATGATCGTGCAGTAAAGTAGGTACTATTAGCACATTAGGTTGTGGATGCTTCATGTAGGTAATGATTAAGGACTTAACTTTGTGCGCCATTGATCTAAGTCTTATCGTACAACCACATGTATGTAGGATGGACCTGGCTAACTAATTTATGATATTAACTTTGATTCCACCATTGAGATGAATGTGGATGTGGTCGTAGTCATTATATCACATTAGTGCAAGAGGGGGCTTTTTACTGACTAGGTTGAAGCCTACTTGATAGTCAAACCTTAGCAGATAGAATTAGGTTGATGTTGAGTATTGTAAAGGTATTGTGATAATCATTTCATCACATGCCCAAAGAAGTTTGTAGTTGCCGACACTAAATCTGATTATCTTATATGGGTAAAGTTGTGCAACCTTTGTAAAGTATATAACTATTCGAATAACCATGTCCTCGATTCTGGATAATGCTCGGTGATTTCACACGAGGGGTAGAGTTTTTGTAAAACATTGATTGGGTTTGGATGGAAAGTCAATCGTCTATTCACTTGTGGTTGGGAAGTGAATGATTAGTTCACTTGTGGTTTATTCAATTCCTTTGACTTATTTACTTATTACTCATTTTCAAAGTGCAATTACAATCTATTTATGGTTTTTACTCTAAACTGTTGCTTTCCACAAAATAACCACTCAGCCATTATTTTGCAAGTGTTGCATCATTATATATTGCATCTTGTTACAAACGACATGCTGAGTACTCTATGTACTTATAGTTATATTCATTGTTGCTTAGTTGCTAAAAAGAACTATATCTGATGTGACCACGCCACAAACGCATACGACTATAGCTCCAAAGATTGAACAAAATGTGAATTTATTTTTTATTCAATTTATTTTAAATGATAATATGATGCTACATAATGATGAAAATATCTATTCGTGCCACTATACAAGGAGAATTGCATCAATAGTACTTGCTTGTGATTGGGGGTCCACCTAAAGGGAAGCTAACTAGCACATCAAGACCAAGTCGACACCTTCCTCAACTCTTCCTCAAGGTCTCTATGACACTTCTTCTACAAGTCAAGCCAAAGTCCGAGTTCTACATGTTCTGGAATTCAATTCAGCCTCCGGATATAGCATCAACTTCAAACATGTATAGAATTCGCATATAGACTCTGTTTGAGGTGCATGAGTATAGGATGAAAAGCTTATCTCGTCCTCTTTCCAACGGATTAGGACCCATGTCGAAATTCCTTTTGTATGCACCGCAATCACCAAAACAATATGGCACTGACTCTAAATCCTAGTCAAAAGGTGCTGCGCTACCTCCAATTAGGCCCATAGGCCTTGTACCTCCTAGGGGTTCGTGCCCACCTTCTTGGCCGCCACACCTGCCCCTCTTTCTCTCGTAAATAGACCTAGGCATGTTCTTTTTTTTAGATTTTGTTTAGATCAGTTTAGCTTGTGTGTGCAAACTGTACTTTGTCTCCTGTGTCTATTAGACCAATAGATTCATGTTATAGAATCTCAACTATCCTTGTGTGACTTTTATATCTAGCAATTTTCATATTATTCTTTACTTCAATTCTTGCTTGTTTTTTGATTGCTTTTAGGAATTGATCTTCTTGATTAGGTCAACTATCATTCTTGGCGAGGTTAATGATGATAAGAGCATAGTGTAGTGATTGTTGAATAGTTTGATCGTGTTTCGGTCAAGTAGCCTCATCGTTAATGTCATTGTCTACAAATCGAATTATGATTTATTGAAAGATCAGGACCAACCCTACATCAATTGGTATTAAAGCATAGATTACCCAGTGAGATTGAAGTTTTAGATTTGTTTTTCATACCTCTAACCAGAAAATTATCCTACAAAAGAGTTAATTTTCACTGTCCAACCCCCGTTGTGTCTTTCAACTATTAGTTTTGATTTGCTAAATTGAATTTGCATCTGTCTTAGGATTGTCTAGTTGCTGGTCATACCTTTGCTCCTAAAAAATCCAAACAAAAAAATCCCTACGTCAAAATCCATCGAGAACACCCCAAACCCTAATTTACAATTTTTGGCTAGAATACTCCCTTTCTGTTATCGCCACAAAAAAATACCATAACTTTTGTTTCTGTGATCCTTATTGAGTGAAACCACCCTCATTATATTCATAACTTCATTCTCCAACTACCTGTAACATTTTACTTCATTCCAGTAAGGCGGTTTGAAGATATCTACGATGAAATTGACCAAATTTCTAGTTTGAATCTGCAACAATCAACAGTTGTGATTTTTGTGCTAATTTTTCGGTCAGTTTTCAAACATGGCCCCAAAAGAAAAATTGTAGACAAATCCGTCTAGAAACAAAAAAAAAGAGGCATTTGACAAAAAAAAAGTTATGCCCAAAATACCGATGTACTATCTAGTGTATGGAAATATTCAGTTTTCATATTGGGTCAATCCTTGTACTTTTCAATTCCATATTACATTCTTTTGAATTATCTTGTGTCTATCACTCATATACCTTTGTTATATACTTGATTTGACCTTCATTTATCCTTATTTGATCAGCAACACAGACTAAGGGCTAGATACGAACTATAATTCAATTATATGCAATTTCTAAAATTAACTGATTGTTCTCCATTGCTACATATTTAGAGCCTTCTAAGCTACATGTACTACTAACCATTACAGGTCTTGACATACTGGCAATCGCTATACTCATTACTTAATTCAGGTTTATCATGAACCAACCATCCGTTGCACCCCTTGTTTGCTTTGGTAAAAATTTGTAAGAACTTGGTAAGAGTTTGAGTGTGTGTGATTTTTGTAAACCTTCAGCACCTAGTACTTGATAGGGTATCTTCTTATTTTCTACTAACCATGACAGGTTCAAGGTCACATAGGAGGAAGTTTTGTGAGATCAACAACACCATTGACTCATCTTCTTTGCCTAAACGAGATAAATTTAGTATGCATTTCCATCCTTTGCTGGTAAATTTGATCCTGATGTCTATGTTGATTGGGAGATAGCATTACTCAAAGAATTTGAATATTATGATTGGTCAAATATGCAAAAGATTAGAGCTGTCACTAGTGTTTTTATTGATGATGCAATACTTTAGTGAAAGTATCTTTATAGACATGGTGGAGTGCCTTAAACTTGGAATATATTGAAAAAATTTATGAGAGATGACTTTGTTTCTAAATATCATGCTAATTATTTGCTAGTTAGATAGTAACATTTAAAATAAGGTAGTAGAATTATAAGGAAATACTATCATGAATTGAAAACTTGTTTATTGCGTTGTGACTTAGAGGAATATGCTAAAATTACAGAGAATAGATTCTTAAGTGGGCTTAATCAAGAAATTTAGGATCTTCTTATTCACAAAGATATAATTCTCTTTCTCATTTGTTTATAGTTGCTTGTAAGGTTGAAAGTCAGATTGAAGAGAAATTGAGAATGCTTGATGATAGAAAATATGAGAACAAATATGTGGTTATGCCTTTTTCTATGAATAACAACTTGCAAAAAATTGAGAACCATACGAAAGAGAAAAATGAGCTGATTAATCTACTGACTCCATTGCTTGAGAAGGAAGATGAGGGTAGCCAAAAAGGTAAATATAATGGTGCTATCATCACTCATAGTGAGTGTGCTTACAAAGAACTACAATTGTGCACTGTTCATGCTACTTTAGAGCAAAAATTAGGGAAAAAATTATGATATACACATGTTTCAAGTAGAGAATTCAGACTGTATTGATTTGAGTGATGAGAATGAGTTGTGTGTTAATTCTTTGCATAAATCTTTGACACTACCAAAACTTAAACTTGATTCTCTTGTTTTATTCCAAATCGATGTACTAAAATAAATGTATTTGATTCTACCAATGTGCAATTGATCCATGCTAGAGATAAGCTGAATGGGATTTCTTTGTTGAACACTTTAGATTATATTGAAATTGATCATCCTTGTGAACTAAGTTATTTCGAGAAGAAGTTATTTGAGATTCCCAATTTGGTTTCATTGTTTTATTATAAATTTTACCTAATAGGAGAGTATGATGAAAAGGGAAATTGCATAGTTCATGAAATTTACAAAACTTCAGAACTGGAATATTCTACTTGGAGAAGGAACACTATCATGTGAAAAAAACTAATGGTACTAACCTTAATATTTTTAGTTCGACTAGTGTTAGTTGTGAGCTATAGGGATGCTTTTAAGAAAGGGAGCGTTGTGGACTACTTCCATATACCACAACCATTGCTTCATTTGCGTTGGAAAAGAATTTGCCTCTTATTAAGATCATCAATATCACAGAAGACTTCCCTAAAATTTCTATGGATTCAGGTCCACTAAATTTATCTACTGCCTAGAAAAGTATTATTGATGAAGATCCTTTTAAATTGTTGTTTAAAAGGAAGCATGACGAATACAAAGTCAATTTGCTGGGATAATATGATGAGATTGAATTTTATGTGTCTCATGTTTGCATTAAAAATTCTGTAGTGTTGCCTTACAATTGTTTTCATGTGAATAGGTCACAATCCAATAACCTATTTTCTAAAGAAGGGGAATCGAACGAGACACATACATACATAGTTCCAACACCATCCAGTGAGATTACTTTTAATCAGGTCCTTATGATATTTACTTTGTTTGAAAAAAACTTATGATATTACATAATGAAAGTTTGTTGTGTCCTTTATCATGTACCGAGATTTATGATCAAGATCACGCAATACATGACACTACACATCTATTAAAATCGAGGATGGTTTTATATCAAGAAGGGGAGGGTGGTGTAACCATGTCATAAATGCATATGACCATAGTTCTCAAGATTGAACAAAAAGTGAATTCATTTCTTCGGCTCCAATTTGTTTTAAATGAGGATATGATGTTACCAAATAATGAAATTGTTTATTTGTGTAGCTATACAAGGAGGATTGCATCAACACTACATGCTCATGGTTGAAGTCAGTCTAAAGGGAAGCTGACCAGCACATCAAGACCAAGTTGACATCTTCCCAAATTTTTTTTGCAAGGTCCCCTTGCCACTTCTTCTAAAAGTCAAGCCAGAGTTCGAGTTCTACACGTCTTGGAATCCAATTTGGCCTCCGGAGATAGCACCAACTTCAAATATGCATAGAATTCGCATACGGACTCTGTTTGAGGTGTATGAGTGCAGGATGAAAATCTTATCCCGCCCTATTTTCAATAGATCAAGCCCCATGTCCAAATTCCTTTTGTATGCACTGCAATTGCCAAAACAATCCAGCGCTGATTTTGAATCCGAGTCAAAAGGCACTGCGCCACCTCCATTTAAGCCCATGGGCCTTGAACTTCCTAGGGGTGTGTGTCCACCTCCCTAACCACCACCCCTGCCCCTATTTCTCTCTTAATAGCTCTAGGCACATTCTTCTTTCTCAAGTTTTGTTTAGATCAGTTTAACCCATGTGTGCAAACTCCACATTATCTCTGTCAATTAGACCAACATATTCGTGTTACAGAATATCAACTATCCTCGTATGACTTTTATATCTAACAATTTTCAGATTGCTCTTTACTTGAATTATTGCTTATTCTTCGATTGCTTGCAAGAATTGATTTTCGTAATCAAGTCAACTGTCATTCTTGGTGAGGTTGATAATGACAAGAGCGTGATGTAGTGATTGTTGGATGGTTTGATTGTGTTTTGGTCAAGTAGTATCATCGTCAATATCATTCTCTATCAATAGAATTTTCATCCACTAGAAGATTGGGACCAATCCTACATCAATATCAGCCAGAGATATTTGAGGAGGAGTACTTCAATGCCTTCTCGAATTAGGACTTCGCTCCCCAGTCGATTGCCTAGGAGCATGTTGAATGTCCACTATGTTTTATCTTTATTTTCTAATACTAGTTTGTTAAACCCTTTAGGCTATTATTTATAAGCTTGGTCATAAGGTCACTACTCTAATAAATAATAATAATTGAGTCTTTCTTAGTTAATCATGATCATGGTTGATATTTTATCTATATTTTCACTGTATGTATTAGCATAATCCTAGACTGGTGCAGAATACATATAGAGGTTCGGATTTGTATATTCGGGTCTTGACATTATATTTCATTTTGGTATTTATTGGTTTATATCAAGGTTAGTATATGGTTTACAAAGTTGCTGAAATTCATATTTACTATCATATTGAATGTTTATTCCTAAACTCTAGTTGTAGCAATGCTTGCTTATTGGTTAAAATTGATAGCGATAGTAGTTGTAGGTAATATATTGGGATTTTGAGAAGCTGGGGTATTACAGTTGCAGTGGTGGACCTCAAAGAGGTTCATGGGTGTTCAAGTGAATCCCTAACATTTTTCCAAAAAAGCTAGTATATACATGTAGTTATTCATTGTATTGCATCGTTAAATCGTGTTGATTCATTTGATTATTATGACAAGGATAAAGCTCTTAAACTTGTTAGAGGAAAATCCATAAACACATGCATAAGTCAGCTGTTGTTTCAATTTGCCCCCCCCCCCCTATGTCATTTTAGTTTACTTTGCCATCCATAAGTTAAGTTGCCATACAAATACTTGTTTACATCATCTTCACCATTTATTTTAGTGATGACAATGCTTGTTTCAATGATTTCAATACTTATATCAATGATTGTGTATTACAAATACCAAAATCAATCAAATTATTGAAACAAGTATTTAAATAACTCATATAAGTAATCAAGTCATTGAAACAAATACAAAAGAAAATGAAAACCACAAGAAATAACATTTATGCATGTCATGGGGTGATTTGCTCGGTAACTTAGCTCATGGGTGGCAAAGTAAGCAAAAATGACATATGGGGGCCAATTGAAAAGGCAAGTAACTTATGGGGGGGGGGGTGTTTATGGATTTTTTTTCTAAGCTTTAGCCTTGTTGGATGAATAACTAACACTTCTCTAGAGAAGACAGAGCCCGTCAAAGACGCCCAAGAGCCCTCACACCTCGCTCCCGAGGGGAGAGGCACGGAGGGCTCCCATTGAGGCCTTTGCCCTCAAAGGCTATATCTTTGGTCCTACTACAAGGGGCTACCTCAACAACTCTACACCTTCTACTACCCATTGTAGGCATCAGGAATATTATCATCAAGGGTCGAAACTATCCGAAGGGTGCACCATCCCTGACAGATCCTAGAAGACGAGTGGGCCCCACCAGCCTAAGACTATGCCCTAGGACATGGGGGCCACCCATAATATGGCCATGCGTATACGGTGCGACTGACGATTGATTATATGATATACAAATCAAAGAGCTACTGTTGTATCTAGAAAGGACAATAGTACCCCCACGCTTGTATTTACAGATTCGGTTATTTGTACAAGTCAAAGAGTCTATAAATACCCCATGTATCCCTCATTTGTAACTTGAGCTCTCTTGTGCAATAAAAAAACATATTCAAACTGGTGAGCCCTCGGGGACCCCCTCTCTGGAGGTAACTCCTTGTTGGCTCACCGATAGGAGTAGAACGTTCCTCTCGGAGTAGAAGGTTAGCCCATCATGGACAATACAAATGAATATAGGAAAAAAGAACTAGCAAAAAATATCAAAAAAGCTAAAAAAACCAGAAAAGGACAAAATTTAGGAATAGTAAAAAATAAGCTAGAAGCCAAAAACTCAAATCGAAATGAGCGGGGCCCATCAATTACTTTCAAAGCTTGAAGGATCACCGTGTCAAATTATTATTTTTAACTATTTTGTGATGCTGATTATAGTACAAACATTTAATTTATTTCATTTGAACATTGGTTCTATGCCATTTGAACTTTTATGCTGGAACGAATGGCCCACTTAAGTTCACATCCTACGGTTAAAATTCGACTTTTGGACATATCTAGCACTATAGATTACTAAAATTCCAAATCTAGCTTCTTCCGCACAAAAATTCCAAATCTAGCCCCCTTCCCGACCGCGGGATCGCGTGGGAGTGACACGTGTCCGGTCGTGCGGTCGGGGACCGCACGACCGCACTGTAGTACGGTCATGCGGTCCGGGACCGCACGACTCTCCTGTAGTGGCGCAATCGTGCGGTGCCCAAGCGCATGACTGCTCTGTAGCATGCAATAGTGCGGTGTTCGAGTGCATGTCCTGACTGCACGTCGCAGCGTATCGATGAACAGTGGTAACGTACGTTCCCCGAGTGCACGATCGGTAGCTACAGTAGAGTCGTGCGGTCTGTCTGGGACCGCACGACCATGCTACAGTGCAGTCGTGCGGTCCCTGACCGTATGACCGGCCACGTGTCACTCCCGCGCGATCCCGTGGTTCGGAAGGGGGCTAGATTTGAAATTTTCGTGCGAAGAAGGTTAGATTTGGAAATTTTGTGGTTTACAGTGATAGATGTGTCTAAAATTCTTAAAATTCTGCCTACGCCGCTGTCGGGCTTGGCCACCCACGAGCACGACTGACAGCCGGCAGCGGCCTGGAATCTCGGGAGGAGGTGAGTCGTATGGCGTACGAGACGGAGTGCTCTGATTGGCTTCAGGGCTAAGGGTTGGAGTTGAGAGAAATCACACAATACCCCTATAAATAATTAAAGAAGATAAATAATTACAAGGAAATATCTATTGTGCCCTCTGAAATTAAATGTCAGATTTAATCTTCGCTCACACCCCAACTGAAGTAGAAGGCACCGTAAAAAATTTCCACAATGAAACTGGCAAGTAAGCACATGTTTGAAACCGTATTTGTCTACCTAATCATCTTATTCTAAATTTGAACTGTTCATATAAATGATACTGTAGTTATTTTTTTTCCAATTTAGCTTTCGATTATCCTTTTTGCAAATCTAAACCCCTCTTTGAGCTCGGTACGTTCCATTTTTTCAATTTGGCTCTCGTTCAACCATTTGACAAATCTAGACCCCTCCTCGAGCTCTGTAGTATCATCTGTCGTGCTATAGGAACTCGATAGGTGTTACCGAGCCCCCTGTGCGGCAACAAATTAGTAGCCATGATTCGAAAATTAAGTACGACTAGCACTACTTAAATATGATTAGCATTAATTAAATCATACATACTAACTCGCGTGGGCCAGCAGACGACCTACTAGGGTAGGGGAGCTCCTGCCGAGCTTGGTAGGTCCACAGAAGGATTAGATTTATAGAAACGAATATTCAAATATTAATTTTTTTTTAAAAAAACCTATAGTGATATTTATAAACAGTTCTTCAACCTAATGGTGAGTTGGTCTGAAAGATACACGCGAGTACGCTGATCTGCACGTGCTTGGTGCCACGGTAGTGAAGTGAGCACTTGTGCCACGCTAGTGAAGCGAGCACTAGATAGAAGCGAACATGGTGTGATTCCACACCTCGTTTGTTGTTAATTTGATGGTTCTTTGACTCCTTGTCACTTTTGTTAGCTTCTCCAACGTGGGAGTCAATTGCATGTTGACACAGTAGCGTACAGTGGATAACCACTGCTAGCTAGCTATCTTACTTATTGTTTGGTTGGACGAAGTTGCATGCTCATTAGATTATACAAGTGGATGGGTTCATCCAATACTGGATAAGGTATTCACAAGGTACTGCTAAGATCTACAAAGAAGTATTTGAAAACAGAGTAGGCTTGCTGAAGGAATCTAGTAGCAGTCTGTCAGCTGCAGTACATGTGATTCGTACCATTTTTTGTACTAATTAGTTTTCTGTTTCTTTAATTTATTTATTGGAATTAACTATAGGTAGCTGATCAGTAGCTGCTTGTTGGCAGGATTTTGAAAACCGGTTCTAAAATTTTACCCAGGACTAATAATACCGATAATTGAAAAAATCAGAGGATTTCAGGCCAAAGTTTTCAAATCAAAATTTAAATTAAAAAATTAAGCAAAAATCAGTTGAAAATATCGGTCGAATTTTTTGAAAATAAAATTTGACAAAAAATTCTTCTATATTTAACAAAATTTATGCAAAATAAAATTTTCAGTGCCAATTTAAAATTTTATAGGAACGGATACGACCGATAAAACTGAAAATCAGTCGGAAACCGACCGATTATCAGAACCATGCTTGTTGGTACTCCTCAAATCTCATTAGTAGCTAGCTACTCCGACTTGTAACTTGTGTGGCAACTAATTCATGTTGAGCGATCTTCACAGGTGCTAGCGGTACCAAGATAGGTACTTACGTACGTACACTGATCTACCTAGCTAGCAATGCATATATGTCGGTAGATACACTTTTACGCATCCATCCATGCAGGGCCGTCCCGGCCATAACCGAGGCCCTGTACAAAGTCTAAAACGGAGCCTCATAGGCTAGCAAAATAGGACCATAATAATATATAAACAATAATTTATTACATTAAAATGTAATATGTTATGAATTGTACCTATTCAACCCTTCGTTGCATAATGTTTACTTGAATATCATCATTCTTTTGGTGTTCTTCGAAATGAAATCTTCAATGATAGACTCATAGTCAATCTTGTCCAGCATGTCGCCCTCAAGTGCTATTGTAGCCAAATCAGTAAGCCTTTCTTGCGTCATTGTAGAACGCAAATAATTCTTCAATAACTTCAATTTTGAAAAGCTTCGTTCTGCTGATGCAACAGTCACAGGAATGGTCAACAAAACTCTATATGCAATAGTTGCATTGGGGAAACAGTCATGTCGCTTCAAGAACTTTAGAATATCAACAGGGCCCATATCTTCTTTTGGAATAAAATCTTGAAGAAACCTCAGCTCCACATACAGTTCATTAGCATCAATATCTGATTTTCCATCTCTTTTAAGAGCGGCCTCAAGATTATCACAGGAAGATCTCAAGCTATTATTATCCAATGACTGCAATATATCGGAAGTAAATAAGAAACCAAAAATTCTTTGGTAACCTTGATACTGTTCAAATCTTGTTGTTAGTGAAGAAATAGCTTGATCAACAATAGGTATAAAATAGTTGATTCTAAATGATTCCCCTGCAGACTGTGTGGCAACATTTATGTCATCTGGGTTCTCATCAAATTGCCTCTTTCTTTTAATTTCTCTGCTTTTACGAAATGTTGTACCAATATCCATCTCGAGTGCAATTCCTTTAGCTATTTCCAGTGCATTTAAGAAACCAGTTTCCCTGTACCCTTTGAAGAAAGAAATCAGCCCTTGCACTTTCTCAATAGCAACATCAATAAGCATATCCTTTGCTTGCAATTGTTTGCTTACTAAATTAACAGCATACAGTACCTCATACCAAATGACTATTGCCACTATAAATTCATACTCCCCAAGTTCATTATTTGCCAAACCTTTAGCCTCACTGCTCGTTTTTACATCAGTATCCATGTCTGATACCTGAAAAGTAAAGAAAGAAAATATGTGTTAAAATTAGATATAACTAAAGGAAATACATTATTATCAATATGACAATATTGGGTACCTGAAGTAGAGCCTCACGAATGTCTGCACATTGAAATCTAATAGCTTTGACACTTTCGATACGACTCTCCCAACATGTAGCTGACACTGACTTGAGAGTTCATCCTGTTATGTCATCTTTCAGAACTTGCCATCTCTTAATAGAATTGGCAAAAGTTGTGTAGATGCGTTGGATGATTCCAAAAAAATCTTTAGCTCTTCCACAGTTCTTGGCCATATCACAAAGTGTTAAATTAAGGCTATGACAACCACAAGTAGTATAGAAAGCTCTAGGATTTACATCCAAAAGTTTCTTTTGTACCCCTTGATGTTTGCCTTTCATATTTGACCCATTATCATAGCCTTGTCCTCTCACATCATATATATCAAGATCAAGATGCTTTAGCTCATTCTCTAGCACATCGAAAAGTCCTTGCCCAGTCGTATCATTTACATCTAAAAATCCTAAAAAGGATTCTTCAATGCTAACACCACCTGAAGATGAATCCACATATCTTATAATCAAAGACATTTGTTCTTGGTGACTTGCATCAGGGGTACAATCAAGTATGACAGAGAAATACTTTGCACTCTTTATTTTCTTAATAATTTCAGACTTAATAGTAGAAGCAAGCAAGTGTATCAACTCATTTTGAATTCTAGGACCAAGATAATGAGCCTGTGTTTCTTCATTTGTAATACGTCGAACATGCTCTTGAATAACAGGGTCAAATTCAGCCAACATCTCTACCAAACCCAAGAAATTCCCATTGCTATCATCATACAACTTGCTGTTGCTACCGCGAAATGCAAGATTGTGCTTGGCAAGAAATTTTACAATGGCAACAATTCTGAACAGAACTTTCTTCCAATGATCCTTTTCTTTCTCTAGTTGTCGTTGAGCAGCTTTATCAATAGTTTGATCCTTTTGGAATCTACTACGCAACTCATTCCAAGTGGTCATATTCAAAACATGATCTGCACTTGTCTCATGCTCTTTAAGTCTATTGCCAAGATGTGTCCAATCATTACACCCCTCATTTGCTAACTGACCTTTTCGATGCCCTTTTGTAAATAATTTACAACCAAAGCAAAATACTCTGTAAAGTTCTTTAGAATAGACAAGCCAATCCCTATCACAACCCTCTCCATTTGAAAGAATTCTAGTATAGAATAGTGCAGAAAACCTTCTAGAATATCTATCCTTAGGTCCTTTCTGAATTGATAAGTCTCTTTTAGGGCCATTTTGTGCTAAAATGTCAACTTGTTTAGGATCAAGAGAATCCCAATATCTTGGATCAAATATATTAGGCTAGAAAGAATCACTAGCATCCGCGA
The DNA here is from genome assembly GCA_017311315.1 of Dendrocalamus latiflorus. Taxonomy (NCBI): domain Eukaryota; kingdom Viridiplantae; phylum Streptophyta; class Magnoliopsida; order Poales; family Poaceae; genus Dendrocalamus; species Dendrocalamus latiflorus. Next base: position 4,355,438 of record CM029656.1, read on the forward strand.
CGGGAGAAGTATTCAAGTTATCGTCATTATTATCCATTTCAACACTTGTGTTGTCAACAAGAACTTCCCCAACCTCAACATTATTTTGTATCTCTGGAGAATCTATAGGATGATTGTCAATATTACTATCAATTGCAGGGCTCGGATCAAGTGTCTGATTATCGGATGACACCTGTGACTCTTTAACAATAAACCTATCAATGGCTCCTTTCTGAGATTGAGCTAAATCCTCTAATCTTTGTTTCTTTTTACGCTTCTGATAACCCGACTCATATTTTCTGGATCGATTTGCAGAAGACATGGTCACATGGCTAATGGTTTGGATCTTGAAACACTAGACGAGTAGATGCACATGTATACAAAAGATGAAAAGAACAAAATTTAGAGACATACGGCACATATACATCAAATGCACGTGCTACTGATTTAATACTTAGTAGAATTTTAGAAAAGAAAAAAGAAAATTACCTTGCTTGCTAACTTGCCGGCTTGCCGCACGGCTTCACAGAATGACCATTCAGATTTCAGGCATTCACCAATCACGATCAGGCTTCCGTCTTGGCCGCTTCCCAGCTTCACGTACCACGCGAAACACTCGTCGATTGGCACGGCCGCTCGGCCTCTCGCGGGCTCGTGGTGCGAAGTGCCTAGGGCTGAGTCGCCGACTCGCGAGTCACAATTTGTCGGGAAGAATGAAGACACGCACGATCGGGACTCGGGAGGGAGAGGAGTCGACGGTATCAGGAAGTTGAACAGACGCGAGTGTTGTTTTGGGCTACCGGCTATGCATCAATAGGACTTGGGCCAAAAAATAGAGACCAGGCCTATATAGTATTGGGCTGTACACAAGATATTGGGGGCCCTGTGCGGTCGCACAGGCCGCACTTGCCCAGGGACGGGCCTGCATCCATGAACGCACGCTTTTGCATTGGTTAATTTTTCTTTTTCTTTTATGTCATATATATTCATCAATTGCAGGGCGCGCGCGGGGGATCGATTGATCCATGTCACGGCTGCAGGAGATGGACATCATCTGGCATGTGGGGATACTTGCTGTGGAGGCGACGATCAAGTTTTGGAGTAGCTGGTTGATTGATATAAGACCATATGATGGTAACTCTATAAAAGTAATGTGACATTGCTTATGTCTTGCTTCTATTGGTTGAGTTTGATTTTGTGAATTTACAGTTTGACTTGTTGCTTTCAGCAGCTGGCGGTCTGACCAGCCCTAATGTGGTAGTTTGACTATCTCCACGCCCAACCGGCATATGCAAAGACCAAAGAACATTTGTTTGACATAAGTTCTTTCCAAATTGATCGACATTAGTCCATACACACCAAACACACCTTAACCATCAATAACCACAAACCAAATTATCCACGACCTCAGTATCCATGCTTTCCAAAAAAACATCCTCATACCAATCAGAAAGACCGGTCTGACTGCCATGCATAGGCCGGTCATACCGCTGATCGAATACGAGTACCTAGGGTACTCAAAAATCACAAGCCTTGTAGCACTCAAAGCGAATGACTACCAATTGCAAAGCTTACGACTACCGATCACGATGACAACCAAGTACCGACTAGATACTGCAGCACAAAATATCGACTATTGAGTACTGATCAGGTACTATAGCACCAACTATTGATCACTGACCAGTTACTGCAGCAGACGATCTACGACCTTTGACCGGTTCACTATAGCTTACGATCGGTTCATTGTAGCTTCGATCATCGACCTGGCATGGTCAACCAGCCATGGTCATTCTGCCATGCTCAAGCTACTGTGGTTGATCCGTCGTGCTTGACCTGTTGTGGTCGTTCTGCCGTGGTTGACTTGCCGTGGTCATTCTGCTGTGGTCGACGTGCTGATCAAACCACCCTACATAAGGCCAATCGAATCACCGACTGCCGACCGTGGTCAAAACCTACCGATCGTCAACCGTGGTCGACTCAAACTTTTACAAACAAAAATTTCAATGCAACCAAAAAATCAATTATTCATCATCACTGTATTCACGATCTCTACATTGTCTAACAAAGGTCTATGGAGGTTACTTACCTTGATGCTGACAATGCGGCTCATACTTTGAGTGCTCTTGACATGAGCATTTGAGAAATAAAAATTACATGTTTTCTTTTTTTTCCTTTTTCTAGATTTTTCTTCTCGAACCAAATTAAAATGCTCATAGCTTTCTCATATGAACTCCAAATTGAGTGATTTTTGTAAAATCATGAACTTTTGGAATCTGCAGTAATATTTGAATTTCCTTTATGTTTGAGTTTATTTGGCTCTTATTTGTGTTACTGAGCTTTTATCGATTAGATACCGATGTTCTGGAAATCCCCAAGGTTGACCAAAGCAAGACCAAGAGTTTAGCGAGTAAGCAAACACTTCCTTTATCCATATTTGATCCAATATTTTCACGGTTACATATGTTGTGTTCAAAACTATTTTGCACGCGTGTAATTTTAGTAAAATGTTGCTATGTTGGCAACTTTGATAGCTATACCCAAATTGTTGCATTGATGTTACCTTGATAAATCGCTATTGTCACATAGTAATGTTGTCCTTTGTTGATATAATTAATTAAGGAATTTTAGATGGTACACATTAGCTGATGCTTAGCCATGCTTACCGGTACTAGTTTTGCTAGGTTGAAACAACTTTGTAAATTGGTCACATATGGGAAGAATTTATGTATATGTCCAGATGAGGTAACTCTATTAATTTTTGTTAACAAATGAAAACTAAAAATTTGTTTTAGACTTAGGCGAGTGTATATTGATACCGGTGCAGGTGCATGAGAATTTGGTTTATGGTTGTCTTAGCTGGGTCAATAAAGACCGATCCATTGTGCCATAGACTTAAGTAAATTCGTACAACCACACATGCCTTATGGGAAGTCCTAGCATAATAAATTGTCCTGTTCTATCAATAAAGCAATAGGTGGTAGTTGATAGTTTTTGGAGCTAGTGCAAGCATGGTAGAGTACCTTCATGTTCATAGGAGCTTTAGGAAGACCGCAAAGCTTGCCAACAAAATGTTTGAGTTCTTAGGATTTTGGAGAGCTCTCCATATCATAAGAAGGTATCATAGCGTGGTTGTTGTTAGGACTGGCACAGGAAAGGTTTTGTCATGAACTCTCAAATTAGGTACCTTAGGTATCACATGACATGGTTGACATGGTGAGATGTTTATATTGTGTGGGTAAAGTTGTACAACTTCTACAGAGTGTAAATCTATTCGAATACCCACATCTCTGCTTACGAGCATGACTTAATTATATCCCACAATAAGTAGTTTTATATTTTTGAAAATGGTATGTGTGGTATATGCATAGAAAATCCATGCATAACTTGTTGGCGTAAAGGGTCTTGCCACTGTTTTGATTTTATGGCAATAAGCCACTTGTACATTTATGCTATTTATTATTATTATTATTATTATTATTATTATTATTATTATTATTATTATTATTATTATCATCATCATCATCATCATTATTTGTTTATCAATGTCAACTACTCTTACAACCTCCAATTGCAACCTATTACTCGTTATTGCAAATAAAACCTCGCTTTGTGCAAAAATGGAAAATTTGGGATAGGATAGCCATCTCCTTTGCATAGCCTTGCATCTAATGTTACATTCGCTATAAAATCTTGCACAATACAACTTTGTACTCACAATTGCTTATTGAACAAATTCAAAAGATGTGGATGATGACCCGATGATTGGTTACTTTTATGCTATGGGTTTCGGTGATGACGATGATGCCAATTACTAGGGTTTAATCCAATTAGTTGCATGTGGGAGGGCGGAGGCATGCTAGATGTTTTTTGATGCCTCTTCATTTCCACTGCAAATATTTATGCCATGTGAACCTTTTGGCCGGTCGACCATCTGTAGTAAACTTGGTCTCATATGACTTAATTTTGGTTGTGTATTTATAATCGTACTTCTCCTGTTCTTTTTTACTTGACATTTTTTTACTTTTCATTGTGTTGAAAATGCGATTTTGACCGCTATGTTATATAGCTTTACACTAAGATATACTAATAAAATTATAATATTATAAAAATATTTTTAATGACAAATCTAATAATATAATTTTTGTATAGCCAATCTGGATAACTTTAAACCTATTGACGGTCAAACTTTAGAAAGTTTAATTATATAGATTCTAGCAAGTCAAGTAAAAAATGGATGGCGTACTACGCTGTTTTACTTATTCATGTATGGATATGATATGAATGTTGTTTAATGTATATGTTAGCTACTAATCATGTCTAACACAGTAAATACATGTAGATTTGGAATTCATCAATTCCGGGTCCCGGCACCAGGCATTGTTGTCCACAGTTTGTATGAACTAACATGCAAGGATTTAGCCAAAATATGGAACAGCGCTAGCCCAACTGGGACGATGCTTCCAGCTGAATTTTCTTACTGCTGCCGGAACTTTTATACATGCAAGTATTCAGCCAAAATAATTCCTCTGCATAAGCTCAATAAATTTCTCAACCTGTATGATGACCCCAACTCTTCTAGGCTCTTGCAAAGTGTAGGATCGTCAATGGCAATCAAAGAAGAGGATAAATGCTTATACTCACAGCGGAACCTTTTCTTTCTAAATCTACTGTCTGTTAATTTTCCAACTAGTACTGTAGCAGCGAATTAAAAAACTTGGCGTCGCCGCTTTTGGACTGTGACACCGCATGCAACCTAATCTCCTTTTCCTCTCCTCACTCACTCACAATAGCTGAGCGTATAATACGTGTATGTATTCTCTTTTCCTTGACCTACTCGGCTAGCATGCACGTGATCACCGCAGAATCGAAGTGCGAACCCTCAGCCAAAAAATGCATGCACTAATGTAGCCACCAACATGCTGATACAAACCCTAATTAGCACTTGCCTTAATTACCTCTAATCTCATACGGTCGACCGCACGGCCGCAATTCAACTATTGGCCATGGCGTGCAAAACATCCAGCATGCATACAACAACCCTCCTCAAAAATCATGCATGCCAGCACACGTCAATACATGCAATCCTCCCAAAGTTTTCAGCCGCATGCATGCTATCCTCAGATCTGTTGGTGATATGCCCTAGAGGCAACATGGAGATGTTGAATATATCACATACTATGTTTATGATACATTGCTTTGTTCCTTGAAATAGACATTATCATTATTGATCAATGAGTATGTGACTTATTCATGAGACTCTTAATGCCAAAATGTTGCTATTTCTAAATGATCCCTGATCATATATCATATGAGGAACAAATATGATTCAAAGATCAGCATATGTATTGATTGATGATCATGTCTCATGGATCATGGTATGGAGATACCAAATCAATAATATGGACATGTGTTAGTGAACATATGTTGGATAGACCCGCCATGAGACACTGCAGAGATTCCATGTGTCATTAGTTGGTCTCAAGTAGTGTTTATGTAGAATCGTTAGACTTGAGATCATCATGGTTCCCAACATGCGTAGTAGCCTATTTTGGACTACTAACCACTACTCCGTAACTGGGTAGTCATAAAAGTAGTCTTCGGGTTTGCTATGAAACATGTAGTGGGATGTGAATGATCAAGATAGAATTTGCCCCTCCTTATGGGAGAGATATCTCTGGGCCCCTCGATGTAATGGATTATGAAAGTGCATGGCCATGCCAATGTGATTGAGGAGTCAATCACAAGTTTATAATCCATCACGGAATCGAGAGAGTGATTGAGCTATTAAGAGGATGACACAGGTCTCGCCTTGAGCTTAATCTATATCGTGAGGCAAAGGGATTCGTACATGAGAACATTACAGGTTCAGCCAATATGATCTTTACGTATACTTTGGGGTTAATATGTCTTGCTAGAGGCCGCTATTAACAGGGTGACCGGAAAGGTGTTTCCGGGTCGCGACCAAGTATACGTGAACCTACAGGGTCGCACACTTAACGGGTTGGAACACTAATTCGAATGTGATTCGGATGTGGGCTCAATTCGGATAGAGATCCGGATAGACTCCTATTGGGCCTCGGTCCACGAGGCCCAAGTGAGGAGGTCTATATATTTGGAGGCGGGGGGCTGAGGGATACACGCTTATGTTCCTCCCGAGCAAAACCCTAGCCGCCACCTCCCGAGCCAAACCCTAGTCGCTCGCGAGTGCTGGTACACTCGCGATCGGCGTTCCAGCCCCGGACGTGTGGATACCGGTGGAGGCGCTGCTCGGTGCGGCGTTTATCGGCATCAACAAACTACAGATTGGATCTGCTCGTGGTGTGTTTGATCGCGTGGAGGAGACGATCTGTTCGGGACGATCGGCTACTTCCACTACTACCTCGACGCGCGTGGTTGGATCGGCTTCTCCAACTCTTCTTCCGCTGCGCTGCGCGTCTAGTGGTAACGATCTATGATCCCCTCTTAGCATGATGTCCTGGTGTGCGCGGTAGAAATTTTTATTTTCTGCTATCATAGCCTACGCGCGTTCCTTCAAGATCAACTATCGAGGCCAATGGATAATAAAAGAAAACGCATACCTCATCCAGCAGTACCAAGCACTAATTCCAAAGTCACAGCCAGCTCCCAAAATCATCAGTCGCCACAATTCTTTATTCTCCAATACAATGTTTCTTCTACCGAAGGTCTCGGCCAAGCTTACCTTTTCAATCCCGCCAGCCGCCATGTGTTTTAAGTATTTAACTCTAATACAACTTATCTAACTAGACCTTTTTACTGTTAGAAATTAATCTTATTGTTTAGATGTTTAGGTTATGGTCGTTTGGTTTTGCATGTCTGTTCTGGGTAGTGTGGCCAGAGGCATGTGTGGCCAAGTCTTTAGGGAGTCTGCATGGTACTGTTCATGTAGTGCATGGTACTGTACATGGATACGTGTTGGCACTGTTCACGTATACATATACGCGCGCCGTGCGCGGGAATAGCTCACGACGAGCCTGAGTTTGCAATCATGGTGGTGGCACCTAGAGGGACGACACGTCGTGCTTGTAGCGCAAAGAACGGGCGTTAGAAGCCTACATGCATCCATGCGTTTAGTTGAGTCAATTCGTAGCTGTGAAGCTAGTGCACGTCTGGGCCGGTCCGACCCGGCCCAGCTCCAAGCGGCAGCAACGTGGAGACAGCCCTAGCCTAGCGCTTCACTCGGTCCTCAACTCCTCATGGCGCAACCCGCCCCCCTCCCCCCGCCTCCTCTTCAGCGTTGCCCACCTCCACCGCCCAACATCACCCCCGCCTCCTCCTATCCAGCGCAGCCCGCCTTCACCGCCCAGCGTCACCCCCCCCCCCCCCCCGCCTTCTCCTCTCCAGCGCAGCCCGCCTCCACCGCCCAGCGTCACCCCCCGCCTCCTCCTCTCCAGCGCCGCCCGCCTCCACCGCCCAGCGCCGCCCCTGCCACTCCTCTCCAGCGCTGCCCCCCGCCTCTCCTCCTCTCCAGCGTCGCCCATCTCCACCGGCTAGCGCCGCCCCCCGCCTCCAGGAAGCCAACCGTGCCCCTGACGATTTTCCAAACTTCATAAGAGAAGGATAGATGGTGATAGATCTCATTTCTAATTCAGGCCTTGCGGCCATTTTGTTCTCTTGTGTATATAACATACCTGGTGTTCACAAAGCAATTCGTTTTGGATATTGTTTGTAAGTTGTGACTGAATTTACTTGATTATATATGATTCCAAAGCTATGGCTAATTGATTTGCAAGTAAGATGCAAATTCTGAAATATTTTTTATATTGTTTAGTTTGTATCTTCCAATTCCACAAATAACTTGAAAAGGTACCTGAAAAGAAAAACTTTCAATTGACAAAAGAATCACAACTTACTTGCAACATAACTTTATATATGTTACTAAGTATAGAGTTCTTTAAACAAAAAAAGTGAATAATCTGTAAGAACAAATCAATTTCCTTCTGAGGGATACGAGAGACATTTGATTCTGGAAACTGAATGATAAAGTTAACCTCTTCGAAAATAAGATTTGTTTTGTTCTCTTAAGTCTTAACTATTATCCTATAAATTTACATGGAGGGGTAATTCAATGTACCTACATTGATATGTCTGTGGATATATGCCACTGATGAATTCTGCATTATGCAGAACGACTGATCATTATATTGTCAAGCATTTAAGTTGAGGTTGCTATATGAATATGGAATAGAAGTAAACATGGCACAATTAAATGCATTTTAGGTTTTGAGGCCAAAGTAGCGACAGCTGACAACTACATAACACGGGACTCTGGACTAATGTACGAGGACATCAAAGTTGTTACAAGTGACTGTCCAAAGGATGGTCAGCAGGTTCTTCCTTCCCAGTTACATTTTTTTTGTCTAATTATAATATATTTATGTGTGCCTGATCAATACAATTCAGATTTTTCTGGGATAGGAATCAATTATTTGCTTGTTCTATATTTACTATGGTATTTTGAATACGTCTTTCACAGAATTCTCATTCTGGTCCTCTCAAACCGTGTTACTTCCTTATTAAGCATAGGCTAGTTGGTTCGTCCACTGTTATACTACTAAAGGATGATTAGGGATTGTTTCTTTTTCAGAGTACGGAGGTGGACGCACATCATTAGAGATGACAATTCCCTGCAGAGATGGGGATTCGTGGGGATATTTCCTTAGTTTCGAGTTTGAGGTTTCGTGAGATCCTGACTCTGCACTGTTCACCACGCAGGCAGTTGTATGCACTGGGAGATGGCACTGGCCCGTCCGTTGTTTTATCGTGTCTCGGCCTCTCTGGATCCGTGCCGATTAGTTCTTGCAAAGGACGAGCCAAGTAGGTACAGAACGTGGTCGGGCACCATCACTACGCAAGTGCGCTCGTGACACGGCTAGTCTATCGTGCAGTGCAGCAGACTTGGGAAGGATCCGTTCCGGCCTATAAACTAATGCCAGTGAACGCCGAAAGCACCGGGGTTGCTAGCTGTGCCGGCGACAAACTAACGTATTAACTTCCTACTTATTTTGACTTGAGTTTGTAATTTTTAATTTATTTTTTACTATTTATAAATTTTATTTATTCTAAATTTTTGGTTTTTTAAGCTTTTTGTTAATTCTTTTTTCACGTATTCGTTTGTATTGTTCATAATAAGCTAACATATTTTTTTTATTTTTAAATAATTTTAAATTTAATTACGCCAAATAAACTATCTTCAGCTACAGTATAATTTTAACCAGTTATAATATAATTTTAGTCATAAGTCACTATTTTGCAGTCCAACCAAGCGGAGCCTAAGCCTCCAGTGATTTGTTCCATCCGCGGTTGTTTGCTTAATTACCTAGCTACAGCGACCTGTTTAACTGTTTGCAAGCTGCTTGCATGTGTTTGGTACCATAAACGACTCCCCTACGTACGTACTGCACTACAACAGAACATGGCTATGGTAACACTTGACTGTAACACAATACAAATTGTGTTACAGGCAAAAAACTCAGCAACACATACTTTGTGTCCCCAGGAGACCCTGTAACACATACTCAGTATGATCAATAAACGTGTTACAAGCATATAGTACCGCAACATAAATATGTGTTACAAAGCCATCTGGTAACATACAATATATGTGTTACAGATATGTGTTACTCTCTACTGTAGGGATAATCTTGTTCAACATTGATAGATTTGTAGTGATGTGACTAAGCAGGTATCTTCAAAAATATAGTTTCCTAAATTTAATTACAATTTAAAGTGAAGTGACTAAGTGTATAATGAACAATCGAATTAAAACAAGTGAAAATCTAGAGCCGAGTCCGTAATTATATTTTTTTTCCACGGAGCGATCAAATATTAAAATCATTTAAAAAGCATTAGAGTTTTGGAAAAATATGTACGCTCTATTTTTGCTAAATATACTTTAAAAAAGCCTTATATTTTTTCCATGGAGCGATCAAATATAAAAATCATTTAAAAATGATGCTGTTTTATGCATGGTCTGAAATTTTTCACACACAAATCTCCCTCCACATACTTCCCGCTAATGTAAAATTTTCCCTCCAATAATCTCAGGCAAATCTGGACGCTCCTTCGTACTCACAAAGCCAGCCTCAATACTCACGATCGAAATTTTCCTTGGAAACTGCAAGCGGCTTCCCACCCCAACCGCACTACCTCATGTTCCCTTCCCCTCCCCCACGAACTTCACCCCAACCGACGCACGCCATCCCCTTCCTCTCCCTCTCCGCTCCGCCTCAATCCCTAGCCTCCCCGGTTCCAACCTCTCAGGCCATTCCACCGCCGGTTCCGACCTCCCCGGTTGTGCCGCCGAAGGATTTGATCCCACCACTCCTCCGGCCGACTGCCTCCACCGTCCCACGTCCTCTTCCCCGTCGACTGCCGCCACCCCGCCCGGCCGCCCCACCTCCAGATCCCACCACTCCTCGCGGCCGCCCACCACCGCCCGTCCTCCTCTCGGTCAGCCGCCTCCCACATCCTCCTCCCCGCCGGCTGCCGCTCGGCCGCCCCACCGCCCCCATCCTCCTCGCAGTCGCCCCCCGCCCCCCGTCCTCCTCGAGGCCGCCCACCTCCCACATCCTCCTCCCCGCCGGCTGCCGCCACCCTGCCCCACCTCCAGATCCAGATCTGGCCGCCTCCCACATCCTCTTCCCGGTCGGCTGATGGAGGAGGAGCTAGGGGCGGAGCCAGGATCCAAACAAAGGGGGGGCCGACCCGCCAAGGCGCCGGCGTCATGGGCCCTGGGCGCCGTATGTCGGCAAAATTAAACATACACATATATAATTAAACATACGCATATATATTGTCATATAAATTCAATCATAACACATATGGCAAAATAATGTAGCATACGTCTAGTAACACAAAAGAAAGGTACTTTCATTACATCTCCACAAACTTGAATTTGTTACATCTCCACTAACTTGAATTTAGCACGACGATTACCAACTAGATCATAAGATTTGATAATATCATTGGAACTAATCTTGGCTGCCAATTCCTTTTCAATATAAACTATCATGTAGCCATCTCCCATTTTAGTCCTATTACGTGTCTCGGCAAGTTTCACGGTTAAAAAGACTCTCTCAGTAGTCGCTGTTGATACTGGAAGAGTTATGACTAATCTTAGCAATCTATCGACCATTGGATAAATAGAATTTTTACCTAATCTCACTAGTCCCTTTGTTAGATCAGCAAGTGATGGCAATGTACTTAGCTCTGGATGGTTGCATATATCAAGTTGAAAATGTGGTAGTTGACACTCCAATTGAGCTTGATCTTGACTTGAAAAATCAGCGGGATAGTACTTTTCCACCAGAGTACTTATCTTTGAAATGTCAAAGCCATCTTTTGGCAGGGTCCTAATTGACTAATTGACTGTAATTAAAGGTGATTAAGGGGTCCTATTAATACATCTGGTGGACCATTGGGGGGGGCCAGGCCCCTGCCCGCCCCCCTTCTCTCCGCCCCTGGGAGGAGCCTGCGGAGGCTGATGGGGACTCCGGGAAGGAGAAGGAGTACCGCCTACTTGCCGCAAACCGCACCGCCTCCGTTTCCTCCGTTTCACAGATTGCTATAATCTGACTCTTCTTCTCTTCTATGCAGATGTATGATGATCTAGATTTACCCTTCTCAAAATTGCGTCTACTGCCGAAAGGTGGACATGGTGGGCATAATGGGTACTCCAGTTCTCTTCAACTTGTATTCCGAAACCCATTCCTTGTAGGGAAAATTGAATATATAGGACCAAGTTAATGTTGGAAATTGTTGCAACCTACCAGGACCCTTTACGACTTGTTAGAGTCGTTTACGACCAGATAGAAATTGAATACGACCAGTCCTGATCGCTTCAAACTCTATCGATCGATTTTCCTCCGTAGTCGTAAAAACACTGTAGCAATTACGACCACTCCTTCTTATCGAGCGCTGTCTTCCTCCAGCCGCTCTCGAAGAATACCGTGATCGTAAATCTTTACGAACACGCAGTGATGCTGGCGATCACCGTTCACCGTAGTCGAAACACCCTTTCGACTACGTTCACTTCCTTCGAACGTGATCGGAGTTGCTTCCGATCACATACAAACCTTCTCTGCGTAGTCGCTGCTCCTTACGACCACCTTCACCGTGGTCGTAGCCTTCTCAACGTAGTCGGAACAACACTGTTCCTTGCCGTGATCGTAGCACCCGTCGATCACACCTGCTGGAAACTTTTCCGTGGTCGTGACTCCTCCCGATCACGCTTGCGGTGATCGTGAGTCCTTCCAACCACGTATTACACAAACACACGACAACACAAAGCTTTGTGTCTTTCCCTCTTTTTGTATTTTCTCAATTGCTTGGTACATCTTTGGTTACATGTCTACCCCTTCTTTTATACCCAACTCTACGACTCCTACTCGGATTCCGATTAGGAATACAAAACCTATTCCGACTCCGACTTCTAATTCCTACTTCAACTCAACTTCGATTACAAACCCGACTCCGATACGACTTCTAAAACAAGATTATTTCCAACAGTTAAGAGTGTTTTGCCCCTTATCAGATTGGTTTCCACACGCAGGGGCAGGGAAGGAGGCGAGCACATGGTCCAAGCTCTTCCTCTTCGCCCCCGGCGCCATCACCTTCGGCCTCGGCACATGGCAGGATTACAGATAGAGATGCTGGATTACAGGACGCGGAGGCTGGAGATGGAGCCCATAGCGTGGAACGATGTGTCATCGTCTGCTGCCATGCATGATCCGGCCGCGCTGGAGTTCCGGAAGATCGTGTGCGAGGGCGATTTCGATGAGGAGAAGTCGGTGTTCATCGGGCCTCGCTCCCGGAGCATCTCGGGTGTGACGGAGAATGGGTATTATGTGATCACTCCGTTGATCCCTCGGTCTACTGAGACTGGCAGGTAAATTATTGTTTGAAGCAATTGTACTCTTGCAGTGAAACTCTTAGCATGGGTGAGCTTGATACCCTTTATTTGGGAAAGTTCTTGTTCTAAAGACTATGATGTTGAAATAGTTAACGTAAGTATAGACCTGACTATGGTCGAATTGGCAAATGATAATTTGTTCGGGTAGAACTGAATTATTTCATTTTCTTCAACAGTACAAAGAAAGATGAACTATGTGAAGCAGAAGGAATCACATGATAGAGCAAAAGCTGCAAAACCATTACAATTAAAGGCCAATTTGCAGTTGCTGTGCTGTGCTGCACTACGGAATCTAGTTAGTTACGGGAATGTTTACTACTTTACTAATTCTAGTAAGAGTTTGCTGTTATGGCTCCAAAAAATATGCTTTCAACCAACTGTCATATACTCATATCCAAAGGGGAAATAAATAAGTGCTTTTGAAAAGCCACTGTCCACCGCAATGCCAAACGGAGCCTAAATTAAATGGAAAAACACAAGCTTAGCTTTGCTTCCATTGTAGTAGTCAGTGATTTTTTACTCCTCCATTGTTTTTCTTTGGGAGATGACACTATCAGCAGACAAGGATGAACAGAGAAGGGAATTAATTATGTATATTTTAAGATCAATTTACAATAATAAGGAAAAGACAGTTACAAAAACTTTACCAGATATTCAAACACTCCTGTGGATTATCTTGTATTTTGATAGTCAAAAGAGAAAGCAGCAGCTTGTAATTACATGTTGGGTTGTGCATATTTGCAGTTTGGCATAGAAATGAAGCTTCCTTGTTACTCTTGTAGCTGCCCTTCTGAAGGAATTTGCTTGTCTATTAACTTATTTAGTGATGTTTGCCACATGCAAGTTCGGAAGATTAATGGTTGAAATCTCATACTTGTTTCACCTCATGGATAGATCATCGGGCAAAGATTTTGAGAAGAATAGATAGATATCATTATCTCATTCTAGGATGAAAAGTTTGTGTTGTTATTCCAAAGACTTGTTTTCTCAAATGGATTGTCATGTATGTTATAAAATTATGTGAACTATATTTTATATATTTCCCTGTGGAATGCAATGTTGGTGATGGTTATAATTTTGTGCAATATGTGATTCTTGTGAAAGAAAATAATTCTGCAATTAATTAATTGTCATTTCGAAAAAATCATTACTTTTCCCTCTCTCTAGATCTCTGTGTATATATATTTATATGTATTAAAATAAGTTTCCACAAAATGTTTTGGTGTAAGAAAGTGTGTTGCTACTCATATTACAATGGTGTTACTATTGCTCCAAAAATGTGTTACTGGGGTAGCTTGTTGTAGCACATATTTGTGTTACCAGGGTAGTTTGTTGTAGCACATAATATGTGCTCTTATAGATAAGATATGTGTTGCAAGGTAGTAACATGTTTTCAAACATGTAGTAGCACTTATCACGTGTTACTTCAAACCTAACTAGTAACATAGGCTATAAGAACACTTAAAAATTGTGTTACTGCAAAGACTAGTAACACCTTTATTGATATATAGTAGCATATAGACGTGTTACTATAGCTCCTTCCTGGTGTAGTGCTGGCGGCTAAATGCTAAGTTTGAAAAGTAAAGCATAATGACAAGCATATTAATGTAACCGCAGATAAAGCGTGATGTCTACCCACCAGTCCCGTTGTTCAGAGTTCCAAATTACGAGAATATTCTGGATCCAGTATATTGATTAGCTAAAGATGCACGTAACATGGTCTCGAAATGCTAGCTAGCTAGCTAATGCAAAGACGAGTGAAGGACTATATGAGGAAGTTTAGTATATTATTGTGATGAATTATTGTAAATTTTGTAGAGTGATTAAGTGATTTTGTAAAGATTGTTTTTGGTTTAGACTATTTTCTAAAAGTGCCAGAAAAATCGGAACTACCGCAGGTATTTATATGGTAATACCGCAGAACGGTAGTACCGGCGTTGTGAAAGTGGTAATATCACAGAACGGTAGTTCTGGTCAAACATGTGGAACGATTTTTCAAAGAGGTTCGGTTCAAATTTGCGAGGTGCAGAAGTACCGCTTTGGGAAGCGGTAGTATCAGCGTGATAAGAGTGGTACTATCGGATCTTGTAGAAAAACAGACTTTTGAGATTTGAGTCATGGATCGAGTTGTTGGAGTGTGGTCATGGTATAGGTGTTGTTGCTTGTGTGTACATGGGTTTACTATTTGGTTCTAGGTTTAGTATCAATATTTTAGTTGCATGCCTTTTGCACGGTGCATTGTATGGATGGTTGTGTCAATTGATGACTGCATATTATGTGGTGCTACGTGATGGTTTGCTTGTTGATATTGGTTGCAAGACTTCGGAGCTAGGTCATGGTGAGGCGTAAGCCAGGACAAAACTTGTAGGGTGGTTGCAAGTCAGGACGACGAGGAACTGGAGCGGGAGCTACTAGTGGTGGACATGATGGGCAACAGTAAGGTGGATCGAGACTAGACTCAAGGAGGAGTGGAGGTCCAGATGGTTAAAGATGCCGGGTACCGTCATGTGCGAGAAGAGGCATGTGGTGCACCAAGTGACTTGGGCCGTTTGCAAGCGGAGACGGTTCGAAGGGATCTGGACGTGTGAGAGGCTTAACAGCAAGTCATTGGGGCCACGTGGAAGATGACGAAGCATGGGTAACGCTTCATGGAAAAAGAAGCGGGAAGGTTCATTAAAAACGGTAGAGGGGCATTTTGGTAAATTGCCCAATACCGGAAAAGTGGCGGCGTGTAAAACCGCGGCGTTAGCCTAAGTGATTTAGGTCTTGTATGTGCTGAAAATATGAAGTGGATCCATTAGAATTTGGTTTAGGTTGTAAGGCTATATAAAAGGAAGAGAGGTAAGGGTTAGGGTTTGAGAATGTTAGCTAAACCTTTTGGTGGCTAGCTCCTCCTCCCTTCCACAGGAGATTAGGGTTCATTGAGCTGGACCCTTGTGTGTGTGCTCTAGGCTTAGAGTTCTGCTATCCTGAGGGATTAGTTATAAAAACTACCTCCCCAAGTAGCAATACATCAATCTTTGATCATCTTCATGTCTATCTCTTGTTCTCGATTAATTTGCTCTTGTTTTGGTTGGTTTTTCATCTCTCCTCTTCTCTCTTCTTGATCTTGATGTGCCAAGGACGTGATTGAGATGGAGATAACAAGTTTTTGACCTTCCAAGTGGTTTTGGTTGTAGGACTTCGGAGCTAGGTCATGGTAAGGCGTAGGAGGGCTGGAACTAGGCACAGGGTGGTGCTGAAGTCCAGAATGGTCAGAGAGATGCCAAAGATGACCGAGGCTTATAGGGTGGTTACAAGCCAAGATGACGAGGAATCGGAGCGGGAGCTACCTATGGTAGACATGATGGGCAACGGCAAGATGGATCGAGACTAGACTCAGGGAAGAGTCGAGGTCTAGACAGTTAAGGAAGCTGGGTGCAGTCGTGTGCGAGAAAAGACATGAGGTGTGACAAGTGACTTGGGCCGTTTGCAAGCGAGAACGGTTTGGTGGGATCCAAATGTGTGAAAGGCTTGGTGGCAAGTCATTAGAGCCACATGAAGATGGTGAGGCATGGGCGATACTTCATGGAAAAGGAAGTGAGAAGCTTCATTGGAAACAGTATTGGGGCATTTTGGTAAATTGCCCAATATCGAAAAAGTGACGGTGTGTGAAACCGCGGTATTGGCCTAAGTGGTTTAGGTCTTATATGTGCTAAAAATGTGAAATGGATTAAATGTTGATTCAGTAATAGGTTAATAGTTGTAAGCCGCTTTGAGAAGCGTTCTTGAGAGTAAAACCCGGTGTTATGTGGGGTTAACGGATTTTCCCCGGTTCGGCCTAATGGGTGGATCTACTAGGTTTTGGTTTAGGTTGTAAGGCTATATAAGGGGAGGAGAGACAAGGGTTAGGGTCTGAGAAGGTTGGATTAGCCCTTTGGTGGCTAGCTCCTCCTTCCGCCCACGAGAGATTAGGGATTTTTGGGTTGGAGCCTTATGTGTCTGTGTGGTTTAGGCTTAGAGCTCTGCTATTCTGAGGGATTAGCTATAAAACCTACCTCCCTAAGTGGCAATTCATCAATCTTTGATCATCTCTATATCTATCTCTTGTTTGTGGTTGATTTGCTCTTGTTTTGATTGGTTTTAATATCTCCTATTCCCTCTTCTTGGTCTTGCTTTGACATGGACGTAATTGAGATGGAGATAACGTCTGGAAAAGAATTTCCAATCATCTAGGCACTTTAATAGTAAGTTCTTTAAAAAACTCGGTTTTTGCACGTTCTTGATATTCCAAGTGGTTTCTTCATATGAGTGTTTTTGGAGCGATTTCTTCGGTGTTCTTGCTTCTTGGGACATGTGGGAAAATATTTAAAACCATCTTGGCTATCATCCACCTATGAACAAATTATATTCACCGATTTTGGTTTTGACACGGTTTTGGTGAAATCTTCCAATAAACTGAAATATATCTTAACTTTGGGTATAATTTTCATGATCATTTGTTCGAATAAGTTCATAATGCCATAGAGAAGATCTCTGCAAAATTTCACATCATTTGGATCTTCGGATCAAAAGTTCTATCGATTCTTTGTTTTGAACTTATGCTGAAATTACTGTTCACTGAGGAAAGGTAATATCGTTGTGGAAACAGAAGTGCTTCCAAAAATCAGAAGTACCGCAGTGCAAATAAAGATACTTTCAATTTTCCTGATTTTTTCTCTAAAATTTCAGCAGCTTTTCTTGCTCATCTTGTGATGATTTTTATCCTAACCTTTATAGCTTTGCAATATTTATGTCCTCTATTATCATTTTCAGTCCTACAAGGAGGACACGCAATTCTTACGGGTCGCGTTTGCGAGCTAGCGAAAGGAATAGCTAGTGCCTGCCACCGGCTGGGATTAGGGGTTCTTAATTTGTGAAAGGAATAATTGCTCTTGACGTACAAACATCCGGTATCTACTCTAAATAATGTTCCTGTATATAGCGTATGTATTCACGAATGCGAGTCCAGTGTTTGGGTAACATTTTTTCTTCAAAACCAGCTATCAACTGACTTGCTGCAACAGTACTTCAAGTAAATTATTGCAATATATATATTGGCAAACAGGCATGTTCGAAACTGAATTTATTTACATGATTACTTAATCTTCTCGCTCCGAAATTATACAACTGCAGTACTATGCGACTGAAGAAGTGAGAAGCCAGTGATGAGCTGGGGACGCTCGCATGGTCCGGGAACCAGGCCCAGTGATCCCACAGATAAATTTTGTCTCTGAAAAACAGATAATCTAGATAATGTAGGAGTATCTTGTAATATAACCTGCATGTGTATGTTATTTGGACCACCACTGCGTTTCCTCTGCCGGTAACTGTTTGCTATCTGCTTGTGTATGTTCCTTCTGGTCGCACCCTGTTCTTTTCAGTTTCTAAAAGTTGGTCTTTGGTTTTTCTACAGTAACTAACTTTTAAATAGAGTATCTTATTAAGATAAAGTATACTAGTTAATTGTAGTACATACTGTATCGACAAAAATCGCATGTAAGTTTCTGTTACTCTGTAATCTCTCGCACGAATAACCCAAAAATCACAAACCGCAGCTAAAATCTATAAACTTTAGCTAAAAAGAACATGCCCAAAATTCTCACATTTGGTGGATAAAGCAGAATGACGACCATATATTCGGGTAATTGCAAATAAAAGCACGCTATTATACAACTCCAGTGCTACAGGACTGAAATATTAATGATGAGTTGGGGACGTTCCACATGGTCTAGGAGTCCGGCCCAGCTGTGACTGAACCAACAAATTTGCTAATGGTCGAGAGCATACAAATGCTAGCTTACAAGCCGCTCGCTAAAAGTAGTCTCTAGAAAAACTTAAGGCTTGCTAAAGGAATCTATATAACCTAGGAGTACTTGTATTATAACCTGCCTACTGTCATGGTAGATTTGTCTCCTTCTGTGTTATTATTGATTTGTTTATTTATCGTTTGTTAGTTCGGCCTCTTGTTGGAATTAACAACAAAGTTAAAATTTGAATTTAAATCAAATTCAAACTCAATTAAATTAGGGGGAAAAAAGCTATTTCCTAATTACTATTCCCCTACGAGGCCACAACCCAGCCAGGCCTGTTCCCTTCCCTTCTCTCATTTTTCCGCCGGGCCATAGTGCGCAGCCCAGCTCCTCCCTCTCACTGTCTCTCTGACTGGTGGACCCCGGCCCCACCTGTTAGTCTCAGCCGGTGTTATCGCCTCCTTCCTCCCGCCTCCGCACGCGCTCGCTCTCGCTCCCGCGCGCGCCCAACTGCTCGCGCCCGTGACGCGCATCCATGTCGCCCCCTCCTCCTCCTGCTCTCCTCTACTTAAGGCCCGGCCGAGTGAGTCAAACTCTTTGCTCACTTCCCCTCTACACTTCCACCAACTTCCCTCCTCTCTCCCTTGGATTGAGGAGAATTTGGCCGAGCGAGCTCATCGTCTCGGGCTCCGGCCGCCAGGTTCATCTGTCGATTCCGGCCAACTGGGTGGGTGTTTGCTTCCATTGCCTAGCGCTCTGAGTTCGCCTTAACCCCCTCATGCTCGTGCTCACCTTGTCCCTGCCTCTTTGGACTCACGGAGTACGGAACGCCCTCGCCGCCGTAGAGCCGACCGGAGCACGCCCTCGACCTCGCCGTCGTTTTGCTTAAACGGTGAGCTCTGACCATGGCCCGTGTCTTCTTTGTAATCGCCTTCACCTGCTCTCTCTGATGCGCGTACCCCCTTCTGTTGCCATGGCCCAGAGCCGTCGGAGCATCCCCTTCGTTCTATACGCCGGCTCGGAGCACACGTAGCTCGCCGCCGCAAGTCCTCTACTTCCTTGATTCCGGTGAGTCCCGTTCTCATTCTTCGCGTCTTTACCTATTTCCAGACTCGCAGAACCTGGTAAAATAGCCAATTTGGTCCATAGCATATTTTAGTGCCGTCGCGCCGTGAGCCTTCTTCCCCGGCACTGGCCGCCGTGGAGGACTTCACCCACGGCCCGATTGCCAGCACCAAGGGCTTTCATTGCAGCTCGTAGATTGTGACTCTAGCCTTGATTTGGTAGGATAGGCTCGGTTTCGTATTCCTCGCCTTAGCCCGTGCTGTCACCGCCAGGCTCAGCTCTGGTGACCGCTCCAGTATTTCACACAAATCTTCTTTGTATATACTATATAGTACATTGTTCGTGCGTTACAACAAAATCCAAAAAAAATAATTTATAAATATAAAGGTCTTAAACCATACAATAAATATCAATATCAGCAAAACAATCATGTGCATTTTCACTCACTCCATTTTCTCAGTGCTACCTCTTAACAAAATTTCAGAATATTCACTACAACGCAAAAGAGGGCGTTTTGTGAGGAGGGTGGAGGCCCACACGTCAGCTAGCTTTTTTTCTGAGAAGGGGTGGGAGAGGACGGACTAACCACCAACTCCTTCTTTTATAATCGTAAATATAATGTTAAAAGATCACACATCTACAAAATCAAAGCCGTAGATCACACAAGTATAAAATATATACACGGTTAAGATGTTTTCTTTTCTGGATTAATTTCACAATTTTCTAAGTTTTTTCTTTTTCTCTGATTAAGACCATAATTTCTATCTTTTTTTTCTTTTTCTTTAATTAATATGGTAATTTATAGTTTTCGCCAACCTAGAATGGTTTCTAGGTGAGTCTTCAATTAATAAAAATATTGGACATACAGCTTCAAACATGACATGCGGGCTCCTGACATGTGTCCACTAGGATGTACTGAACCTCTCAAAAAGATGCATGCAGAATTTTTTGAAAATAATCTAATTTTTATTGAAAATAACAAAAATATATCTATGGAATTTTTTTTACAGAAATAGCCTCCAGTCGCCCAACCTTTGAGTGACCGGAACCTATTGCTTAACGGCCATGCGACACGCAAACAGTTCGCAGACCGTTGGGCAACATAATTACAGTTGCCAAATAGTGTCGAGACCCAAATATGCAGATTCGAACTCTCTTGTGTATTCTGCACCAGTGTAGAATCACGCTAGTTCACACAGTATAAACAAAGATAAAATATCGACCATATCACGATTCACTAAAAAAAGACTCAAATATTATTAATTATCAGAGTTGCAACCTTATGACCAAACTTACAAATAATAGCCTGAATGGTTTAAAGGAACTAGTAGTGGAAAACAAGTAATAAGCGTAGTACCATACGACATGCCCACAGGCAATCGACTGGATAGCGAAGTCCTAATCTGCGAAGTTATCGAAGTATCATCCTTTTAAGACCTCTTGCTGATTTAGACCTTTTTCCTCAACTTAGCAAATAGAGATGTAGCCGTGAGTACATAAAGTACTCAGCAAGTCGTTTGTAACAAAGAATGCAATATAATATACAAAACTTACCAATGAATGGCTAAAAGGTTAATTTGCATAAAGCAACAATTTAAAGTAAATACAATAAATAAATTGAAAAGCGAACTTTGAAAATGATAATAAATAAACAATCAAAGAAATTGAGACAAAACACAAGTGAACTGACTATTTACTCCAACAAATCACCCTTGAACTAAGATTCATGTAATGAACCATCAGTGAACTAACCATTCATCCCCAACTTAACCCAACCAGATTTTTATGAAAACTCTACCCCTCGTGTGAAATCACCGAGCATTGTCCATAACCAAGAACACGGCTATTCGAATAGTTTTACATTCTGCAGAGGTTGCACAACTGTACCCACACGATGTGATAATCCTCACATTAAAGAAAATCACAACAAGGCTTTTACAATGCTCCATCTCAACCCGATCTTGCTCGCTAAGATTTCGTCGTCGAGTAGGCTGACCACCTAGTCGATAATTACCCCCTCTTGTTCCAAAACAACATCAGTAGCGAAATCAAGGTTGAGACTTTACAAATTATTATGCTAGGTCTATCCCATACTAGACATGTGATTTGCGCGGTAAGACTCAGATCAATAGTGCATAAAGTTAAGTTCTTAGATATATCTAGGCAAAATATTCACATCCCGATGTGCAAATTGCACCCCTTTTACTGCACGACCATTCACCCAAGTGAAAACCAATTTTGTATAACCAATCCAATGACACTACCCTTGCCATGGTACTCAATATAACCGTGGCTGACCACCACATTCCAATATATCATTAAGTCAAAATTAATTAATTAATCACATGTGATGATAACCCAACGTTACTATAAGTATGACTAAGCAATTTAAGCGTACAAACCATGTGACAACTAATATTACGTCACTAGATAATTACCCATCCTATGGTGACAATGAAATCATGACATTCAAATTATCAAGCATGAATTAATCAATTTGGACAATAACTACAAATACAGGGGTTTATAATAAAATAGCGATACGTGATAATTTAAAACAAAATAATACATAATAGATTTAAAAACTAGGTTCAACATGATCAAAAGACACGACTTGCCTTGGCCTTGTTCAGTTAATGGCGCTTGATCTTCAAATCTTGCTTCGGCTCCTTTGAAAGCGTGATCTAACGAGAGAAAAAACGAAATGAAACACGAAATAAATTCAAATAAAATTCAAATGAACTCGAAAAACTTCAAAACCAGAACCAAAAGGTAGAGCTCAATTTTATATGAATTTAAGAAAAAGAATCAGGTCAGTTGGAGTTTGGACGGAGGAGAATGGGCTCTCGTAAAATTTAATATAATGAAAAAGGCTGAAAATCGGAAATTCTACTGTGCTATGGACTCGGCTCATGGGATAGGCGGTCTACGACGGATTCGGTTCATGGAACAGTGCACTGCACATGGCTTGCTGACGTGGGTACCATGTGGACAGACACGTGTCCAACACGTGTGCCTAGGGCTGAGGTGGAAGCTGACTAGGCTTGTTGACTCAGCTCAGCGGCTCACGGGTTCACGTCATAGTGCATCTGACATGGGGGACCCACATGTTAGTGGCCCGGTGCATGAAAGACCAATTCCACGGAGGAGACGAAGAGGCGCGTGGGCGTGGATGCGGGGTGAGCTGGCGGGCGCACGGTGCGAGGCGCGGGCACGTGAACCGAGGGTGGCACGGTGGGCGAGCGAGCGCGGCGACTGCAGCTGAGCAACGAAGCGGCGCGAAGATAGAGACTGAGGTGGAGCTCATCGGCAGTGAAGGTCGGATGGCAAAGCTAGGCAGTGGAGGTGCTAACCGATGGCGGCGAACGCGATGGGGTGCAGCCGGAGAGGAAGAAGACGAGAACGATGATGGCGATGACAAGCTCGACGGTGGTGCACGCATTGGGAGAGGTCGCTCGACGAGATGTGAAAAAGAGGGGCGACCCCGCCTTATATAGCACAGATGTCGAGGAGGAGGCTCGGACATAGCAGCGAGTCCTGGACGGGCACGCACACCGAGACGGCGGTGAAACGGACTCAGAGACAGAGGAGTCCCGGCCGAAGACGACGGATCTAACAGGTGGGCCCCACCTGTCAGTGGCACGGAATGAATCAATGGCCAAGATGCAAGGGCATGGTGAGAAGACAACGCGATGCGCGACACGTGACGCAGCCTGGGCCAGACCGGCGGGCAGAGTGGGCCGGAGGGAGTGGGCTTCAGCCCAACTAGCTTTTGGAATTTTTAGGGATTTTCTTTTTCCAAAAATCCAAATAAATCTTTTGAGCTCTAGAAAAATAGCAAATAAACCTAGAAAAGTACAAGAAAATTCCAACAAAACCCTTGAGACTCAAAGAACCCAAATAAAATAATTTCACCAAATATTAATGTTTAATTTAGTCATGTTAAATCCTTTTAATCAATAAAAATTCAAGTTACGCTTTTATTAATTCCAAAAAATCCAAATAGTGAATTGTTTTTAAAAGTTTCAAAAAAGTTCTAAAAATCAGGATGTTACAAACCACCCCCTTTAAACAGGATCTCGACCCTGAGATTCAGGCTTACTAAAGGAATAGGTTATGAGGGGAGACATTGGAGACGACATTGTTGAGACTTTCCCTTGCAACGCTCTGAGATAATTGGCTTCCTTTATTTGATGTTGTTCCATGGCTTGTTCTTGGAGTCTTGGCAGAGGTACTTCCAAGGTTGAGTGAAATTGGCTTGATTGCTTGGCACTTCTGTGGACACTTGCTGGCGTAATGCCCCATGTTCAAGCAGTTAAAGCATTACATGCCTACTTTTAATGTCTTGGTCTGTTGAGGGTGGCCAACATTGCTGTCATAATATCCATGCATCACTGGGTGTGGTGCTGGTCCTGGGGTCAAATTTATGGAACCTTCTTGTACTCCATTGGATCGGCTCACCCAAGCCCTAGGGCTACGGTCACTATACTGCTCTGGGTATAACATCTTCCTCTTACGGGAATGAGTTCCACCTTGAAGAAGTGTCTTATCTGATGGGGCCATGCAGTTGTCTTGGTTGGATTGTTGTACCTCAACTTCTGATGGTATCTTAGTAAATGTAGCTATAGCCCTGCCTTCTTTTGTCAATGCACGCATGATAGTAGCTCAGAGTTTCTCTTGTTGTTGCTGCAACACTGAGCTCAATATTGAATCCAGTGGGCATTGAGCTGGGTTATGGTCCCGGCCTTCACATAGGTAACAAGTAATCTTGTTCATAGGACATTCCTCAAGAAAACGAGTTCCTTCACAACTAGAGCAGCTGATTTCGTGTTTACTAGCATAATGTCCTATCTCTCCACAATGAGTACAGGCACAATTCTTAAACTTATTCATCAGGTAACCTCTTTGTAACATCCCAAAATTTCGCTCTCTGAAAAATTTAATTTCAAATTAATTAATTTAAAGTATTTGAACTTTATTTGGTTTTATCTGAATTTTATTTCAAAATCTAAATCGAATTTAATCCTCAACCTCTCTACTCGGCCATCACGTGTCGCTCCCTGATTCAATCCATCCTCGCCCGGTTTAATCTCAGCCACCTGTCTTCACTTACCCCTTCGTTTTAATCCGATGGCCCTGATTTCTCTTTCGCCTCGTGGCATTCATCCGACTGTCCACTCCTTCCTCCTCTCTCTTCCCTCTCGCTGACAGCCCAACCCCACCAGTCAGCTTCTTCTTTCTTCTTGCCTTCTTCAACCTTCCACCGCCACCATTTCCCCGCTTTAAACCCCGCTTATCTCCCTCTTTACTCGTCTTTGCGTCGTCCTTAACTTTGGTGTAACCGATAACCGTTCGTCGCCTCCACCGAGTGATTCCACCGTCGAAGAGCCCTGCTGCCGACGCCCTCACTTCGCCACCCCTGCATCCTCGTCGCTGGCTACCATCGAGAATTTCCGAGTGTCGTGCCAAGGTGCACTTAACTCCCCGTGCCTTTCCTCCCTCTCACGCACCCCTCGCCGACCCTAGCAGCGCCGCCATCCGCCGATGCCCTTAGCCCCAGTGCGCCACCTCAGCAACCATGAGCCACACAAGCGCTACGCCAGCCAAGTGTGCCACCTCAGCTTTCTCTTTGGTCCATGAACCCAGTTCACAAAAGCCGGTCCCACCTATCAGTGAATAAAACCCTTGTTCTGTTGAAAAATAATTCGACCAGAAAATCAAAATCTTTGCTGACGACACCTTGACATATAAATCTCTTTTCCCACAGAAAAATAATTCCTCTGAAAATCATTTCCCTTGATGACATCATAATATGGTTTTTCAGTTCAAAAATAATTCCAGAAAATCGGTTTATTCTTTTTCCCTCCTTTCGAACTTCCAAAAGTTCGTATTTCTTCATTTTAATTCCGTTTGAGCCCATTCAAATTTCTAAACTCATCAAAAATTCCGGTCTATCCATTTCTATCCTCTTTTCAATTTTTTGGAATTTTTGAATTTATTTGATTTAAATTAAAGCTTAGAAAGTAAAAATATTTTAAATGGCTAAAATTTACCTCCAATAAATCCAAAATTATTTTATTTAGTCTTTTCGTTTTCCAAGGATTGTTGTAGAATTTTTTTGAATTTTTTTCGAATTTATTTTATTTTATTTTTTTGGGAGAAAAATATATTATTTTATTTCCTGTTTTCTCTCTCCTCGCTTCATCTTCCTCACGAACGTGCGTTTCGTCCAGAGCATGGCCACCATGAACGCAACTTTGAAGCTCTCATATCTCTTGATTTTCTCAACGGTTCTTAGCGAAATAAATTGCATTAACTCTTCTCATCAAACTCTTTTCATTTCCCTACCGTTTTTCCCTCATTCATGAGCCGTTTCGCGAGAAATTAACCCATGCCATTGATGGACATGGTCTCTTGATCTCCCGTCTCGGACCTCCCTCGCCCCTATAAAAGGGAGCACCGTGAGCTTCTCCTCATCCTTACTCAACCCCGAAAATATCAAGTCCCCACTCCTCTTCTCTTGGGCGCAATCGGAGTTTTTCTTTTGTGTTCCAAGTGGCGTTCTTCGGCTTATTGCGCCTCGTCCGGTGGAGCCCCGCCACTTTTGAGCACATCCCCGGATTCGCCTCGTCGCGTTCTACGCGGTGCTCACCTCGTCTTCGCCGGAACACCGTCGCCACCGTAGCGCGTCGTCGTTCCTCGCGTCGCCACCGGCCGTCCGTGCATGCCCGACCAAAACCAAGGTGAGCATCACGTTCCCCACGCTCTACTCTTCGTTTCGCCGCAAGTCTTGCATGTTAACTCCTCTCCGTTTGTCCGGAATGCCGATGTCAAACCGACAGTCGCAAAAGGTCTTCTCTGTCGTGTTCCGCCACAATTCGATGTCCTTTGGCCGAACCGTTTGCACCGTTGAGTTTGCCTCGACGCGTTCTACATCGTGCTTCCATCGCCCTCGCCTAAAGATTCCCCGAGTCCTCGTCGACCTTGTCAGGCCCAGACACTAAAACTGTACCTTCGCGCGTACCCACTTTTTCGGTGAGCGCTTTATTTTTTTGTTCGCGTCATATTGTGTCCTAGTCTCTAAGAAAATTTTCTACCATTTTGTTTAATTTTTCGTGGAGCCAATTGTCAGGAATTGAGCTTTCCGCGAAAATGGCCGTTTTTGACTCCTGGCGTCGATTCGTCGCCTCCGGTAAGCCTTAGCCCATGCCGTAATTTTTCTTAGACTTGCCTCACCGCGTTCTACGCCATGCTTCCTTCCGTTTCCCCAAAAAGCCTCCACAAATTTTCACCTCCGACACCTCGCCATGGCCACCAATGGCATCTCGTGTCCCCATCTATCCGGCGATGTTTTCCCCAATCCGTTCGCGTCATATCGTGCCAAACCATCCCAGGTAGCTACCTTTCAAATGGTTTTGGATTCGCTCTACCGAGCACCAAGATATCAAATTTTTCCTGTTTCTCCACTGTCGTCATTCAAACGTCGACTGTATCGTCTCCGATTAATTTTCAGCTTAGCCAATAATTTTCCTAACTTCACCATGCCATGTACTACCCCACGCTCATCTTACATCTCCACGTTCCATACCCGGTACTATCTCTCCAACCTGCTGTTGTCGCTACCGTGCAGTCGGTGCCGTTTTTCACTGACTGCCGGTGATTGCCGCCGTTCCTCATCGCCGTACCCATGTCACCACCTTCGCCTCATTGCCAGCATTCCATTTTGCCCATTCGTCAGCCACCTTGTAGCCAATCGACACCGTACTATTCAAAAAGTAATCCTCGTATTTTGTTATCATTTCATGTGATGTCCAAAACTTCCAGATATTGGATCTCCCTCATACGAACTCCGAATCTGTTGATTTTTTCTCCTAAATTCATCTAAAATCATAATCTATCCGTCAATATATATTTTATAATTTTTTGATTTTAATTGGGTTTTATTTGAATTTATTTTGTTTGGTTCTTCGCGTGTAGACTACGACTAATCCGGAGAGTTCGATTTTAACGATTCGCAACATCAAGTCTCCGAGCAAGGCAAGTCTCCTTTGATCATCTCGAACCTATGATTTTGAAATGTTTTAATTATTTCAAATTATGTGCATTGCTATTTATATAAAATATTAGTTCAAATCTTAAGGCATTAGTTATATCCAACCTTGTTATGCCCTCACTTGAATTCGAATGCCATGTACCTTTGCAACCCTAGAAATTCCTTTGACTCGCTAATGAGAGTAATATATTAAATTGTTGGTATTAGAATGGTAGAACAATGCTTAGCCATGCTATCGAATACCTCATAAATCTTGCAAATGGGAAATTATGAATTATTGTGATATCCTTGTGTTTACAAATTTAGTGGTAATTGGAGTTGCCACTGTTCTTTTAAAATAAAACAAAATGTGGAAATTGGTTTAGATTAGGGTGGATGGTTGGTTTGGATTGGTGCAGGAAGCACGAGATCTTGTAAAGTGTATGTTCCACCCTAGTCAATTAAGGACCGACGCTTGTGTTTGTCCAGACTGAGCATTAACCGTACAACCACAAGTCTATATGGGTACGACCTAGCTGACTAACTTATGATAGTCTAGTTTAGGTGCCACCAGTGGAAAGTGGGTGCCAAGGATGGACTGGTTATTCACAGTGAGGGATAGGGATTTACTGTACTCATATGGCGCAAGAGGGGGCTTCGGTTCAGGCAGTTAGCCTACCTGCGGTGAAACCTCAGCGGGTGGTATCTAGCTAGATTAGAGTAAGGTAAATGCTTTGTGATATTTTATCTGGGTCTCATGCCAAAGGAAGCGTGTTGACTTTTAGGATAAATTATCTCTTGTGGGTAAAGTTGTACAACCTCTGCAGAGTGTAAAACTATTCGAATAGCCGTGCCCACGGTCAAGGGCGGGCAAGGAATGCATTCACATGGTAGATTTTTGGTTTTGGTTTTAAAATCAAAGTTTTTGTATTCCGAGAGTGTAGGGAACTCTCGGAAGGGTATCCTGGCAGTTGGAGCCAGAGAGGGTGGATGGAACCTGCAGTTTTAAACTTGACCAATTGTAATTGGTTGGCTAGTGTTGGTAGATGGAACCTTCATTAGAAAATTAATGATAGTTTCTGCTAAAACATTTAGTTTATTAACTTGATGCCTTCGAAAATAATTAGTAGTAATTGAATTTTAAAATGTTGCTTTGTGCAAAAGAACCATATAGCCTTCCTTTGTCAAGCCTTGCATCTATGCATTTTTCCCAAGACTTGCGGAGTACTTTATGTACTCACATGCTACACTCAAAAATAAACCTCAGAAGAACATGAAGCTCAAGAAGGTGTTTACGACTACTGCTTCGCTTGTGGCTGTGATGGATTCTTCCCGGAGGACTAGGTCGCGCTTCCCCAGTCAACTGCCTGTGGCATATTGATGGGTCTACTTTGAGTTTACTTTGCTTCCGCTGTGTTTTGATTGTGCGAGGTCTTGAAACCTCCAATGTAATAATGAGACCTGGTGGTCAGTACTCTTTATAATTGTAATAAATGCGTTGTTGGTCATGAATCATTTCTGTTTAACTGTGTGCACTAGCTTTGATCTGGGACTAGTGCAGTAATACACAGAGGGTCCGGGTTTGGAAATCCGAGGTCCCGACACTCTTGATTGGTGGTGTTCCTCTAGGTGGCATTGTTGGCCCAAGTGCCCTTCCTTGCCACAACGGTTGCGGGCTTTATACTGGATTACCTTCCTTTTGGGACACTTAACAAATTTGTGGCTGATTCTGTCACAGTTAGCACAAATAAAATCTCGTGTTGGCTTCCCTTTTTGAGGACATCGGGAGGCTAGGTGTCCATCCCGATGCTAAAACTATAACAATGGCAAATAAGAAGCAAGATGATCTACCCAATGCTAAAACTATAACAGGGTTCAAATCTAATGGCTCCCCATCTTCATGGTAATATTCAATCTTGTCTTGAAATATTGGGTGCTTCCTTGATCCAAACTTCATAGCAAAGCTTGAAATACTCCATGCCAACCTTCTCTTTGATTAAGGGTCACTCGAGACATCTATGGACATTATGGGGATAAGAAGTCAATTTAAATTTTTGAAAATAATACTCCCAAGAAGGGAAAGAGTAAGAACCTTAAGAATGAAGTAAGAATAAAGAATTACTAGATAATCATTTGGTTGATTTGTTTTAGAAAATAAATTTTGAAAACTTTGCTAATTCGACCATTCTAACTAGGGCTTCGTCCTACAGTCGATGTAGCTCTGATACCACCTCTGTCGAGACCCGAATATACAAATCTGGACTCTCCTATGTATTCTACACTAGTCTAGGATCACGCTAGTGCACACAATATAAACAAAGATGATACATCGACCATATCACGATTCACTAAGAAAAGACTCAAATATTATTAATTGTCAGGGTTGCGACCTTATGGCCAAGCTTACAAATAATAGCCTGAATGGCTTAAAGGAACTAGAAGCGGAAAACAAGAAATAAGCATAACAGCCATTCGACATGTCCACAGGTAATTGACTGGGGAGCGAAGTCCTAATCCGCGAAGTCGTCGAAGTATCCTCCTTCTAATACCTCCTGTTGATCTGGTCCTTCTTCCTCAACTGAGCAAATAGGGATATAGCCATGAGTACATAGAGTATTCAGCAAGTCGTTTGTAACAAAAAATGCAATATAATATACAAGGCTTACCAATGGATGATTGAAAGGTTAATTTGCGTAAAGCAATAATTTAAAGTAAATACAATAAATAGATTGAAAAGCAAACTTTGAAAATGATAATAAATAAATAATCAAAGAAATTGAGACAAACCACAAGTGAACTGACTATTCACTCTAATGAATCACCCGTGAACTAAGATTCACGTAATAAACCATCAGTGAACTAATCATCCACTTCCCAACTTAACCTAACCAGATTTTTATGAAAACTCTACCTGCCGTGTGAAATCACCGAGCATTGTCCATAACCGGGGACATGGCTATTCGAATATTTTTACACTCTGCAGAGGTTGCACAATTGTACCTACCCACATGATGTGATAATCCTCACATTAAAAAAAGCCACAACAAGAGTTTTACAATGCTCCATCTCAACCCGATCTCGCTCACTAAGATTTCGCCGTCGAGTAGGCTAATCACCTAGTCAGAAATTGCCCCCTCTTGCGTCAAAACAACATCAGTAGCGAAATTAAGGTTGAGACTTAACAAATTATTATGCCAGGTCTATCCCATACTAGATATGTAGTTTACGTGATAAGGCTCAGATCAATGGCGCACAAAGTTAAGTCCTTAGATTTACCTAGGCAAAACATCCACATCCCGATATGCAAATTGCACCCCCTTTACTACACGATCATTCGCCCAAGTGAAAACCAATTTTCTATAACCAACACCAATGATACTACCCATGTCATGGTACTCACATTTTATAACTATGGCAGACCACCATGTTCCAATATATCATTAAGTCAAAATTAATTAATTAATCACATGTGATGATAACCCAACATTACTATAAGCATGGCTAAGCAATTTAAGCGTACAACCTATGTGACAACTAATATTGCATCACTAGATAATTACCCATCCTATGGTGATAATGGAATCATGGCATTCAAATTATCAAGGATGAATTAATCAATTTGGACAATAACTACCAATAACTGACAGCTCCCAACACCAACAAAAAAGATCTCCTTCCTCCCCCTCTCGCATAGTGCCTTGCCTAAGCAGCAGAACTGACAGCTATAGCATAATGCCTCCCATCCTATATTCCCAATGAACACCCACAGAGAAAAGGAGCACCAAAAGCAACAGCGAGATGGAGAGAAAGGAACAGAGAGATACAAATTAGATCAAGGGAGAGAGGGACAACAACTCCACTTTGATGCTCTCTCCGCCTCTCCCTCCTATACGCAAGCATGATCGAATCAGAGCGAAGGCGGAGATGGAGTTGCAGATCAACCAGGGAGGTATGACGATTAGCGGCCAGAAGAGACAAGTGGTGGCGGCGCTCCACTGGGATCTAGGTGTGGCGATATCCGATGCCTACACAACGGCTAAGTAGGAAACAGCCAGCAAAGAGGCAGCATTGATGGCCGGATCTGGAGAGGAAGTAGCGGCTAAGGAGATGATGATGGCTTCAGGCAGGGAAGCCTCCAGGCAGCGGCAAGCTAGATTCAGTGCGGAGGAGGTCAAATTCGGGCGGGGACGAATGGTGGCAACAGCAAGACGATGACGATGGCTCCAGGTGGGGGAGCCTCCAGGCAGCGGCGAGCTAGATCTAGCGTGGAGGAGGCTGGATCTAGGCTGAGCGAGACTGGTGGCCATGAGAGTCAGAGATGCTGGATTCGGCGCGGAGGCAGCCGGATCCAGGTAGGGCTAGACCGACGGTGGCCAGATCCAGTGTGGAGGAAGAGAGCTCAAAGAGGCGGTGGTGGATCTTGAGGACAACGGTTAGGATAGAGGCCACACCGGAGGCCTCGGTTACGATGCCGAGAGGAGGCCAGGAGAAGACAGTCCCATCGGATCCGCGATGGCGAGGATCCAGGACTAGCACCAGGTGGCACTACGTGTCTACAGCGGAAACATAGGTAGCGGCCTAGCATTGACAACAACGACTTGTGATAGCCTGGCAATGGCGGCGTCTGGCCTGGTGAGGAGATGGTCGCCTTGATAGTTGAGACACTCCTCCTGGGGGCAGTTGCAGCGGAAGATCCGCTGCAGCTACGGCTAGGGTTGAGAAACCCTAACCCTAGCTGTTGGCTCTGATACCATGTTAGATGCATGGAAGGATGAACGCATAAAGGTTAGATGTATTGATCTCAGGCAAAAGTGCTATATATAGAGTACATGAGACACATAAGGCTAAACTCTAGAAACTAGAAAATACCATAAATACCCTTATATCCTTAACACTTGTACCATGCACGAGACACTCAAATTGGGCATGTTTAAAGCTAGATACTTGCTGGACTAATTTTTAACCCATTCTGAACTAGTTGTGGCCACCATTTCTTGCGCATGAACCCAATTAACCAGAATGTTAACCATTTTCCTAGCAAAAGAGAACAATTTTACCATTCTCAAGCTCACCAATTTCTTCCAGAATCATCATAAGTAACACAAACTACCACCAGAATTAGGATTCAATCACTGGAATACATGGAAGTAAGGTTTGGTAGAAGGAATTTGTAGACTTACCATCGGGGAGGACTACACCATCGTTGGAGTAGTTGCAATAGCATTGCAAAGTTGTCGGATACTAGTACATGGCCAGAGCTTCACTAGAGCTGCAGGTGCCTCACAACTTCGTGGCCCACATTAAGAAGGGCACGGTGAGGTCACAGCCGGGCGGCGGCAGATGTGCAGGTGCTCTGACCAGAAGGTTAACCCGTGGTGAGCTAGTCCGGTACCGATCGTAGGCCTGAGCAGCTAGCAGAAGGAGAAGATGAGATGAGTCAATAGCTGTATAAGGAAAATTTAGGATAGGAAGAGGTGGATTGATTCATGTTGGAATGGTCCTCGCGGCGGTATCCGATTGGCCACAACGGGAGAGCGGCCAACATGGCAAGGTAACTTGGAGCAGTATCCAAAACCCTTCACCCCGACTTAAGGCCGACGAGGGTGCTAGATTTGGCGAAGAAGCACCCCTGACACCCCTGGAGTATAGGCGGTTAGCTGGGAGGACGCAGGTGGCAAACGAGAGGTAGCAGCAAGACCTTTGAGCTTCTTCTTCATCATCGGCATCGGCGAGCTGGAGGCTAGCAGTGAAGTGGATCAGAGTGTTGGCGCGTGAGGAAGGGAACGAAGATACGGTGGAAAAGGGCTGGTGACACTGTGGATCGACGGTGGCGACGACAAGAACAACGGTGGCGGTGGGCAACTGGATAAACGAGGCTGAGAGAGGAGAAAACGATGGCGGGTAGGGGAAGGGTTAGGGCAATTGGCCCCGATAAACTATTTTTGCAATTTTCAATGTTAATTTAGAAATTATTTTCTTCTTTCTTTTATATTTTCAAATAGACAAGTTAAAATTTTCCTTTCGTCAGAAAATAAGAACAAAATAAATTACGCTTTACCATTTTCTCGCTATATCCCGATAAACACTCATGTACATTATACATGTCTAAAACATGCTTATTTTGTCTCTAGCTTAATATATTTTTTCATAAGACATAGTATATAACTCATTTAGTATTATACTACCAATCAATAAATTTACATATTTCTACGTAATCATATGATAATTTTATGAAATTACCTGAATGTCATTTGAGTTTAGATTCTTATTGGGCCCCGGTTCCTAATGGGATAGCGACGGGAGGAAAATCACCTCAATAGCTAAATAGAGAGCGGGGATAGGAGCGTATTCTTCGAAGGAAAAAAGCGCCGTGGCTATCCCTATTCACAACACACTTCGTACCTGATTAAAGTAGGGAGTCCATAGATCTTATCCCAGAAGGCAAACGGATTTGGGTGATAGACCTGTTATTCTACAGGAACCCGTTACGATCCAATAAGATGCTCACCAATCCTAAGCTAGGAATCCAACTCTCTAGAATATGGGTGAATTTTACAAACAAAACATGCAGGTTATGGCTATCGAAACCCACGTATGTAAAGACGTGGTCATATGTGGTTATTAAAAAAACATAAGAAATAGAAATGTACAACCTTATGTGAGCAGCGCACGGATTTGGTTTTTTTATTTCAAGCGTAAACATTTTGACTCTGTTTTTTGAGAGAGCATAATGAGAATGCACACCAGACGTTAGAAATTTTTGGAGGCTCTAGAATATAATGTAACGGGGCATACGTTTTCTTACTAAATGCACACGAGCATATGTATTCTTATTAAATAAGGTCGTGCTGATCCTAAAGACGGAACCCAGATAGCCGGAAATGGACACCCTCGCTCTCACCCCAAGGTTACTAGTCCGTGTCTGCCTCCGGAAAAAAACATTTGGGGGCGTTCGATGGGATTCTAGGGAGTATATAGACTTGTTGTAGTGATCTGAAGACTTGCACGCATATGTGTTCTCACGTAATCTTAATTAATATCGGTGCAGGGGAGCAATGGCTGGCTGGCTGGATCGGATAACGCAGCTGTACGATGTATGGGCGACCCGGGTGGGGGTCCTTCTCAGCTTCGCTCTGCATGTTGTCCTCATCCTCCTCACCGGTATCCGTCGGCGTGAGGCCACCGGTTTGTTCACGTTCATCCTTTGGGGGGCGTACCAGTCGGTCGACTGGGCCGCAACATACGTCCTCGGCAACCTGTCTCTCGGCAGCACGTCGCAGCAGCAGCAGCTCGTTGCGTTCTGGGCGCCGTTTCTCCTGATGCATCTCGGTCGCCCGGACAACATCAGCGCCTACTCCCTCGAGGACGACAAGCTCTCGGGGCGCCAATGGGTAGAACTAATCTCGCAGTTCATCGTAGCCTTCTTTGCCCTATTGAAGCATATACCTTTCGGCGGCGGCGGGACCTTGTTCCCAGCAGCCTGGATCATGTTCGCTGTCGGTTTTGCCAAGTTTGTGGAGAGGACATTGGCGCTACGGCGGGGCGACTTTGGCAGCATCCGGAGCTCAGGCGAGAAGCAGAAGCCAAGAAGCTTCAGTGCTGATCCGTTTGGAGACCGGGAGCTGGACGATGAGCAGGCCCTGCTGGTTGCTCACCGAATGTTCAGTATCAGCAAGGGTGCTTTCGCTGATTATTCTGTCGTCTCTGATCCGCTTAAGCGTCCTGATGACAATGACAGACAATCATTCCCTCATTCGTCGAAGGCAGGAAGCTTCAGTGCTGATCCGTGTGGAGACAGGAAGCGTCCTGAGCGTATCCCTCATGTGTGGAAGGACATGTGGAAGGTGGTCGAGATGGAGCTCTCCCTCATGTACGACATCCTCTACACCAAGGCAGCTATTGTCCACACCTGGCATGGCTACTTGCTCCGTTTCGTCTCACCGCCTCTCACCGCCTTGGCGTTCTTGCTGTTTCGGTCGTACAATAAAGCCGGCCAGAGGAGGGTAGATGTCATCATCACTTACATCTTGCTGATTGCCACCTTCCTCGTGGATCTGAGATGGCTGCTCCGAGCACTAGGGTCGACCTGGACATATGATTTCTTGAACGAGATGGCATCGACAAGGTGGTGTTGGCTTCACCATAAACTTTTATGCTCTGGGAGATGGCATCGGCTCCGTTGTGTCGTCGTGTCTCTGGATCTGTGCCGGCTCCTCGGCAAGGAGCCAGCTAGCTACAGAAAGTGGTCGGGCACCATCGGGCAGTACAACTTGCTGCATGAGTACACACATGACACGGTCAGCCTACTCCGCACACTGGCCAAGAAGATTGGATTGGAAGACTGGCTCTCGCAGGACAGTTGGATGGAATACGAATACTCAAGGGGCCTTGATATTTCCAAGAAGAAGTTGAAGGAGTTGTTGTTCGAAGAGATACGGAAAATACTGAAGAAAGCGTACCCTGTGAAGGAGGAGGAGCCTAAGGCGGAGGCGGAGGAGGCGGAGGAGGCGCCTAAGGCAGAGCCTATGGCGGAGGCGTACGCGTACCGTAGGAAGCGTGACGAGGCTGCACGGAGGCGTAGGAAGTTAGACGAAGCTCTGGACTTCGCCCCTGAACTCGGAGAGGACATCCTTGTCTTGCACATCGCCATGGACATTTTCCTCCGGTGCAGCGACCAAAATGCAGCACCGTGCACATGTGTGAAGGCGATCAAGGCGCTGTCGGATTACATGATGTTCCTCGTCGCTGTACGCCCCGATATGGTACCAG
Source organism: Dendrocalamus latiflorus (assembly GCA_017311315.1). Lineage (NCBI taxonomy): Eukaryota > Viridiplantae > Streptophyta > Magnoliopsida > Poales > Poaceae > Dendrocalamus > Dendrocalamus latiflorus. Next base: position 4,391,985 of record CM029656.1, read on the forward strand.
GCCTCAAGCTGAGCAGCCTGCACAAAACAACCCGCGATGCTTTGAAGGACATAGGGAAGCACATAGGGAGACGTCCCAGTTCTAAAACAAGCGAGAAGGAGCTTGCCTGCATCCTGCGAAACATGGAGAAGAAGGGAAGACGGGAAAGCAAAAGGGGTAACAGAAGTCCTCTTTACGACTGGAGTATTATTCTCTCGGATGGAGCTCGAATTGCCAACGTGCTGCTAGGACTGCTAAAAAATGAGCCTCCGGACTATGAGGCTCTTGAGCAAACTGCGGACTATGAGGCCTATGAGGAGGCTCGTGAGGCCTATGAGGAGGCTCGTGAGGAAACTGCTCGTATATTTAATATTGAGAATTTGCGGAGCGGCGTATATAGACCGAATGAGCAGGAACTGCTGGAGGACATCTTCCGTGGGTGGGTGCGTATGCTCATCTACGTGTCCGTCCGATGCAGCAGGGATTCCCACGCCAAACAGCTCAGCCGCGGCGGTGAGCTCACAACCATCGTGTGGATCCTAGCAGAACACGCTAGCATATTAGGCGTACCAGTGTGTGAGAGTGACGAAAAATATTGTAGCTCTTTTTCTATCTCTACGTTTGGATGCCTCTAATCTCTTCCGCCTGTACTCGTGTAACTCATGTTCGCTCTCTAGTTTGGGATTAGCTGTCCTGCTTGGATCAGGAGTCCCAGTGTCAGGACAAGTCCTCTATATGAGGAGGCTATGGGTGTATGTTTTTTGTTCAAGCTTTTATTAAAAAAAAACAAGTGAAAACTTGGGACAAAAACTACTCCCATACAAGCTACGTTGTATCCCGTGTACTGATGTGTTGGCACATCTCGTGACAGCTGGGCATCACGAAATGTTTTGTCACAGCTACATAATTTCGACTTCCATAAATTCGAGTCTAGCTAGTAGGGAATGGATTGATCCAACCCCGACTACAATATAGATTCACATCTTGAGTTCATATGTTATTTTTTAAGTATGTTATATACTTGTAAATATAAACATGTTTTTGAATATGTAAGAAAAAACAGAACTAAAAATTCAAGAAAAAAATTATGGCATCCAAAAAAGATATACATTTAAATTTTGAATTAAAAATTATCTAAGTAGACTGAGACTTGCATGGCTAGATTTATTATTTCCCTTGCCATTACTTGTTTCAATTTATATTTCCTATAAAGTTTATACTTTTTTTACAATTGCACCCCGTTTGGCTCCATATAATTGAATTTGATTCATTCAATTGGATTACAAATCCTATTTCACTAGAATTTGAATTTGATTCAGGCCAATACAAATGATAATTTTTATGTTTGGATGTTCGTTGGAATTGAAAATGTTCTTTGCAAAAAAAGGAAGAAAAATCAACACAAGATCCTTCGATCTCTGTTTCACACCTTAATCAATCATTCAAAGACATATATCGGTACACACCCTAATTGTCTCCCAAGAGGTCGAACTTTGCAACTGCCGCCACGCTTGAACCCATCGCAGGCAAACCCCTCGATTCCTTGAGGGGCCACCGCCGCCGGCTGGCGGAGGGGAGGCGGAAGGTAGCACGGTGGCAAGTCGAGCGGTGGAGGGGAGCGACGCGAGAGTCGGCCACGAGCGTGAGTGCCTGAAGCAATACAAAGTTAGCCTTCGATGCCACATGATTGACATGAGTGGTGTAAGGAACTGCTTCTAGTTGTATTTCACCTCTCGTAATTGGCTCTAGAATTATTGATTCCAAGGATGCTAGCCTATGACCAGATAGCTAGACATACGTCTGTACACCCAGTCTATCATGGCTTGACACTAGTATCCATCGATTTTAGAAGTACGCTCTGTGAAATCTTAGTGCCTCCAATAATTTCCATGCATGTATAGGGTACACGCACATGTGTGTGTGCGTGGACAGTGTGAGTGTGGTGTTTATTGAATGTGTGCGCCTGTCTTACTATCAAAAAAGAATTGTTGATTCCAACTCCAGTGGCAGGCAAACAACCCCATTCATGGAATCAAATTCAAATTCCATGGTTCCATAGCTAATTACTAGGAGCCAAACAGGGCGAGAGTTTTCATGCGCTATGTTTTTGCTATCTTTGGATAAACCATTTCTCCATATGTCCACACCAATGTGCGCAGTTGCAAGAGAATTGTACTATACGAAGAAGCTTTTGCTATTGGTGCTTGAGGGCTTGGAAGCGTTGGCCTCGCTGGTTGAAGCAGGGCGCTTCGCCACGCCATCAAACCCGTCGACCATGGAAGCGATCTATAGAAGACAACGAATGGTCGTAGGGAGCACTGCTTATGCACAGGAATTCCATTAGAGTCGCTTCGTTGCACCGTTAAACAAACGCGTCAACCATCGAAACGATCCAGTTGCAACTTGCAAGTGATTCTAGGCGTTATTCGCCACTTTAATTAAGTATAAGAGCGAAGGAAGCCATGACTAACCACGTATAATAGCAGTTTATTATTGTTTAATAGTATATCATAATTACATAACTTTAAATACAGATTACCAGAAGCTATTGATTAGTAAAGTCTCAGTGTAAAACTCAAAGTACAACCAGTTAAGTATACAATACAAAAAATAAGCAAGCACATTGTTTACAAAATTAACAGAATAGCAGACCACCTAATTACAGAACTAAATGACACCTAATTACAGAACTAAATGACCACAACACTGAAACACTAAAATAGACCACCCAATTCAGTAACAAAAAAGGACTACGATGGTTGCAATAATACCTTGTTTCCTTCCAAAATTGCGATCTTTCATAACGCTTGATATAGCCAATTTTTGAGGCAGCTTCACGCACCATGGCTGCGTAGAGCCAAACGCAGAGGGGAGCAGCCAAACGCACCATGGCTAAGTAGGAAGATGGGATGCCAGGGGCAATCACATGGTAATTTTCAACATTCAAATAAGCATAGTGACAGAGACACTTTTTTTATAACAATGAGTTAGGGAGCTGTCTCCAAATCCAATGTACATAAAGGATATTGAAGAAGAGTTCATCAGGACTGGAAGATGCAATGTTCAGTCACAATTCCTGGTGAAATAACTATTCATATCTTCAACATGGTCCATAAAGCCCTGAAAACACGATAATGACCATTAATGCAATCCATCTGCTAGTCACAAGTTTAAGTCTGCTAATGCTTACTGAAAGAACAGTAGCAATGCCTAGTAGTGGTAAATCCTGATACATGTGTAAAATGTTAGTATGCTGGTGCTGGGTACAATGTAGCATACTTTCTTGTTCTGTCCTCTTTTTCGGCTTCCTTAGGTTTGTCGCGAGGTTCATTGCCTTTTTCTTTTCTAACTTTTGCTTTTGGAAAACGAGTTTCGTCCCACGAAATGAACTCTTATGATCCCAAGGACCACAATTAGGGCCTGTTTGGTAGGCTGGGTAGCTTTGGACCAGGCTTCCTCGGTGCAGAATCTTTTTGGTTTAGTATGTTTGGATGGCTATATGCATAAAGCAATCTAGCTGAGCAAATGCAAAAGGTGCCTTCGGCCAGGTTTACGAAATATCACAAACGGTTTTTTATTTAAATCGTTTGTAATACTTCACAGACGGTTTTGTATTAAAAACCACCTATGATATGTTTCTCGTCTCGTAATCCTCTAAAATTTTATAATTTCCCGCCTGAGTTCGAGTAGGATTCCGTTCTGAAATACCTTTAGTAAAACGGGCATAACTTTTGCATACGGTGTCCGTTTTCGATGTTCTTATACTTGTTAGAAAGCTAACGGCGAGTCCAATTAAAAAAATGACCCACTTGTGCCAGTTGCCCTCTAAGGCCCCCAAAATTGGCCATCTTTAGTCTCAAATTTGCATTGTAAGTTTTCGGTTTCTTTTTTTACCAAAATATTTGATCTTTTGCTCAGAATTTGAGGTTTGCCTCAACTGCAAAGTTGTAGATTTTATTAAAACCTTTCAAAAGAGTATATATAAGCTATATAGAACCTTGCTATTTTATCTTTTGAGACTAGATGTTTACATTGCACTGATATATATATCACTTACAACACAAACGGTTTTTCTGAAAAACCGTTTGTGATATTGTCGGGACCCCGGATTTCCGAACCCGGACCCTCTGTGTATTACTGCACTAGTCCCAGATCAAAGCTAGTGCACACAGTTAAACAGAAATGAATACATAACCAGCAACGCTTTATTACAATATTAAAGAGTACAGACCGAAAGGTCTCATTATTACAATTGAGGTTTCAAGACCTCGCACACACGAAACACAGCGGAAGCAAAAGATAAACTCGGTGAAGACCCATCAATACGCCACAGGCAATTGACTGGGGAAGCGCGACCTAGAACTCCTGGAATCCTTCGTCGAATCCACCCGCGAAGAAGTCGTAGTCGCCTTCTTGAGCTTCATACTCTTCTGAATATTATTTTTGAGTGTAGCATGTGAATACATAAAGTACTCCGCAAGTCTTGGGAAAAATGCATAGATGCAAGGCTTGACAAAGGAAGGCTATATGGTTCTTTTGCACAAAGCAATATTTTAAAATTTCAATTACTACTAATTATTTTCGAAGGCAACCATTTAATAAAGTAAATGTTTTAACAGAAACTATCAATAATTCTATAGTGAAGGTTCCATCTACCAACATTAGCTTAAACAACTTGAACAAGTTTAATACTGCGGGTTACATCCACCCTCTCTGGCTCCAACTGCCAGGATACCCTTCCGAGAGTTCCCTCCACTCTCGGAATACAAAACTTTTGATTTTAAAACAAAACCAGAAATCTACCATGTCCATGCATTCTTTGCCCACCCTTGACCGTGGGCACGGCTATTCGAATAGTTTTACACTCTGCAGAGGTTGTACAACTTTACCCACAAGAGATAAATTATCCTAAAGGTCAACACGCTTCCTTTGGCATGAGACCCAGATAAAATATCACAAAGCCTTTACCTTACTCTAATCTAGCTAGATACCACCCGCTGAGGTTTCACCGCAGGTAGGCTAACTGCCCGAACTGAAGCCCTCTCTTGCGCCATATGAGTACAGTAAATTCCTGTCCCTCACTGTGAATAACCAGTCCATCCCTGGCATCCACTTTCCACTGGTGGCACCTAATCTAGACTATCGTAAGTTAGTCAGCTAGGTCGTACCCATATAGACTTGTGGTTGTACGGTTAATGCTCAGTTTGGACAAACACAAGCGTCGGTCCTTAATTGACTAGGGTGGAACATACACTTTACAAGATCTCGTGCTTCCTGCACCAATCCAAACTAACCATCCACCCTAATCTAAACCAATTTTCACATTTTAGTTTATTTTAAAAGAACAGTGGCAACTCCAATTACCACTAATTTTCATAAACACAGGGGTATTACAATAAATCATAATTTCCCATTTTCAAGATTTCAAAGGTATTAAATAGCGAGACTAAGCATTATACTACCATTCCACTATTCACAAAGACTCAGTAATAATCTCATTATTGAGACAAATGAAATTCTAGGGTGACAAAGGTACATGACATTCAATTTCAATGGAGGGTATAACAAGGTTGGTTTAACTAACCCTTAAGATTTGAACTAATATTTTATATAAATAGCAATGCACATAATTTAAAAAAATTAAAATATTTCGAAATCATAGGTTCAAGATGATCAAAGGAGACTTGCCTTCTTGAATGCTGTTTGGGTCTTCTTGCTGCGACTCGACGAAATCCTCAGCGACAGCGGAATCTACGCGCGAAAAGACAGACAAACAAAACAAATAAAATCAAACAAAATTAAAATAAAACTCAAAAATTCAAAAAGAGTCCATATTTGGATAGCTTAGGATTTTAGAAAAATTTAGAAATTTGAACGGATCAAATCGGAGTTAAAATGAGAAAGTTATGGCTTTCGGAAGATTAACAGGAGGGAAAAAGGAAAAGGCTGACTTTCGGGAATTATTTTTGCACTGAAAAATGCTATTTATGACGTCAGCCATTTTCGAATTTTCTGAGCGGGAGATATTATTTGAATGACCGGTGGGTCCGGTCTACCGTGAACCGGATCCACGGACCACGGGATTCGCCGACGTGGCACACCGGCCACATGGCGCCATGCGGGCGCGAGGTGGCGGCCACGTGGCTGTCCACGCGGGCACAACTGGCCACGCGGGCGCACGCGCAGCCGCATGGGAGGTGGCCGGCCGGCGACCGGCGGGAGGGCGGCGAACGGCGGCGGCGGATGAGGGGAGGCGGCGGCGGTGGAGGTTGGAGGTGGTGGCGGCGGGGTTTGGGTGGCCGGCGGTGGGGCACCGGGAGGCGGCTGAGAAGAGGAGGAGAGGGGCGGTGGGAGGCGGTGGTGAGGGAGGGCGAGGGGAGGGCGGTATTTATAGGCAAGGGGAGGAGGGGGAGGCCGGTGGTTTAAAGCTCGCCGGAGTTAATACAAACCGCAATTAGGGGACTTAAATTGAGGGGAAACGGCCGGATGAAAGGAGGGGAGTAATAGGGCATCTGTTTCCACTCTTTAATCGGGATTTTATGAGGGAGAAACGAGGGATTTTAAAGCTCCAAATTCGGTATTAATGGTGGAGGAGAGAGAGGGTGGGAGGAGGAAGAAGGTGAGGTTGAAGAAGGATATGACATATGGGTCCCATGTGTCATAGAGAGTGAGAGTTAGTGAAGGGGTACGGGCCGTCGGATTCGCGACACGTGGCAAGTGGATGGATGAGGGCCTTTGGATTTTATGAAGGGGTAAGTGATCATGTGTGGCTAGGATTAGAACGTGGAGAGAGTTGATTTAATCTGAGAGCGACACGTGGCGGAATAGGATTAATTTGATTTTTATTTTCGGAATAAATTTCAGCAACTACTAGAAACTTTATAAACACTTGGAAAATTAATATTTAATGTCTAAAAATTCCAGAAAAATCATAAAATATTCCTGGAAGCATTTTAGACTTATTAAAAATATTTTTAATTTCAGATTTGAATTTAATAATTTTATAAAATACTTTTTAGCTTTGAAAATTGATTTTAAATTCAGAAAATTCTCAAATAATATTTAAAAATTAGGAGAGGCTAGGAAAAATATAATTTTCCCTTTTTTGCTTTAATAAAATATTTTAAATACATTTTCTTGCTTTAAATTTTGAAATAAAATCCAGAAAATCAAATAAAAGCCAAGTAAAATCCAATTACTTTAAAATAGTTAATTTGAATTTAATTTTTTTTTTCCAGAAAGCCAAATTTTGGGATGTTACAGATATTCGACCATCACATATGATTTTTTGTATTAACCGTCTATAATATGCACGATATCACAGACGGTTGAATGTTCCAAACCGTCTGTGCTATATATACCACAGACGATTTGAAACACCAAACCGTCTGTGATAGCTATTTCAACAGCGATGTTGATTGTTCTTTTTCAACTAGCCTCAGGATATGCTAGCCATGCCATCTGAAAACAAGCAAATTCACGTATATATAAAACAGGACAATCATTACATAAATCTCATATATGAATAAAATAATACAAGCAGATCACATATATAGCATGACAATCATTACACAGGTCTCACAAATAAATTAAATTGAATGAATTGTTTGATTAAGCACAATTGAGCGATTACAATTGAATCCAATGTTTCAATATCTAATCGTTATTGCTGGGGTGGAACTCTCTAGTCTTGTTTATGACCTCTGCTAGTAAGAATTGGAAGAGGTTTCCTCGAATTTCAATGAGTTTGTCAAGATCAATTGCACTTTTGTCGATGTCCACACGCTGTCGCTAGCAGTAATGTTAAGTCATCATTTAGCATGTGTGTGTGTATCAAAAAATAATAATTATTAGAAGTTTGATAAACCTCTGGATCATTCGTCTTAACGTTCATGATTTCCTTCATATGGCGGCAAACGTAAAATCCATATACGTTGTCTTGTAGCTACTGGTGGTACTGCAAAAATAGAATTACATACATAGGTATTGTCAATTCTAGAGGCATTATAATGAAGTGTGATATAGGATTGTTGTATTGTAGCGGGTACTGAAAATCGCGTCTTGTGTCGCAGTGTGTCGCTAGATTCCTTATGTCTCCTTCCCTGGGCAACATAAGCGCTAAACAACCTACGTGATTCCAAAAAAGTTAGCCTCGGCCATTGCAAATGAAGAAAATATTACAATAGAGTTATGTATGGAGGAAATGGGTTTACCTGTCAATTGCTTGTTGCACACGACTGAAATCGTAGTTGCTCCTAAGTAAGGAATCAAAGTGTATTATCTTGCTCAACTTTGGTACAATCACAATCAAAATCCAGTGAGACCTAGTCATGTGTGTCGCCATAATGATTAATCCTATATTTATGTTGTGTATAAAGTACAAATAAAACTTGTGTGGCAACTAATGAAATACTTACCCTTAGTTGAAGGGTACCATGATGTACTCCTTGTCACTGTGAGCAATCAATCCGCTCGTTATGTAATCTTGGATGAATAATGCATTATTGTTAATGAATTGCTCAGACACCAAGTGTGGGTCGAGGAAACCCACCGGTTGTCACCGTCGCCGGACTTGTTAGATCATGTATCTATACATAAGCAAGGATTAATGACATTTATTGGTATGACATGATGTAGAACTTCATTGTACAGTACACTTACAGTGTCCAGCATCGTAAAAGTGAGGCGTCGAGTTCGTCGAGGTTGAATAGTAAGAATAAGTTTTCGAAGGTCACGACGAAGTAGCCCGAGTCATAGAGGAAATGCGCTTCCGTGTATCTCACAGTGAATCCACTATGCCGGTTTGGCTTTATGTTGGACCTCTGCATGTACCAAATATGCAATATATTGCAAACCAGTCCAAACCTGGGTAATTGTGACTCGGGGACCAACGACACTCCGAGAATGAACTTCTATTGCCCGAGAGGTGCCTTAATCTTCTTCGGTTGGGTCTTAACACCTCACTTATGATACATTTTTGGCATTGTCTCCATGGGAACCGATGCAACAGGCTTCAGAAACGGAGCTGGAGGTGGAGCCACGAGAGCCGATGTGACAGGTCCAAGGTGATGTCACTCTTGGGCCACTGGATGTGGAGATGGCTGCACGAACAAGTCGAGGGCGATGTCCCTCTTAGGTCACTGGATGAAGAACTATTACAGATGACTCGAACAAAAAATTGTCTGTGATTCTCGCATATCACAGATAATTTTATCTACCAACCGTCTGTGATGGAAAAGTATCACCAATCATCTGTGATGGAAAAATATCACAGATGGTTCTATGAAGGACTATTACAGATGACTCGAACAAAAAACCGTCTGTGATTCTCGCATATCATAGACAATTCTATCTACCAACCGTATGTGATGGAAAAGCATCACAGGTGGTTCTATGAACCAACCGTATGTGATACTTGCCCATCACAGACGGTGGTAGCTAGAACCGTCTGTGATATTTCAGTATCACAGACGATTTTTGATTTGAGCCGTCTGTAATAGTATTCTTTATAGACGGTTCTAATTACAAACCGTCTGTGTTGTGTTTATCATAGACGGCTCACAAACTATCTGTGATAATCTCCAATTATCATTGATCCATAAATTCAGATGGTTCAGAAAATCGTCTGTGATGGCAGTTCTGAACCGTCTATGATAATCCTTTTTGTAGTAGTATACCTATCATCGACCGACGCATCCCATGGGCTATGTGCTTTTATGTAGTATTTATTTTTCATTTAAGAACATATATGAACCTTAATTATATAAGGATAAATATTAGGAACCATTACCCTGTGTACATTAGTTTATTTGATTGGCTAAAACTTTATTTGTTTAATTAGCATGATGAACTTCCGACACGACACCATAGGCAACATACAAACTTCAATAGTAAGTTTCATAAAAGAAATTAAAACAAAATATTTAGTGTTATAATTTTAATTTTTAATATATATATATATATATATATATATATATATATATATATATATATATATATATATATATATATATATATATATATCTGTGTGTGTGTGTGTGTGTGTATTCTAATTTATGATTTCGGATCAAAAAATTATATTGCTATGTTGTGCTTTGGAATTTTATGTTAAAAATTATAAAATTTCTTACGTGTTTTAATATTAGTTTTTCTTTTTAAGTTTCGAATTTAGACAAACATTTGGGGTGACAACCATTTCTAGGTGTAAACCATGAGAACTAAGTGTTCAAATTTACCACAATTTACAAATTATCCTTGGATGTAGGGGAGATGTTATACGGCCATAAAAAATTTCATGATCAAGCTCGACTGCATTTGACATAACTAAATAAACAAAATTTAGGTTTACAAATAGAATGATTTCATTTTTTTAATATTCTTTCTATATGTTTATGTTTTTCATTTCTCCCAATTTGCAAACGAAATTGAGTTTGGTCATATTTTTTTGTAGGGTCATGTAACATCCCTCTCCCTACATCCATAAATATTTTGAGAGTTTTTAAAGACTTGCACATTTAATATCAAGAGGTTCAAGCTAGCGAAGAAGGTGGTTCTCATTTTAATCCCCTCTGAAAAGTGTGCTACCTGCTGGCATGTATCAAATGTTCAATTTCTGTATATTAATATGATTAGAAGGATCGCAGTACAGTACAAAGAATTGGTAAGCCACCATCTTTCCAATTGTATTTAGGCCACATTTAGAATGCAGGGATTTTTCTAGCTCCCGCAAAAATTTATTTGTTTACTATTAAATTCCAGTATTCCAAACGGCTGTTGTGTTTAGAATAGAGGAATTTTAGAAGGAAAATAGATGATTGGATGCAGGATCGCACCATAGTATTTCCGTATAACATAAAAGTTTCCTATAAATTTCGGAAGAAATGAAACATGAGGACCAACCTTTTGCTAGAATTCCAAAGTTCAATGCAGTTTCACTGTTTTTCTCTCCCTTCTCACTAATTAAGAAGCAATTCCTGTCAAATTGCAATCACCTCATTTGGCCAGTTCTGCATTTTTTTTATTTTATAGTATTTTAGGGCATGTCATTTAATTTATGTGTTTTTCCTGTTCATGTACTTCTATTTTTTTGTGCTCTAAACGGGTTGTTTACGTTGTATCGTCACTAGTACTGAAAAGCTAATGACATGTTGATCCGAAAGAACGATGCACGTACACTTTTGTTCCTTTTGGCTGCTTCTTGTAGAAAAGGAGTACTACGGATTACCATCCAAGGAATCATGCATTCATGATTGGAAGTTAAAACTAAAATTCGAAACTATTTTTTCTATCCAAATTTACATGAATACATTACGAAATTTACAAATATATTGACTATAAAAAGCATTAATTATTGAAAGCACAGTGAAACTTAACCCAACTTTTCCAGCTGAGCCAAAAACTGATGGAGCATTAATTATGTAGAAATGACATATCAGGAAGAGAAATTAAGTGCTCCTGATTTAAGGAAATATTTCAGGGCATTGCTAGTATCTGGATGCACAATGAAAACTTTCTCATCATACGCTCCATCTGCTGTTGGATCTTTGTAAACATATAGATCCAACACCGTTAGATTTCCTTCATGATATATTGGTGTAACAAAAAATACTCTGATTGCGACAAAGTATACAGTGAAGTGCAACAAAAAACGTTAGATTGCAACAAAAAAATACTCAGGTAATCCCCCATGCAACAATTGAGATAACTTATGAAATATTTTGATTTTGAGTGTGCAATATTGTGCAATAATTGTTGCAACATTGAGAACAAAAATTGAAAAAAATCCATTCTCTTAACAAAAACTTTACTACATCAAAAATAACAACGGCAACATTTAGACAATGAAGGCACAATATTTTGGATTGCGAAGTGCAACATCTCAAGAATCTATACCGCAACATCAAAAAAAATATAATTCCAACGTCTTAAATTATATATTACAACAAAAAATCTTGTAGATGTACTAAACACCCGACTCACTGGGTTTGGCCTTGACGACGGTGAAGGAGTCAGCTAGCCAACTGCCTCATCACCAGTAGGTTCGGATCTGGCAGGGCCAAAGGCCGGTTTGGTGGCTCGTCACTGACTCCCTCCGATCCACACAGATTTGGCATCCTTGACTCCTCTAGCTGGTTGCCTCAACACTCCTAGTCACGCAAGAGAGAAGCCATCGTAACCAACAACTGTGAGATCTGGACCTGGCCGCATACCTAGGTCCAACCGGGTTTTACTCCCCGGGCCACAGGTCCACATGGGCGGAACACATCCAAGCCCACGGGGCAACGGAGCAACAACCTTATAAGTGGCACTGGGCCTTCTCCCCCCAAAAGACTAGTCCAATGGGTGGGGGCTCCCCCACACTTATAAGTTGTGCTTTCTCCTCTTCCACAACCAATGTGGGAGCGGAGGAGGCATGGCCCTCTGGGTGAGTAGAGGAGGCTAGAAGGGTTTGGCTTGGACATTGTGATGGAGAAGAGTAAGCGTAGAGGGAAAAAGCAATCGTAGGGAAAAGTTAACGCAGTAGAGAGATGGAGAATGGAGTGGACAAGAATAGCAAGTGAGCTAGTGGCCTAGTGCGACGTGACTCAATAAGGATAGATTCTGTAGCAATATCCAATATTTTATTATGTAGCAGCAATAAGGAAAACTAGCTACAATTGAAAATATTCACTACTACAGAAAAAGTCATCACAGACGGTTCGAAATCGTCATCACAGACGGTTTTGTGAACCGTCTGTATTTATGGGTCAGTGATAATCGAAGGTCATCACAGACGGGTTTTGAACCGTCTGTGATTATCAGGTATCACAGACGGTTGGGAGTTAAAAACCGTCTGTGATAGCTGATAATCACAGACGGTTTTGAGTTAAAAATCGTCTGTGATAGCTGATAATCACAGACGGTTGGGAGTTAAAAACCGTCTGTGATAGCTGATAATCACAGACGGTTTTGGGTTAAAAACCGTCTGTGATTATCAGCTATCACAGACGGTTTTTAACTCCCAACCGTCTGTGATTATCAGCTATCACAGACAGTTTTTAACTCAAAACCGTCTGTGATTATCAGCTATCACAAACGGTTTTTAACTCCCAACCGTCTGTGATTATCAGCTATCACAGACGGTTTTTAACTCAAAACCGTCTGTGATATTCCCTTCAACCCCTAAATATGTTTCTGTTTATTGGCTAGCCTCAGGAAATGCTAGCCATGCCCTCTGAAACAAGCAGATAATCACAGACATAAAACATATACAATTCACACATCTCATTTCATTTCAGATACATTTCACATCTCAATTCATTTCACAGACATAAAACATCCAATTGACAACGCACTTCATTTCACAAACATAAAGCATCCATTTCGCAAATCAATTCATTGAATTGAAATAAAATATCCATTAACAAATACACAATTGTAAAAGATCTACACTGTATTTGCACTTAGAATTACAATAAAAAATCATTCTAGGCAGTGGAACTGTCCATCTGATCTTACGACTTTTGTCCACAAAAACCAAATGAGCTCTCCTTGAATTTTTGCAAAATCCGGCTGTGTCAATGCAGATGTAGAGATGGACGCAGCCTGTCGATAGGAATATCAACGCGCGCATATATAAAACTTGACATGTATGAAATAAATGTGGGAAGATTGACAAACCTTAGAATTAGTGATCTTGATGGAATCGAGGAGTAGTCTCATAAGGTGGCACACGTAATATCCACACGTGTTGCCCGGGTCCTGCTGGTGGCACTGCAAAAAATATAATGTGTTAAATCAAGAGGCATTACTACTAAGTGTTGTATATGATTAATTAATGTGTAGCTAGCGAATACCCGAAAATTGTGAGTATGTTTCAAGGGCTTGGCCCCTGTCGTCGAGCCACGTGTTTGTTGAACGTATGTGGCGAACGACCTTCGTTATTCGAAAAAGTTAGATTAGTTATTCGGAAGGAAAGAAAGAGTACAATGTACAATGTACGTACCTATCGAGTATTTGGGCGATAGCTGTGTACTTGGATTTGTTCTTACTTAGAGAATCAAGGTATATAGCCTTGTTCCATTTTGGTATAATTACAATTAAAATCCAATGGAATTTCTCATTGTATGGCATAAGAACAAATTCCTTATCTTGGTGAGCCAGCAGTGCTTTTGTAATATAGTCCTCGACGAAGGATGCATTCTCGATGATGGTATCAATGGCGACCAAGCGTGGGTCCAGGAAACCAATTCGTGATTTCGATGATCTAGCTTCGGTCAGCATGAATCTATATATAACATAGGAAAGCAACAAATTGTGACATATATCGGTATTACGTGAACAGAGACTGTGATTATACAGACTTACAGCGTCCAGCATCGAACGAGTGAGGCGTCGAGAGCGTTGAGCGTGAAAAGTTCAAATATATCGTCAAAAGTCACCGCGAAGACACAGTCCTGAGCTTCGTGCAAGAAATGTTCCAGCTTGAATTTAACAGTGATACCTGAGCGCCGTTCTGCCTCTGGCTTATTGGACTGTTCCATGTACTAAAGGTGGAATCTTTGGCAACCAAGTCCTAGTTTTTGGAGCTCTACCTGGACTACCATCGGCTGAGCTAGCACGAATTTGCGGGCCAATGGCATGGACGGGATATCGTCATCATCCTTCGTCTTTGATTTGCCCTGGCCACTGCCTCGATTGTCGGTCGACTTTATGCTAGTCGACTGTAATGGTATAGACGGTGCAAGTTGCTCTAGCGAGAATAGCACCTGTGGAGATAGCACCGGTGCAGGTAGCTGTGGTTCGCACTGCCCGTGTGGAGATGGCACCAGTGCAAGTTGATGTGGTTCGCACTGCACTTCTGGTCCTACCACCGGTGAAGAAGCCTCCAGGGAGATGTCGGTTTTGGGCCACTGGATGAATGTTCCAATGGCCTGTCCTAGATTCACGATCTCGTCGTTGGGGGCTTCGGTAGCGGGACCACGTCAAAATTGGCATACACACCATCCACATTAACTTTTGTGAAGCCTGGCGCTAACGCTTGACCGTGCACCATGGCCCCGATACCAGATGAATATGCCTGGCCCCAAGCAGCGTACAAGGGAATGGAGCCATATCTCACTTGGAGCCTGCACGTCGTAGGCTCCTACATAACGATACAAAATTAGCTACTCGAATAGGCCTACCAATGGAGCAAGCATTCGAGAGGTAATAATTATTACCAGGATGTCGTCCACAGGAAATTTGGACTGGGTTTGCGTCGGATTGGACGCGCAGCTACTCGGATGGTTGTGCGGGCTAGCTAGCACAGGAGCGGCGGTGGCGGCCTACTGACTTTCTGTCTGTTTCCGCACCTCATCTCTGATTACATCAGCCATCTGAGCTAATAGCTCCTCTCTAAGAGATTCCTTGATCTCTTCTTGTAGCTGTGCGTCACGCTCGGCTTTGTTTCTCTTCCTGTGCCGATACATGTCGGAGTCATCTTGGAAACCATGTTTCCAAGGAACGTAAAGCCCAAGGCCTCTCGTACGGCCTGGGTGCTCCTTGTTTCCCAGGGCCACGGAGAGCATATCATTCTCCCTTGTTCCCTGGAATGATCCCAGGGTAGATTGAAAACTCAGCTCTTCCTGCAAGAGCACGACATGTCATTTCAATTCGTACGAAGTTGTGGAGTAATTACAAGCTATGTAGTTCGATCGATATCTTACCAGGCGCTCGGTCACTTGCTGGTCTGAAGGGTTTCGAAATGTGACGTCCCCTGATGTCGTTGTAGATGACCTTGCTCTAATCCAATTTCGAGCGCGGTCATCCGGGATATTGGAAAACGGCGGGGCGATGTCCTGTGCAGCTGCCAGCTCATCCTCCTTCATCCACTGCGAGATTTTACCCGCATACCCAGCTGTGCCAAGTCTGTGAGGGTGTGTATTTTTTGCCTGGAGGGCCTTGTGCGCCACACTTGTACTTTTGAAATCTTCGGTCGTTTTCATCGCCTTGAACTCTTCCCATTGTGGTTCCAGGAATGGGTATTTATGAACAGGCGTTTCGTCCATCTCCACGTATTTCTTGACAAGCGTGCTCTTGAAGTTCTTCCATGCTTTGCACGCCGCTTTGTAGGTTTGTTGTTGCACAGCGTCCAGGTGTTCTTCTGGGAACTCGAACGATGCCAAAATTTCGGTCCACAGCTCACGTTTCCGAGTGTCAGGCACGTTCTTCCACGAATTGTATGTGATCTCAATTCGTTCTCGTGCAACTACTCCGACCATGGTTCGGAATGCGTTTACTGCTTTTTGAGGAAGGATAGGGACCCCAGATGCATTCACCGCTGTGATGATCTGTCGGCCCTCAGGCTTCTTTGATAGCCCTCTTCCTTGGCGTCTTGATGTTGGAGCGGACGCCTCCGGTGATGATGTTGAAGAATGCGCGGGTGACATGTTGCTCATTTTAGGGGTCTATTAAGATAAGATGAGAAAGTAATCATATTGAATTGCAAGACAAGAGAGGAGTAGAGGGGAGGGGGAGAAGGGAGGGGGTGATATAGACATAGAGAGGGGGTGATGTGCCTATCTTACCAATGTACCAATGTATCAAGTCCGTCTTTTTCCCGCAAAATTCAAGTCAATTTTATTACAAAAGTGCAAAAAAAAGACATTCCAGATTCTTCGGTGAGCAGCCGACATAGCCGACTTCTTCAGTGAGCGACTATCCATCTGCTTCCCACTCCTCTTCATCTCTGGTCTCTGGATCACGTACGCCAGTAGCGATGATTCATCTCTGGATCACGTACGCCAGTAGCGATGATTCATCTAACTGAATCATCGCTACTGGTGTACGTGATCCAGAGACCAGAGATGAAGCGAAGTGGGAAGAAGCAGATGGATAGTCGCTCACCGAAGAAGTCGGCTATGTCGGCTACTCACCGAAGAATCTGGGGATTTCTTTTTTTTTGAACTTCTGTACTAAAATTTTCTTGAATTTTGTAATACTATTACTACAAGGTCTCTAAACAAAGTGCCTATCCTAGCACCTACTTTAGTTGCTAAAACTATAAACCAAATAGCAAAGTCCCTAAACAAAGGTCTATGAAGCAAATGACACAAACTAGTGTATCCGGTTCATTGAACGGGAACACTATAGTATGTCACTTGCTTCATTTGCTGTTTTTTGTCTAGATACATGGAGCATTTGGGTGGAAAGATCAACTGTTTTGTCAGACGCATGACTGCCAATTCGAAGCATAGCATAGCATCCGAGGCACATCCGAGGCCTGCTGCTGTGTCTTGAGGAATGCCAAGAGCTGGTATTCAGATGGGTTATGAGAATAAGATTCATAATTTATAGTTTGAGGAATGCCACATCTGAAGACCAGCTCTTGGCATTCTTCAAGACACAGCTGCAGGCCTTGGATGTGCCTCGGATGCTATGCTATGCTTCAAATTGGCAATCATGAGCCTGACGACACAATGTATTTCTTTCCACCCAAATGGTCAATGTATCTTTTGCAATAATCGCAAGATTTCTTTATCCAGATACACTAGAATGTGTTACTTGCTTCATGCCCTTTGATCATATACTCTTCCTTGATTGGTTAATTTGTGCTCTCAAATTGTAGGGTTGCACATGATAAGATGAGGAAGCAAGAAAAGTGATACATGATGCTCAATGTTAGGAAGAGAGGAGAGGAGTAGAGTGAAGGGGGAGAAGGGAGGGGGTGATGTGGACAGAGAGGGGTTATGTGCCTATACTATATACTATGTACTATATACTATATACTATATACTATATACTATATACCATATACTATATACTATATACTATATACTAACACAACAAGCAATGTAATATGTACCAATGTAAACTAAGCAACTGCAGTAAACAATGTACCAATGTAGTATGTACCAAATAGCAAACTAATTAAGCTACTGCAGTAAACAATTTACCAATGTAATATGTACCAAATAGCAAACTAATTAAGCTACTGCAGTAAATAATGTACCAATGTAATATGTACCAAGCATCAAGCATCAACCCTAAACACTAACAGTAAGCATGAAGCATCAACCCTAAATATGTACTGAGCAACTAACCATAACAGTATGAAGCATCAAGCATCAACCCTAAACACTAACAGTAAGCATGAAGCTCGGGGAGGGATTTGATGACCTTAGGGTTTTGGTGACCTTAGCACTACAAGAAAACCCCCCTCTAGGCACGCTTTCATAGTAACGCACGCTGAAAGCGTCTCTACATAGACACGTAAAGACGCTTCTTGACACGACTTTTTGAGGATATCAATGTGACACGACATTTGACACGCTTTCACCGTCAAAAGGCATCTAAAGACACTTTTTAATATGATATTGAAAGCGCCTCAAAATGACACGGTGTTAGACACGCTTTTAATCGTTAATAGCATCTAGACATGTTGTTAAGCGTATCATACAAGCGTCTATAGCCATCTAAAGATGCCTTTTGACATGATACTAAAAGCGTCTCAAAATGACACGGAGTTAGACACGCTTTAAATCATCAATAGCATCTAGACACGTTACAAAGCATAACAAACAACTATCTGCATACATGCGTTACCCCCTCCTCCCCCACACCTGCGTTACCCCCTATCTCCTCTATGCCCCAGCTGGACCTGCGTTACCCCCTCCTCCCCCACGCCTCCACTCCCTCCGCCTCCCCCGCGCATCCCCCCATCTCCTCCCTGCGCCTCCCCTCCCTTCGCCTCCCCCAACCTCCCCCACGCCTCCCCTCCCTCCGCCTCCCCCCATCCTCCACTGCGCCTCCCCATCCTCACCCGACCCTAGGTCCCTAACCGGCATTCGGCAGATCGCGGACTCCAGGCTCCAGCCCTCCCCTCCACTCCCCTGCTCGGCATTCGGCGGACTGCAGACCTGCTCTCGGCGATCCGATCCGGTGATCCCCATCCTCCCCTCCCCTGCTCGGCTGCTCCCCATCCAGATCCGGCGATCCAAGATCCCCATCCTCCTCCTCGGCTGCTCCCCATCCAGATCCGGAGTCCTCCCCATCCAGATCCCCATCCAGCCATCCTCCCCAAAGAAGGTCCAAGGTCGGCCGTCAAGGTCAGCCATCTTGCCTCCAGTTCCCCGTCTCACGCTCCGTCAAGGTCGGCCGCTACCTCAAGCTCAAGCAGGGCCCCTACTCCCAGTGCATCGACACCGGCGCCATGGAGGGGGCAAAAACCGCCGCCGCCCGCAAGAGATCCATGCCGGACACGGCCAACAGGGGCGCCGCCGGCAGGAAGCGCTCGAGAGGTAACGCCCCGCGCCCCCATCTCTCTATCGTCTCCTAGTACATCGCCTTCCACGTATGCTTCGAGATATTGTTAGATTTCCATCGTGTTGTGTGTGCTATGCGGCTGGATCTGCAAGCCTCGACGCTCTCTAGGGCAGTTCTAGGGTTTGTTCTGCGAGCTAGGGTGTTGTGCCAATTAGCCCCAATAGGATTACATTAATCGAGCTTATGTTTGGACTTTACTATGACTATTTATGATTATGAGTATGCAAGTGCTTTCATGAACAAGGATGAGCAGTTACGCTAAATTGGATTTGTAAGGTTAATGTTTTACTTGGGTTAATATTCGAGTGAAGGCGCAGTGAAGGCAGTAAAAAATAAAACATATCGTAAAAGAGGTAATAAAATCCAATATTCATGTAGCCATCCAGCTCCCAGTATACGAGAAGGTGAAGCTGTACTTCGCTAAAAGAGGTAATAAAATCTTTTCTACAATAGCAAAGTTGGACAAAAGATTGAGTGCCTGCATGTAAGAGATTGACAGAAAGAGGTGTGTATGTTTTTCAGACAATACTACAGTTGATAAGCTCAGCCCTGGACAAGTAGCTATTTGTTCGTCAGGATCCAAAGTAGCAGCCTCAATAATAACATACCCACATGAAGTATGTTTATCGATCCTACGGAATAGAGAATCAAAGAGAGGGGCAGTTGCCAAGCTGCACATAATGTATCTTGCAGTTTTGGTCAGATTGCTTGGTGTCTCCATTTTGGAATAGTGAATCAAAGAGTGGGCCAATTGCCAAATTCTTTTACTTCCTCACTAGGATATCAGAGTTTTAGCAAATGTTATTGCTTAAAATGAGAACTCCTTTTCAAATTAAATACATAAGTGGAGGAAAAGAGAAGCTAAAAAAATTAGATCTATCTGATTTCTTTTAGGTGCTAAATTAGGAGAGAAAAAAGGAAAGAGCGCCAGATGGTTTAAAGTGAAGAAAAAACAATCACTTTCTCTTGTTACTCAGGAATTCCGTAGAGCATTGTGTAATTAAAGGCTCTTATATTTTATTTACAGTTTCAGTTATTGGCTTATATTGGCAGGTTGTACGATCTAAGTTGCAAGAACAAGGCCGTGTTCGTCATGGTGATATGTGGTACACTGGTGTAACTGACTGTATCAAGCAAGTGTACCAGAAGGAGGGAATTGCTGGCTTCTACCGAGGTTGTGCTACAAATTTGCTGAGAACTACCCCAAATGCTGTCATTACTTTCACCACTTATGAGATGATTAATCGACTCATGCACCAGCTTCTGCCCCCCTGATCATAAGCTTGAAACCAGCTAATTTTCATCGAGCTTGCAATGCTGATTGAGACTATCTTCAACCCACAATAAGCTTGAAACCAGCAAATCTTCATGGAGCTTGCAATGCTGACTATCTTCGACGTATCTGCGGGTGTAATGGTTGTTTATCATGGTTGCATTGCGGTTTGCCCATTATTGAAGAAAAGGCGGCTGTTAAGCACAGATTTTGGTGAAAGAGAATAAGAGATAGGCAGACCCAGAGATTTATGTTTTGGCGTGATATAGAAACTTTTTCCTTGTTTCATGTGTTCTAAATTGTTGACCTAGATCAGTATTCAGTGCTTGGTGTTCTGTTTTTCCGGGTTAATTAAGGATCAAATGTAGGAACCTCAACTTACATTTAGATCAAATTAAGGATCCAAGGATTACTAGATATGTTTTAGATTGCAATAAAATAGAACATGCTAAATTTCTTTTGGGCTTATGTGTGGTATTAATTATTTGAGATCCGTTGCAACGCACGGGCATTCTGCTAGTACATATTAAAGCGTCATTATAAAGCGTGACTATACTTCTTAATATGCATTAAAGCGTCATTATAAAGCGCGACTATACTTTTTAATACGCATTAAAGCGTCGTTATAAAGCGTGACTATACTTCTTAATACGCATTAAAGCGTCATTATAAAGCGTGACTATATTAGTAGACACGTAATATAAATGTAGCTACGAGACTGTCTCTACAATTCTTAATACGTGATGAAACGCTACTATACGACGTAACTATACTGATAGATGCGTTGTATAAATGTGTCTATAAAAGTGTATCAATATATGTAGGCATGCATTAAGCGTCTCTATAAAACGTCTTTTTATCTCATAGATATGCTTAAAGAATTCGTCTCTACAACTCCTGACACGGTCCATGCGAAGACGCTCCTAACACGCTTTACAAAAACGTGCCTATATTCCTGTAGAAACGAAATAAAGTGTATCAAACATAACAATACAGCGTTACACAGCTGCATTCATATCAACTACCAAACAGCTGCATTCATATACAACACCAACCAGCTGCATTTACACAGTGTATTTCTTGATACATTTTGTCATTCTCAAATACATCACATATACATAAATGCCAATACATTTTGTCATTCTCAAATACATCACACATATACATTTTCACATATACATCTCAAAATTGACTACATCACACATTTTCACATATACATCTCAAAATTGACTACATCACACATTTTCACATATACATCTCAAAATTGTCACATATTTTCACATATACATTCTTATTGTACTTGCTTATTTCCTTTAAAAATTAGCTCTTCATCATGTTCAATGCGTACGTAACTAGTTTCGTCACGTTGTTCATCGTCGACCCTTATGCCATTTCCAAAAGGAGGTAACTCGTCAAATTGATTGTATTCCTCCTCGTCCACTACATTCTCCACTCCGACAATTCTCCTTTTTCCATGAAGAACTACATGGCGTTTCTTATTTGCCGGGTCGGTTACATAGAAAACTTGAACAACTTGATTGGCGAGTACGAATGGTTCGTCTTTGTACCCGACACGTTGGAGGTCCACGGTCGTGACACCGTACTTGTCAACCTTCACCTGTGGGAGATGCACCCAACGGCAGCGAAATAAGGGGATCTTGAAAACCACATAGTCGAGCTCCCAAATCTCTTCTATGAAGCCATAGTACGAGTTTCTCAACCCATCGGTACTGAATGCATCCATGCGGACACCGTTGTTCTGGTTAGTGCTCTTGACATCCTGAGACTGCGTATAAAAAGTGTACCCATTTATGTCATATCCTTGCCATGTCACAACTGTAAATGTCGGCCCTTTTGCCAACCATGTCAGCGTCTCACTCGGCGAGCTCCTAGCGATTTGCTCCTTCAACCATTGGTTGAACCGACGGTTGTGTTGCCTCATGATCCAAACATCCGGCCGCTCCAGATTCTGTTGCCGAAGCACACCCTTGTGCTGGTCCACATAAGGCGCCACTTCAGTCATGTGTTGCAACACCGTGAAATGGGCTTGAGTATACATGTCCATATCTGGAGTGATTGCTTTCCTTCCGATAGTTCCGAGACCCTTCAGCCTCCCCTCATGACGAGATTGAGGGACACCTATCGGTTGAATCTGAGCCATATAATCGACACAAAACTCAATGACCTCTTCGCTTGCATAACCTTCGACGATGCTGCCCTCCGGCCGAGAACGATTCCGTACGTAGGACTTGAGAATTCCCATGAACCTCTCAAATGGGTACATGCTACGTAGGAATACGGGCCCGCACATTTTTATCTCCCACACAACGTGAACAATGAGATGGACCATGATATCGAAAAACGAAGGAGGGAAATACATTTCAAGGTGACATAGAGTCATCACCACCTCGTCCTGCAGAGCATCTAGTCCTTCGGGATCGATGACCTTCTGATCAATTGTGTTAAAGAAATAACATAGCCTCATGATTGTCTCTCGGACTTTGATCGGCAAAATATTTCTAATTGCAATAGGGAGCATCTGTGTCATCAGCACATGACAATCATGAGACTTCATGCCATTTAACTTCAAATCTTGCATCGAAACAAGTTTCTTCACGTTGCCGGAGTAACCAGACGGAACTTTGACACCATGCAAGCACTGGCACAGTTCTGTTTTCTCAGCCTTGGACAGAGTGTAACACGCAGGGGGAAGGTACGTTCGTGCATTATCAGTGCATGTCCGTGCTAACTCAGGCCTGATGTCCATATCAGCCAAGTCAAGCCGTGCGTTGACGCCGTCCTTTGTTTTATCACGGATGTTCAGTAAGAGACCAATCAAGCTGTCGCACACATTCTTTTCTACGTGCATGACGTCAATGCAGTGCCGAACATCTAGGTACTCCCAATAAGGTAAGTCCCAAAATATTGATCTCTTCTTCCAGGTGTTCTTCTCATGAGCCCTCAATTTACGTCCCTTTCCGAGGACAACATCTAAATCCTTAACCATATCATAAACCTCTTGTCCCCTTAAATGCCTTGGAGCTGAACCGTCTTCCTTCTCTCCGTCAAATTGTTTCTTCATCTTGCGGTATGGGTGAGCCCTCCGAAGGAACCGGCGGTGACACATGTAGACGGTTTTGCGTGAGTGTCTCAGCCACACACTCTCAGTACCATCTAAACAGTGAGTACAAGCTTTGGCACCTTTTATACTATGGCCCGATAGGTTACCAAGGGCAGGATAATCATTTATGGTGCAGAACAATAAGGAGCGCAAAGTGAAGTTCTCTCGTTTGTATGCATCTCATACCTGTACCCCTTCGTTCCACAGTACTTTTAGATCTTCCACCAACGGTGCTAGGAACACATCGATATCATTCCCAGGTTGTTTTGGCCCTTGGATAAGTATCGACAGCAAAATGTACTTTCGCTTCATACACAACCAAGGAGGAAGGTTATAGATGCAGAGAGTCACGGGCCATGTGCTATGTCGGCTGCTCATGCTACTGAATGGATTCATTCCATCTGTACTCAGTCCAAACCTTATATTCCTTGGTTCTGTACCGAACTCTGCAAAACTCCTATCGATGTTTCTCCACTGCGCGGAATCAGCAAGGTGTCTCGATATATATATCCTTCTTGCGCTCCTCCGAGTGCCAACGCAGCAGTTTTGCCTCCTTTGGATTTGTATAAAACCTTTTCAAACGGGGAATTATATGAAAATACCATGCCACCTTAGCAGGAGGTCCTTTCTTCGCCTCTGTTCTCTCGCCATCATCTGATTGATTGTTACGTTTGTATCGGGATGTGTTGCACACCGGACATACATGCATGTTTGCATACTCTTTACGGTAGAGGATACAGTCGTTCGGGCATGCATGTATTCTTTCTACTTCCATTCCCAACGGACAAAGAACCTTCTTGGCTTTATACGTGGTTTTAGGCAACTCATTTCCCTCCGGAAGCATGTCCGCTAAAAGACCTAGCAGCGCCGTGAAACTCTTGTCGGACTAACCGTTGCTTGCCTTCAATTTCAACAGTTCAAGCACGGCCGACAACCTCGTGTACTTGCAGCCCGTGTACAAAGGTTTCTCTAAGTCCTCCATCAAGCCACGGAATTTAACATACTCTCTCTCATCATAGTTCTCTTCTACATCGTGAAGCATCTGATCCAGATTATCATCGTGCAACCTATCCGAATCCGAGCCACAATCGACATCAGCCGGCGGCATGTCATTCACTTCACCTGCGATGTCATCCGGGGGCATATCATTCACTTCACCGGCGATGTCATCCGACGGCATATGATCATTCACTTCGCCATGACTGGTCCAACACGTATAATCCTTTTTGAAACCCTCCGAATCAAGTGCGCTTCAATTTGCCCTCGGTTCTTAAACATCTTCAAATTCTCGCAGTCAGTGCATGGACAGCACATATATTCCACCCCCTTATTCAACATATCCTCCTCGGCGGCTCTTATAAAAGCAGAAACGCCATTAATGTACTCTTCACTCACACGGCTCGCGGCATACATCCAGCTTCGGTCCTACGTTACGTACATATATAACAACTTAGTATTAAAATCTAGAATCACTAATTATAACTACATATATACCGGCCACATTTATTATATTGAGACTTAATTTCCTAGCTCAATTCATATTACAAACACAATAGCTATTATATAACCAACAATTTTGCAAATTAACCATCTTCAATAACCACTCATGGATTACTTACAGTACCTAAATTGTAATGCAATTAAAAAAATAAATTTCATTACTAACCATATCTACAGCAACCAGGAAAGTCTGAATCTTAATTCAAAGCTCAATCTCTGCCTCTTCCCACCAAATTAACTGGCCTGAAATCGCCTAGCTTCCTCCCGAGTGAAAATGTGCGCAGCAGTGGCTAGATCTGGATCGAAATGATCGAAGACAGATGCGGTCTGAGCAGCGCAATAAATGCCTTATCATTATCACAGACGATTTTTAATTAAAAACCGTCTGTGATAACCAGTTATGATAGACGGTTTTTTATTAAAAACCGTCTGTGATAAGCTTCATACCAGAACGCTTCGCGCGTGTTTCGATGCCAGAACGCTTCATGTTTCGATCGTCTAATAAACGTCTCTCGATCGTTATACAAAGCGTCTATATCATTCATGTTTGGGTATACGAACCGTTTGTGATAAAGGTTAAATATGCGCTCCTAATCCAGGTCTCTAGCTTCTACGTACGTACAATACAATATACAATACAACATGGCTTCTACTACTGTTCTTGTGATCATCTCCTTCCTCTCATCTGTTCATCACAAATTGTTCGGCCGGAACCTTACACAGGCGGCCAGCAATTTGCATCTGGAGCAGCTTCTCCGCACCCGCCCTGCTCTCCTTCCCCGACTTTCTTGCATCCGTCAGCTTGACCTGATCCTCCGCCGTCGACGGAGGCGTCTCGCTGCTGCTCAAGAAAGGGAAACAGCCCTCACTCTGGTTCTTCTCCACAATGTGCGCAATGCGGAAGAAGATCTACACGCATTGCAGAGACTGATGTATAGCCTTGCCGATCAAGCAGAAATGGCAGATTCTGAGGAATCTTTTCATGCTATCCTCTACGACATTATGGATGCTGCTGATCATTTGCCCAGGCTGCAGGAGGAAGTGCTGAGGACAAGGGCAATCTTAACGGCGTTCGAGAATTTAGCGGCTGATCCTCCAAGTCCCCAAGTTGAAGAAGAAGCTTACGAAGCCCAAAAGAGTACAATCTGGGAAACTCTTTACCTGTGCGACTTTTCTAATAAATTTGCCTCTAATTGAAATTAATAAATTTGCCTTTAATTTGTGATCTCTTGTCTCAGTAGTTCTGTAGTTAAGTTATTAGAAGCAATGTGTACTTATATATTAACCTCTGATCTAGAATATGACAGACAAAGGGACATCACAGCCGGTTCTTGTGAAAAACCGTCTGTGAACATTCCCAGATGGTTCTTAACAACAACCGGCTGTGATAGTCGACACAACACAGACAGTTTTTAATAAAAACCGTCTGTTATATTCCAGTATCACAGACGGTTCAGCGGTAAGAACCGTCTGTGATACTCCTTTTTCCCGCCACAAATACCACAGACGGCCTTCAAATTAAAACCGTCTGTAATAATTTACATCACAGATGGTTTCACAAAACCGTCTGTGATTTGCCGTCTACTATTAGCCTTTCTGTAGTAGTGATTGTTGTGTAACTGTAGCCTATAATATCTATATCTAACTAACCTACACAAAAATAATCGACTTTACTAAAATAAGTGGTGTAGATCATTATCTTTCTCTCAATTAATAAGGTTTTTTCTTTTTTGAAACTAGTGAGAGAATTTATAGTACTGTTCTGTTTTTACAAAGTACTATTATGGATATTCTACTACTCAAATCAAAAGGTGATGTAAATCCCAACTTCTCTTTATATTTATAAAGATATAGTCATCTCAAGTTATACTAGCACTGGAAAGCTAGTGATGTGTTGGTGTGAAAGATGGATACATGCATGTAGGGATGCCCGCGGGGAATTTTCCTACGTATGGGCACTACTACAGAAATACTATTAGTAGACGCCAAATCACAGACAGTTTGACCGACTACACAGTTATCGGCCAATTAGTTGATAGGTAAGTATATTTTCTCCATACATAACTATATTGTATTCTTTCTTTCCTTCCGAATGACTAAGCTAAATTTTTTGAATCATGAAGGTCGTTCGCCACATACGTTGTAGAGACACGTGGCTTTACGGAAGGGGCCAAGTCCTTGAAACATGTTCAAAATTTTCGGGTATTTGCTAGTACACATTAATTAATCCTATACAACACTTGGTAGTAATGCCTCTTGAATTAACACATTCTATTTTTTTGCAGTGCCACCAGCAGCAGCCGGGCAACACGTGTGGATTCTATGTTTGCCACCATATGAAACTTCTACTCGATTCCTCGAAGATCACCAATTATAAGATTTGTCAATCTTCCCACAATTATTTCATACTTATCAGGTTATATATGTACGCACATTGATATTTCTATCGACAGGCTGCGTCCATCCCTACAACTGCATTGCAACAGCTCGACCTTGCAGAAATTCAAGGAGAGTGTGCGTACTTTTTGGTGGCTCAAGTCATAAAATCAGAAGGAGAGTTCTACAACGTACAATGATTTTTTGTTTGCGATAATATTGACATTGATTGTAATTGTGTATTTGTTAATGGATATTTTATTTCATTTGAATTAATTGATTTGCGAAATAGATGTTTTATGTTTGTGAAATGAATTGAGATGTGAATTGGATGTACACATGTACATGTTGATCTTCTTGTTTCAGAGGGCATGGCTAGCATTTCCTGAGACTAGCCAATAAACAGAAATAAATTTCGGGGTATAAGAGAATAGCATAGACGGTTTTTAACTAAAAACCGTTTGTGCTAGTTGATAATCACAGACGGTTTTTAACTAAAAACTGTCTACGATATTTAGATATCACAGACGGTTTTTAACTAAAACTGTCTGTGATATCTAAATATCACAGACAATTTTTAGTTTTAAAAACCGTCTGTGATTATAAACTATCACAAATGGTTTTTAGTTAAAAATTGTCTGTGATATTTACATCACAGACGGTTCGAAAGCTGTCTGTGATGACCTCGTATCATTACTGACCCATAAATTCAGACGGCTCACAAAAACCATCTGTGATGATGTTTCTGAACCATCTGTAATACGGTTTTCTGTAGTAGTGGGGGAGGTAGCAATGAAAACGAAGCTAAAATTTAACCATCAGGAGCATAGTGGTCTGATACTCAGATTCCCACAAATTAGCGGCGAAAAGGACAGCGAGAATCTCGTTCAGTTTTGGCCGACCCGAGACACAGCTCGTGGTGCAGCCTAGGTTGCGTGGCCGCACACGTGATGAGTTCGGTTTTGGCCCACCCGCGACACAGAATGCCCACCATTGCACCGAAGTTCTCCACTGCAGGCAGCTCGGCATCGCGGCGACTTCCTGTGTAAAAGAACTCAACAGAGCAGTGAGCCGTTGCATGGAGCTGCGCAAGGATGTAAGGTCAGGACATGTCTCAATCTTATGCCGTCAAAGGACATCGATCTCTCCAAGCCACTCAGGTAGCACGAGAAGAGCATCAAAGTGTTAGTTCCGCTTCCAAATGTGGCTATTACAAGATTCACGAGTACAAAGAGGAATTACAGATAGGAAGAGGAGAAGAGGCTGGGAAGAAGAGGAAGCATAGGAGAAAAGGGAAAGTTCGGAAGCCAAAATGCTATTACAGAATCGATGCCCTATTCACTTCGCCGCCGCCACTAAGTATCGGGTTCTCCTCTCGGGATGACAAGTAGCCCCGATCGCCACCAGATAGCTGGACTGAGCCCACATACACTACCTAGTCCTCACTCGGCCATTTTCTGCTGGGCCGCCTCGTCCTTTTGCTGTTCAGGCCGACAACCGCCTGATTTGTTGGACCATGAGTAACATCTGAAGCTGCGACATTTCCTTCCCTTTTGAGCCGATGCTTTTAGAAATCGATCAGCAATATCATCCTAATACTCCCAATTAGAGCTAGAAGTAGCAGTACTAGACCACTGGACCAAGATCTGAGTAGCAATCGATGCACCTTTTCGGTGAAGGTGGCTATCCAGAATCTTGATAGGTGCTCTGTTTTCTTCCTGCTCGGGCAAGTCTGGTTGGACTGCTTCTCCTGACACCAAAGCATTCTGTTACAAATGTGGGCAATATTTTAATTCCAAGTTTTATTAGGAGACAGAAATAATAAACTAATGATGCAAAACTCACAACTAACAGCAAGGTACTCATCATACTTCAGAAAGAAAAACTATATAGTAACAAATTCGAACGTGCGCACGAACGACTTACTTGTTAGCCTGATGAAGAACAGGAAACCGCGCAGGCTTGACGCAGTGCAGAACGTAGGTGTAGCAGTGCAGTGAGCGGTCGCGCAGATGTGCTACCCAGAAACCTTATTGTCGCCCCGTGCAGGTACTCTCTGCGGCAACGGTTCGGAGATAGCCGCTCTCCCTCCTTCCAGGTGCACGCCGGGAAGAAAGGTCGACGAAGTTCAAACAACACATCACAACAGAGCAGAAAGTAGGGAAGAATGGAAGTGCAAAATTCTCTCTATTTTTCTGGACGTCTCCAGACCCTTTTATGGGCGCTGCAGCTATTACTCACTAGTAACTGCTGCGTTTTAAACAGAATTATGCACTGGTAACTGCCTCATCAAATCACAAATTAAGCAGTGTAAATTCACTTGTAACTGCCTCATTCAAATGTTTAAATCTCATTTAAACAGAGAGAGTGAGGTGCATGGTTCAGCAAAAATAAAGATGGACTTGGTCTGCCAAGTGGCGCGCCACACCACGGCGCGGTCGCACGTCGCAAGTCACAAGTCACGCGATTTTTACTCGAAAATACGCGAATACGGGCGCACGCGTGCGTGCACGCGCGTGTGACTAGACAGAACCATCCTCATACCATCTCTTTCCATATTCAAGGAGTGGGGAGAACTCCACCTTATAAATCGGTCTTCCTCACCCTGCCTTAGCAATATGGTACTAAACCATTCATGCTTTGGAATTAAGGAAATAGGCCAAATTAAATGGGCCAATTTCTAACACATTCTTCAGCTAGGACACGTGTATCACGAGATGTATGCAGCAGGTTGGCAGGAGCCGAAGTTTGTATGCTACCACTCCAATCTTGCTTTCCATCTGAAACGAACCAAAATATCAAAAAGCCTATTTATGGTTAGCCCTTACTGCCACCGACGATTGAGCATAAGGCTACCACTTCATATACACCCACTCCCCCACAACAAACTCCCGCTCTGATATCTTAGCGTCAGCCTGGGCCTTCATACGTTCGTTAGCTCTGTTCAAGTGCTGCCACAGGAGCTTAGCTACCAATTCTCTCTCCGACGGCCATTTCTCTAGGTCAAGCATAGCACAAGTGGACGAATTCTAAATACCAAAGTGCCTGGGGCTATGTCCATATAGCACTTCAAAATGAGACTTACTCAGGGTGGCGTGGGAAGGGGTATTATACCAAAATTCCACCACAGATAGCCACTCAAACCATCTCTTGGGACATGCATGCACAAAACAGCTAAGATAAGTCTCCACACATTGATTGACTCTCTCCATTTGCCCATCGGTTTGTGGATGGTATGCCAAGCTCATCCTCAGTTGGGTATGTGCTAACTTGAATAATACTCTCCATAAAGCACTAGTGAATATTCTAACTCGGTCTAAAATAATAGATTGAGGTAGTCCATGCAATTTGAAAACATTGTGTAGATCTGCTTAGGCCACTTCAAATGCTGTGAAAGGATGTGATAAAGCGATAAAATGGGCGTACCGGGAGAACTTGTCAACCACTACCATGATATTGTTGAAACCCGCAGATCTCGGCAGCCCTTCAATAAAGTCCATAGTTACGACTTGCCAAGCATGGTCCGGTACTAGAAGGGGTTGGAGAAGTCCTGAGTAGCGGACATGTTTAGTTTTAGCTTGTTGGTACATAAGCATGCACCTCCTTTTTCATACTTGGCCATGCAAACAGCTTACGAATGCAACGATAAGTCACTTGGAATCCCGAATGGCCCCCAATGGCACTAGAGCGCAAGGAACTGATGATGTTTCGCTGCAGCTCTAGATTACATCCTACCCAAATCCTTCCTTGAAATATCAGAATTCCATCTCTTAGCCAGAATTTGGACTGATCCCTGTTCTCCATACTCAATTTAGTGAGCAGTTTGCTTGTCTTCAGTTCTTTCTTATACCCTTTTGTGACCTCCTCTAGCCAAGAGGGAACACAAGTCGAAATAGAATCCATGTCTCCTTGACTATCAGCCGCCTTTCGTGCTAGTACATCCGTTGCCTAGTTTTCAGCCCCCCTTTTTGTACAGTACTTGGTATTGGAGCCCTAGGAGTTTATCCATCGCCTTCTGCTGCCATGGCATGGTTAAACGCTGGTCACCCAGGTGGACCAAGCTTCTCTGATCATCCGAATGGTTATTTCTGCAGGCTGCAAGTAAGACTTCCATTGCTCAATGCTAGAATAATAGCAAGGTTTTCCTTCTCATAAGTCGATAGCCACTGTGTACGTGGCCCTAATGCTTTTCTAAGGTAAGTAGGGGGATGACCTCCTTGCATTAGCACAACATCAATCCTTTTGTCCAATGCATCAGTCTCAATCTTGAAGGGCTTGCTGAAATCCAGAAGAGCCAATACTAGAGCTGAAACCAAGGCCTTCTTTAGAGCTTGGAATGCCTCTTCCTTCTCGAATGTCCACCAAAACACCACATTTTTCTTCAATAGTGCTATCAAAGGCCGACTGATGATTCCAAAGTTGCAAACAAACTTATGATAATATCCCACAAGGCCCAAGAACCCTGGACTTCTTTGACATTCTTCAGTGTGAGCCATGACTTCACAGCATCAATGTTTTTGCTATCCGTAGTGACACCATCCTTACTGATAATATGACCGAGGTAGGTGAGGCTGGGCTGAGCAAATGAACATTTAGTTCTCTTGACCTTCAATTGATGGCGGGTGAGAATATCAAATACTTGCTACAACTTTCCAACATGTTCCTTCAAAGTCTGACTATACACAAGAATGTCATCAAGGAAGACAAGAACACCCTTTCATAGCACCGAGGCAAAGATGGTATTCATCAGTCCTTGGAAGGTGGTTGGCGCACTTGTCAAGCCATATGATATGATTTTGAACTCAAAATGCCCATGATGTGTTTTGAAGGCTGTTTTATGCTCATCTTGTGGCTGCATTTGGATTTGATGGTAATCGGCATGAAGGTCCAAACTTGTGAACCACTGAGCACTAGCCAATTCATCGATCATACTACTACAAAACATGCTATACTGGACGCCTCACCACAGACGGTTCATATGGAGCCGTTTGTGCTTTAATTATTACAGATGGTTCATGGCTAAAACCATCTCTGAAACTATCATAGACGGTTAGGTTTAAAAGCCGTCTATAATATACACATTATCACAGACGGTTTTTAATTAGAACAGTCTATGAAACTATCATAGACGATTTTTATTTACAACCGTCTATGTTTTGTCCTTTGTCGTATAAACTACAGAAGCTACTGAGCTAGAACAGATAAGTGTGCCAGTGTAACTAGTCACTTTTACAAAAGACAAATTCAAGGCAAATTCATTACAAAAGTCCCAAAAAGAGATTCTTAGATCTTAGTCTTCTGGACTTCATATGCTTCCTCTTCGACTTTTGGAGTTGGAGGATTAGCTGCTAAGTTCTCAAATGTCGTGAAGATTGTCCTTATCCTCTCCACTTCCTCCTCTATCCTGTACAAATCATTAGAATAACCCATAATCTCAAAGAGGATGTCATAATAAGCTTCCTCAGAATTGGCCGCTTTTGCTTGATCGGTAATGTTATCCATGTGTCTCTCCACTACCGCAAGAGCTTCTTCCACTTTGCGCACATTGCAGAGAAGAATGAGGCTGAGGGCAGTTCCCCTTTCCTGAGTGGCAACGAGACACCTCCGTCGACCGTGGATAATGAGGTCCAGCTGACAGATGGAAGCGAGTCGAGGAAGGAGAGTAGGGCATGAGCGAAGGAGCTGCTCCAGACATAAATTGTTGGCCGTCTGTATAAGGTTGCAGCCAAACAACTCATGATGGATAGATGAGAGGAAGGAGATCAAAAGAATATTAGATGCCATTATTGAGAAATCTGGTGAACAAAATGAGGGAGAGGACAGTTTAGAAGAGCTAGAGTATGGCGCTCATATGTAAACGTTATCACAGACGGTTTGTATACCAAACCATCTCTGATATTAATAATATAGACAGTTCATATAACAAACCATTTCTGATATGTGAATTATCACAGACAGTTCGTATAACAAACTGTCTTTGATAATGACACGTCACCGATCCATGGTGTGTCCCCCAAGATTTCGATCTCACTTGTTCATTCTCTCTGCATCGAATAGCAGGCACCGATTCCTCCCACCGCTTGGCCCTTATTAATTACTCTCCCTCTCCCTCTCCACCGGCAGTCATGCATGAGTTCATCCACTCCTAGCTTCCTACGTCCTCCTCTCAATGACGCCAACTACCACCGTGAGTTAGCTCCTCCGCCTCCTATTGTG
Source organism: Dendrocalamus latiflorus (assembly GCA_017311315.1). Taxonomy (NCBI): domain Eukaryota; kingdom Viridiplantae; phylum Streptophyta; class Magnoliopsida; order Poales; family Poaceae; genus Dendrocalamus; species Dendrocalamus latiflorus. The sequence goes on from CM029656.1 coordinate 4,425,734, forward strand.
ACACCACGATTCACTGCTCAAGACACTCTTGTCGTAAGAGTGTCTTGTGCAGTGTCACCGTCGTGACACAAAGTTGATGCTACCGCCGCCTCTCTTTCATTGCTGGTGACATTCGGCCGCCATCCAATCCCCTCCCCTCTCTTGATTGCAGGCGTCAAGGACATCGCGCGCTGTATCCAGCTTCTACTATCTGGATCTCTGCTTCTTATGTATTATTGCCGTGTTAAAGAGTTGGGTTCGTAGGATTAGAAGATGTGTTCTTGCCATGTTCTTGCTATGTTAGATGTGTAATCTGCTCATTATCTTATTATGCTGTAATAATGGATTCTAATCTTAATGAAAATGGAATGTGCTGTTGTGTTTGGCACTGTATTTGCTTGTTTTCAAAAGGCATAGCTAACATTATTTCTTGAGGGTAGCCAAAAAACAGAAAAAATTTTAGGTATAGAATGAACTATCACAAACGATTTGTGTAAACCGTCTATGAAGGATTATCATAGACGCTTCTATATACCAATCATCTGTGATACTCGGCAATCACAAACGGTTGGTAAATAGAACCGTTTGTGATGTGTGAGTATCACAGATAGTTTTTGGTTCGAGCAGTCTGTAATAATTTTCTTCACATACGGTTCTAGTTATAAATCGGCTGTGATAACCTCCGATTATTACTGACACATAAATTCAAGTGATTCAGAAAACCGTCTGTGATGACAGTTCCAAACCGTCTGTGATGACTCTTTTTGTAGTAGTCTCAGCTCATCAATAATAGGCAGTGTGTAGTGGTTTTTGACAGTGATTACATTGAGATGCCGATAATCTACACAGAACCTCTATGTCTTGTCCTTCTTTGGCACAAGCGGGACGGGGATGCGAAGGGGCTAGTACTCGGCTAGATCACTCCCTGAGACAACATTTCCTTAACTTGCTTCTCAATTTCATCCTTCTGCTGTTCTGCATTTGGACAAAGCAACTAATTTTCAGTTCGGTGCTGCAGTGGTGGGCGAAGGCAGGTCAGTTTAGGCAAACCCCAGAGGTCGAGGATGCTTCGCAGAGTTGAGGTGCACAATCGGCTGAGGAAGGCTGCTCAGGCCAGTGCAGCGTCTGATATCCACCCTTCGTAGCGCGCGGAGTTCCCCTACCCAGTCCGGGAGTATCTGAAGAGAAGCACAGTTCCAGATCTTCAATTGCTGGATGGAGGCAAGCTTCTCCATAGTCTCTTCTGGCAATTGTATCAGATCATCGCAAGAGGAAATTTCCAACGACTGAAGTGAGATGTCGCAACAGCCCCCATGTGGATGACGGCACCATTATTACGTCAAGTCTCAGTAGCTCAAGGACTTGCCTAGAAGAGGGCAACGTGGCCCCATTGCTGGTGGTGGCAGAGCAGTAGTCTGTTGTTAGTGGATCAAGCAGGTCAGGATTACCAGGAGAAAGCAGCCACACAATTAAAGTTCTCAGATACTAATCATAAAAATGAACCGTACGTATGGTCTGATCATTAAACTTATGTTTCAAAGAATAGATCATTGAACTGGGGATGATTAGGTTGATAGTACAGATTGCAAATAATGGGAAGAAGCCAACCATAGTTCGTCGCATCTTCAACCCCTAGATATAAAGTCTGCTCGATCTATTTATCTGGAACGTTCTTTAGAGGAGTCCAGTTGTGTCATGTTAACAACAGGAGTTCGGTGCTGCTTATGAAATCGAACTTAGCCCGTTTGTTTCAGTTTTAGCTTCTAGCTTATTTTTTACTATTTATAAATTTTATCTTTTTCTGAATTTTTGACTTTTTTTTAGATTTTTTGCCGGTTCTTTTTTTCCCGTATCCGTCTGCGTTGTCCGTGATGAGCTAATATTTTTTTTCTATTTTTAAAATTTTAAATTTAATTATGTCAAATAAGCCACCTTTAGCTACAGTAAAATTTCAACCGCTACACTGCAATTTCAGTCATAAGTCACAGTTTTTCAGCCCAACCGAGCGAGGCATAGTGTTCGGCTTCGGCACAAATGCAGTTCACTTTCAGTGTTTTGTTGTACATTGCCTATGCGTTCTTTTGCGTTTTATGAAGAAAGTAACATGTGTAGAACTTTAAATTATTCACAGCAACTCTAATTTGTTCTTGAACAACCTATTCTTAAATGACTTGCATATAAATCTCTAGATGATTAATTAGATTTAGTATATGCAAATTTTATTATATGCCAAACTAATTTCGGCTGGCATAATACATTACTACCTTGTGTTCCGGGGCTGATGTTAATAAAGTTTATTTTCACGACGTGTCTTTTATATCTACCAACATACTCGCTCACCCTTTTTATCTAGCATACTCACTCACCCTTTTTATCTAGCATACTCACTCACCCTTTTTATCTAACAAAAACGGCATAATTGATTCATGTGTATTCTGCCTACTATGTGTCTTACATCATAAGCCGAGAAGATCAAATTCGAATGAAGTCTTGTAGCAGAAACGACACATAGTGGGGAGGGCTCTTAGGATATGCCTACAGACAATCGACTAGAGTGTGCGATCTAGTATTCGGCGTTGTCTTCATCTTTCGAGTAGATTATTCATAGAGCACTGAATTTATATAGTTAAGTAACAATAAGTATAAAAGTATTCAGCAAATTCTTATAGTATCTCATTTACCTTCGTATTCAGCCCAAATTTCTCATGGTCAATTGATCAACACTATTTTTCAATGTTTATTTGTCCAATTCGATGGCCCACCAAGTACAGCAGCTGCATTCATTAAGAAATACTGTAACCGTACTAGTAACAAATTATATATTTCCTTCACATATGAACATGCATGTTTCCATTGAACTATTAGTTAAATCTATAACATTTTACCGTCCCTAAATATTTATATAATACTACACCTCGTACGTACGGTTAAATTTAGCGTTAGAGAGGGTATTTTGTGCAACTTACCGAACGACACTTTGGTTTTAGTTAAAAATAATTAAGTTATATATTTGAGAAGTAACTATAGTGTGATATTTACCAAATTGATTTTAGGCGCAAAGAAACATAAGACTTTTTATCTTGGCTAAGTCTTGCATGTAGATATATACATATACACTTACATTCTGATATAAAGACTTGCTAAATACTTTTATATTCATGATTGCTTAACTACATGAATTTAGCGTTCAAGAAATGATCTACCGGTGAATATTTGTCACCATCCATTGAAGGATAAAGACGACGCTGAATACTAGGTCGTGCATCCTAGTCGATTTTCTCTAGGTATATCTTGAGGGTCTCCCACACTATGTCCTTTTCCGCTATGTGTATTCTGCTCGTTTCCCTCAAGAAATTTTTTAGAACCAAAGAGCAGGCGTATTCTTTTCAGCTTCTTTTCAGCTTTTCTATAGTAACTAGCTTTCAAACAGAGTATCCTTTCAAGGAGGGGCCTACAAGTAGGGATGCAAACGGATCGAATATGGACGGATAATATATCTACTGTATTTGTTTTTATATTTTTTTCTTGAATAAGAATACAAATACGGATACCTCGGATACGAATACAACTACGAATAATATTGAATACAAATATAGAGCGAATACAAATCGAAATGAATATGATCATGAATATTTATCGGAACATAAAAACCCCTTAAACTATACATCCAAAATCAATGAAAACACATAAATAGTTTATTTTGTCAAAACATTTATGAAATCTAAATAAGCATAAGTATTTTTATCCACAATAGTCATACCATTGTACAGATTTTAAATCTTCAAATGGCAGTTAATTTTTTCTAAAGTCCTACATAATTCTTAATGGATTTCTACCATTTACATGTGACTAATAAATTAATTAAGTATTTAAATTTGCATCAAAATGATTTAAACGGCAGTACATCAATTTAATCAGTACAAATTTTAATCTACCAACAATACTAAATTTATTTTTTAATAAACATAAATATTTGCTAGTGGTGTTTGTATTTTAATATGACTAGTGAACCTAATGCCTAATGGTATTGGAGGATTATGGCTTGGTTGGGCTGGTGACAGGGGAGATGAGAGAGGCTGGATTGGGCTGGGCAATATTGAGCTGAAATCCCGGATATCCAATTCCGTATTATCCGGATAATCTGTATTCGTATCCATATTCATCGGATATCAGGCCTATTGTATCCGTATTCGTTTCCGACAAAAAAAATCCATTTTTTCCCGATCCGAGAATTATCCGAAGAAAATCTGATCCAACACAATCCGTATTCGTTTTCATCCAGATCGGTTGGAAACTATACGATCCATTTTCACCCCTACCTACAAGTTGATTGTAGTACACACTGTAACGACTTCATATATATCGGCCAAAACCATGAGTAAGTTTTTCTTACTCTGTACTCTCTCACGAACAGCTCAAAAACCATAAGCCGCAGCCATAAGTCATAAGCCGCAGTCTAAAAAAAGCAGGCCTAGCATCACGTCCACTCCGGATTGTACTTCCCTACAGAAATCGCCCCTTAATTTTGAGATCTTTGTGTGATTTATCCTCCCACTTTATCTTACTTTATGATGATGATGCACTTGTTCTTTTTGCCTTTGGTTTATGTCTTTTAACTATAGCTTATGCATTTTGGGCTGTTTGTGAGAGAGAATATGGAGTAACATAAATTTGCATGTAGTTTTGACCGATATAAATGAAGTCATTATAGTGTGTATTACAATTAATTTATAGACCTTACCTTAAAAAGACACTCTATTTGAAAAGCTAATTACTGTAGGAAAGCCAAACAGCAGCTTTTAGAAGCTGAAAAGAAGAGGCTGATATCTGACATGGCGGTGCAATACCTATTTTGATCCATGGAAAAGGAGTTGCGCTATGTGTCTTTGTAGGATGCTTATTGATCCATTTTACTCCACAGTGTGGAATTGACAAGTGAGCTGCAAAATTTGGGTTGCGATTACTCTGACAGTGTGTGCTCCGATCAATTTGAGCTGATGAGTGTAACGCCCCTGTTTTTGGGAACAGGGCCATCGTGCGTCTCGCAATAGCCCAAGAGTTTAGTTGTAGGTAGAAAGAGTATCATGCCTACTCACGAACATTTCAAAAGGGTTAATTTGATTAAAATAAGACCTAACGGTTAACATTAACAGTTTTAAGGGTGTCTAAGCTTAAAACTTAACTTACATTCAGAAAATCCAAAGAAAATTTCCAAAGGAACGATTGAGTGCGGTCGTAACTCTAGCATAAAATCTTGAAGTATTTTTTCTTCTTCTAATCTTTGTTTTGGTGAAAATGAAGTAAGATCGAGTATAATCAACCATACTCAACAAGTCATATGGAGAAATACTATATAACTACTAGCTAGGATTTTGAAGAGATGGGAATATAGTGGTTTATTAAAGTATTTGTGGATGCAATTTCATTTATAAATATTTTTGAGCATAAAATGCAAATCATATATTCTTAAGGAATTTAGGGTTTCAAAAACATGATTACCAAATTTCAACACTTTCAAATCATTTTCAAATCTACTTATACCTTGCTGCTGGAATCATCCATTAAACACATCTTAATTTACCGGAAGCACGGCGTATTCGAATACTAATTATAAATGACTCTGCAGAGTTGTCCATTTTTACCCACAAGATTCCTTAACCCTCATGACTGAGTTGAGAAAATAAGGTGTTTCATTGCTCATCTCCTTATGTAGCCTCTACCTAGTAAGTTCTGTACCTAACAAATTCGGGTGGCCCATGGCCCCGCCCGATTTGGAGCGAACCTACTGTTGTTAAGTATGGTTTTACCATTTTCATACCACGTATCTTCGCTCCCTCCATTCTTGTAGATATTCAATCGAGTTGAGTAACTACTACACCAGGTTTGACGAATCAACGCTTATGGTTGAGTGATCACTATGTTCTTTACTCAGCATAAGGTTCTAGTCCTTATTTTTCATTGAGGCTACTTCCATCCACAGTCCATATCCCGAGTGCTCTATGGCACTGCTACCCCTTCAGTCCAAGCCTCCTCCTTAGGGTAAAGTCATGGAACCCTTCCATTTAGTGGCTTCCGACGATGTCTCCTTACCCTAGAACCTCTTTCAAAATTCTACAAACAATGTACCTTATCTCTTATGAAATAATTAAGTTCCTAATCTAAGATGATTATTTAAGTAGTACTTTTAATAATACTAAGCCTTTTCAAAGTGAATGTGGCCATCAAATTAAACTGGGCTTTTTCAGGTGGTAGGACTTAACTAAGTATCATGTCATTCTAAATAGTTATTTGTATATCAAATAACAGTGCGTAAATAAGATAATGAAAATACTGATAATTAAATAACTAAAGAAAATATAGATTCAATATGATAGAAAAATGTGACTTGCCATTTTGTCCATACTCTCTATTTTACTGTAGTCTTCAATTGTGTCAGTTCTTTAATTGCTCTCATAGCTCTTCTATTGACCAATTCGTTGGTTGCAAATACTAGCACAGAAAATGAATACAAATAAGTTTCTACTTTGTAGAATGCAAGTTGGGAATAAAATACAATAAAATAATGATTCATCTGTTGATTATGCATTTTAACTATGGCTCTTGTGATTGTAGCTAGATATTGCAACATATTGTATTTGTTATATAACTCTATTGCCCTTGAAAATATAGTTGTATTTGTAATTCAGTTGTAATAGATGTAATATCTATATATGGTTAATCTTTATAATTTGGATCCACCAAAATAAGTGGTGAAGATTTCCTTTTTTCCTCAATCAATGAGAGAATTTCTAGTACTTTTTTTTTTCTAATTTAAGGATTATTATGGGATGTTCTAGACCTCTAAAGCAAAGGAGGTACCTTGAATATTTCAGTTATTTATAGATATATAGGCTGGTTTAACCATCCTCTCTCCCATAAATACAAGTTAAGATACAAACACTACTACAAAAGAGGTTATACTGGACGGGTACATCACAGACGGTTCATACGGAACCGTCTGTGTTTAAATTATCACAGACGGTTTATAGTAGCAACCGTCTGTGATATTTTCACAGACGGTTATTAACACAAACCGTGTGTGATAATTGAGACATGACAGACGGTTCGTGTTAATAACCATCTGTGAACTTTCACAGACGGTTCTTAATACGAACCGTCTGTGATAATCGATACAATACAGACAGTTCGTATTAAGAACCGTCTGTGATACGCACCAATCCCAGACGGTTGGTATTACGAACCGTCTGTAATATTGTGGACATCATAGACGGTTTGTATTAATAACTGTCTGTGTTATTAATACGAACTGTCTATGATATGTTGGTTTCACAGACCGTTTGTGGTTGGAACTGTCTGTGATAATCTGCGCTGTTAATTACTGGGCGTACTTGCTTGATGTCGACACAGATCTGTCTTCATTGCGCTGCATCGGTGGAGCAAGGCGGCTGGCTTTAGGGAGTTTGGGGTGAAAACAAATCGTCGTCTTCTTAGTAATCTGATCAGAGGTTAGTACTCAATTACTTTTAATAACTTATATGCATACATGTTTTTATAATTGAAGGAGATGATAGATAGGTTTTTGTTTAATTTAGATCTAGCTAGCTAGCTAGGTTTAGAAAGATAATGTTAGTTTGCTCAATTTTAGAATGGGTAAGTACTGGTACGTAGTTCACTAGCTTCAATATATTCTTGCTTAACATTATTATGTCATGAATACGTGGCTAGCTAGATATATACCTATGTAATATATATAGATGCATGTCATGTACGTGTAAGTATATATAGCTAGTCTGATTTGCTATGTAGTAGCGGTAATAATCATTTTTGATACACATTTGTTACTTGTGTAGCGTAGATGGACCGCTAGATGTACATTGTGAACCGTGTGAGTGAAAAGTACATTAATGGCGTGTCTGCTTTTGAAGAGAGGCCAAGCTGGATATGTTGAAGAAGGGGATGAAATATATGTACTGTCCATGCATTGATTGTGATAATCTCAAGATTAAATATAGGATATTTGTAGATTTCGGTGTGGAACCGAGAAATATAAGGTTTGGGTTGAGTACAGATGGAATGAATCCTTTTGGTAACATGAGTAGCCGACATAGCACTTGGCCCGTGACTCTGTGCATGTATTCCTAGCACCATTTGTGGAAGATCTTGCAATACTGTGGAACGAAGGGGTACATGTATGGGATGCGGACAAACAAGAAAATTTCACTCTACGCGCCATGTTGTTCTACACCATTAATTATTTTTCTGCCCTTGGTAACCTATCAGGGCTGAGTACAAAAGGAGCCAAAGCGTGTCCGCACTGCTTAGATTATACCGAGAGTGTGTGGTTGAACAACTCACGCAAAACTGTGTACATGTGTCACCGTAGGTTCCTTCCAAAGTATCACCCATACCGCAAGATGAAGAAACAATTTGACGGAAAAAAGAGGATGACTCAGTACCAAGGCCTTTTAGCGGGAAAGAGGTGTATGATATGGTTAAGGATATTGTAACATCCCAAAATTTCGTTCTCTGAAAAATTTAATTTCAAATTAATTAATTTAAAGTATTTGAACTTTATTTGGATTTATCTAAATTTTATTTCAAAATCTAAATCAAATTTAATCCTCAACCTCTTTACTCGGCCATCACGTGTCGTTCCTTGATTCAATCCATCCTCACCCCGGTTTAATCTCAGCCACTTGCCTTCACTTACCCCTTCGTTTTAATCCGGTGGCCCTGATTTCTCTTTCACCTCGTGGCATTCGTCCGACCGTCCACTTCTTCCTCCTTTCTCTTCCCTCTCGCCAACAGCCCAATCCCACCTGTCAGTGAATAAAACTCTTTTCCTGTTGAAAAATAATTCGGCCAGAAAATCAAAATCTCTGCTGACGTCACCCTAACATCATAAATTACTTTTCCATAGAACTATAATTCCTCTGAAAATCATTTCCCTTGATGATGTCATAATCGGATTTTTCAGTTCAAAAATAATTCCAGAAAATCAGTTTATTCTTTTTCTCTCCTTTTAAACTACCAAAATATCGTATTTCTTCATTTTAACTCCGAATGAGCCCATTCAAATTTCTAAACTCATCAAAAATTCCAATCTATCCATTTCTATCCTCTTTTCAAATTTTTGGAATTTTCGAATTTATTTGAATTAAATTAAAGCTTAGAAAGTAAAAATATTTTAAATGGCTAAAATATACCTCAAATAAATCCGAAATTATTTTATTTAGTCTTTTCGTTTTCCAAGGATTGTTATAGAATTTTTCTGAATTTTTCGATTTTATTTTATTTTTTTTCTTTAAAAAAAATATTATTTTATTATTATTTTCTCTCTCCTCACTGTTCATCATCTTGCACCGTTCGAAAGATTCTCCAGAGAGCAGCACGCGCGAGCGCCATGACCCATTCTTCAAGCTTCAATAACTTTTGAATTTCTCAACGGTTTTTAGTAAAATAAATTGCATTCATCTCCTCTCATCAAACTCTTTCAATTCCCTACCGTTTTCCCCTCATTCATGAGCCGTTTCGCGAGAAATTAACCCATGCCATTGATGGACATGGTCTCTCGATCTCGCATCTCGGACCTTCTCCGCCCCTATAAAAGGGAGCACCGTGAGCCCCTCCTCATCCTCACTCAACCCCGAAAATATCAAGTCCCCACTCCTCTTCTTTTGGGCGCAATCGGAGTTTTTCTTTTGTGTTCCAAGCGGCGTTCTTCGGCTTATTGCGCCTCGTCCGGTGGAGCCCCGCCACTTTTGAGCACATCCCCGGATTCGCCTCGTCGCGTTCTACGCGGTGCTCACCTCGTCTTCGCCGGAACTTCGCCGGAGCACCGTCGCCACCGTGGGCCATAGCGCGTCGTCGTTCCTCGCATCGCCACCGGCCGTCCGTGCATGCCCGACCAAAACCAAGGTGAGCATCACGTTCCCCATGCTCTACTCTTCGTTTCGCCGCAAACCCCACATGCTAACTCCTCTCCGTTTGCCCGGAACGCCGATGTCAACCCGACGGTCGCACAATGTCTTCTCCACCGTGTTCCGCCACCATCCGATGTCCTTTGGCCGAGCCGTTTGCACCGTTGAGTTTGCCTCGACGCGTTCTACGTCGTGCTTCCATCGCCATCACCTAAATATTCCCCGAGTCCTCGTCGACCTTGTCAGGCCCAGACACTAAAACTGTACCTTGCGCGTACACCCCTTTTTGGTAAGCGCTTTGATTTTTGTTCGCGTCATATTGTGTCCTAGCCTCTAAGAAATTTTTCTACCATTTTGTTTAATTTTTCGTGGAGCCAATTGTCAGGAATTGAGCTTTCCGTGAAAATGGCCGTTTGTGACTCCCGACGTCGATTCGTCGCCTCCGGTAAGCATTAGCCCATGCCGTAATTTTTCTTAGACTTGCCTCACCACGTTCTAAGCCATGCTTCCTTCCGTTTCCCCAAAAAAGCCTCCACAAATTTTCACTTCCGACACCTCGCCATGGCCACCAATAGCATCTCGTGTCCCCATCTATCCGGCGATGTTTTCCCCAATCCGTTCGCGTCATATCGTGCCAAACCATCCCAGGTAGCTACCTTTCAAATGGTTTTGGATTCGCTCTACCGAGCACCAAGATATCAAATTTTTCCTGTTTCTCCACTGTCGTCATTCAAACGTCGACTGTATCGTCTCCGATTAATTTTCAGCTTAGCCAATAATTTTCCTAACTTCACCATGCCATGTACTACCCCACACTCATCTTACATCTCCACGTTCCATACCCGGTACTATCTCTCCAACCTGCTGTTGTCGCTACCGTGCAGTCGGTGCCGTTTTTCACTGACTGCCGGTGATTGCCGCCGTTCCTCATCGCCGTACCCATGTCACCACCTTCGCCTCATTGCCAGCATTCCATTTTGCCCATTCGTCAGCCACCTTGTAGCCAATCGACACCGTACTATTCAAAAAGTAATCCTCGTATTTTGTTATCATTTCATGTGATGTCCAAAACTTCCAGATATTGGATCTCTCTCATACGAACTCCGAATCTGTTGATTCTTTCTCCTAAATTCATCTAAAATCATAATCTATCCGTCAATATATATTTTATAATTTTTGGATTTTAATTGGGTTTTATTTGAATTTATTTTGTTTGGTTCTTCGCGTGTAGACTACGACTAATCCGAAGAGTATAATTTCGGCAAACCTCAGCAAAACTTCAAAGCAAGGCAAGTCTCCTTTGATCATCTTGAACCTATGATTTCGAAATGTTTTAATTATTTTAAATTATGTGCATTGCTATTTATATAAAATATTAGTTCAAATCTTAAGGGTTAGTTAAACCAACCTTGTTATACCCTCCATTGAAATTGAATGCCATGTACCTTTGTCACCCTAGAATTTCATTTGTCTCAATAATGAGATTATTACTGAATCTTGGTGAATAGTGGAATGGTAGTATAATGCTTAGTCTCGCTATTTAATACCTTTGAAATCTTGAAAATGGGAAATTATGAATTATTGTAATATCCTTGTTTTTATAAAGTTAGTGGTAATTGGAGTTGCCACTGTTCTTTTAAAATAAACTAAAATGTGAAAATTGGTTTAGATTAGGGTGGATGGTTAGTTTGGATTGGTGCAGGAAGCACGAGATCTTGTAAAGTGTATGTTCCACCCTAGTCAATTAAGGACCGACGCTTGTGTTTGTCCAGACTGAGCATTAACCGTACAACCACAAGTCTATATGGGTACGACCTAGCTGACTAACTTACGATAGTCTAGTTTAGGTGCCACCAGTGGAAAGTGGATGCCAGGGATGGACTGGTTATTCACAGTGAGGGACAGGGATTTACTGTACTCATATGGCGCAAGAGGGGGCTTCGGTTCGGGCGGTTAGCCTACCTGCGGTGAAACCTCAGCGGGTGGTATCTAGCTAGATTAGAGTAAGGTAAAGGCTTTGTGATATTTTATCTGGGTCTCATGCCAAAGGAAGCATGTTGACTTTTAGGATAATTTATCTCTTGTGGGTAAAGTTGTACAACCTCTGCAGAGTGTAAAACTATTCGAATAGCCGTGCCCACGGTCAAGGGCGGGCAAAGAATGCATTCACATGGTAGATTTCTGGTTTTGGTTTTAAAAACAAAAGATTTGTATTCCGGGAGTGGAGGGAACTCTCGGAAGGGTATCCTGGCGGTTGGAGCCAGAGAGGGTGGATTTAACCCGCAGTATTAAACTTGTTCAAGTTGTTAGCTAGTGTTGGTAGATGGAACCTTCACTAGAAAGTTAATGATAGTTTCTGCTAAAACATTTACTTTATTAAATTGATGCCTTCGAAAAATAATTAGTAGTAATTGAATTTAAAATATTGCTTTGTGCAAAAGAACCATATAGCCTTCCTTTGTCAAGCCTTGCATCTATTGCATTTTTCCCAAGACTTGCGGAGTACTTTATGTACTCACGCGTTGCTCTCAAAAATAAATCTCAGAAGAATACGAAGCTCAAGAAGGAGACTACGACTACTTCGCGTGTAGATTTGACGAAGGATTTCCGGAGTACTAGGTCGCGCTTCCCCAGTCAATTGCCTGTGGCGTATTGATGGGTCATCGCTGGATTTATCTTCTGCTTCCGCTGTGTTTTGTGTGTGTGTGAGGTCTTGAAACCTCAGTTGTAATAATAAGACCTTTCGGTCTGTACTCTCAATTATTGTAATAAAGCGTTGTTGGTTATGTAATCATTTCTGTTTGACTGTGTGCACTAGCTTTGATCTGGGACTAGTGCTGTAATACACAGAGGGTCCGGGTTCGGAAATCCGGGGTCCCGACAGAGGTGGTATCAGAGCCAATTTGACTGTAGGACGTGACCTAGTTAGAATGGTCGTTATTAGAAAAACTTCAAAATTTATTTTATAAAATAAAAATTTAATAATATGCTATCCTTGTCTTTTCTTGTCTTTCTATCCTTACCTTCGTCATGGTATTTTTCCTTATCTACTGGTTATTGACGTTTTGGAATTGTAATTGTATCCCCTTTCCTCTGTAAATTCTATAGATGGATCGATAAGGTTGCGTCTGAGAAGCACCTGAAGAAGCTCGTCATCATGAAGGAGCAAGGACTAGCTCTTTAGTTGTAATACCCAAGTAAAGTCTTACGATTTTAGAACGCTTATATATTACTTGCTTGTGTATTAGGTGGATTGTACCAAGTCTTGTATACTTGTAGTACAGCCATCCTTAAAGACTATTTTGATTTCAAGTTAAGTTTCTTCTAAGTTGTTGCTTGCTTCTTTCTTGTGTGTTTGTTCGGGATGTTGTTTAGTTGTTCCCCTGATCTCTTATCTGTGCTACTTCCCTCTTATCTTTTGCTAACCCCAGTTACCGCAATAGTACAAGCTCCAATTCTTTCACCGAAGTCCAAGTTTGGAGAATCCTTGGAGACCTAGAGTATATGGAAGACAACAAATTTATGGAAAGTACTCTTGTCGGGAAAGCCGTGATAATTAGTGCATGTCAAGTTAGGTAATTTGGAGAATTGTTGCTAGAGTGATATATTTTGGATTTATAATTGACAAGATTGAATAATACTCGAGAAGATTGAGATAAAAGGGTATATTTGTGGATACCAATTGATTATAAATAAATCTAAAAAGTGTCATCTTTGTGGATTGACTAGAGATTAAATATAAAGTTGAGCTTGGGAAAGCTAATTAGATCATGGGAAGAGTCTAAACTTTACCTTGGATTTATTATCTAGGATTGAAAGGAGCAACACAAGATTTTTGTTGAAGGGATTATTTGTGATCATTGGAGAATTAGTATTAAGAGATTGATCCAGTAAAGGGAGAGATTAAAAGATTAAGAAGTTGAATTATCACAAACAATTCATGATATCAATTTTGGGTGATTTTGGTTGAATCATGAAGAGTAGATGAATTTTGTGGAGTTAATTGATTAACAGAGTTTGGTGGACCTATTGATGATGAGTGGATACTAGTGGAATTCCAGAAGATATACACTTAGATATCTTGGTGGATTAATTTTATCATTGCAAAGTGGACTTTGATATGTCAATTTGAATTTGGTGGATTTAGTAGATCATTGCTAGGTAATTGGATTTTAACTAATGGGATTAACTAGATTATTTAAGGATGTTAAAATGGATAACCTGAAGGATTTAAATTAATTATGGGAGATAGATTGTCCTATAAGAATTAGTTGAGAGATTGTCTGATAAGAATTAATTGAGGTATTTGAGATCATTCAAATTTGGTGGAACCAAAATGATGATTATGAAGAGAATGATGTTGGTGGATTAATGAATATTAAATTATGGCTTAGATGATCTTAAAATTGATTGATGATTACTAAAAGGTTGGATTAATTTTATATTATTTGATCAGAGTCATGGATCTGTTGGATTAGATAATGATCATAAAATAATTGGTGGAAATCACAAACTACAATGTTATTGGATTCTTGTTGGAAAAATTCTATGGTTTGACGTCGATTCAAATTAGAGCAGAGAGTAAATGTTAATGAGATTACTTGTCGAAATCAATAAGGTGTATTTGTGGTATATGATTTTGGAATCAATAATTTTTGAAGAGTTGAAATAATCATGTCCTTCTCGGATGAACACTTGTGGAAGTTAAGCCCTTTTGGTGGAATACTGAATTAATCGATATGATAAGGGCAATTGAAGTTAACCCAAAGCTTGCAGGCGACTAAGGATGTACCAATCCGATTTGTTGTTGTCTTCCATATTTCTCAGTTAAAGGAATCCTTCAGAGCATCGAACAACAACATAGAATCATGAAGGAAGCTGAACGCTGCACAAGAAGCATCACCATAAAGTTCCACAAAGTACAGTAGAGCAACCATTCGAAGTCAAGCAACTTGGGAGCGTGAAGAGGACCTAAGAGCCGAGTTTTCCTCTCCTTTCGTTTTCCTAGTCCGTCCGAATCTCGGGGACGAGATTCTTTCTAAGGGGGGTAGGTTTGTAACATCCCAAAATTTCGTTCTCTGAAAAATTTAATTTCAAATTAATTAATTTAAAGTATTTGAACTTTATTTGGATTTATCTAAATTTTATTTCAAAATCTAAATCAAATTTAATCCTCAACCTCTTTACTCGGCCATCACGTGTCGTTCCTTGATTCAATCCATCCTCACCCCGGTTTAATCTCAGCCACTTGCCTTCACTTACCCCTTCGTTTTAATCCGGTGGCCCTGATTTCTCTTTCACCTCGTGGCATTCGTCCGACCGTCCACTTCTTCCTCCTTTCTCTTCCCTCTCGCCAACAGCCCAATCCCACCTGTCAGTGAATAAAACTCTTTTCCTGTTGAAAAATAATTCGGCCAGAAAATCAAAATCTCTGCTGACGTCACCCTAACATCATAAATTACTTTTCCATAGAACTATAATTCCTCTGAAAATCATTTCCCTTGATGATGTCATAATCGGATTTTTCAGTTCAAAAATAATTCCAGAAAATCAGTTTATTCTTTTTCTCTCCTTTTAAACTACCAAAATATCGTATTTCTTCATTTTAACTCCGAATGAGCCCATTCAAATTTCTAAACTCATCAAAAATTCCAATCTATCCATTTCTATCCTCTTTTCAAATTTTTGGAATTTTCGAATTTATTTGAATTAAATTAAAGCTTAGAAAGTAAAAATATTTTAAATGGCTAAAATATACCTCAAATAAATCCGAAATTATTTTATTTAGTCTTTTCGTTTTCCAAGGATTGTTATAGAATTTTTCTGAATTTTTCGATTTTATTTTATTTTTTTTCTTTAAAAAAAATATTATTTTATTATTATTTTCTCTCTCCTCACTATTCATCATCTTGCACCGTTCGAAAGATTCTCCAGAGAGCAGCACGCGCGAGCGCCATGACCCATTCTTCAAGCTTCAATAACTTTTGAATTTCTCAACGGTTTTTAGTAAAATAAATTGCATTCATCTCCTCTCATCAAACTCTTTCAATTCCCTACCGTTTTCCCCTCATTCATGAGCCGTTTCGCGAGAAATTAACCCATGCCATTGATGGACATGGTCTCTCGATCTCGCATCTCGGACCTTCTCCGCCCCTATAAAAGGGAGCACCGTAAGCCCCTCCTCATCCTCACTCAACCCCGAAAATATCAAGTCCCCACTCCTCTTCTTTTGGGCGCAATCGGAGTTTTTCTTTTGTGTTCCAAGCGGCGTTCTTCGGCTTATTGCGCCTCGTCCGGTGGAGCCCCGCCACTTTTGAGCACATCCCCGGATTCGCCTCGTCGCGTTCTACGCGGTGCTCACCTCGTCTTCGCCGGAACTTCGCCGGAGCACCGTCGCCACCGTGGGCCATAGCGCGTCGTCGTTCCTCGCATCGCCACCGGCCGTCCGTGCATGCCCGACCAAAACCAAGGTGAGCATCACGTTCCCCACGCTCTACTCTTCGTTTCGCCGCAAACCCCACATGCTAACTCCTCTCCGTTTGCCCGGAACGCCGATGTCAACCCGACGGTCGCACAATGTCTTCTCCACCGTGTTCCGCCACCATCCGATGTCCTTTGGCCGAGCCGTTTGCACCGTTGAGTTTGCCTCGACGCGTTCTACGTCGTGCTTCCATCGCCATCACCTAAATATTCCCCGAGTCCTCGTCGACCTTGTCAGGCCCAGACACTAAAACTGTACCTTGCGCGTACACCCCTTTTTGGTAAGCGCTTTGATTTTTGTTCGCGTCATATTGTGTCCTAGCCTCTAAGAAATTTTTCTACCATTTTGTTTAATTTTTCGTGGAGCCAATTGTCAGGAATTGAGCTTTCCGTGAAAATGGCCGTTTGTGACTCCCGACGTCGATTCGTCGCCTCCGGTAAGCATTAGCCCATGCCGTAATTTTTCTTAGACTTGCCTCACCACGTTCTAAGCCATGCTTCCTTCCGTTTCCCCAAAAAAGCCTCCACAAATTTTCACTTCCGACACCTCGCCATGGCCACCAATAGCATCTCGTGTCCCCATCTATCCGGCGATGTTTTCCCCAATCCGTTCGCGTCATATCGTGCCAAACCATCCCAGGTAGCTACCTTTCAAATGGTTTTGGATTCGCTCTACCGAGCACCAAGATATCAAATTTTTCCTGTTTCTCCACTGTCGTCATTCAAACGTCGACTGTATCGTCTCCGATTAATTTTCAGCTTAGCCAATAATTTTCCTAACTTCACCATGCCATGTACTACCCCACACTCATCTTACATCTCCACGTTCCATACCCGGTACTATCTCTCCAACCTGCTGTTGTCGCTACCGTGCAGTCGGTGCCGTTTTTCACTGACTGCCGGTGATTGCCGCCGTTCCTCATCGCCGTACCCATGTCACCACCTTCGCCTCATTGCCAGCATTCCATTTTGCCCATTCGTCAGCCACCTTGTAGCCAATCGACACCGTACTATTCAAAAAGTAATCCTCGTATTTTGTTATCATTTCATGTGATGTCCAAAACTTCCAGATATTGGATCTCTCTCATACGAACTCCGAATCTGTTGATTCTTTCTCCTAAATTCATCTAAAATCATAATCTATCCGTCAATATATATTTTATAATTTTTGGATTTTAATTGGGTTTTATTTGAATTTATTTTGTTTGGTTCTTCGCGTGTAGACTACGACTAATCCGAAGAGTATAATTTCGGCAAACCTCAGCAAAACTTCAAAGCAAGGCAAGTCTCCTTTGATCATCTTGAACCTATGATTTCGAAATGTTTTAATTATTTTAAATTATGTGCATTGCTATTTATATAAAATATTAGTTCAAATCTTAAGGGTTAGTTAAACCAACCTTGTTATACCCTCCATTGAAATTGAATGCCATGTACCTTTGTCACCCTAGAATTTCATTTGTCTCAATAATGAGATTATTACTGAATCTTGGTGAATAGTGGAATGGTAGTATAATGCTTAGTCTCGCTATTTAATACCTTTGAAATCTTGAAAATGGGAAATTATGAATTATTGTAATATCCTTGTTTTTATAAAGTTAGTGGTAATTGGAGTTGCCACTGTTCTTTTAAAATAAACTAAAATGTGAAAATTGGTTTAGATTAGGGTGGATGGTTAGTTTGGATTGGTGCAGGAAGCACGAGATCTTGTAAAGTGTATGTTCCACCCTAGTCAATTAAGGACCGACGCTTGTGTTTGTCCAGACTGAGCATTAACCGTACAACCACAAGTCTATATGGGTACGACCTAGCTGACTAACTTACGATAGTCTAGTTTAGGTGCCACCAGTGGAAAGTGGATGCCAGGGATGGACTGGTTATTCACAGTGAGGGACAGGGATTTACTGTACTCATATGGCGCAAGAGGGGGCTTCGGTTCGGGCGGTTAGCCTACCTGCGGTGAAACCTCAGCGGGTGGTATCTAGCTAGATTAGAGTAAGGTAAAGGCTTTGTGATATTTTATCTGGGTCTCATGCCAAAGGAAGCATGTTGACTTTTAGGATAATTTATCTCTTGTGGGTAAAGTTGTACAACCTCTGCAGAGTGTAAAACTATTCGAATAGCCGTGCCCACGGTCAAGGGCGGGCAAAGAATGCATTCACATGGTAGATTTCTGGTTTTGGTTTTAAAAACAAAAGATTTGTATTCCGGGAGTGGAGGGAACTCTCGGAAGGGTATCCTGGCGGTTGGAGCCAGAGAGGGTGGATTTAACCCGCAGTATTAAACTTGTTCAAGTTGTTAGCTAGTGTTGGTAGATGGAACCTTCACTAGAAAGTTAATGATAGTTTCTGCTAAAACATTTACTTTATTAAATTGATGCCTTCGAAAAATAATTAGTAGTAATTGAATTTAAAATATTGCTTTGTGCAAAAGAACCATATAGCCTTCCTTTGTCAAGCCTTGCATCTATTGCATTTTTCCCAAGACTTGCGGAGTACTTTATGTACTCACGCGTTGCTCTCAAAAATAAATCTCAGAAGAATACGAAGCTCAAGAAGGAGACTACGACTACTTCGCGTGTAGATTTGACGAAGGATTTCCGGAGTACTAGGTCGCGCTTCCCCAGTCAATTGCCTGTGGCGTATTGATGGGTCATCGCTGGATTTATCTTCTGCTTCCGCTGTGTTTTGTGTGTGTGTGAGGTCTTGAAACCTCAGTTGTAATAATAAGACCTTTCGGTCTGTACTCTCAATTATTGTAATAAAGCGTTGTTGGTTATGTAATCATTTCTGTTTGACTGTGTGCACTAGCTTTGATCTGGGACTAGTGCTGTAATACACAGAGGGTCCGGGTTCGGAAATCCGGGGTGCCGACAGATATCAACGTTGTGCTTGGACAGGGACGTAAATTGAGGAAGAACATGTGGAAAAAGAGGTCGATATTTTGGGACTTGCTTTATTGGGAGCACTTAGAAGTTCGCAATTGCATCGATGTCATGCATATAGAAAAGAATGTATGTGATAGTTTGATTGGTCTCTTACTGAATATTCCTGATAAAACAAAGGATGGTGTTAACGCAAGGCGTGACTTGGTCGCTATGAACATCAGGATCGAGTTAGCACTAATAGAGACCGATAAAGGCTAGACGTATCTTCCCCCAGCTTGCTACACTCTGTCTAAGTCCGAGAGAACTCAACTGTGCCAGTCCTTATATGGTGTGAAAGTTCCATCCAATCACTCCATCAGCATGAAGAAACTTGTTTCTATGGAACATTTGAAATTAATTGACATGAAGTCTCATAACTGTTATGTGCTAATGACACAAATGCTACCTGTTGCAATTAGAAGTATTTTGCCGAACAAGGTTCGAGTGAGAATCGTAAGGCTATGTTATTTCTTTAATGCAATTGCTCAAAAGGTTATTGATCCCGATGAACTAGATGCTTTGCAAACCGAGGTGGTGACAACTCTATGTCATCTAGAGATGTATTTCCCTCCATCATTTTTTGATATCATGGTCCATCTCATTGTCCACCTTGTGAAAGAGATAAAAATATGCGGCCCTGTGTTTCTACGTTATATGTACCCTTTCAAGAGGTACACGGGAATTCTCAAATCCTATGTACGCAATCGATCTCGACCGGAGGGTAGCATCATCGAAGGTTATACAACAGAAGAGGTCATTGAATTCTGCATCGGCTACATGGCTTAGGTCGAGCCGATAAGTGTACCTCTATCTTATCACGAGGGGAGGCTAGAGGGTATCGGGACTATCGGAAGGAAAGCAATAACTCCGGATCATAATACGTATGCTCAAACCCATTTCACAGTTTTACAACACATGACTTAAACAGCACAACGAAATGCTACATCAAGATAATGCAGGCCAGTTAGAAGTTTGGATCACGAGACAACACAACTGTCAGTTCAACAAATGGTTGAAGGCGCAATTGACGCAATTGACTAGGAGATCGTCAAGTGAAACACTACAATGGTTGGCAAAAGTGCTAAAATTTACAACTGTGACATGGCAAGGATACGACATTAATGGTTACACATTTTATACAATAGATCAAGATAGAAAGAGCACAGTGCAGAATTTAGGTGTCCGCATAGATGCCTATGATGCGCACGTCAGTACCGCTGGCCCAAGCTCGTACTACGGGCTTGTAGAGGAGATTTGGGAGCTTGACTACATAATTTTCAAGATTCCTCTATTTCGGTGCCGTTGGGTCCAACTCACACGGGGTGTAAAGGTCGACAAGTACGGCATCACTACCATGGATCTCGAATGTGTAGGATACAAAGACGAACCATTCGTATTCGCGAGTCAAGTTGTTCAAGTATTTTATGTAACTGACCTGGCAAATAAGAAACACCATGTAGTTCTTCAGGGAAAAAGAAGGATTGTCGGAGTTGAGAATGTTGTGGATGAGGAAGAGTACAATTAATTTGATGATTTTCCTCCATTCGGAGATGGCATCAGGCTCGAGGAAGAACATGGCGATGAAGCAAGCTATATGCGTGTCGATCATCGTGAAGGGCTTTATTTAAAATGAAATAGCCAAGTGTAATAAATGTAACTATATTCCATTGTAATTGTAAAATGACTCAGGAACTAAGAACTAGGTGTAGTGAACTATCACAGGCGTTTTATCGGAAGAAACCGTCTGTGAAATTCCAATATCACAGACGGTTCTATAAATAGAACCGTCTATGATATAACTTTAAGGAACCGTCTGTGATAATAAAGGAACCGTCTGTGATAGTTTCCCTATAAATATCCGCAGCTAGGTCTCCAGAGTCCTCACTCACGCACTCTCCACCACTTCTGCTAGGTTTTGCTCCAAATGCCGCCGTTCCCTCCCGACGCCGTCGCTCCCTCCCGACGCCGCCGCTGCCACCCGACGCTGACTCTCCCTCCCGAGGCCACCGCTCCCTCCCGACGTCGCTCCCTCCCGTCGCTGCTCCCTCCCGACGCATCGTGCCAGAGAAGTACTTATGATATATGCTTCACATGTTAGCTTTATGATATATGCTTTATTAGTACTTTATGATATATGCTTCTATGTTACCTTTATGATATATGCTTTATTAGTACTCTGAATAGATTGCTAAATTGTTTTATGACCTTTATTAGTACTTTATGATATATGCTTCACATGTTAGCTACAAGATTTAATTCTAAAGTTGAATATTCAAGCCTGAGCTCATAATTTTTACTATTACTCTCATTTGTCTATTTGTGGTCTGCCTGAATAGATTACTAAATTGTTTTATGACCTTTAATAGTACTCAATAGTTGGCTAAATTGTTACCTATAAGATCTATTTGGAATGGCACATTACTGTTCCAAAGGGACCTTGTATCAATAATATATGCCAAATAGACCTTCAAAGGGCATGAAGCTACCGATACACTCTAGTGTGTCCGGTTCAATGAATTGGATATACTGGAGTGTATCGTTTGCTTCATAGAACTTTGTTTAGACCCATAGCTCACTTTATTTAGTTTTTCTTAGAAGAGAGATGGTGTCCACACAGTCGTCATCGTCATCTAGGTCTCACGCTCCCAAGATTGGAATAACTAAGCGTGGCCGAGGAGTATCAAAAAGGCCAGAGGGCCGAATGACCATCACGGTGGTCTCTCCGGATGGGGGTCCCTCTGCAGCTGAAGAAAGCAGTGGCATCATTTCCGACTACCTGCGGGATAATTGGAAGGCAACGGGTCCCCATCACCATAGCAAGCTGGAAAGATTTGGCAAAAGATCACAAAATCAGCTATAGGAGGAAATTATAAATTCATTCGAGATCCCAGCAGAAGTATAGGGACTCGTGCAACGGCATGCGCTCCTCGCAATGGGAAAGTATGAAAGAATTTTAAGAGCACTCTTGTGACGCAATACGTGGCCAAGGATCTCACGCCCGTCATGAGGTATCCTTTCGTGTCGCCAGAAATGTGGGAGGCCTTTGTGCAGATGAAGACAATGACCGAATTTGAACAACAAAGTGTGGCGCACAAGGCTCTCTAGTCACAAAACACTCACCCTCATAGACTTGGCACCACTGGGTACGCAGGTAAAATCCCACAGTGAAGGATGCAGGACAAGGTCGCAATCCGATCGGAGGCCTCCTCACCATTTGCCGGGATCGCAAATGAGCGCGCTCGAAACTGGTTAAGAGTGAGGTCATCAACCACATCTTCGGGTGTCTCTTTCAAAAACCCCACAGATGAGGAAGTGTTCCAATGCCTGGTAAGATATGTTAAACTATATAGTTGTTAACACCTCTTGAACTTCATGGGTTCAAAAATAACATGATTACTTGCCTCTTGCAGCAATCATTGACTACCGAATTTTCTTGTGGCTCCTTTCAAGAATACAGGGAGAGAGATTTACTATCACATGCCTTGGGAAACAAGGAGCACCCAAGTCGCACACGAGGCTGGGGGTTTACGTATCTTGGAGGCATGGATTTCCATATTACTTCGAGACATATAGGACTAGGAAGAGATCCAAGGCGTACCGCAACGAACAAATAAAACATGAGCTTCGTGCTCAACTTGAGGAACAACTATCTGCCTCACTTTAAGAGCAGACTACCTTACTTCGAGGAGAGATAGATTCATTGAGGGAAGTACTGAGACAAGTCCGCAACCAATCACAACTCACCCCTACTACTGCGGTACCCAGTCCCCCTCTACGTCGCAATAGCTGCGCGTCCACACCATTTACTGAACATAGCGACGCTCACTTACCTATCGATGACATCCAGATAATGTACCTCTTTAGAATGCTACATAGATCTCTTTGGTGGACGCCTTAACTCATCTTGTGTCATTATGTAGGAGCCCATGCCTTGCATCCTCAAAGTCAGGCTTGTTGGCTCTATTCCCGTTGACGCTGGGCGGGGGATGGCATATCCATTGCTGTCAAGAATGCTGGTGCATAGTTTACAAGTAGAGACCGGTTTCATAACGGTTCAGGAGGACATGATTAATGATGTTTTTAAGACCGTCCCTCTTGAAAAGCCCCAAAAGAAGAGATTAAGACATTTGGGGATGTCGTCCACACATTCATTCAGTGGCCCAAGAGGGACATCGCCCTCGACTTGTCTGTGCCACGATCTCCACATCCAGTGGCCCAAGAGGGACATTGTAACACCCCAGCCAAACAATGACCTGGAATGCTACCCAACTAGAAGTAAAGCAATGTTAACTAATTGCATTATACAAAATTTCGGCAGAGCCTCCTTTGTTTATCTTTCTAAATCAGAGATTTCACAAGCAGTATCGATTATAATAGACAATCCTCAAGTAATAAGTTCAATGCTAAGCAAATAGATTAAAGATTACTATACCATTCATGGATATAATACCTAGAGAAAGACCATGAGCATCATAAATATTCTAAACTCTTATTACAATTAAAATCCAAGGGTAATAATCAAATGATACTTAAATAGTCCTTGTGTCTTTTATTTAATTTTTCTTCCTTTATTTCCATTATGGGTGGAACGTGCAAGTGCAACAAAACTAATCCTTCCTTTTCCCCATGCATGCCGACCTCATAACGGTACCTAAAAAAACAACAACAAGTGTGAGTCCAACGACTTAGCAAATATAATAGATAGTAACAAGAACATTCATGAACATCACTTCACACATTCATCCATCAACCATATGAATAAACCATGCTATGCAAGATGATCAAAAATCTCTTTATCTCTTTCTCTTTTGCATTTTACCGGTAATGCAAAGTGTGCATCCGTCGATGCACACCCATGCCTGTACCATCTGGTACAGGGACCAATTGCCCATACTCCACAAGTATGGGGACCTTTAGCCCGTCATGTCATCAACATGACGGGGAACTCAGCGCTTAGTCATCTCGTGACCAAGACTTCAATAGATCAACATGATGCATATGCGTGAATGTCTCAAATAAATAAATCTTGCATTCACATTATCCATGCACCAGAAATACTCATGAACATTGTAAATTGCAATCACCCATAAACAACACCAATACATCCTTACCATAACCATGAACATATATATATTCATATTATAGATCAAACACTGGCATTCCACACTATCAATTTTTAAATCATCATTATACTTGCCTTAACCGCGAGAAAACGGGAGACGTGCAGAAGGTGCCGCCTCTGGAATCCGTCCTCCACCTGAATAATAATTATAATATTTGCTAAGATAACAGTAGCGGACCTTTGCCCAAATAAAAACAATCACGAACTAATAAATTCGTCTAACTTGGTTCCAATTCCCAAATCCTACAGGTCATCCCGCCTACCTCTGTGGACAGTCAACTTCAAAAATTCATATCTATTGGTACAGGAGTCCTAATAGGGTTTTCTTAGACTTGCTGGAAAGATAATTAAATTATCTAACTAAACCTAGTTGGTGAGCCTCCCTGACTCAGCCATCGTCCACCCGCACCATTCAATTTTCTAGAACATCAATTTCACGTCGGGTCCTCTGGACAGAGCACTAAAAATGCCATAACTTCCAGCCCGAGTGTTCGAATCATGATTTCTTGACCTTCCTGGAAATCTACGACAATTATCTACAACTTTCTTAATATGGAGATCCTCTGATTCTCCCGTTTTCTAATCGCCCAATCCAATCTACCATAATCTGACAGAAGTCTCCCAATCTGCAGAACAGTCTTACAAGAAAAATCATAACTTCTGCTACAAAAGTCCGATCGACGTGTTCTAGCACTTCATGGAAATATAAAGACGTCCTATACAACTCTCTAGGAGAAGTCCAGATCTGATTTCCCACTAAACTATCCCAAAACAGCCGTCCAACAAAATCTGTCCTAGTAGTCCAGAATACCGACATTGAAACAACTAGTAAAAAATGCATCTAATTGGGGAACAACGGGGATTACCCTTGACGAACCGCTGTAGATTACGATGAATGCCCTACAAACTCCTCCTCTTCTCCTTTTCCCCTGTTTCCCTTCCTCCGGATCCAATCGCCTCACTGCGCTTGATCTCCCTTCTCCGTTCGACCGGCAGCCAAAGGAAGATTTTTCCCACCGGTAGAAGAGCTTCAATGGGGGAGGGAGAGGGGGAGGAACTGCTGGAGGGGCGCACAAGGGGCAGGGAGGGGCGGCGCAATGGGGGCAGGGAGGGGCGGCTAGGGTTGGAGGGGGGTGAGCGCCTCTCCCCCCCTCTTTGGCTGGTTTCGCCCCTGGGCCTTGGCCCAGGCCCAGGTTGCCCGGAAAATTCAGAAAACCCCCCAAACATTATTTTATTCTTTCCTTTAAGGTCCCCCCTCTCCAATTAAACAATTATTTCCCGAAAGACTTTTGGGATATTACAGACATCGCCCTGGACCTGTCACATCGGCTCCGGTGGCTCCACCTCCAGCTCCGGTTCCGAAGCTTGTTGCATCGGCTCCCGCCGAGATGCCACCGAAAACGTATAATAAGCGAGGCTCTAAGACTCACGCGAAGAAAATTAAGGCGTGTCCCGGGCCATGGAAGTTCATTCTAGGAGTGTCGTTGGTCCCCAAGTCACAATTACCCTGGCTTGGTTTGGTTTGCAATATATTGCATATCTGGTACATGCAGAGGTCCAACATGAAGCCAAACCGGCAGAGTGCATTCCCTCTGAGATATACGAAGGCGCATTTCCTCCACGACTCAGACTACTTCGTCGTGACATTCGAAGACTTATTCTTACTATTCAATCTCGACGAATTCGACGCCTCACTTCTACGATGCTGAACACTGTAAGTGTATTGTACAATGAAGTTCTACATTCACGTTATACCGATAAATGTCATTACTCTTTTCTTATGTATAGATACATGATCCAACAAGTCCGGCGATCACGACAACTGATGGGTTTCCTCAACCCATACTTGGTCTCCGAGCAAGCTAGCAACGAAAATGCATCCTTTGTGCAAGATTACATAACGAGGGGATTGATTGCTCACAACGACAAGGAGTACGTCATGGTACCCTTCAACCAAGGGTAAGTGTTTCACTAGTTGCCACACATGTTTCATTTGTACTTTTACATGCAGCATGAACTTAGGATTAATCACTATGGCGACACACATGACTAGGCATCACCCGATTTTGATTGTGATTGTACCAAAGTGGAGCAAGGTAATATACCTTGATTCCCTACATAGGAGCAACTATGACTTCAGTCGTGTGCAAGAAGTAATTAACAGGTAAACTCATTTCCTCCATACATAACTCTCTTGTAATATTTCCTTCATTTGCAATGGCCGAGACTAACTTTTTTGAATCACATAGGTCGTTTACCGTTTATGTTGACCTAGGAGGGAGACACAACAAATCCAGTGACACGCTGTGACACAACACGCGATTTTCGGTACCCGCTACAACACAACAATCCTATATCACACATTGTTATAATGCTTCTAGAATTGAAACTACCTATGTATGTAATTCTATTTTTGCAGTGCCACCAGCAGCTACAGGGCAACATATGTGGATTCTACGTTTGCCACCATATGAAGGAAATCATGGACACCAAGATGAATGATCCAGAGGTTTGTGGACCTTCCAATAATTATTATTTTCTTATTATATATGTGTATATATATATACACAAACATACTAATTAATGACTTAACATTAGTCCTAGCGATAGCGGGTGGACTTCGATGAAAGTGCATATGATCTTGACAAACTCGTCGAAATTCGTGGACACCTCTCTGAATTCTTGCTATTAGAGGTCATAAAAAAGACTGGAGAGTTTCACCCCGGCAATGGTGATAATTAGATGTTGAAACATTGGATTCAATTGTACAAATCACTCGATTGTGTTTAATCAAACAATTCTAATTCATTTGTCAGATCTGTGTAATGATTTTCATTCTACTAGCTGAATGCCCGTGCGTTGCTACGGATTAAAAGCACAGCCTCCAATCCCACTTCAATAAAAAAAATACATACAAGATACAAACGAAATGGGCTGATCTGGTTTAGACCTATTATCAGGTGGCCTAATCTACATTACCAGGTGGCCTAATCTACATCAAGTTTAATACATTCAAGCTGAAACCAAGTAACCCTGAGATGTTGGGCTCACATCAAGCGATCATTAACTGGAGCCTTGAGGCAGGTTTTAATGTCAAGTCACTCTTGAGGACCAGACCGTTAAAGCAAAGATGAGCCAAAACTGCATCTCTGCACTGTTCATGATCCATTTGTTATGCACCCAATATATTAGATTTTTACAGAAATTATTTTATGTTGCAGCATGGCATAGGTTGCAACGTGAAATTTTCCCAATATACCAAACAGGGGACCACTAACGTTGTTAATCAGAAAACAATGATCTTCCTGCATTTTACGAGCATGCAAAATATACATGATTCCAGTCCCCAATAAACAGATTGCACCAATTCTTGAACCTTGAAATATGGTATAGGATAAAGACTAATAACCTGCATGCTGTGATACTTTTGTAGGCCAGATGGGTGAGCCTGAAATGAAAAATCATGTCATCCCTAAGTTGACCAAATATGCACTGAGTACTAATGGCCGTCAATTACCTTATCCAACTCAACATGCCCAGGTGTAACTTTAAAACGGCCCCTTTGTTGTATAAGTGGAGGTTTCGATCTATCATCAGGGTCCTCGACATTTGATACTGCATTAAAATGAAGCATGTTAAAGCAATAAGCATAGGCCAGGTTTCCGTACCCATGGGAACTTATTCTGATGAGCCCAGGCTAAGTTAGCCTCTGTTTGATATTTTGAAACATTCAAAAAGAAACTGAGTTCTTGGTATTGGGGGAAAAAGAATAAACAGACTGAGTTTTCAAAAAGGAATAAACAGACTGTAGGGATAAATATATTTCATTACCTGGTGATTTAGGTGCCTTAGGAACAGCTTCAGGAGATGGTTCATCTGCTACTTGCAAGGCCCTCCATTGCATTTGTCACGGTTATGAATGTTAATTGGAATTTGCTGCTTAGAGCTGAAAGAACCAGATAAAGAACCAAACAAGCCATAAGTGTAGGTGGCAAAAAATAGAAGAGCATTGGTTCATAGGACAGAAACTCCATTGTTGTGGTAAAACCATGTACCTTTTTGTTTATTTTCATATAATGTTCTTTTTCGTAAATATATGCATCTTTACCTATTAGTTATGGCATCATGCTGTCATCAATTTGTTCATGGGATAGAGAAAGAGAGATGCATAGGTTGAATCAAATTAACCTTGGTCCAGGAATCTGATTTGTAGACCAACTTAGGCTTCATTATCTCCCAAAATAACCTGGTCCTATATAATGGAAACAGGGAAAGTATGCACTTAATTTTTCCGTCTGTTTTGTCCCCTGGAAATGTTATTAGATGCTTAGTTACATTCTGTTGAATTTTAATGGTGTCTGACTTTGCCTACTGTCAATAGGGCAAAAAAATGGTAGCCACTGTTTATGATGACCAAGTGGATCGTTTAGATCCCCTACTTCGAGAGGGCTGCGCATATTATGTGTCAAGGTTGTCCGTAGAGCCTATGAGGAGAATCGAGCATAAGTAGCTTGCAGAGCATGCTTATGGGTGTGTTTTCACACGTGTCACTACTGTGAGTGAGATACTAAATATGAGTGAGAAGACATTGCCGCTTTTTCCGCCGCTCATGCCACTTAGTGAAGTTTTTGAATTCACCTATCATAATGACATTTATGTTGGTATGACATAGCCCCTGAACCTCTAGCACCATTCACTATAGAATTATGGTTCAATGAATCACTAATTATCAGCCCCCCTGCAATCATTACAGTACATTAGATCCAGGATGTAAAAAAAGACTATCACTTTACCACATACCTTCCCAATCAAAGCAGGAATGACTGCAGAGTTCGTCACATAACCCCTGCCAAAAAGAATAGCCGCAGGCTTACCAACAAATCGTGAAACCAGCTCCTCGAGCTCTGTGTGCAGCTTAGTGTTGCCTACGATCATATAAAATAACAGCCTAACATGTCTTGGAAAAGAGGCATGACTTATCCTAACAGCCTAACAGACTATATGAATTTGAGTTATGACTTATCTACTGCATATTGGCCAATTCTCTTAACTACTGCAGTCTGTAGAAACTGAGAAACATATACATATAACATATTGGCCAATTCTCTTAACTACTGCAGTCTGCAGAAACTGAGTTACTGACAAACATATACATATTGCCATATTGGCCAATTCACAATTTCATAACCAAACGTCCATAATCCATTACTGCAGTCTGCAGAAACTGAGTTACCGACAAACATATACAATTGGCCAATTCTCTTAACTACTGCAGTCTGCAGAAACTAAGTTACTGACAAACATATACATATTGCCATATTGGCCAATTCACAATTGTCATATCCACTATGGCACTATCCAGGCATCCACAAATGACAGATCCACTGATCCATAGACCACAGTGGCACAGTCTACACACAACATAATAACACAGATGACAGGATATGAGGAATTGAGGATAAACCGATAATGGAGCTAACAGCTAAGCTAAGGAAGTAAGGAACTAAGGATTGAGGAAGCACCTCACCTTGTGCTGTCGTGCAGACAGTAGGCAGTCACAGTGAGGAATCACCAATTCACCATGGAATCGAGTCAGATCTCAGTGAGGAATCACCAAGTCTGCAAGTCACAGTGAGGAATCACCAAGTCACAGTGAGGAATCACCAATTTACAGTGAGGATTGAGGGAGATCTCAGATCCGAAGATAAGCTGACCGCTGAGGAGACGAAGGAGAGTCGGACTGCCGGAGAGTCGCTGAGCCGGAGAGGGACTGCGCAGCTGCGCTGCGGCGTGCAGCCGCTGCCGATTGCCGAACTGACTACTGAGAGCTATGAAACACTTGAGAAGCTGGAATATCCAAAGAAAAAAGCAAACAAAGCACCATCAGTGACCTCTGGGGCTTCCGGTGGAGGTTGGGAGAAGAGGGTTTGGTGTCGGTATGAGGCGGTGAGGATTGGGATTTCAGGAGGAGAAAGACGACGTGCGCGATGGTTAGGCAGGAGGCGAAGGAGACGACTCGGCGGCGGCGCGGAGGAGCGGGGGAGGAGGCGGCAGACCGGAGGAGTGGGGGAGGAGGAGGCGGCGGTGGCGTGCGGTGGGAGGGAGGGGAGGAGGCTGCGGCGCGGGGTGGGAGGGAGGGGAGGAGGCGGCGGCGCGGAGTGGGGAGGAGGAGGCGGCGGCGGCGCGGGGTGGGGAGGGGGAGGCGAGGGCGGCGCGGTGGCGGAGGGTGGGGAGGAGGAGGCGAGGGCGGCGCGGCGGCGGAGGGAGGGGAGGAGCGACGGAGGAGGGAGCCAGGGAGGGGAGGGCGGAAGAAAGAGGCGGGGAGCAGCCGCACGGGATTCAGTGGGGAGGCAGCGCAGGTTTTGGGGTGAGGGGCCCACACGTATAAAAATAATAGTAAAGAAAAGAGAGGGGAGTGTAGGATGCACCATCACCTTGAACTCCTCCTTTTAAGAAGTAGAGATATATGTATGTGATTTGCTGGCCGTTTGTTACATTATCTGTGTAGCGAATTTTGTTGTAATTCACTTTGAGTTGTAAATCACTTTGAGTTGTAATTAACTTATCTGTCATTTATCTATAATCTGCTTGCTTGCTTTCAGAGTGCATGGCTATCATATCCTGAGACTAGCCGAAAAACGGCAAATAAAATTGCTGTTGCAATAGCTATCACAGACGGTTCGTTGTTGAAAACCGTCTGTGATATATATATATATATATATATATATATATATATATATATATATATATATATATATATATATATATATATATATATATATATATATATATATATATATCACAGACGGCCTTTGTTATTAACCGTCTGTGATATTGTGCATATCACAGACGGTCTTTGTTATTAACCGTCTGTGATATTGTGTATATCACAGACGGTTTTTTTTCTCAAAAACCGTCTGTAATGTAAGTTATCACAGACAGCTTGGGAGCCGTCTGTGATAACCACCTATTATCACTGACACATAAACACAGATGGTTTAGGAACCGTCTGTGATGACGGCTCCGAACCGTCTGTGATTGGACTGTCTGTAGGAGTGAAACCATTGTGAAAGCCCTAATGACTTGTTGGTTCTTATTACTCTCTGCAGTCAAAAGAAGAAAGTTGTTTTTTTACTTTAGAAAGTTAACAAGATGTCACTTTAACCACTAAATTTTATCATTATAATTTCAAAAAATATATAAAATGTAATGTTATGAAAATATTTTTTTTATAAAAAAGTTTACTTGTATCATTTTCATATATTCAAACTATACATTTTACATAATATATTTGATTAAAATTTATATAGTTTGACTTCATATATTCTGGGACGATTTTCTTTTGCTATTAAAGGATGCAGAAGCAAGCTACTCCAACTTAATTGGGGATCAGCTAATTAATTACTTATGCACTCTCGAGGTACCATAGCAGCACTGTAGATAGAGCCATCACTTGGAATTGTTGACTTGGAAGGTACATAAATATCACGACCGGCCAGCTTCCCTCACGGCCAGCTTGGCAGCGCCTTTACAGTAATTTATCAGCTGAAGGTCATGTTCTGAAATGCTATATCTTTTGATTTTAACTGTAATTTTTATGTTTTGATTGAAATAGTATGATAGTAGCTGTTACTTTTTTCGAGATAATTAAATGAAATGAATAAAAAATTAAAAAAATAAAAACACGTTTATATTTATATGGATAATACAAAGAAAAAATAGAAAAATAAGAAAAAATAGTGTTAAAAACAAATACGTTCCAAACAACTTCTAGAACAGGGTCTAAGATTATTTCTCCACTAGAAGGATCCGTCACTTACCTTGCTTCGGCATCTGTATATATACCAGCTCGGATGGAGAATCACATGGCGGCTGCTGCTGCTGCTGCTGGTTACACGACCTGCCTCGACTTGATATCTACCTCTTCAGCGAGCAGGCCCCAGGGCCAAAATGCAGCGCCCCGGGTGAAGGAAATCAAGCGCTGTCCAACTTCATGATGATCCTCTTCGCACGTCGCCCCGATTGACATGCTACCAGGTCTTGTTCTCCAGAGCTTGTACGAACTGACCTGTTAAAAATGAGCGATGCATATTTAAAGCTTTAAGAGTTATTAAGTACTTATCGTACAAGCCGAGCAAACTGGATGATTCAAGAAGCGACAGGAATTCCTGGCTTAAGTCGGTTTGGACCATCAGGTGCATGTATATAGTCTTACTAGCATCACATGCACACTGCATGAGCAGCCGTATAAGCCAAGATATGTTGCCTTGATCAGTACAGAGGCTCCAGAAGTGCTCAAATGTCGACAAACATGCTAAGTTTGCTATCTCTAAGAAGCTCCTGGAGATAGAATAGGTGTTGTTAGACTAGTTGTTTTATTTGCTAGCTGTGCTGAGTTGTATGTGTTAAGTCGGTTCCCTTCGCCCTATAAATAGACCATGTAATCCTCTATGTATCGCGTGAGCTATGAGGAGTAATATGAATGCATGAAGGAATGTAGAAGTAAGCCTTCCGTGTATCTAATGTTGTAGCTTTCTCCTTCACACTGCTGTCCAATATTTACCTTTGTCTCTAGCTTGTTTCCCATCACCTTGCCAACTCTGTGTGTTCCAACAATTGATATCAAAGCAGGCGATCCGAAATCGTCAATATCGAGAGGAGTCTTTGAGGTGCTAAGGGGAAACTCTGGCGGTACACAGTCAGTGACTATGAAGCTCGTTGGTCTGGGACCAAAGCTTACTTGACGCTGGGCGTCAATCACCATGGCAGATCTTGCTGGCGCAAGCAGTGGGGTCAAGAAGCTCAATAGTCACAACTATGGCTATTGGAAGACCTTCATGGAATCCTATCTACAAGGTCAGGATCTATGGGAGGTCGTTGTGGGTACCGAGACAGCTCCTCCACCAAAGGAGAATGTCGAAGCCTTGTGGAAGTGGCGCATCAAAGCCGGCAAGGCTTTGTATGTGCTCAAGATAACAATTGAGGAGGATCTACTGGAGCACATACGTGATGAAAAGACATCATAGTTGGCTTGGGAGACTTTGTCAAAGTTGTTCTCAAAGAAGAATGAGGCATGTCTTCAGCTCCTTGAAAATGAGCTAGCAGGTATCTCACAAGGTACTTTAAGTATTAGTCAAGGTACTTTAAGTATTAGTCAATATTTTACGAAAGTGAAAAATATTTGCCGTGAGATATCTTAGCTTGAGCCTGAAGAGAAAATTAGCGAGGCAAGGATGAAAAGAATCATTATCCATGGCCTAAGACCCGAGTACAACGGGTTTATGGCTGCAGTAAGAGGATGCCGTCGCAGCCATCTTTGGTGGAGTTGGAGAATTTATTGGCTAATCAAGAAGAGTTAGCCAAGCAGATGGAGAGTATTACTGTAAAGGAAGAAGAGGAGGTACTCTTCACTAAGAAGAAGAAGGGTCCACCTGGGGGACCATGGAGGCCCAAAACAAGGTGGATAGAAGGTGGCAAGTAGCATCCAAGAGAGAAGCAATTATTCAGGGGGAGTTCAACGAGGAAGACAAAATCAACAACAAGAGAAGAATGAGAGGAAACAATATGGCGGATGCTTCAATTGTGGTAAGAAGGGCCACTTTGCTCGAAATTGTCGATACCCAAGAAGGCGATTCGAAGGGAACTTGGCCACTACAAAGGAGAAGGAGACCACTTTAGGAGCATCTGTAAGTGAAGAAGAGTGGGACGCTGAAGTTGGATTTTCTCAAGAAGTTGAAGAAGAGGAGATTGAAGAGGACATGGAAGCACCAGCTTTTGTAGCAACAACAGATCAAGAGATAAATTATAAGGAAGATTGAATTATCGATTCTGGTTGCTCCAATCATATGACTAGTGATGACAAGAAGCTGCAAAATATGATTGAGTATGAGGGAAGGAAAGTGGTGTTGACAGCCAATAACTCCAAGCTACCCATCTCTCATATCGGGAACACGGTGGTTCTAAGGTACGGTCCTCAACAACTCCATTTTGAGAAAGTCTATCATATCCCAAGCTTGAAAAAGAATCTGTTGTTAGTACCTCAATTGACAGCAGAAGGGAACTATATACTCTTCGGCCTTGAAGAAGTTGCTATTTTTAGAAAAGTAAAGGTGATAGGCACACCTATCATGGAAGAACGAAGAAAACAGTCTGTTTATGTTCTTTCTGCAGAGTTAGCATATGTCAATAAGATTCAAAAGAATGAAATGTCTAATCTCTGGCATGCGCGACTTGGACATGTTAGCTACATCAAGTTGAAGGGAATGTTGGAGACGCAAATGTTGAGAGGACTTCCTCGTTTAGACATCCGGACAGACGTAGTCTGTGCTAGCTGTTAGTATGGCAAAGCTCACTAATTGCCATACAAGGAGTCAGAATATCGGTCCAAAATACCTTTGGAGCTCATACACTCAGATGTGTTTGGCCCAATTAAGCAAACAACACTTGGAGGCATGAGGTACATGGTGACATTTATCGATGACTTCTCAAGGTATGTTTGGGTTTACTTTATGAAAGAGAAATGTGAAATGTTGTGGTTACAGACCAAACACACAGAGAGAGAGAGAGATGTGGTAGTGGAGAGTTAGGTGAGCAATGCTTAGGGTTCTTCCCCCATAGCCTGTATCGTATATATATATAATCACATGGGGGTGCTTTTACAGTTATACCCTTACATTCAAGCATCCCTTTCAGGGGCATTTATGTCATTACACATGTCCCATCTTGGGCCTTACAACCCTCTAACAGGCCGGCTGGGCTTAGGTGGGAGGCACCCCTACAACAGGAGCCTCTCATGGTGAAGGGCTTCACGGGCCGAAGCCATGTTGTCGAGCCATTTGGCCCCCTCCGTCCCTATGGCCTGTGAACTTCCGTACTGCTTGGTGGAGCCTTATCGCTTAGTATAATCTTCGCCCCACGGTGAGGATCCAACATTGGGCGGGTTGCCGAAGTCGAAGTTGCAGCGGGGACGTGCTCCTGTCGCGGACTCGTCGAGGTGTCTAGCGGGGCCAGCCCTCGCACTGGGTATTGTAGCCGAGTGCAGGGGACTCCGCCCGGAGTCGAGGGCACTGGCAAAGTTGAAAATGTCAGCGGAACCGCTCGAGTGAGGCGGGAGCGGGGTGGAGTCGGGCATCCTCGGCGGTCCTACCAGCAGAACCCGAGGTGTGGCCGCGACCTGGCCGTCCGGGTCATCCGCAGCCGCAGGTTCCTCGGGAGGGCGAAGCCGAGGTCGGGGTGGAGATGAACTCCACACCACGGGTTCTCCTGGACACAGGGTAGTTGAGGCTCGAGTGCATAGAGTAGGAACCGACTCCGCGGTTGAGCAAGGCAAGGAGCTCCGCCTGGTCTTGTAGTGTGCTTTAATGGCACCTGAAATCGTGCCGACCCCTAGGCTGCCCAGAGCAGGCTGCTGCAGCCGTACGCGCTGTCCCACTGGTAGTGTACATGCGGCTAGCCGCGATTGGCTCGTCGTGGGCTGTCATTAGTCGCACGACCGCGGTCGTTCACCCCTTCCCAAGAGGGGCGGGACGCGTGGCAGGATGCTGTTGGCGTGTCGTGCGCTACCTGCCCACCTACCGTTGAGCGCTTCCCAGCTGTCAGAGGTTGTGCTTCCCAATCGTGGGTAGCCGAACTGCTGGGGCTCCCGCTGGTTGTGCCTCCTGCTGTTGCTAGCACAATCCGCTCCTGCTCCTGTTTTTCTATAGCGATCCACCTCGGAAAGGAATGGCTCGCCACAACGATCCCGCTCGTCAGCCCAGCGGTAGCACCTCGTCCAGCCGGCGCGGCTTGTCACCTCCCCCGGTGGAATATCCTCTGGTGGTGCGAGGGTCAGCGCAGGTCAACAAACTGTGGGACGCCATGGAGCATTCGAAAGGTCGTTGCTCCCGTGTGTTGGGACGGAGTCGCATTACTGAGGAGATGCTCCGGAGACTCGTTCAGGAGAGAAAGATTAAGGAGCTCCCCGGGGCTCGCCTGCCCAGCCCCGACGAGATAGAGCCGTGCCTGGTGGAGACGGAGGCGATTGTCTTCATCGCATTCTTTGATGCCGGGCTCTGGATGCCGTCGACGCTCTTCGTCGACGAGGTACTGTGGATTTACGGGTTGGAGCTGGCACAGCTGGCCCCCAATGCGATAGTCCACCTGGCGGTCTTTACCTGGGCATTGCGAACCGAAGGTCGCTGCCAGCCGAAGAAAGTCGAAGAAGGAGCGGTATCGAACTTCGGCAGCATCAACTTCGTGCTGAGGAAGCCGTGCACGAGGCTCTTCCCCGCGCTGGCCATGCGAGGGAAGTGGGGAGTCCGGTAGGACACGGCGGTGGTTATATTACCACATGACGAGCACCAGCGAACTGTTGTGTCGGGGACGGCCGGTAGCTTTCAACAGTTCGCCAAATGTGAAGCCGAAGGCCGACGACGAGCAGCAGGCACAGAGGTTTGCCGGTGTCGCCCGCCGGTTCAACATGCGTGACCTCACCGAAGAGTTCACCATGTATAGGGTGGCACTACTTTCTGGTCGGTGGCGGTACGAGCGACGGGACGGTACGCGGAAGGATGACGTCTATCCGACAGTATCATGCCTCGTAAACCCTCCGCTCCTTGTAAGTCCTTTGGTTGTAGGTTGCGTGCCTGCTCACGTTGTCGCATGATTCCTTTGGCATGATGTCCCATTTTTGTGTGCAGTGCCCCGGCTGGAAGACACGGAGCGCGCGGTTGTTGCGCTCCTCGGGCCATACACAGCCAAGGAGCACTGGTTGCACGAGGCCGCGACCCTCGGCAAAACAGGGGCAGATAAATCGGGTGTGCGAGGTCTTGGAGATTCCTGTACCCGAGCGTGCGGTGCCGGCGGAGACCCCAAGCCGCCACGATGGCGACGGCCACGTGGGGGCGTTGACCTCTCGGCGCAGTGCCCGATCTGACGTCGTCGCCTCCAGCCCATTGGCCGTCACCAGCCGGCACCGTCGAGACCGGGGGGGGGGGGGCACGATCGGCGCTGGGTCCGGACCCACCGGTTCGGGGGAGCGCGCTGCCCCTGACCAGGAGGCCTTAGACAACGGCGAGGCGACAGGCCCCAGTGTCGTTGCCCCTGAAGATGGAGTCTCATTGCCTGCAGCGGCTGCCGAGGACTTGCCGCGCGCGCCAGGCATTGCGGCTACTGGAGCGGCCGAGGAAGTGTCGCCCGCATCCCCGAGGGCAAAGCACCCTCGGGTATAGTCGCCTCCACCTTCGAGGGGGCGATTCAACGTGGCAGGCCTAGTCACCGGGATCCTAGCGCCCGGCGGGGAAGCTGTCGGAGCTGAGGAAGGAATCGCTCCTCGGGCCGGTGAAGCCCCCGCACCCTGGGTGGAGGCTGGGCGGACACCTCCCCGCGCCGCGGTGGAGGGTGTTGAAGATAGGCGCGATTCCTTTTCCTCCTGCGACTTCGCGAAACTCTCTCCGATTTGCTTGCTCATTTCGTCGTCGACATCAGGCGAGACAAGGTCTCCCGGACGTGGTGAAGGATCGAGCAACGGGGGTGTGCGCGAAGTCCCCGACCTTGTTAAGCAGGGCGCGGCTCGGGCGTCTGTTGCTGCCGAAGCCGTCGGCACCGGGGGCTGAGGCCCGTCGTCTCCGATTTCATCCCGCAATCGGAGATGCTTCGCGTTCTTAATGAGGTCGCAGAGCGCGTCGGCGGTAGCTTGGATCGATAGGTGCTATCGACATGCGGGGGAGATCTCATGGCGCTCACACTAGGTGCCTCGGAGATAAGGGTAAGTAGCTAGGTTTGCGGCCTTCGCCGCTACCCGGTGTATTTCTAACTCCCGCAGCTTCTTGTAGAGTCTTGTTGTCAGCCAAGCCCTGGAGGAGACTCCCGTCCGCGAGCGAAGGGTGATGGAGGCCGAACTTCGTGCTTCGAACGAGGCTCACGCCGCCAAGGACGAGGGCTATTGCGCACTGGAGGCTGAAAATGCGAGCGTGGTTTCCCACGCGGGGGACGCCGTGGCGGCGGCGCGATGCGCCACGGAGGAAGTCCAGAACGCCGCGGCGGAGGAGCGCACCGCCTTTCTTCAGCAGATCTCCACGCTGGAGGAGGAGAAGGCCCAGCTCGCCGCCTCCCTTGCGGAGAGGAACCAGACTTTGGGTGACGTGTCTGTGTCGACGTGGAGGGCGATGGAGTCTTTGGAATGGGCCCTCCAGGACCTTTTCGTTGACATGCCAGAAGTTACACATGGCCCTGAGGATCTGACGTAAACTCTCGAACGAATCGAAAAGGGTTTGAGCCTCACCCTCCGCGGTGCCAAATCCTTCAGCGAGCACTGTGGTTTCATTAGTGCCTAGCTCGCCCTTGGCATGCTCCACACTCATGGGTGTAGGCACATCAACGGGTTGGCGAACCCTCAGCTGGATCTTCATGCGCAGCCCGAGGCGATGTCCGACGCCATCCGCTTTATCCAGCCCGGCCTAGTCGGATCTGGGGTTACGTCGGGGAGGATGCAGCCAAGGTCACGCTACAGCGAACGCTGCATGAGGAGGGGGACTTCCTCCGGTGGCTCGAGGAAGTTCCTCGGCGCAACGAGGGCGGCGCGAACCCGTAGGCACAATACCGGGTTTGTGTGTGTGCTGTGCCATGCACTCCTATTTGTACAGTTGTGTTGCAACCCCCTCTTTATATGAACGAAGTAACACTTGTCCAAGGTCTTCTTGTTGTTGTGTACTATGCTCTGGGCGGGTGTGTCATGTAAGGTTCGAGTCCTCACGCTCAACCTCGCCCCGCGTGCCGATAGTAGTAGCCGAAGCAGACGCGCGAACGTTTCGTCCCATACCACTCGAAGGGGTGGCAGCGGAGCTGGCGCCTAGTCGAAGTAAACGCGCGAGCGCTCCGTCCCTACCTTTTGAAGGGGTGGCAGCTGTTGGCTGGCAGCCTTCGCGAGGGCGCCGGCTTGCTTGTTGTCCGTCCGAGGGATGGCCTTGACTGTGACACACCCAAGAAGTGCCTTTCCTTCGCTCTTACGGCTGCCAGGTACTTAGCCAACTCAGGGTCCTTGCCCTGGTATGACTTGTCCACGTGGCCCGCCACCAGACGCTAATCAGTGCGGATGAGAACTCGGCGCGCGCCAAGCGCCTTGAGCTTTGCGAGGCCAAAAAGCAACGCCTCGTACTCGGCCGTGTTGTTAGTGGCAGGAAATGCAAGGCGCGCCGAGTACGATAGGCGGTGCCCCTCAGGCGTGGTAATCACTGCACCTACGCCTGCGCCTGCAACGCCGTAGGCTCCATTAGTGCTGAGCATCCACACTGGGTCCTCTGGCTGCTGGATGGGCTGAGCCGGCGGGGTCCATTCCGCGAGGAAGTCCGCGAGAACTTGGGACTTGATCGCTGTTCGCGAGGCATACGTTAAGGAGAATGGGGCGAGCTCGGCTGCCCACTTACCGATGCGCCCTGTGGACTCCTTATTGTGCAACATCTCTGCCACGGGGAACGAGGAGGGCACCGTGATTGGATGGGCTAGGAAATAGTGTCGGAGCTTTCTCGAGGCCATGAACAACGCGTAAGCGAGCTTTTCGAGCTCCGTGTACCGCGTCTTGGCGCCCTGGAGGGCTTCAGAGACGAAGTATACGGGGCGTTGGAGAGTGCCTTCCTCAAGGACAAGGACGGCGCTGACTGCTGTCGCTGAAGCGGCGAGGTAAAGCAGGAGGGGAGCCTCCGGCGCTGGAGCGACCAGAGTGGGAAGGCTCGCGAGATGTCTCTTGAGGTCGTCGAAGGCCTTTGCACAATCGTCGTCCCAATGAAACCCATCGCAACCGCGGAGAGTCTTGAAAAATGGCAAGCCCCGCTCCGCCGCCCTAGACAAGAAACGGCTCAACGTAGCCATGCAGCCAGCCAGCCTCTAGACCTCCCTTGTCGTCTTGGGCGGCTCCATACCCAGAATGGCGTCGACTTTGTCGTGGTTCACCTGGATGCCTTGTCCAGACACGAGGAAGCCCAGGAGCTTGCCCGCTTGCACGCCGAAGACACACTTGTCCGGGTTGAGCTTGATGCCCGCCTTCCTGAGGTTGTCGAAGGTCTCCTAGAGATCCCGACCATGGAAGGCGAGCTATCTGGTTTTTTCTACCACGTCGTCGACATAGGCCTCCACGTTCCTTTCGAGCTAAGCGGCCAATTAACTTGCCCCAATACTCCACAACAAAATGGAGTAGCGGAGCGCAAGAATCGTCACCTTGCAGAAACCTGTCAGAGTATGCTACATGCTAAGAATGTACCAGGAAGATTCTAGACCAAGTGTATGAGGACTGCAGCCAATGTGATTAATAGGCTACCACAAGTAAGGTTGGGATTCAAATTGCCACATGAGAAGTTGTGGAAGATAAAGCCAGCGGTCAGCCACTTCAAAGTATTTGGCTGTGTATGTTATGTCTTTGTGCCAGATCACTTGAGAAGCAAATTTGACAAGAAGGCAATATGGTGCATCTTCGTTGGCTATGATGATGCTCGAAAAGGTTGGAGGTGTTGTGATTCAACCACGGGCAAGTGTCACACTTCACGAATTGTTGTGTTTGATGAAGCCGCTTCATGGTGGACTCCCAAGAAGATTGAGATTTCTGAATCCCAAGATTTGGATGAGATTCTAGAAGAAGATAAGCCAGAAGTTGAGGAGCAAACATCAACTCCAAGTGAAGTTGAAGGGAGCTCACCCAGTAAGGCCAAGAGTCCATGGAAGACTAGCGAACATCAGCTTTTACTCGAGGAACATCATCCAAATCAAGTGGAAGTTGAAGATCCTGTACACGAACTGCGAAGATCTACAAGAAAGTGGAATCCCAATCCTAGGTCTGCTAATGCTGCCCTTATTAATGAAGCTATACTTATTGAGCGATCTTTTTATGAGGAAGCAGCATAATGCCCTGAGTGACGAAATGCTATGGAGGAAGAAGTTAATGCACTAAAAGAAAATCAAACATGGGACTTAGTGCTAATACCAAAGGATGTGAAGCCAATATCCTATAAATGGGTTTATAAAATCAAGACTCGTCCACATGGATCAATAGAAAAATATAAAGCTCGACTTGTTGCTCGGGGATTCTTTCAACAATATGGGTTAGACTATAAAGAAACATTCAGTCCAGTGGCGAAGATCACAACTGTTCGAGTCTTACTTGCTTTGGCTGCTAGCAAGTCTTGGAAGTTGTGGCTGATGGATGTCAAGAACGCCTTCCTACATGGAGAGCTTGACAAGGATATTTATATGGAACAACCAAAAGGTTTTGAAAGTAAGACTCAACCAGAGTATGTCTGCAAATTGAAGAAGGCGCTCTATGGCTTGAAGCAGGATCCAAGAACTTGGTACGGGAAAATTGGTGAGTTCCTTGTACAAAGTGGATTTAAAGTTGCTCTCTCAAATTTTAGTTTGTTTGTGAAGGCCAAAGAAGGTAGACTAGCAATAGTTCTTGTCTACGTGGATGATTTAATCATCACAAGAGATAATTACGAGGAGATACAAAGGACAAAAGAAAATCTTTTGGTTAGATTTCAAATGAAAGAGCTTGGAGAGTTGAAGCACTTTCTTGGACTTGAGGTGGAGCATACAAAGGAAGGGTTATTTTTAGGTCAACAAAAATAAAGACACCTTCTTCAAAGGTATGGTATGCTTGATTGCAAGCCTATTTCTACTCCTATGGATCCTAATACAAAGCTACAAGAAGAAGGAAAGGATCTAGAGGATGTGACCATGTATCGGCAGCTAGTTGGGAGTCTCATCTATCTCACACTTAGTCGACCAGATATTTCCTATGTTGTTAGAATAGTCAGTCGATACATGACCAAGCCAAAGAAGCCTCATCTCAGTGCAATTAGACACATTCTTAGGTATATCAAAGGCACCATTAATTATGGCATTTTATACAATAAAACAAAAGGATGTCAAGTGACCGGATGCTGTGGCGCTGACTATGCTGGAGATTGCGACACACGTCGATCAACAACCGGATATTTCTTCAATCTTGGATCAGGAGCTGTATCTTGGTGCAATAAGAGGCAGCCTACCGTGGCATTATCAAGCACTGAAGCAGAATATCGATCAACAGCAACAGCGGCACATGAAAGCACCTGGCTTAAGCAACTGATGAAGAATCTCTACCAACCAACAGATTATCAGGTAAGGCTTCTCTGTGATAATCTATCATCTATACATTTGGCAGAGAATCCAGTCTTTCATGCGAGGACTAAATATATAGAAGTACACTATCATTACATAAGAGAAAAAGTTCTCAGAGGAGATATCGAGATGATGCCAACAAATACAGATGAACAAACTGCAGATATTCTTACAAAGAGTCTCAATAAAGCAAAGTTCGAGAAATTTTGAGAGGTTCTCGGAATAGTCTACAAGACAACTTTAAAAGCAAATATGCATTGAGGGGGAGTGTTAAAAATGAGCAATGCATATTTGAAGCTTTAAGAGTTATTAAGTACTTGCCGTGCAAGCCAAGCAAACTGGATGATTGAAGAAGCGGCAGTGTCGGTTTGGACCATCAGGTGCATGTATATACTCTTACTACCATCACATGCACACTGCATGAAGTCACTAGATACTCTTCGTGCACAGTCTGGAAGGAGCAGCCGTATAAGCCAAGATATGACGTTGCCTTGATCAGTACAAGAGGCTCCAGAAGTGCTGAGATGTCGACAAACATGCTAAGTTTGCTATCTCTAAGATGCTCCTAGAGATAGAATAGGTGTTGTTAGACTAGTTGTTTTATTTGCTAGCTGTGCTGAGTTGTATGCCCTTCGCCCTATAAATTGACCATGTAATCCTCTATGTATCGCGTGAGCTATGACTAACATGAATGCATGAAGGAATGTACAAGTAAGCCTTTTGTGCATCTAATGTTGTAGCTTTCTCCTTCACACTGCTGTCCAATATTTACCTGTCTCTAGCTTGCTTCCCATCACCTTGCCACCTCTGTGTGTTCCAACATAACCTGCCAGGATTTGTTCGGAACTTGGCTTCAATATGCTACTCAAGGTGACTTAGAATCTTCTTCCAGCTGCTGGAACATCTGCATTATGCTGCTGCGGAAATTATTCCAACCCAAATTCTTCTAGGTCCCAGCAAAGACAGAAGAAATTTCCTTATATCCTACGTGACGAGCACTACTACAGAAAGCCTAATACTAGACGGCCAATCACAGATGGTTTGACAAAACCGTCTGTGATTGACACTAACACAGACGGTTTTAATTTGGATACCGTCTGTGTTAGTGGCGTCGGACAAAACGAGTATCACAGACGGTTCTTACCGATGAACCGTCTGTGATACTAAAGTATCACAGACGGTTGTTGTTAAGAACCGTCTGTGAATGTTCACAGACGATTTTTAACAAGAACTGTCTGTGATGTCCCTTTGTCTGTCATATTCTGTTCATGATCAGAGGTTAATATATAAGTACACATTGCTTATAATAACTTAACTACATAACTACTGAGACAAGAGATCACAAATTAAAGGCAAATTTATTAATTTCAATTAGAGGCAAATTTATTACAAAAGTCGCACAGGTAAAGAGTTTCCCAGATTGTAATCTTTTGGGCTTCGTACGCTTCTTCTTCGACTTTGGGACTTGGAGGATCAGCCGCTGACTTCTCGAACGCCGTTAAGATTGTCCTTGTCCTCAGCACTTCCTCCTCCAGCCTGGGCAAATGATCAGTAGCATAGCCTATAATGTCGTAGAGGATAGCATGAAAAGATTCCTCAGAATTTGCCGTTTTTGCTTGATCGGCAAGGCTATCCATCAGTCTCTCCAATGCGTGTA
Source organism: Dendrocalamus latiflorus (assembly GCA_017311315.1). Classification (NCBI taxonomy): domain Eukaryota; kingdom Viridiplantae; phylum Streptophyta; class Magnoliopsida; order Poales; family Poaceae; genus Dendrocalamus; species Dendrocalamus latiflorus. Next base: position 4,469,941 of record CM029656.1, read on the forward strand.
GAGCTTCTTCCGCTTTGCGCACATTGTGGAGAAGAACCAGGGTGAGGGTTGTTTCCCTTTCTTGAGCGGCAGCGAGACGCCTCCGTCGACGGCGGATGATCAGGTCGAGCTGACGGATGCAAGAAAGTCGGGGAAGGAGAGCAGGGCGTGTGCGGAGAAGCTGCTCCAGGTGCAAATTGCTGGCTGCCTGTGTAAGGTTCCGACCGAACAATTCTTGATGAACAGATGAGAGGAAGGAGATGATCACAAGAATAGTAGAAGCCATATTGTACGTACGTAGAAGAGACCTGGATTAGGCGCGCATATTTAACCTTTTGCACAGACGGTTCGTATACCCAAACATTAATGATATGACACTTCGTATAACGATCGAGAGACGTTAATTAGATGATCGAAACACGAAGCGTTCTGACATAAAGCTTATAACAGACGATTTTTTATAAAAAACCGCCTGTGATAAGATTTATCACAGACGGTTTTTAAACTTAGAACCGTCTGTGATATTGATATCACAGACGGTTCTACGTCTAGAACCGTCTGTAATAAGCCTCCCTATAAGTACCCTCTGGCTAGGGTTTTCCCCGTATGCTGTAGTTATATTCTACATCTAAATCCCGATCTGTCTCGTCGCCAGTGCCTCCCCGAGCCCTCGCCGGCTGTCTTCCCGAGCCCTCGCCGGCCGCCTCCCCGAGCCATCCGCATTCGAAGACCGACGCTCGGCTCGCCTCCACGCCTGGCGCCTCCGCTCGCCCGTCGCCTGCGGTCGCCTCCCCAAGCCCTCGCCGGCCGCCTCCCCGAGCCGTCCGCATTCGAAGACCGACGCTCGGCTCGCCTCCACGCCCGGCGCCTCCGCTCGCCCGTCGCCTGCGGTCGCCTCCCCAAGCCCTCGCCGGCCGCCTCCCCGAGCCGTCCGCATTCGAAGACCGATGCTTGGCTCGCCTCCACGCCCGGCGCCTCCGCTCGCCTCCCCGAGCCCTCGCCGGCCGCCTCCCTGACCCCTCGCCGGCCTTTATGTGATGCTATGATTTGCTTTTAAAAAAACGATAGTAATTGAGTATAAATATGTTGCATGGTGTGGAGCCTTGATAGAACTTTGTTTAGAGACCTTGTAGTAATAATATATGCCACATAGACCTTCAAGGGGCATGAAGCAAGTGACACACTAGTGTATCCTGTTCAATGAACCAGATACACTAGTTTGTGTCATTTGCTTCATAGAACTTTGTTTAGAGACCTTGTAGTAATAGTATATGCCACATAGACCTTCAAGGGGCATGAAGCAAGTGACACACTCTAGTGTTCCCGTTCAATGAACCGGATACACTAGTTTGTGTCATTTGCTTCATAGAACTTTGTTTAGAGACCTTGTAGTAATAGTATATGCCACATAGACCTTCAAGGGGCATGAAGCAAGTGACACACTCTAGTGTTCCCGTTCAATGAACCGGATACACTAGTTTGTGTTATTTGCTTCATAGAACTTTGTTTAGAGACCTTGTAGTAATAGTATATGCCACACAGACCATCAAGGGCCATAAAGCAAGTGACACACTCTAGTGTTCCCGTTCAATGAACCGGATACACTAGTTTGTGTCATTTGCTTCATAGAACTTTGTTTAGAGACCTTGTAGTAATAGTATATGCCACATAGACCTTCAAGGGGCATGAAGCAAGTAACACACTCTAGTGTATCCTGTTCAATGAACCGAATACACTAGTTTGTGTCATTTGCTTCATAGTATTAGCAACTAAAGTTTGTCACCCGTGCATTCTTCAACATCATCGCCGGATGCGTCCCCTTATATATGTAAGATGGAGAGTTCCACTGCGCACAATGCTTTTTTATTGCTCTTATCACTCTGTAATTGTGAATTTGTTAATGGATATTTTATTTCATTTCAATTAATTCATTTGCGAAATGGATGCCTTATGTCTGTGAATGAAATGTGATGTGAATTGGATGTTATATGTTTGTCAAATGAATTGAGATGTGAATTGTATGTATACATATACTTGTTTATCTGCTTGTTTCAGAGGGCATGGCTAGCATTTCCTGAGGCTAGCTAATAAACACAAATAGATTTATGGGTAGAAAAGAACATCACATACGGTTTTTAGTTACAAACCGTCTATGATGACATATCACAGACGATTTGTAACTAAAAACCGTCTATGATATATCAATATCACAGACGGTTTTTAACTAAAAACCGTCTGTGATATCTGATTATCACAGAATTATCACAGACGGTTTTAAGTTAAAAACCGTCTGTGATATTGATATATCACAGACGGTTCGACAACCGTCTGTGATAACTTTCGATTATCACTGACCCATAAATTCAGACGGTTCAGAAAACCTATCTGTGATGACGTTTTTGAACCGTCTGTGATGACCTTTTCTGTAGTAGTGGAGAAGAATGACTAGAGTATTTCACTCAAAAAAGAACGACTGGAGTACAGACGTCTTCGTTGAAAATGATCTTTGATGTGTGAGAGGAGACACGGGGCTATCGATGAAGCAGGAAGTCCCAGTCCAAGCAGCTCAGCAAAGGCAGTGAGCTCACTACCGTCGTGTTCCTCACCGACAAAAAGGCTGATAGTATTTATAGTATTCAGAAAAAAAATCTATGAATGCTAAACTGTTTATATATTTGACATTGTAGTGATACTTTTTAAATTTTAGCTTCCAAATATCTTTTTTATAAAAATAATCTCCTTTTCAAACTCGGAAAAACCAACGTAGCTGATCAAGATGAGGTCCGACAGCAGGACAGACCCACAGCACTGGCAACCACTTGCCAATCCATCCCTGCTCGATAGATGCTGAAGCTCGGCAGACCCACAGCGCTGGCAACCACCTGCCAAACCACCCCTGCTCGGTAAATACTGCCGAGCTACAACGGCTCCACAGGTGGCTGGGCAAGCGCACGCGCAGGGGCTAGAGGCGCTCTATGGTGTTTGTTCGTTGCGCCAGTGACGCGACGTCTCCATGATCCTGCGCTCTCAACGAAAAAACTAAGATGAATAAAGGTGACACGACGTATTCATGCCCCACGCATTAACACGCGGCATGACGATCTCTCTCCAAACAATTCCTACACGTCTTCAATGGCGAAGCAGTACGGCCATCCTGTTGGCTTGTTGATGTAATAGAATAGCAGTATCCCACGCATCAATGCGCCTGATGACCATCTCTCCAAATAATTCGCGACGCCTTTATGCCCCCACGCATCAATGCGTCTTATGACCATCTCTCCAAATAATTCGCGACGTTTTTATGCCCCACGCATCAATGCGTCCTATGACTATCTCTCCAAATAATTCCTACACGTCTTCAAGGACGAAGCACTACGGCCATCCTGTTGGCTTGTTAATGATGTAATAACCTTAGGGGAGCTTGTAATGACATGACATGTTGGATAAGTCTTGTGTGTAGTCATAGACGTAGTGTAGGACCTGAATTTTTAATCTGGAATCCTTTGTGATTTTACCATACTGTTCTCTGGATCAGTAGATAGTGCTCACAGATACAGTATTAAACATCAAAATACATATTATTAGGAAGCGTAAATATAATAGTAGACATATTCATGGGCCGAGTAGGCCGAAATCAATAAAATGTAGCGGTGAAAACGAAGCACATAGGTGGGACCATCAGGACGTGCCCACATGCAGCCAACTTGGAGTTCTGATTCTGGTGTATTGCTGCAGTGTAGCGATTTGACTTCTGATTCTGGATTAATTGTGAGAGCGAGGGTGAGCACAAACCAACGTGCTCCGCGAGCCAATACACAGGATGCAAGTAAATAGTATGCATGGCTTATCAAGAGAAGGCTCAGGTTATTTTATTTTACATAAATTGCTTTTTAAATAAGATACATAGAAATTTTCTAAGAACTAGCAGTTTGAATTTGTCGGGACCCCGGATTTCCGAATCCGGACCCTCTGTGTATTACCGCACTAGTCCCAGATCAAAGCTAGTGCACACAGTTAAACAGAATGGATAAACATCACCAACAATGATTTATTACAATAATTGAGAGTACCGACCGAAAGGTCTCATTATTACAATAGAGGTTTAAGACCTCGCTCACATGAAATAAAGCGGAAGCAAAGGATAAACTCGATGAAGACCCATCAATACGCCACAGGCAATTGACTGGGGAAGCGCGACCTAGTTCTCCGGGAAGAATCCATCACAGCCACATGCGAAGCAGTAGTCGTAATCACCTTCTTGCACTTCACCATTCTCTGAGATTTGTTTTTAAGTGTAGCATGTGAGTACATAATGTACTCCGCAAGTCTTGGGAAAGATGCAATAGATGCAAGGCTTAACAAAGGAGGGTTATATGGCTCTTTTGCACAAAGCAGTGTTTTATTTTCAATTACTGCTAATTATTTTTCAAGGCATCAAGTTAACAAATAACGATTCTAACAGAAGTAACATTAACTTACTAGTGAAGGTTCCATCCACCAACACTAGATAACAAATTTTAAAGTTTCGGGTTCCATCCACCCTCTCTGGCTCTATCCGCCAGGATACCCTTCCGAGAGTTCCCTCCACTCTCGGAATACAAATTTTTGATTTTAAAACTAAAACCAGAAATCTACCATGTGAATGCATTCCTTGCCCGCCCTTGACCGTGGGCACGGCTATTCGAATAGTTTAACACTCTGCAGAGGTTGTACAACTTTACCCACAAGAGATAAATTATCCTAAAAGTCAACACGCTTCCTTTGGCATGAGACACAGATAAAATATCACAAAGCCTTTATCTTACGCTAGTCTAGCTAGATACCACCCGCTGAGGTTTCACCGCAGGTAGGCTAACTGCCCGAACCGAAGCCCCCTCTTGCGCCATATGAGTACAGTAAATGCCTGTCCCTCATTGTGGATAACCAGTCCATCCCTGGCACCCACTTTCCACTGGTGGCACCTAAACTAGGCTATCATAAGTAATTAGCTAGGTCGTACCCATATAGACTTGTGGTTGTACGGTTAATGCTCAGTTTGGACAAACACAAGCGTCGGTCCTTAAGTGACTGGGGTGGAACATACACTTAACAAGTTCTCGTGCGAGCTGCACCAACCCAAACCAACCATCCACCCTAATCTAAATCAACTTCCACATTTTAGTTTATTTTAAAATCGCAGTGACAACTCCCACTGCCACTTCATTTCCAAAAACAAGGATTCAATAATAAATATTAGTTTCCCATTTTCAAGATTTAAGAAATATTTATTAGCATGGCTAAGCATCGTACTACCACTCTAATATCAACAATTAAACATAGAGTACTCTCATTAATGAGTCAAAGGAATTGCTAGGGTTACAAGGATACATGGCAATCAATTTCAAATGAGGGCATAACAAAATGGGGCTAACTATATCCTAAGTTTTGAACTATCATTTTATGTAAATAGCATGCACATAATTTAAAATAATTAAAACATTTCAAAATCATAGGTGCAAGATGATCAAAGGAGACTTGCCTTCTTGCAGGGGCTCTAGGTCTTCCTGTTGAGGAGTGGAGAGGTCTTCTTCAACGTTGGATTCTACGCACGAGAGAAAAGCAACAAAACAAATAAATTCAAATAAAAATTCAAATACACTCAAAAATTCAAATAGAGGCCATGGTTGGATAGATCATGATTTTAGATGAATTTAGAAATTTGAATGGCTGAATTTGGAGTTAAGATGAAAAAGTTATGCTTGTTTGAAGTTTTCAGTTGGATAAATCCAGAAATTAAGAAATTTCTGACAGGTGGGGCCCACTGAAATATTTGAATTTTAATCTTTTATTTTAATTCCGAGAGCCTGACAGGTGGGACCCACTGAACAGTACCCACTGACGGTCACTGACATGTGGGACCCCTCTGTCAGTGACCTCATCTGCTTTGGTCACTAACAGGTGGGACCCACTGGGATCTGGACCCACTTGTCAGAGGCTGGCGCAGACAGATGGGACCCAGGCGGCAGTGGCCCGCACAGACGGCTGCCGCTGACGGGTGGGACCCACTTGTCAGTCACGAAATTAAACGAAAAACTCAACCCAGCGCGCGGAGCCGAGGGCTCGAACGCGCACCGGGGAGTTGAGGGAGTGCGCTGTTAACCAGAGGGGAGGGGGAGGCTTTGCCTACCCATACAGGGCAGCAAATCCCTTTGAGGGTTACCTTCGGGAGGGGCTGGACAGAGGTGGTCGGAGACGACGGCGCCGGCGGCGAGGGGAAGCCGGACGTGTTCGGGTGATGCGTAGATTGTAATCCTAGAGCGAAGAGGGTTCCGTTTGAGGGGTCGGCGAGGCTCGAGGACGAACGGTGGTGGCCGGCGGCGAGGAAGGGGCGGAGCTGCCTCGGGTGCTCCGGTGCGACGGCGCTCCGGCGACGGGAAGAGGCGGCCGAGGTGCCCAGGAGATTCGCCGACGCACGAGGAAGCTGTAGGTGGCGGCTACGGGCTCCGGGGAGGTCCGAGGCGGCGGGGAAGGCTCGCCGGAGTTGGGCGGGGCTCGGGGAGAGAGAAGCTCGGCTGCGGGCGTCTCAGGGCTCCGGAGGAGAGGTGGAGGGTGCAGGGAGGTGGTGCGGGGAGAGGCGGAGGCCGAGGGGCTATTTATAGAGCTCGGGGAGGGGCTATTTATAGAGCTCGGGGAGGGGCTATTTCAATTCGAAGAAAGAGGCTGAGTGCGGGTAGGATTTGATCACCGGTTTCCTCGGAAGAGAGAGAGAAAGGAGGGGGAGTCCGGCATCCGCGCGGGGACGAAGGATCTGACGAGCGGGGCCCGCGGTCAGTTAGAGCAGGGCGCGTGGTGCGGACGGCGGCCACGTAACCCAGAGGCAGATCGGGCGGCGGGCGCGCTTAAGTGGGAGGGAGCGGTGGATTGAGGCCGGGCGCGAAGACGCGGCTCATCCGAGCCATCCACGCGTCGGGCGAGGAGGAGGGGAAGGCGGGGCTGACGGGCTGGGCCCGCGAAGCAGCGAGGGAGAGGGGAGGTGCGGCCGGGATGGGCCGAGGCGGAGGAGAGTTGAATCCGGTCCGCACACATGGCGCGCGGGGAGATGGCGAAGGCGGGATGGCGGGGCGACGTGGACGGCATCCGTCCGTCCAAGTGTCAGCCGAAGAGAGGGGTTGGATTTTTATTTTGATATCTCCAAAAATTCCAGAAAAATTCACAGAAGCTTCTAGACATATTTTGGACTAAATAAAATTATTTCCAACTACTGTTGATATTTAATTTTCATAGTTTGAATTACCTTTTAATTTTTAAAATAGGTTTTAAATTCCATAAAATTCAGAAAATCCAATAAAAGCCAAATAAACTCCAATTACTTTAAAATAATTAATTTGAATTTAAATTTTTCCAAAAAGCAAATTTTTGGGATGTGACAGAATTAAAATATAATGTGCGTAAGAATGCAATAATAATAGCGATCCAGATTCCATCCACCGTTACATAGTTTCTGCACCATATACTAACATTTCAGTGTTATAGCCGCTTACATTATCACTAGGGTGACACCTAGGGCAACACAAATCAGGGCTTTCCACTGCTCTCTACTTTTCCAATTCGACCCACAAAATTTTTGAAATAGAACTATATCTGGTTAAGTTCCCATGTCCGCCCTTGACCATGGGTACGGCTATTCGAATAGTTTTGACTCTTCAGAGTTTGTACACTTTACCAACAAGAGACAATCCGCTCGTTGCCCCACACAATTTCTTAGTCATGTGGTTGAGTAGACTATCACAGTAACCTTTCAAAATATCTGGCCCTTTTGTCATCTCACCCTATGGGCCGCTTCCACTTGTGGTGGGTCCCATATGTTGTACGGGATGTTCATCACGGATACTAGCGCATTCGGACTCTACTCTCCACAACGCTAGTACGACTGGGAAACTTCACCCTCCTCTCGATGTCCCTTTAAGCCTCCCCTTGCTACTGCAATAATCCACTCCTTTCCACTACCGGTGAGATGAGTCCAGGGGTTTCGATAGATATACTTAGCCAAGTTGCAATTTGCAGACTTATGGTTGTACTGTTTTACACAGGAGAACATGACAAGATTCAGTCTTTAGTGGTATCTGGGCGGTTCTACCATAAACCATTCACCGTGCTTCCACTGCACCACACACCAGTCCCCATACCATCCGCCTAGATAATTTAAGCAAGTTAAGATTTTTGGAAGCATAAAATAATCATGTCAAAATACACCGGTCATTTCCACCATGACTTCTCAAATTAGTTTCTCATGATTAAAGGTGATGCTTGGGGCATTTTGGTGCCCTCGAATATCTAAGCAGTGCTAAGCATGGTGTATAATTAACGAGTTATTTTTAAAAGTTTACCATTATAATTTTTGCTAAGGTGACAAGGCTCAAATACTCAAATGTTCCAAAAGAGTGTAATATTAACAAGTTAATTAATGGGCACGTAACTAGAATTCATAAAGCAACATAATTTGCATATGAAATAACAGCATGTAATTTGATAATTTAAAACAGAAATAATTTGCAGAAAATGTAGGTTCAACATATTCAAAGTATTGACTCACCTTGCGCGGTGTACCACGGTCTTAGGCTCACTCAAAGCTTTCTCATTCAATGGTCATGAGCTGTTGGCCTTCATCTTCATCTGGATCGTGATCTGGCTTTATTCAGTGAATCTTCAGGACTCCAATTTCTAGTTACGCACTAAGCAACTGAATCCAAATAAATGCAAATGACTCAAAAGGTCCAAATAAATCCAAATAAACTCAATTTAGCTTTATTATGTGTTAATGGGTGATTTGGGTGATTCGAGGTAAGGTCGATGGGGCGCGGAGTATTGATGGAGTCAAGGGGTTGGAGCGAAGAGATAAATGGCTAAGGAGAATCCACTAAGACGAGTGAGAAGGAAGGCTTTTAGTGAAGGAATATTCATGAGAATATTTCCGCTTAGGATTCGAGGATGGCTAGACATAGCTGATTTTGGAATAACATGGATCAACCTTTTATTTAATAACTTCGTTTACTATTTTTATATTTATTTAGGAAGTTCGATGAGTCAGGTTAGACATATGAATCAGTGTATGAGTTTAGCTGAGCATTATTTTGTCGATTGCTAATATTCAGGGTATATGTTTTAGCCATAATTAAGGGTAATATTTAATTTAAAGCCTTGCTTTTTATAATTAAACATGATATCCAATATCTTTATTAAATTTGGATACTTAACCAAAGCCATCTTTTATTAATGCCTTTAATTAATAATTAGATTTTAATTAAATGTTCCAAATTACATTAGTTACTCATATATGACATTTAATCCAATATTAAATCTTAAGTAATCTTATTTTATATCCAAACCAAATTATTAGCTTCCCTGGATTATTTCCTAATTTTCCTTAATTTGTCTTGATTTATTTCCTAATTGAAATGGGGTAAAAACAAAAATAAAGATAAAATAAAAGAGTGGGGGACGGGGGAGAATGGGATTCGAACACACGTTTGTGAGTTAACGCGCGATGCTAATGACCAACTGGGCTATGGGCGCTTTGTGACTAGAAGAGGAGAACAATTTAGACGAGGCGATGCATGAGCCAGGGCAAAACAGAGGAAACGGCTGGCGCTTGGCGCCAGGCTCGGGGAGGCGTCGGTGACCGGCAAAACAGGTTGCTCCGAGGATGAGGAAGCTAAGGGTGGTGGCGCGTTTTCCGGAGCGGTAGCAAGGTGGGCGGGCGGCAGCCCGAAGTGGCCAGCGGCGAGGTGGTCACGGGGCGACGGCATCGGAGAGGACGGGGAAGTAAAATAGGATGGGCATGAGCATAAGGTGGTCTACGGAAACTCACTAGTGGTGATGGCTTGGCCGGTGAAGCACCGAGGCGAGATGGCGTCATAAGCCGTGGGCGGCGTGGGGAGGCTCACTTGGAGGGAGGAGCTCAGGTGGGGGGAGGTTCGAGCGACAGTTGGGGGAGCTCGAGGGTGCCGAGGAGGTGCTCCGAAGGCATGGAATTAGGCAGTGGTGCTCCGAGGAAGAAATGGCATCGATGGAGGCTCATTCGGCCGACGCTGAGAAAGATAGGCATTCCGGTAAGCTTGGCATGACGTTTTTCAATTAGGCCAGCGGGGAGAGACTAGATGCTTGGGAACACAAGATGGTGTGCTTAATTCGGAGGGGGACGCACCGGAGTGCCAGAATGGCGAGGAGGCAGCGGCGGCGGGCTCACGGGCGCGCGGCAGGAGAAGAAACAGGGGCAGAAGGGGAGTGGCGCGGGAGCAAGGGGGAGCCAGCCTACGACTTATAGCCAGAGGGTGCCACTACAGAGCTACTGTAGCCATTGTCGGATGGAGCAGCGACACAGACGGTGATGGGTGACGCACGCACGCATGGCTGCCACGGGGAAGGAGTGAGAAGAAGAAAAATAGAGCGAGCAGAGAGAAGGAAAAGGGAGGGAGGCGGGGAAGAAGCTAGGCACGCAGGGAGTGAAAGAATGGGGAAAAGAGGAGAGAGATGGAATGGAAGGCTGGGCCCGCTGGTAGTGAAAGAAAAGAGAGAGGGAGGAGGAGAGAGGGAAAAGAAGGGGGCCCACAGGTAATAGAGAGAAGGAAGAGAATGAAGGAAAAGAGAGGGAAAAGAGAAAGGGTTAAGCAAAATTTTAGAATTTAAACTTTAAATTTCCATTAGGATTTACTAATTTCCATTTTTGCAAGATGTTCAAAATTTTGAATTCTCAATTTAATTATTTAGATGCGGTTGCTCAATTCTCGATTTGAGTTTAAAATTTAAATTTTAGTTTGGGATTTGAGTGTAATTTAAAAATTGGTTTAGAATTCATAATTCATTGTTTTATATTATTCCCATATCTTTATTAACACCATTACTGTTTTTGCTTTGGATATTTTTTCTCATTGTATTTATGTAACAACACTCAAAAGATTTCAAATAAATATTCAGAAGAATTTAAATGCCAGAAAAATACAAGAAAAGTTTTAAAAATTCCATATTTTTGAACTTTCGAAATTTAGGATGTTACACATAGTCGTGTGTGTAATTGTAGTCGTAGTTATGTGTGTGGTCATAGTCGTAGTCGTGTGCGTGGTTGTAGTCAGTCATGTGAGTCAGTTATGTTTAGCACATGGCCACGTCGTCCAGTCGTGCGTAGTTCAGGTCGTAGTGGCACCACGTATGGGTTGTTCGTTCATGGCACAAGTCTAGGAGACCACTTAGGCCACGTTCTGTACATAGAGGTTTATAAATTCAGAAGTACACGAGAGAAAATGCCGCCGTCTTACAGTTGAGACCTGGTGTTCATCGAGTTCACGTGTGTTCACAGCTCGGGTGTTTTTCAACATTTGGTATCAGAGCTGCGTTGACGGTCCAGGTGTAACTATGTCGTCGTCGTGGTCTCAAGCAGGTGGGCAATCAAAGACTCCTCCGTGGTGAGGCCAACCTCACTCACCGACACCTCCTCCGCGCTGACCGCGGCGCCGTGACGATGGTGGCTATGAGATCATTGTCTAGCGCGTCTTCAGGGAGGCATCGATCTCGGTGGTCTACCCCACGCTCACCTGAACAAATTACACCGTGTGAACATGCAAGCGTGAGGCCTTTGGGAGGCAATCGAGTCTGGCGACTGTGACTACCATGACAACAGACTGGTGCTATCTGCCATTCTCCATGCTGTGCCACCCGACATGCTCTCGAACCTCGCTGTCAAGGACGCCGCCAGGATGCCTGGGACACGGTCAAGATGATGTGTGTCGATGTCGAGTGTGTCAGTGAGGAGAACGCATAGAAGCTGCGGCGCGACCTCGACAAGATCACGTTCAAGGATGGCAAGTCTGACAATGACTAACACCATGGGGATCACAAGTCTCGCCAACAACCTTCACGTCCTGGGGGACAACGTCACCGATGAAGAAGTGGTGAAGAAATTCCTACAGGTTATCCCGGAACATCTCTCGCAGGTGGCCATCTCCATTGATACCCTTCTTGATAGTAGCGTGCTCAGCATCGAGGAGGTAACCAGGCATGTTCGCATGGTGGAGTAGCGGTACAGGCTCGACTCTAACACCAACACCGGTGGATGTGTCAATAATAGTGGCCGCCTACTTCTAACTGAGGATGAGTGGCTGGCCTGGCTCCAAAGGCACAAGAACGACAGGAACGACGAAGGCAATAGCTCCGGTGGCAATCACCGCCGCAACAAAGGGCGTGGGCGCGGACGCGGTACTGGGTCACGTGACGGTGGTGCAAATATGGCCAGCCAGGCCGGCGGCCTCAACACTCCCAGGGACCAATGCCGCAACTGTGTCAAGCAAGGTCACTAGGCCAAGGACTACCGTAGCAAACCCAGGCGAGATCAGGCTCACCTGGCCAAAGGGGATGACAATGAGCCCACTTAACATATGGTTGGAGCACCCATCGACCACAAATCCTAATGTGACGATGGCCCGATCTTCCGAGAGGTACTGATAAGTCGATTGTGGAGAACTCGACGTTGATGATCCAAAGGCTCTGACCAAAACAGATCGAACCCCTCGCTATCACTACACCACTGCTCCGTTGGTTATCAACTGTGCCGAACACGGTTGACCTCGCCAAGAAGGCTATCTCCTGCAAGCGAATCGAGAACGCGAGCAAGACAGTTTAAGATGCAATCTAAAATTGTATTGCGAATAAAGATTAAGTTCACAAATTGGGGTTCCTCAACCGAACATGCGGCGAAACTGCTAAGCAGAATAATCTCTTAAGAAAAACTCGAGAAAAACTAAAGGGGTGCGACCTCCTTAAATAAGGATGGGGGAAGCCGCACTTATCTAATGAAAAGGGATTTGGTACTATTTACGTTTCTGTTCATGTGGCCATGGTACTGTTCATGTGAACAGTACCGGCCCAAATAGCCTAAGTTACAAGGCCCTCGGCCCACTTTGACTCGGACTGGAAAAGTGACGTGAATTCTTTTGTAGTTTCTGATTTGATCGGATGGAGGTTGGAGGTAAGGCTAGATCCATCTGAAAGTACGCTCCAAGAGTTTTCCAACGAGTACTCATGGGCCCCAGAAAGCCTTCTGGATCAAAAGTTATGGCCATTTGAAGTTGGCCTGTTAGGCTAAATCTGAATTGATCTGGAGGCCGAATTGGATTCCAAAACCTGTCCAACTTGGACCCTTGCTTCAATTGGTTCCAAAGTGATGTGGTGCTACAAATATATATATATATATATATATATATATATATATATATATATATATATATATATATATATATATATATATATATATATATATATTCATCATTAGGTAGCATCATATTCTCATTTAAAATGTGTTGAAGTTGAAGAAACGAATTCACCTTTAGTTCAATCTTGATATTGGCCGCTATGGTTGTATGTGTTGGTGGCGTGGTCACATCAAATCCCCTCCGCTGCCACAACGATTATCTCCATTGCCACCACCATGCACCCACGTCGAGGTGAATGAGGACATGGTCTTCGTCCAGCTTGGGAAGAGGGAAGAACGTGACCACCGTCGATGGGTCCTGGACACAGGACCCACCAACTGTAGAGACCCGAATATGCAAATCCGGACTCTCCTGTGTATTCTGCACTAGTCCAGGATCACGCTAGTGCACACAGTATAAACAAAGATAAAATATCGAACATATCACGATTCACTAAGAAAAGACTCAAATATTATTAATAATTATCAGAGTGCGACCTTATAGCCAAGCTTACAATTAATAGCCTGAAAGGCTTAAAAGAAACTAGCAGCGGAAATCCAAAAGAAAGCGCAGCAGCCAATCGACACGCCCACAGGCTATCGAGTGGAGAACGAAGCCTAATCCGCGAAGACGTCGAAGTACTCTCCTTCTGGAACCTTCTGCTGGTGATTCTCCTCCTCCTCAACTGAGCAACAGGGGCATAAAGCCGTGAGTACATAGAGTACTCAGCAAGTCGTTTGTAACAAAGATGCAATATAGTATGCAAGGCTTACCAATGGATGGCTAAAAGGTTAATTTTTGCAGAAGGCAACAATTTGAAGTAAATACAATAAATAGATTGAAAAGCAAGCTTTGTAAATGATAATAAATAAGTAACCAAAGGAATTGAGACCAACCACAAGTGAACTGACCATTCACCCAAGGAATCCACCATGAACCAAGATCCATGAAATGAATACCCGTGAACTAACCATTCACTTCCCAACCTAACCCAACCAGGTTTTTATGAAAACTCTACCCCTCGTGTGAAATCACCGAGCATTGTCCATGACCGAGGACATGGCTATTCGAATAGTTTATACTCTGCAGAGGTTGTACAACTTTACCCACAAGACATGATCATCCCGGATTGCCACGCGAGTTACACACTTCCTTAGGTGTGTGGCGAGGAGATCATGACAAGGCCTTTACAATGCTCAATCCCAACCCAGTTCCGCCTCGCTAAGGTTTCGCCGTCGAGTAGGCTACCACCTAGTCGATAATTGCCCCCTCCTGCGCCAGTGTAGATCCATGGCTCCGACCACACCACACTCATCCCAATGACGGAACCGAAATTGAAACATCCCAAATTAATTAGCCAGGTCCATCCCATACTGGACATGTGGTTGTACGGTAAGGCTCAGATCAATGGCGCACAAAGTTAAGTCCTTAAATATTACCCAGGCGAAGCATCCACATCCCAATGTGCAACCTGCACCCCCTTTACTGCACGATCATTCGCCCGAGTGAAAACCAATTTTGTATAACCACCGCCAATGACGCCCCAACGTCACGGCACAAATTTTATAACAGTGGCACCAACCATAATTCAATATCTCATTAAGTCAAATTAATTAATCACATGCGATGATGAACCCTTTCGCAAAATAAGCAAGGCTAAGCATTCTAATCGTACCAACCCAATGTGACAAATAACATAGCATCACTAATTAAATTCCCAACCTAAGGTGACAATGGCCTCAAGGTATTCCAAAATATCAAGAGGGAAATAACCAATTGGGACGATAACTACCAATACAAGGATTTGACTAAAAATAGCGATGCAAGATAATTTAAAACAAAATAATTAAATAATAGATTGCAAACTGGGTTCAACATGATCAAAGGACACGACTTGCCTTGGCCTTGCTCAGTTGAGGGCTCTTGATCTTCAAATCCAACTTCCGCTCCCTCGAACACGTGATCTAACGAGAGAGAAAGCAATCGAAAAGACAAAATAAAATCAAATAAAATTCAAATGAACTCCAAAAACTTCCAAACCTGGACCAAAAGGAAGAGCTCAATTTTAGATGAATTTAGGAAAAAGAATCGGGTCAATCGGAGCTAGGACGAGGGAGAACAGGCTCTTGGAAAATTGGATCTAACGAAAATCGGAGAAATTAAGAAATTGCACTGTGCTGTGGACCGGGCGCACGGAGGATTGGGTCTACGGTGGACTCGGCGCACGGCACAGTAGGGCTGACTGGGCTGCTGGCGCAAGGCCAGGGCTGACGTGGCGCTTGCGTGGCGGCTGACGGGGCTGCTGACACGGCGGCTGGCTCACGGGTGCACGGCTTATGGGTGGGACCCGGCTGGCAGCGGCACGGCGCACGAGAGATCGGGTGCACGGGAAGGTGAAGGGGCACGCCCGCTGACGTCAGGGCTGACGTGGCGGCGCGGGACCGAGAATACGCGGGGCGCGGCCGAGGCGGCGAGGCGCGGGCGGCGGTCTGGCCGGCGAGGCTCGGGACGGCGGCGACTCAGGACGGCGGCGGGAGCCTGCGAGGCTCACCGGCGACGGCGGCGAAGACGGCGGCGGGAGGCGGCGAGGCTCACCAGCGACGAACGGCGGCGAACGGCAGCGAGCGACGGCGAGTGGCGACGGCGCACACGGGCGACGACGTCGGACGGCCGCAGCGCATGGGTGTCGGCGGCGATGAGCGGCGGCGGAGGCGGCGGCTCGGGACAGGGAAGCCGAAGGGTCCGCGGCGGGTTTTATACACGGTCGCCGAGGCGTCCCGATCGGATACGGCGGCAGCGCAGCGGAGTCCCGGTCGGAGACTGGGACGAGTCCCGGGCGGAGACGACACCTGACAGGTGAGCCCCACCTGTCAGCGTCACGGGAGCGTGGGCGGCAGCGAGCGGATGGGATGGCGTGCGTGCGCGAGCGAGCGGCCGAGATGGCGACACGCGTCGACCATCGGGCGGAGGGGCGCGGGCCCGGCGCGGATGCACGCCGCGTGGCGCGGGCGGGGCAGGCCGGGCCGGAGGTGGGCGAGCTGGCTGGGCCGGTCGGCTGGGTGGGCTGCGGCCCACCGGCCGGTTTGGTTTTTCTCTTTTTCTTTTTCTTTTCTTTTCCCAGAAATTCAATTAAAGGATTGTGAGCTCTAGAAAATAGCAAATAAATCCAGAAAAATCCAGAAAAATTCCAATAAATTCCTTGGGACACAAGGAACTCAAATAAAACATTTTTGGCAAATGTTAATGTTTAACTTAATCATATTAAATCCTTTTTAATTCATAGAATCTCATTTAAGCTTTAATTAATTCTAGAAAAATTCAAATGGTGAATTTTATTTCAAAAGCTTCAAAAAGGCTCTGAAAATCAGGATGTTACAAACCTCCCCCCCTTAAACGGAATCTCGACCCCGAGATTCAGGCTCACTAAAAGAATAGGTTACCAGGTGCGACTTCGGAGACGACGTTGTTGAGGCTTCCCCTTGTAACACTCTAAGGTATTTGGCTTCCTTGACTTGACGATGTTCCACGGCTTGCTCCTGGAGTCTTGGCAGGGGTACTTCCAAGATTGAACGGAAATTGGCGAGATTCCTTGACGCTTCTGTGGACACTTGCGAGCGAATGACCTGGCTCTTGGCACTTGAAACAACTAAATGAAGTGGCATAGCTTCTTTCTCCCTAAGGCTGCTTGCTGACGTTGATAGGGCGTGGTCCTGAGTTATCATGAGGAGGCATTGGAGTTGGAGTCCTGAAATCTGACTGTTGCGGTGCCCAAGCTGGCTGGTATGTGTTGAATCTGACTCTTTGTGACCGTTGCAACTGAACTCCTTGGTGAATCATCTTCCACTTCCGAGACTCTTTCCATCTCATGATGAATCTCTTCAAGGCTCAATAGGTAAGAGGGAATAGCAAAGGTAAGCGGTAAACTCGTCTAAGGGGGATATCCTAATGGCAACCCTAAACTAAGCAAACACTTAGCCGAAAAGGCTAACAAAAGAAGCGATAAACTCCGCAAAAAGACTTTTGACATGACTGCATCATAATGCTAGAAGCAAAACTGCAGCTCACATCACACCCAATGGCAAATAAGAAGCAAAACGATCTATACGATACTAACACTATAACAAGGTTCAAATCTACTGGCTTCTAATCTTCACGGAAATCTCCAATCTTGTCTTGAAACATTGGGGTGCTTCCTTGATCCAAACTTCACAGCACACCTTGAAGAATTCCATATCAACTTTCACTTTGATGGAGGGACACTCGAGACATCTATAGACTTTATAGGGATAAGAGGTCAAATTGAGTTTCGAAAACAAGTTCTCAAAGGAGACAAGGAGCAATAATCCTAAGGATGAGGTAAGAATCAAGAATTACTAGTCAATCATTTGGTTGATTTGATTTAGAAAATAAATTTTGAAAACTTGACTAATTCGACCATTCTAACTAAGGCTTCGTCCTACAGTCGATATAGCTCTGATACCATCTCTGTAGAGACCCGAATATGCAAATCCGGACTCTCCTGTGTATTCTGCACTAGTCCAGGATCACGCTAGTGCACACAGTATAAACAAAGATAAAATATCGAACATATCACTCCTTTCCCACAGCAAGCGAAGTACCGCGCCAAGGACACCCTCAACCTCATCCACAACGACATATGCAGACCAATCATGCCTGTCACCCTGAGCAGCAACAACTTCTTCCTTCTGCTAGTCGATGACATGAGCCGCTTCATGTGGCTTACTCTGCTCAAGTGAAAGGACCAAGTGTCGACGGCAATCATGCGATTCCAGGCTAGCATCGAGGTGGAAAGTGGGAGCAAGCTCCGACTCCTGCGCACCGACTGCAGCAGCGAGTTCATGTCAGTGCAGTTTGGGGAATATGGCACGGACCTCGGCATTCAACGTCGACTCATAGCACCTTATTCCCCCCAGCAGAATAGAGTAGTGGTGTGCCGGAACCAAATGATCATCACCACTGCCCAGAGCATGATGAAGGCGAAGAACGTGCCCATGAGGTTTTGGGGAGAGGTGATCACAACCATTATCTTCATACTGAATCGATCGCCAACGCAGAGCTTGGACGGTAAGACTCGCTACGAGGCATGGCATGGTGAGTTCCCAACAGTGCATTTCCTCTGCATCTTTGGGTGCGTTGCGTATGCCAAGAGCACCAACCCATACCTCAAGAAGATGGACGACTGCAGTGTCCCAATGGTATTTCTCAGCTATGAACTAGGTGCCAAGGCCTATCGCCTCTTCAACCCAGTCGGAGAACACGTGCACATGTCACGCGATGTCGTGTTCGACGAGGACGCATAGTGGGATTGGATTGGAAATGGCAGAGATCAAGATGTAGGCGTGGAACTATTCACCGTGGAGTACGTGGTCACCAGGGAGCCAGTGCACGACATGAGTGTGAACTCCTCCGACCACGGTCGAACACCTTCACCGACAATGACTAAGGCTGGGGAGAACGAACCCCAGAGGCGATTGAGCACATCATGCCAAGTACGCATGACTCCATTTTTTATACGGATGCTGATGAAGATGTTCCCCAGTGCTACCACACCTTTGATAATATCCTCGATCTGGCCATGCCATGAGGGTAGGCACTACGCCAGCTCGACCATGACAAGCTTCATGTGGTGAGCACTAAGGAACCAAGTACGCTCGTTGAAGCAGAACAAAGCGAGAACTGAAGGAAGGCAACGCAGGAGGAGATGGACTCAATTGATGACAATAAGACCTGGAGCCTTGTTGATCTCCTTGTAGGTCACCGTGCGATTGGTCTGAAGTGGGTGTATAAGGTGAAGCATGACGAGCGTGGAGCTATTACGAAGCACAATGCTCGCCTCATCGCAAAGGGCTACGTCCAGCAACAGAGAGTGGACTTCAATGAGGTCTGCGCCCCTATTGCCTGTCTGGAGATGGTGCAGCTCCTACTCACCAGTCATGGGAAATTCACCATTTGGAGGTAAAGTCGGCATTCTTGAATGGTGATCTTCAAGTGGAGGTGTACATGTGAGACCATGTGGAGATCACCCCATGGTTGTGATGAGTAAATGACCTTTGAATTAGAATCTGTGCAGAGGTTGAGTTTGGTTTTTGAGGCTTTTGTAGAGGTTTGCTTTCTGGATGTCGTTCTCGTGGCCTACAACTTGGTGGTTGTAGGTGCTCTTACAACTTTGTGGTTGTAAGTGATCTTTCAATTGGGTAGTCGGCAATCGATCTTATGACTTGGTAGTCGGCAGTCATTTTTACGACTTTGTGGTCGGCAATCATTTTTACGACTATGTAGTCGGCAGTCATTTTTATGACTTCGTAGTCGGTAGTCAATTTTATAACTTGTTGGTCGGCAGTTGTTTTTATGACTTAGAAGTCGGTAGTCAGTTTTACGACTTGGTGGTTAATAGAGGCTTTTACGACTTGTTGGTCGGTAGAGTCTTTTACGACTTGGTGGTCGACAGGTGCTCCTACGACTTGGTGGTCATAGCTTCTACTGGTCGATAGTCGTAGCCTTTGCTGGTCATGATAGTCATAGATCTGTCTAGCCGTGGTCGATGGTCGTAGCTTCTACTGGCCATGGTCGATGGTCATAATGCTTTGCCTGTGTGATCGATGATCATGGCTATCGGTTGTGGTAGTCATAGGTTGTAGCGACCTAGTTTGGTGAGTCATAGCCATTATGAGCGATAGTCATAGCATTTGTATGCCTGTGCATTTGGTGGTCGCAACGTTTGCTACATGGTCTTAGCGACCTATGTGATGGTCATAGCAGTCTGTTGTGTGGTTGTAGGCTACTAGAAGGATCTCGTGGGCTATGAGTACCTCATTTCTTGTGCACCTGAGTACTCGTAAGACATATAAGACTAGTCATTTTGTTGAGTTTGTTCACTGGAATTATTGGTGGTTTGGTCAGGGTTGACCATGGTGTTTGTTACTTTAAGCACATGAGGTTATTGATTGGTTCTAGGATTAAAATCAATATTTTGGGTGCATACATTTTGTTTGTGCTAATGAATGATCTTTATGTATCGTGCGGTGCTATGTGATGGTTTGCTTGTTGGTGTTGGTTGTAGGACTTCTAAGCTAGGTCATGGTGAGGCGTAGGAGGACCGGGACTAAGCACAGGGAGGTGTTGAGGTCTAGAACAGTCTGGGAGACGCCAAAGATGATCGAGGCTGATGAGGTGGTTGCAAGCCTCCCCAATGAGGAACCGGAGCTGGAGCTACTGGAAGTGGAAATGACGGGCAACGGCGAGGTGGACTGGGACTAGGCTCAGAGAGGAGTCGAGGTCCAAACGGTTAAGAATACCGGGTGCCATCATGCAAAAGGAGAAGCACGTGGTGCACCAGGTGACTTGGGTCGTTTGCAAGTAAGGACGGTTCGGCGGGATCCGGACGCATGAGAGGCTTGACAACAAGTCATTGGGGTCACATGTAAGCTGTTTTGAGAAGTGTGCGTGAGTAAAACCTGGTATTAGGTGGGGTTATCCTTGGTCTGGACTAATGGTAAGATCCATTAGGGTCTAGGGTTCATTGGTGAGCCTATAAAAAGGGGAGGGGAGGCAAGAGTTAGGGTTGAGAAGGTTGGCCAAGTTTTGGTGGCTGCACCTCTCCCTCCCATGGGAGTTAGGTTAGAGAGTGAGTGTTGGTTCTAGGGTTAGAGCCTAGTCCTCCCGAGGGGAGTGGCTGTGAAATCATTCATTTGAGCAATACATCAATCTTCATCTATGTGTTTTGTGTATCTCTTCTGTTTGATTTCTCTCAGCTAGATTTGGTTCTTCCTTTGCGTTCTCTATTCTGTTCCTCTCTCTTCTTGATCTAGAGGTTTTTCTCTTCTTGATCTAGAGGTGTTCTTGGCTTGATCTTGTTGATGCTCTGAATCACGGTGACAGGTGGGAATACAACCAAAGCCATCCTGGCTCTTTGACCCACAAGCGATTTTGATCAACGACGCCGGTTCTTGAACTCAGTTTTCAACTTGGTTAATAAGTTTTCAATTCAAGATTGGAACAGCCTCATGAGACCTTAAGCAATTTGTGTACAAAGTTTCACGACCATTTGATCTTTTAATCAAAAGATATGTGGATATTAGATCTTGTGGTCGTGCGGTCGTACGTTGCTCTGTTCTTCTGATTCTGTATTGATCGCTTCTATTTTCGAATATGGTCAGTTTTCAGAGGATATCGCTTCTTGTTTTGACCGTAGTCAAGACTTAGGTCGCATCGCGTCTGATTTCGACGGTGGTCGGTTACGCGTGCTCGATGATCTTCGACCATGTCTCTTGATTGCTCTGTTTTGAGATCGTTTTCCTCTCTCTTGATCTTTTCTTGATCCAAGAGTTTTGATTGATTTATCTAATGTAGCTGCTTGCTGTGATATGTGGGATTGGATACAAAGCCATCTTGGCTATTATCTCCCCACGAGCATGGTCAGTTCATCCATTCGATCTCAAGTCCTTGTTCTTGTGCGCCTTAGATAAAACTCAAAAAGGTCTCAACTGGCATACTAAGTTTTCAATCCAAGATGGGATTTGTTTCTTGAGACCTTAAGTTACTTGCGTACAAATTTTCGTGGCCAGTTGATCTTTGAATCAAAAGATTTAATGTTTTTCAGATCTGGTGGTCGTGCGCCTTTTCTGGTACTTATAGTCGTTTACAACCACATATGGTTTCTATCGCTCAATGGTCATAGATCTCTCGGTCTTATTTTGATCTATTACGACCACATTCTGGTTTTTGACTGCATGTGTTTTCTATGCGTACATTGGTCATTGACTACAGTGGAGTCGACCACACATTGGTCTTCGACCACATAGTTTGCGATCACGTCGGCCTTTAACAGCACTGGTTTCCAACCACTCATTGGTCCTAAACTACGCTAGTCTTACGACTGCACATTGGACATCGACAACGTTGGTGTTCGACCACATTGGTTTCAACGACGTTGGTTATGACCACGTTGGTTACGACCACGGTAGTTACGATCACATTGATTTCAACCACGTTGGTTACAACCATATTGGTTTCGACCATGTTGGTTTCGACCACGTTGGTTACGACCACGTTGGTTTCGACCATGTTTGGTTTCGACCACGTTGGTTTTGACCACGTTGTCTGCTTCAACCATGTTGTCTACCTTTCGACCACGTTACTTTTTTCTGCTGACTGACCATGTTTAATTTGGCTGCCCAACGCTTTCCGTCAAGTAATCATAATCAACCACGTTGTGTTTCCGCCAAGTGGTCGTAATCGACCATGTTGTGTTTCTGCCGAGTGATCAAAATTTGACCACGTTGTGCTCTGATCTGGTCGTATAGAGTTCTATGTTCCTCTATTTTTCAAGTGGTCTTCACTTCTTGATCTTCATAGCTATGTAGCTATTGGAGTAAAGGATTTGTGAATAATTGGAGGAAAAATTTAAAGGCACTATTCACCCCCCTCTGTTGCCTGTCTGGTCCTATAGTACATTGCACAGCCACCCAGCTTCATCGACAACAGGAACAAGAACAAGGTGCTGCGTCTCCACAAGGCGCTCTACGATCTTCGCCAAGCACCGCACGCCTGGAACGCGAAGCTGGACGCCACTATGATCTCGCTAGGGTTTCATCGCAGCAGCTCCAAGCACAAAGTGTACAAGCGAGGTGAAGGCGGAAGTCGGCTGATCATGGGCGTCTACGTCGACGACTTGATCATCACTGGTGGCAATACCAGCGGGATCCACGAGTTCAGGGGAGAAATGAAGAGCCTATTTTGGATGAGCAATTTGGGGGCGCTCAAGTACTACCTCGGCAACGTGGTGCACCAGACCCCAGATAGCATCAAACTGGGGCATTTTGTCTACGCGCTGAAGGTTCTGGAGAAGGCCAGGTTGGTAGACTGCAACCCCTGCCAATCTACAATGGAGGAACGACTCAAGCTCAGCAAATCGAGCTCAACCCCACTGGTCGATGCTACTCTCTACCGGAGTCTGGTCGGAAGCCTTCGGTACCTCGTCCACACCCGACCGGACTTGGCCTACTCAGTAGGTTATGTCAGCCGTTTCATGGAGACACCACGCGAAGAGCACCTCATTGCTGTCAAGCACATGCGATATGTTGCAGGGACAAGAACATGGGGTGTCTTCTACGCAGCCGGAAAGAAGAAGAGCGCATGGCCATGTCTGTTGGGCTACAGCAATAGTGACATAGCCGGGGACGTTGATGACAGAAAGAGCATCTCAGGTGTTATCTTCTTCCTCAAAGATGGGCCCATCACCTGGCAATCTCAGAAGCAAAAAGTGGTGACTCAAAAATACAATCTGACTCTAAAATATAAATTTCCAATTCTAAACAAACTCAGACCCGATACATACTTTGAAACAGATTCGGTAGGATTATTTCCAACCCTAATCATATTTGGACTTGCATAGAAGATTTGAGCCGTGGTCATAAGACTGCAGTAATTTAATATGCGTGGTGAGGGTCCATAACAGAGTAGCAATAAACATATTATAAATGGCTACAATGAATACACGAAATGATAACAGTCAAATATATCAATTTGTGATTAAGTTTAGGACAAGGTCATTACCGTGCTTTGGAGCTTCCGTACGTAACAAATTAATAGCAGCTCCAGGGCCTCCTCCGTTTTGACCTTGCAGCAGGAATCAAGAAAGTATACGGGCTGAAAAAGGACAACCGCAGAACAAGGCAAGCAAGTTATTTCTCTGCCGTCCTTTTTAACTTTGACTTATAATTTTCTTCAAAAAACAAATATAACTGATTCTCCGTAGCCTTTTCAAAGCAGTTTATTAGAACAATTTTTTCAAAACAGTTTATCGGCATTCAGTTCATTCGCATAAGTGCTCGCTCTGGAGGCAAAAGTCATCAGCTTAAAATAAAAACAACCCTGAAATTAGTATGTCATCAATTTTCAATTCTTTGGCAAGAATGACATAGCTGCTTATCTAGTAGTAAAAATTAGTATGTCATCAATTTTCAGAAATCTTGAATTAAGGCACATGTAGAGGAACCTTCAGACTACTGGCCTCCCAAATAAAAAGAACGCTTTAAATTTGATGTTAATTAAAATACGATATTTTTATGGCTCGTGATAACAACCACACGAAGATAACAGCCAATCCATGACATGCTTAACAACATTGCACATTATTTCAATCAACACTCGTACATACTACGGTACAACCATGCACCTCGTTGCCTATATGTCAAACGAGGCTCGTGGCACCTAGATGGAGTATTCCTAAGGGGGCTGCCTTGGACGGAGCTGGTCATCGTTGTAGTGGCACGCACATATGCAGTTAGAGTTTGCACAGCAACATGTCAGATCATACGAGCTTCCTATGTTGACAACCCCCTCATTGCTCCTCTTGTGTTACATCTGTTGGCGGAGGTTGTTGTTCTCCTCATTGAGAGTGTCGAGTCGCTCCTCCAACTCAAAGATTTGATCCCATAATGTATCCACATAGTTGACAATGTACGTTCATGAGGAGGGTCAATCCAGTGGGTGAAGTCGCATTTTGCCATCTGCGAGAAAGGACGGTAAACAAAGAGGCTCTATAAGCAGTAATAAAAAATGTACTATTAGCAATTTGTACCCCGGAGTGTGGGCATCGGAAGAAATATCGCCCGCCATCGAAATGGCCTTCGATGACCTGCACGACTGTGTACTCATTGTGTCTGTATTTTGGCCACATTGGTTGAGTACGCTTCCTAGGTATCAAGTGGTAGTTAGGGCCGAAGTCCTCCCTTCTTTCCAAGGGATGGTCTTCCCTTGGTGACCCCGCTCCGACTGGCCCCTCGGCGTCCGCCATGGTATGTATCTGCACGACGGAGAAGGTACTTCGTCATTCGATTTACAGTGTTCTCTACTACTACCTTCATGGAACCGCACTCGTGCTCTTTATATAGAACGAGAGAACTTAGTGCAATGGATTATTGCTGACAAAAGATATCAACTTTGCGCAGTGACATGACAAAACGGGGTAGCTTTGCGCAATGACATGACAAAAAGACCAGCTTTGCGCAAAGACATGACATAAGAGTGCAGCTTTACGCAGTGACATGACAAAACGGGGCAGCTTTGCTCAGTGAGATGATAAAAGATGTCAGTTTTGCGCAGTGACATGACAAGAGGCTAGCTTTGCACAGAGACATGACATAAGAGTGCAGCTTTGCACAGTGACATGACAAAAGAGAGCAGCTTTGCTCAGTGAGATGACAAAAGAGGTCAGCTTTGTGCAGTGACATGACAACAGCGGGCAGCTTTGCGCAGAGACATGACATAAGAGTGTAGCTTTGTGTAGTGACATGACAAAAGAGGACAACTTTGCTCAGTGAGATGACAAAAAGAGGTCAGCTTTGCGCGGTGACATGACAACAGCGGACATCTTTGCACAGATACATGACATAAGAGTGTAGCTTTACACAGTCACATGGCATGACGACGTAGCCTTTTTCAGTGATATGGCAGCACAGCCTAGGTTTACTCAGTGCCAGGACCACGCGCACCATCTTTACACATATGAGTAGAGAAAAAATGGATCCTATAAATTAATGTGCATTCCATTTCGCAGGGAACACTGCACTTCCAAACCCCACACTACACCGCGCTTCCTTCACCGCACCTGGATGGACAAAAGCCAGAAGAAGCCATGGGACAAGATGGTGAAGCAATGGATGGAGACCTGTGACCTAGCACGGTCAGCTGCTGCCCGCGATGAGAAAATAAGGGCACTTGTAGTCCGGGCAGAACAGGCCCAGCTTGCTACGAGGTCAGCTCCCCACAATGAGGGGCCCCGAAGCAACAACCCCTTTCCGAACGTTCCCACCGAGCGTTCGCTGCAACTCGCACTCGAGGGGGAGACACCCCCCATTGTTGGTGCGGGGACACGTGCAAGTTCTTCAAGTCTAATCACCGCATTAGCCTATGTATGCGTTACTAGGGTTGCACAAACTACTCTAGTGACTACCCCGACCGCCGTCTAGACACCGCAACCTATCGACAGTTGGTAAGTACCATGTGCACCATTTTCCCCTACCTTTTCTCATTCACAGCACGCACTAATAATCTCTCCCCTGTATTTACAGTCCCTAGAACCAATATGTGCCTATCACAAGTGTATCGATCTTGAGATCCACCCTGAGGACCAATGGGCCCTCGACATCGAGGAATGGAATGTCGCAAGGTCATCGGAGTTACAAGAGGAGGAGCGCCGCAAGAACGAGCAAACCCTGCATATACAACGCGAGACGAAAGCTTATCTCGAAGCGTGCACGTGTAGGGAGTGGGAGGCTCGCGAGAGGGAGCACGAGAGAAAGTGGGAAATGGCGGATAAGGCAAAAGAGGCCGCCGAGGAGTTCAACGCCGAGCAGGCAAGGAAGGGAAAATGGCCCCGGTCCACACAGTAGGTCGTACGAGTAGTTTGGTGGGTTAGTCGCACATGATATTATGCATGTAATAAAAAAGTACGCGGCATGTTACTCCCAACTATATTATGAAGTTTATTTCTATTCATATAAGCTTATTATCTCGTCTTTTCGCATTCAATGATTCACATAGCAAGTCATGTAACAATATTAACATGCCGGTTCTCTCCATACACGAATTCTCAATAAAATAAAAATATCACCTACCATCGTATGTACTGATAGTTCTACGGTCAATCGTTCCAAAAAAAAATTCCCAAAATTTTGTACGCACCTATAACATATAATGAACATAAACTTTTATTATAACTCCACCATATTTTTTTTCCCAGTTTAAAACTACAAAATTGACCAAACTTCAAAAATTCACGGGGGACTGAGTGCTATCGCCCAATGGGGGCACGACTTCACTGAAAGTCGCTTAATAGGGAGGGCGACTTGTTTCAGTTGCCCTAGGGTAGGGCGACAGAGATTCTGTCAGGCCCCGGTTGGGTGATTAGTTCCAGTCACCCCCCCCTTTGGGTGATTGGTGTCTGTTTTGTAAAAAACTCCTCGTGGGTATATTTCTGTAATTTTGAATAAAAAATAGATTATTCGTACAAAAAATTTGATGGAATAGTGCCTTGCCTCCGCGATCTTCACGCTGCACATGCAGCACCAAGTTCTTCACTGCTCTATGTTGTCTTGACGCATGTGCATTCTTTCCTATTGGAGAGAGAAATAACACTAGGGGTCTGTTCTTTTCAACTTCTAAAAACTGCTTTTTGGCTTTTCTACAGTAACTAGCTTTTAAATGGAGTATCTTTTCAAGATAGAGTCTACTAGTTAATTATAATACACACTGTATTGACTTCATTTATATCAGCAAAAATTACACGTGAGTTTCTGTTACTCTGTAATCTCTCGCACGAACAACCCAAAAAGAACAAGCCCTAGATCGGTTTGGTATCTGCTTACACGGCAGCACCTCCGCTGTATTCTGTCCTCCCGACATGATGTCTTCTGTTAGTATACTCTAGAGGTAATTATAAAAATAATTGTATTACTTCTATGTTTATGATCGTTTGAATAAAATATTATTTTGTTTCTTAAATAAATATCTTTTATATTGATAACAAGTATATGACTTATTCGTGAAACTTTTTATTCATATTTTGATGTTATTCTAAATTATCCCTGATCTTATATCATTATGTGGGACCATTATGGTTTATACATCAGTACGCATATTGATTGATGATCATGTTTCACGGATCATGGATATGAGATATCAAATAAATAATGTGA
Source organism: Dendrocalamus latiflorus (assembly GCA_017311315.1). Taxonomy (NCBI): domain Eukaryota; kingdom Viridiplantae; phylum Streptophyta; class Magnoliopsida; order Poales; family Poaceae; genus Dendrocalamus; species Dendrocalamus latiflorus. Next base: position 4,497,860 of record CM029656.1, read on the forward strand.
ACACATGTTAGAGAACATGATGTTGGATTGACCCATCATGAGACACTGCAAGAATTGTTAGATTTTTAAGTGTCATTAGTTGGTCTCATACATAGTGTGTGTAAGATCCTTAGACCTAATATCGTCATTGTTTTCTACATGTGTAATAGTTTACTTAAGGGTTACCAAATACTACTCTGTGACTTGGTGGTAATAAAGGTAGCTTTTGAATTTACTATAAAACGTGTGGAGGAATATGAGCGATCAGGATGGGATTTACCCATCCTATATAACAGGAGAGATATTTTGGGCCCCCTTAATGTGGTTGGATTAAGAAAGTGCATTGCCATGCCAAATATGGTTGAGGAGTCAATCACAACTGAGTAATCTACTATAAGTACGAGTGAAAAATCGAGTTATCATAGGATAGCATGCTTCTAGCCTTGAGTTTCATCTGGATCATAAGGCAAAGGGATCGGTATAGAAACACTACTTAGGTTCGTTCGATATGATTTTTTATGTATATTTAGGAGTCGTTATGTCCTACTAGAGACCACTACCGACTTATGGATCAGAAAGGAGTTGTCCGCCCATGACCAAATATATATGAACCTACAGGGTCACACACTTAATGAGCCAGAACGATAGGTTTCGAGTGGGATTTGATCTCTGCTCGTATCAGATAAGGATCCGATTGGAAGCTATATAAAGAGAGGTGCGGGGCTAAGGGAGGCCCTCTAAAACACACCCATCGAAACCCTAGCCGTCACCTGTCATATCTCTTGCCGTGCATGCTGGTGCTAGCATGGCTACAAAATGCATTCCCGATCCCTCAAACCCTATCACAAAAATTGTATCTCTCAGCCTCCGGGTTAGCACTTAAACCCCTCTATTTATAGTCTAAGGTCCAAACAGATTCTTATCCAATTCAAACAACTAAGTGACCCGAAACGCATCATCCATATTTGATCACCACGCGCTCCAACTCGAGCATGACTGTCTTCTCCAGCATTATTGTCTCTCTGTGCCATGACTTTACACCAAGCTATTTCTCGGTCCTCACTGTAGATCACGATCATCTCCGAGTTACCCCGTACATGTAAAGATCAAAACAACATCTTTCCCAATCAAGTTCTTTTCAACTTGACCGATATGAGTCCACACACATCACATGCCTCAAATAACATCGATAAATAATATTGTCAATTATTCATCATCATAAATATTCTAGACCTAACCACATAGTCTGAAAATGATATTTTGTTGTCTAGTAGTCATTTATATTTTATTATAGGAAGAAGTCTATTTTACCCTGCAATTGCCATGAAAGTCTAAAATTTTACACTCAATTGCAAAACGTCCAACTTTCACCCCTCAAGGCCTCAACTATCAAAGTTGGTATGGTGTCGTTCGTCATTTGGTTCATGCTGGGCTTTCCATCATGCGGATGACACCATCCTCTTCTCACATCACAATTTAGTCCAGGCCAAAAATTTGAAGACTCTGTTGAACGCTTTTGAAGTTGCGTCTGGCTGATGATCAATTTCCACAACACTGAACTATTCTTGTTTGGTGAGGCTGCTGGATCTCAAGATATGTACACAAATTTTTGGCTATGCTGTGGGGGTAACTGTCATTTTTAGATATCCAGGCATTTCAATTCACTATAGAAAACTAAAATTTTGAGTGGGTTAGTGTTGAGGAAAGATATGATAAGAAATTAAGCTGTTGGAAAGGAAAACATTTGTCTGAAGGTGCAAATAACCTCTTGACTCAATACCAATACCATCCCTGTTTCTAGTTGACGTGCTGTTTACATGTGGTATTGCTGACTAAAAATTAGCAAGTCATCTTCCTCCCTGTCTCCCCCTCTTCTTCCCTGCTCGCTCTCTTCTTTTTCTCTCATCACTTCGGCTCTCTGCCCGCCGACTTGAGTCCACCAGCCCAACACTGCTGCGGTGCTACTACCTACCGTCGCACTGCTATTTGCCGCCCACTTTCCTCCCATCGTCTGCCATGACGTTGAATGGTGGAGCCACCATCTATGGCAGCGGCAAAGAGCAGGAGGCAAGTAAAGATAGAACAAGCTGGAGGAACTAAATGTCTTTGAATTAAGCGAGGAACGGGCTTGAGCAATAGATTTCTGGCTTCTTAATTTTGTCTCTTTTTAACTTTTTTTGGCCTTTTTTGCTTTTTTATTCTCTTTACTGCTTTGTATTATCCATGATGATATAACCTTTTTTTAATTTTTTTATATTTAATTATGTAAGAAAAAACTAACAGTAGCTACAGAGCAAAATGTTAGGCTTGAACTCGTGACCTCAAGCACCACACCTGATTTTCCTATCTGGTTTTAATGGTTGAAGGATCAATGCTAATTGGTTTTGTGCTTACGGTGAAAATTGGACTTTCCTGATTGTTGAAGCTAAGGCAGAAAATGGACCTCTTCCCTTAGAATATGTCGCTTGAATGAATGAAAGAAAGAAAATTTACCTTTGTCAAGCTTGTGAGCTCGTTCTTTTCATATTCTAAAAACTGTTTTTTGGTTTTTCTACAGTAACTAGTTTTTAAACGAAATGTATTTTCAAGATGGGTCTACAAGTTAATTGTAGTATACACTGTAGTGATTTCATTTATATTGATCAAAACCACATGCGTGTTTCTGTTACTCTGTAGTACTCTTCCTCAGGAATAGGCAAAAATCATAAACTATAGCTAAAAGCTATAAGACAAAGGGGTTGTTTGATGTAGCTTTTAAAAGTAGCTTTTGATTTTTGTTACAGTACCTAACTTTTAAACGGAATATTTTTTCAAGACGGGTCTACAAGTTCATTGTAATACACATTAAAAGCCAAACATTTGTACGAGCTAAAATCACAAGTGAGTATCTCTCTGTAATCTCTGTCACAAACATCTAAAATTTAAAAATTGTAATCAAAATCTATAAGCTACTGTCATGAAGAACAGGCCAAACAAGTATCACCCTGACAGCCAGGATGGCAGCCACTAGAGTAAGCACATGATCATCACCTTAGAGTTAACGTTGTCGGACTTGAGATATATCTGGTGTAGTTACTTTTTCTTTTGAAGTCTGTGGAGTACTTATTGGGGCAGTTTGGCAATTTGAAGTCTGTGGAGTACTTATTGGGACAGTTTGGCAATTCGCAAGACACAACATGACTTGCCGGAATCTGTCCCAAGTAAAACAGTCACTTGTGGCATTAGGGCCGTTCCACTGAGCATAAGCTTACGGCTTTGGATATTGGTTTTTGATTGAAAATTGTGCTATAGCAGTGATTAGTTTTTTGAATTATTTAATTTAAAAAATAAAAAAATAAAAAAACATTATATCATCACGGATAATACAAAAGAATAAAGGCAAAAAGTCAAAAAACCAAAATAAGTTGAAATTAGGAATCGACGTGTTTTAAGTGGCTTATAGCTTAATATAATTCGCGACGTCTTTATGCCCCACGCATTCAAATAATTCCTAGACGTCTTCAAGGACGAAGCAGTACGGCCATCCTGGTGGCTTTTTAATGATGCAATGACATGTCAGGCGAAAACAAGGCCGTTTTGTGACTGCGTATTCAGAGAAAGCTGCGAGGTCGGATGTATCCCTTGCCTCTGCATATTCAGGGAAAGCTGGGATCAGGTCCGTGGCCCGTGTCTTCTTTGTAATCGCCTTCACCCGCTCTCTCTGATGCGCGTATTCCCTTCTGTTGCCATGGCCCAGAGCCGTCGGAGCATCCCTTTCGTTCTAGACGCTGGCTCGGAGAATACGTAGCTCGCCGCCGCAACTCCTCTACTTCCTTGATTCCGGTGAGTCCCGTTCTTATTCTTCGCGTCTTTACATACTTCCAGACTGGCAGAACCGGCCGCCGTGGAGGACTTCACCCACGGCCCGATTGCGAGCACCACGGGCGTAGATAGCTTCATTGCAGCTCGTAGATTGTGACTAGCCTGATTTGGTAGGATAGGCTCGGTTTCATAGTCCTCGCCTTAGCCCGTGCTGTCACCACTGTGATTTGTCGCCGCCAAGCTCAGCTCCAGTGACCTAGGTCCCCGAGCTTACCCTAGTAGCTTCGCCAGGGCCTCTAGTAATGCTGTAGAGGCTCTATTTCACCTCTGCTTTGCCGTATCGTCTGAGCCGCCCTGCACGGCCTCGCCTGGTACTGGAGTAGGTTTTGCTCCGCGTTTTATTGCTGCTATGCCAACGCCGCCGTTGGCCAGAGGAGTTCCGCCGCTCATCGCCGTCGCGCCACCGCCATAGTGCCCCTCTCCGGCTGCCGCCACTACCAATCAGTGCGTCTTGAACCCAGGAACGCGTTTTGGCCCTTATCCGTGTTCCTCCGTCCCCGCCTCGCCGTCGGCAAGCTCGGAACGAGCTCCACTGTGAGCTACCCTGTTCCGGTTCTGTTATAATGTGTTTGGTTCACAGTCATGGTGGGACGGGATGGTTCCAACCCATTTTTTAGGGACGGGACGGGACGGTCCCTGTTTTCTGTTTGGTTCAGAGTCATGGTGGGACGGGATGGATCCAACCCATTTTTTAGGGACGGGGCCTACCTGTCAGCCACTCGTCCCACTTCATCCCTCACCATCCCCTCATTTTTGGGGGATAGAATCATCCCCAATTTGAGAGCATATCCACAGAATATTCCCTAGAGGGATATCCCCCATCCCACCTGACTCTGAACCAAACAGCTCTGGAACGAGGACCGCCCCATCCCATCCCTCATGGTCCCATGAACCAAACACATGCTTAGTCTCTCTGTCAGTCACAGACGGGCCCCATAGGGATTGAAGTTAGTTAAGTGGTTGCTATTTGCTTAGTATATACTATCAGTATGACATGGGACCTCTGTAATTAGGAAAATCAGATTAAACCTTAATTAAGAAATGCATCACTGACATATGGGTCCTAGTGGATAGAGATAGGCTTGTGGACTCGGTCTATTTGAACCGTCGTTGACCAACGGCCCTACACGTCAGTCACAGAACGTTTTCTCTAAAAATAAATACAAAAGAAAAGGAGAACCCATGGACTCCACCTGTTAGGATTTTTCTATCGGGCAAATTTCGAAAGGTCATAACTTTGTTCATTTCAAATCTAAATGACGTAATTTTTGTTTCTAAATTTAAGATCTTTCAATCAGTACCAAAATAATAATTTTTAGAGTTTATTTAAATTTATTTAGATTTGAATGAATTGAATTCATACGTTTTTCACAAATATAGATCCCGACGTCCCAGACGCCATCACTACTAAACAGGACCTCGAGCCCTCCATATTTGAGTAAGACAAGTCCTTATGATGATCATGTCTCTCCTAGTTTTAAATGCAAAATATTTTGTTTGAAATTATATTACACATGCTTTACTTTATAGTCATGTCACATAAGGTATTAGTTAGTCATGATTTTGTACTTTGATAAACTGCCTGATAATTGTGTGGTTCTATCCTTGGACACCATAAGGTTAAGTGGGTTGGGTTTAGACATCGTGCCTGTTATTTTTAGTTTCAGTTTATAATTTTTTGTTACAATTCATAGCTTTTAAACTATTCGTGAGAGTGAGTATAGAATAATAGAAATTTGCGTGCTGGCTTGGCCGATATAAATGAAGCCGCTACATCGTATATTACAATCAACTTGTAGAATCTGTTTTAAAAAGACATTCTGTTTGAAAGTTAGTTACTATAGAAAAATTGATGGGGCCGATATCATCAGGTTGGGTATATTTTCTTTTCAGAAGGGTTTCCCACACACCTTTTCTCGGTCTCCAACTTCCAAAGCCACTTGCAAAGTATACTAGACTTACGTTCATCACGTTCATGTCTGGAACCCCTAGACCCCCTTGGTTTCCAAATATCTGGCCAATTGACAAGGTGGTATTTTTTTTAACCCCCATTGCCTTCTTGCCAAACAAGTCTAGCCCTAAAATAATCCAATCTTTTCAGGACCACTCTAGGAATTCGAAGAAAAGACAGCAAGTAAAAACGAGTGCTATTAACAGCAAGTAAACAGCATTCACCAATATCAACCTCCCTCCACGTGATAGCAGCTTCCCTCGCCACCCACTCGGCTTTTCCTCGAATTTATCTTCAATGGATTTTCAGGAAATATTCCTCAGCTTCTTAGCATCTATAGGAACATGAGTGGGTGGCAATAATAAGGGTATGTTTATATTGGTTTTTCAGTAGCTTTTGATTTTTTAATAGTAACAGTTTATAGAGAAGTTGTATGAAGAGAAACACTTATGTGCGATTTTAGCTTATTTAAATGAAGTCACTACAGTATCTACTACAATCGACTAATAGACTCCGACTTGAAAAGACACTCTGTTTGAAAACTATGTACTGTAGAAAAGCTATTTACTGTAGAAAAGAAACTTTTAGAAGCCAATATAAACAGGGCCTAAGAGACAAGGTACTAATCTTACAAGTGAAGATTTCCCCGTACCTGTCCTTCTCTTCAGTTGTTCGTAGAGTTGCTACGGCGCTCAGTTTGGTAAAAGCTTATAGCTTTTTTCACTGTATGTGGCTTATTTTTCATTGTAGCTGGTGGTGACTTATTTGGCGTAATTAAATTTAAAAAATTAAAAAATATAAAACAGGTTAGCCCATCACGAACAATACGAAGGAATACAAGAAAAAAAGAAAAGGCAAAAAAAAAGTCAAAAGTTAGAAAAGACAACATTAAGGATAATGAATTAAAAGTCAGAAGCCAGAAGCTATCGTTGAAACGAGCAGCCGACAGGCAAGATACTAATCTTACGAGTGAAGATTTCCCTGTTCCTCTGCTTGTTCTGTCAACTGTTCCTAGACCATAATAAATACTACTGTTGTACGGGTGGCTCCCACCTAAACCCAGCAGGCCTGTTGGGGGAATGTAAGGCCCAAGATTGGACATGTATAATGACATAAGTGCCCCTGAGGGGGATACTCAAATGTAAGGGTACTATTGTAAAAGCACTCCCCAAGAGGGTATATGAATGCAATACCAGCCATGGGGAGAACCCGAAGCCATTACTCACCTAACTCTCCACTACCATACTCTCTCTCTGTTTGGTCTGTAACCACAACAGTTGGCGCCGTCCGTGGGGAGGACAAGGGTAAGCCTCCAAATCCGGAGGAGGTTGGCACCAAAGAAAGCTTCATCATCGGCGGCGAGGAAGAAGAAGGGGGGAGCGACGGAATCTCACGTCAGTACCAGGGCTTCGGCGTTGGCAGCCGTGGGTACGGGTGGCGATGCGGGTGTGACGGTTGTGAACATCGACGTTCATGACACGACGCCTGACCCCGCCCCCACCGCCGCGACGACCAACCCCGCCACCATCACTGCGCCACAGGACCCCGCCACCACCGCCCCCACCGCCAAGACGACCAACCCCGCCATTGTCGCCGCCGCCGAAACCGCCCCACACACGGCAGGTGACCCCACAGTAGTCACCGCAGCAATCGCCGGCAGCGCCACTCGGGTAGTTGGCGACAGAAATGCATGTGCGTCTACTTTCCCACCCGGCGCGGGAGCAGTAGACGGTTCCAGCGGTGACGCGAGCTTCGTCACCAGCTCCAGGGTCCTCCATGACAACGCTGCGGGCAGCCTGGGCACGCAGGCCGTAGTCGCCGCCGTGCTGATCGTGCCGCCGGGCGTACCGACGGCCCTAACCGCGTCCACGGTGGAGACCGCCCTGCTGGCAACCCTCAGCGCGTTTCAGCGGGAGCTGACAGATCTCCGCGGGGCTGTGCGAGACATGCAGGAGGCTTGGAGCCAACATGCCCCACTGGCGGTTGCATCGGAGCCCACCCAGAGAGGGAGGATAGCCGCGACGTCCTTACGTCCGGTCGCGTCCCGCTACGACGCGTGGACCCGGAGTCCCCACTCTCCGTGGGCCTGCAGCAGGCGGCATGGCCCGAGGACTTCAAGTTCCCGAGCGTCATCGAGGCGTACAAAGGTGACACCGACCCACGAGAAATTGTGCGCGTGTACGAGACCGCTATCGAAGCTGCTGGCGGAGACGACACCACAAAGGCAAAGGGACTCCCCCTCGCGTTACAAGGGGTGGTGCTCTCTTGGTTCTTCACCATCGAGCCGCAGTCCATCTACGCGTGGGAGCAGATCCGCGACCGGCTCTACAACAACTTCCAGGGAAACTACGTCGAGCGTGTCGATGCGGACCAGCTCTTCGCAGTCAAGCAAAGACATGAGGAGAGGCTCCGGGATTACTTCAAACGTTTCGCGAAGGTGCGCTGCCAGGTCAAGGACGTTAATGAAACAACCATCATCAATGCAGCGATACAAGGCCTCCGCCCGGGACCGATGGCCGAATACAACGCGCGCAAACCAATCAAGACAGTCGCGAAGCTCTTCGACAAGATGGAAGAGTAGCCAGAGCGGAAGAGGACGCACGGCGGCAACACGGTGATGACTCCGACACCAATCAGGCGGAGGGCTCGACAAAGAACGATGGCTCACTGAAGCAGGGCTCCTCGAAAGGCAAATGCAAGCAGGAGCAATCGAAGGACGCCTCCGAACGCAAGGACATCCAGCATAAAGACTCGTCAGGCAACAGGCCCAAGCGCGACCAACGCAAGCCTAGAAAACCTCGTTACGTCTTCGACATCGAGGGCGGCTCCAAAGATAACGCCCCCGCGGGTCGTGGCGGCAGAGGCCGCCGTGGCCGGGGACGGGGGCGTGGGCGGGGTCGCGATGACAGAACCCACGAGGAGTACAACGACCAGCACTACGGGTAGTAGTGTGAAGTCCACGGCCGGGGCAACCACGACACGCGCGCCTGCGCTACCATCGCAGCGCTCCGGCAGAGCGTTGCCAGGGACAAAACCCTAGAGGCACGCGCGCTTGTTGTGGCGCACGTCCAACACCCCCAGGACCACGGGATACAGCCCCAGGAAGTCCCCCTGCGGATTCAGGCCCATGTGCAGCAACCTCGAGAGGGCCTCCTGCAGTTGCAAGCCCCGGAAGGAGCCCAGCGCAGGGTCATCAAAGTCATTTCCGGAGGCTCCTCGTTGGGGTTCGCCTCGGCGCGACAGCGGAAGGCCTACGTGAGGAGGCTGCACCACATCGCGGCATACCCAGCGCAGGCGCCACCGGAGTGGGCGCAACACGAAATCACATTCACGCCCGCTGATGCGGAAGGCGTGGAATTCCCCCACCAAGATCCCCTGGTCGTCCGAGTCCTCGTTGTAGGATGCGAGGTCAGACGCGTCCTCGTTGATGGAGGAAGCTCCGCGAACATCTTGTTCGCCGCGGCCTTCAGCTAGATGGGGATCCCTCGAAGTCGGTTGGGCCCTTCAGGCATCCCGTTGCAGGGCTTCGGGGGGCAACCCCTGCAGGCATTGGGCCAGGTATGCCTCCAAGTCTCCTTCGGCCAAAACGACAACGTGATGAGTGAGGACGCCGTCTTCGACGTCATCGACATTTCATACCCCTACAACGCCATATTGGGGCAGCCACTCCTAAACTCTCTCGGGGCAGTTCCGCACCACGGCTTCCTATGTATGAAGCTCCCTAGACCGCGGGCCATTATCATCGTCCACGGCGACTAGGACATGGCCCGGCGCATAGAGCTTGGCGCCAGGGGTCCATGCCATGAGGCTCGCCAAGGCACCTAGGTCGGGTGTGCAGATGCGGAGACCCCGCGCAACCACGGAAAGCACCCTGCTCTCCCCCCGCACGAGTTGTCCCAGCAGCAGAGGTTCCTGTCGTGCCCCACCTCATCACCGGGTGACAGCGGCGGCGGCCGTTCCCGTCCTTAAGTGGTCAGTGGTCGATATCTCACCTTTTGTAACCGCTCACCCGCGCAAACGGAAATTTAATAAAGTTCACCGTTTGCACAAATTCTCTTGTTTCCCGAAACAAAGACACGCGTTCGAGCGTGCACTCGCCGTAAAAAACACGGGCATGAGTATAAACAAAGACACGCATTCGCGCGCGCACTCTTCGTAAAAAAACACGAGCATGAGTATAAACAAAGACACGTGTTCGCACGCGCACTCTCCGTAAAAAACACGGGCATGAGTATAAACAAAGACACGCGTTCGCGCGCGCACTCTCCGTAAAAAAACACGGGCATGAGTATAAACAAAGACACGCGTTCGCGCACGCACTCTCCGTAAAAAAAATACGGGCATGAGTATAAACAATGACGCGTGGGGGTACGCCTCCGCGCGCACTCTACGGAGTATAAATAAGACGTAGTGTCGAGGTCCGCCTCCGCACACAATTTCACCGCCCGCAACACGCGGAGGCGAGCCTCCGCGCGCAGTCCACAGACTCTAAACAAGACGTAGCGCCGAGGTCCGCCTCCGCACGCACTCCACGGAGTATAAATAAGACGTAGCGTCGAGGTCCGCCTCCGCATGCAATTTCACAGCCCGCAACGCGCGGAGGCTCGTCTCCGCGCGCAGTCCACGGACTCTAAACAAGACGTAGCGCCGTGGTCCGCCTCTGCACGCACTCCACGGAGTATAAATAAGACGTGGCGTCGAGGTCTGCCTCCGCACGCAATTTCACCGCCCGCAACGCGCGGAGGCTCACCTCCGCGCGTAGTCTATGGATTCTAAACAAGACGTAGCGTCGAGGTCTGCCTCCGCACACACTCCACGGAGTATAAATAAGATGTAGCGTCGAGGTCCACCTCCCACGCAATTTCACCGCCCGCAACGTGCGGAGGCTCGCCTCCGCGCGCAGTCCACGGACTCTAAACAAGACGTAGCGCCGAGGCTCGCCTCCGCACGCACTCTACGGAGTATAAATAAGACGCGGATGCTGTCCCTGCGCACTCTACGGAGTACAAACAAGACACGAATCCCGCGCACGCATGGACACAGCTCCTGTGCGTACTCTCCGGAGTATAAACAAGACGTGGATGTTGATCCCACGCACCCTCCGGAGTATAAACAAGATGTGGACGTCGATCCCACGCACTCGACGGAGTATAAATGAGACGCGAATCCCGCACACGCATGGATACGGTTCCTGTGCACACTCTCTGGGGTATAAGTAAAGACGTGAATGCTGATCCTACGTACTCTACGGACTTCGATAGGACGCAGCGCCAAGATTTGCCTCTGCACATCCCCTGCGAAGTATTCCGCGGAGTGCCAGGGTGACGCACCAGGGACTGGCCCCCGCGTGCGAGGAAGAGGCGCTAGAGGCTGCTCCTGCTCCGCAACAGAGTGCAGCCCCACAGGCGCCAGCTCCGCTGCCACCACTTCGAAGGGTAGGGGACGGAGCGCTCGCGCCTCTACTTCGGCTAGGCGCCAGCTCCGCTGCCACCACTTCGAAGGCTAGGGGACGGAGCGCTCGCGTGTCTACTTCGGCTAGGCGCCAGTTCCGCTGCCACCACTTTGAAGGGTAGGGGACGAAGCGCTCGCGCGTCTACCTCGACTACCCTGCCTCTACTACGTGCTAGTAGCGATGCACGGACGCGCCCAGGAAGATGGAGACGTACCCCACATAATTGATCTACAACCATCTGGTCTGTATTCATCGACAAAATTTTACAAGGGTGGTCTACAAGGGTGCGCAAACATCTCCGACGCTTGAGGCCGCTACTCGGCAGGTTCATCCTTAACACGCATGCGTGCTGGGGCCTCGCTCGAAGAAACCCGGCCCGCCGAAAAATCCAACGACTCCTCGGCCCTCCGCTAGCGTCGAAGATGCCATCGGGTCATGAGGTCCGACGTAAGCAGCATGCCCCTGTTGGGTAGCTGCTCGGGACACAGGGACAATAAGTTAGAAAATCGATGAAGCAACTCAGTACTTTATTCAAAGAGGAAAGGCATATGATACAACGCACACCAACACGCAATAACCCCAGCGTCACACCTGTGGGTTCGCAGCACCCTCCGAGGCTTCCATGCCACCCTCGTCACGCCGTGGGACCTCGTCCATAAATTGGCCGAGGTTCCCCTCACTAAACAGGGAACGCCAAAGCTCGATTCTCACCACAGCCTCCCCAATGTACTCCCAGATCCGCTCGTGGAAGAACCGCACGGCGCGGCGAACGGCGCGCACGGCACCAGACATCGCCCCGGCCCCAGCCGGCATCTCCAGCTGAGGATCGGCTAGGCCGCCGACGTGTTTGCAGCCACGGAGCCACAAGAGCGTGCATATCAGACACGACGTCACATAGGAGCAATGGTTGCCGAAGGTCCTCGCGGCGCCGCGCAATGTCGGCCGCGTCTCCGATCCATCGAAGTGTGCGTGACAGCTCCTCTGGCCCGAATGAGCGGTCCAACACTTCGGCGACGAGCCCCTGGAGAGTGTTTTCCAAGGCCAGCATGGTGTCCCACGCAATCATCAAAGCTTTGCCCAAAGCCTGGTCCCGCTTAGCTAGAGACAAGGCAAGCTCGCCTTTCTCCTTCTCTAGCACGGCAACCTGTTGCAGCAAGCCATCCCGCTCCGCCGCGCCTTCCTGCTGCACCACCTCTGTGGCCGACTCCCACGCTGCGGCGGCGAGCTCCTCGGCATGCGCCTTCACCTCCGCGCACTCCGCTTCCAAGCGGTGGATGTGGGTATCCTGGGCAGTGTGCACCTCCGTAGCTTTCACGCAGCTTCCCTTCGGTGGCCTGCAGCCTGCCCCGGAGCGCCCCTTGCTCACGGGCGTAAGCCACCTGTAGGGCCTGGGCCAACATGAGTGTCTGCGCGGAAAAGGGGTTAGCAACTCCACACGGCTGTGTGGGGTCCTAACGACAGATACTTACCCTCATGCCCGACACTTCTAGTGCATCCCCAAGACGCCCTGTCCCGTATGTCAGCAACGCTTGCCGCGCAACGCTGGCGGCGGCGTCATCTGCAATCCTGCGCCAGGCCCTCAGCGCCTCCGACGGAGGGACGAAGTCTGCCAGGCTCGGGCGCACGGCGTTTGCGTCTCCAGCACCGGGACCCCCACGTTCTGTAGATGGCTCTTCCTCTGGGATGAGTGTCGCTGCAAGAGGGGGTACCGGTTAGAGCCCTGTCAGACACGGCACAATTACACCAAGGTATGACGTACTAGCTTACCCTCGGTGGCAGAGGGGGGACTTCGTGGGGATGCCTCCCTAGCCCCAGGCGGGGTAGCAACAACACCGGTCTCCGCAGGCGGCACCGGCTCGCGAGGCTAGAGGACCTCCGGATTGGTATCCGGCGCCAGCCGTTCATGTCCCATGACCGCCGGGGTCTCGGGGGCTGGGAGGGCGCGGGGCAGTGGAACTTCGCTATACGAGTCGGAGTCCCACAAGCTCCCAACGTCGGTCGCCACGGCGAAACCCCTCGAAGTTCGGTGAAGGGGGGTCGCAGACGCGGCCGCTTTCCCTGGGAAGGAGGTGAAGGCCCTGCCTCGATAACCACAGCAGAAGGGGCCTCCGCAGCGGCAACACTTGCAGGAGGGGCCCTCGTAGCCGCGACACTTGCGGGCGGAGACGTTACCATCGTAACCTCCGCAGGGGGCACCTCGGTCCCGGCCGCTTCTGTTAGCAAAGACCCCGCTATGCATACTCCTGCGGAAGGCGACCCCGGTATCGTCGTGGCCGTAGCCAAGGGCTCTGCCCCGGCGCCACCAATCAACGCTGGCTCTGCCTCGGCAGCCGTCGCGGGCGACGAGACTTCCTCCTCTTGGCAGCCCACGGAGTGCTCTCCGCCCCCGGCATCGCCCGAAGGCCTATCACCCCCGGCACTCGCGCCCTCCTCCAGGTTTGAGTCGGCGTACTTTGCCGAATCTAACTCTGCGCTCGCCGCATCGACAGGGCCAGCAATAGTCGTCGTGTCGGACGCGGTCGCGGCGGTCCGGGCCCTCTTGCGGGAAGGCGCCTTCATTCCTGCGACACCGTCGACTCGGGGTTGCAGGGCCGGAGGAGCGTGTTCCGGCACGGGAAGGCCCAAAGCCTCGTACACGCGGTTTATCCGCCCCAGCCCCGCCTCCGCAGTCGCCGCTGTGCACTGCTCGTGTTCCCTAGTGGTGTAGGGCCCAAGGAACACGCGCGCTGCGCGCTCCGCGTCCTCCAGGCGGATTCCTACGCAGGGCAGAAACCACGATTAGACACGACACAATACGTACGAATGAAGGGGAGGGCGTGGTCGAGGCTTACGAAGATCAGTTGGCGCTGGTAGTGAGCAAACGGACGGTTGAACGTTATCGTCGTGAAGCTTCCCAGCGGTAAGGCGCCAATCATAGGCGAGCGACACCACGCCATACATTAGGTACTCCTCGGCGAGGTCGCGCATATTGAAGCGGGCGGTGACCCCCACAAGTCTTCACGCCCTTCGCCTATCTTCGTGGTCGAGTGTTAGGCCGGGCGTGGTCTTGAATGCAATCAGCTGGCACATGCACTCAAGGCCGCTACCACTCGCGCACACAGTGGTAGAACCACCGTCTCGTCCAGTTGGACTCCCATTTCCCTCGCGTTGAGTTCACAGGGAAGAGCTTCCTGCATGATGCCCGCAGAATGAAGTTGACGCTGCCAAACTTCGACAGCGTCCGGTCCCTCCGCTCCTTCAGTTGGCACTGTGCTTCGTGCAATTATGCGAACAGTGAAGCGCTGGGCCAACACGCTTTCGAGCGTAGGGCCCAGCTATATACCGCAAGGCGGGCCACTGCGTTCGGCGTCAGTTGTGCCAACTCCAGCTTGAAGGTCCGCAGCACGTCGCCAACGATCGCCGCGGCTAGGATGTGAAGCCCGGCTTCGAAGTAGGCGACGAAGACGATCGCCTCCGACTTCTCAGGGCGGCTCCGTCTCGCCATCGGCGGGTAGCCGCACCGCTCGGCGGCCCGATAGGCTCCCTCGCGCAGTAGTGACAGGATCGTGTCCTCCGCCACGAGCGTGCGACCTAAGTCGCCGGAGTACGGACCCTCCTTCTTCTTCGTCGCCGCCCACCACTTGTCTGCCGCCGTCGGATCGCGTTCCTCGAGCGCGTATTTCACCTCAAGCGACGAAGACCGTCGGCGGATGGCGTAGCCACCAGCCACCTGAGCACGCTCGCCGCAAGTCGCCATTGAAGTCCACGGGATACTCGATGGTGAAAAGGGGCGCACAAGCAAGAGCAGCGAGTACAGGAGACGGCGTGAATGACCAGAAAGCATGTGGAGGAGGCGCAGACGTGGTACCACATGGTGTATTTAAAGAGCCCTCGCCTCCCACCACCGGTAAGCACAACCGGCAGACGACAACCATTCATCTCCCCAGGGCTGAAGCCGAAGCGTCGCGATGGCACACGTATGCCACTCACGACCGCAGTCGTACAGGGGCCTGTCACCGCACGACACGCTAGTAGCGCCCCGCCGCATGTCGGCCAACGCAAGGAATAAATGCAGGTCACACGACCCCACATAGCTTCCGGCGCGTGTCAAGCGTGGTCCTTGGGGCCAGTCAACTGCAACAGTCCAAACGGGGTCTCTACCCTAACAGTGAGGCCCCGACCTCGACTCTGGTCACGCCCGTGCAAGGGGACACCGTTATGAAAGTACCGGAATCCACCCCGATTCCGAAAAATGACACCCCGCCACATGCTCACGCCCGTGAGAATGAAGGCAGACAGCGGAGCGCGGCACACCTTCCGAGGGGATGGCGCTTCCCGATAGGATGGCGCCATAAAGGGACTCTGGCTACTTAACCCAGTTTCGCCCAGAGGCAGCTCCACGAATCAATCAACCCCCGCGGCAATGATATCAAGATCTCCACTCCAGAGGAGATACTTCGACTTCGACTTCGAGGAGCGGACTCGTGCGCAAGGACTCGCCTATCGGCATTCCCCGTATATGGTAAAGGCAGAGGCCATGTCACGTCAAGTTTTGGCTTGTTCTCATAAACAGGCCACCTTCGGTGCACCAACATTCTCGGAAAGGTAATGTTGAGGGGCCCAATCAGAAAACCCGACCGATGGTGGGCCTATTTATGAGAACAGGGCAAACCTTGTCGCCATATGTAGAAACGCACCATGAAAGCAGAAAGTGCGACCAGCTGCCGGGAACCTATCTTTTCTCAAATGCAATCAAACAAGATCACCAGGTTGAAATATTAATTCTTTTCAACCCTAACTACCAACAAGTCGATATTTCACATTCATAAGTTCTATGTTCTCTCCAGCGGTTTCATGTATTTTAAGAATAAATTCAGCACGTTTCTTAACATCAAAATTAACTTCTTTAGAGGATCCTTGCCTTAAACCCCTTTTAATTGTGACATAAGGACCAACTTGGTCATTTACTTTTAACAGCCGCTCTACTTCCCATAGCAGCCTTCATTATCCAATCACACCACTGGTCATTAAAGCCCTTTTGTTGCATAATTTGATGAAGGAAAGGCCAATGAACCTTATCATATGCCTTTTTCAAAATCAATCAACACCCCAGCTTTGTTACTCCTGAGAATTTCATGAATTGTCTGATACAAAATTAGAATACCATCCATAATAAAACGACCTTTAATAAAGGTTGTTTGGAAGGCATACCCAACACCACTCTTGTCAATCTAGTTGTTAGCACTCGTGCAATTATCTTCTGATATCGTTCTTTTCAGTTTATGATTTATAGCTTTCTCGAATAAATAAATAGCACAATTTTTTGTCACCTTTTCAAAGCAGCTTATTGGGCAGCCTTTTCGAAACGGCTTATCGGCATTCAATTCGTTAGCACAAACACTCACGCTAGAACCAAAATCCATTAACCGTAGCACAAAAGAACAAGGCTTATAACTACATTTGGCAAACAAATACATCAATGTTTCTGAATGGATGAGGCATCTTTACTACTAGGAAGCAAGTTAATTATCCCACGATTTAGTCTAGCAGGCACCAGATTTAATACAAATCAGGGCGCTGCGGGTGGGTTGCTACAAGACCATCAATGTAACTTCATCAGAGATTTTGGGCACGTTATAGACAACATGGTGAACCCTGCGACGAGGCAGGTGGGTTGCTCTGAAAAAAAAGTAGGTACCGGAACTATCTCATGGTGGAGACAGTGGAATGCCACTAAAATTCAAATTCTGGTGCTTATCTGTATCACATACGTATGCTCAGTGAGGTGGTTTTAGCTTCGGTCTCTGCAAATCACATACTAGGGGTCTGCATGTGTCTACCATCCAATCGAAAATAGAAAAGAAAGTACATGGCTAGTGAAACCGAGATCGCTGATAATTTATTCGTCATGCATGTGCTATTTTTGGATCATTTGTTCGTTTTGTTTTTTTAAGGATTTTGCAAAAATTTCTTTTTTTTTATAAATGCCTAACCCATCGGTGGCACAATTCCAAAAACCAAAATGGAAACACATTTCAAATTGGAAATTTGCTAAAAAGCAAACAAAGCTTTGTTTTGGCGGAAACGTTTGCAAAAAGCACCTCCGTGTTTTCCGGATGTCAGAAACCAGAATAAAATAATAGAAAAGAGGATATTGCAGCAAATTTTACATTTGAGTCCTCTAAGAAAGCAAAATCTTCGCTCGAGTCCAAAAGTAGGGCTGAGCTGATTGCAACCTCACAGAATTATTGCAAAACAGCCCTTGTTTAAACCAAGCACAAACACTTTAAAAGGACATCTGGTGTGGAGGGGCTCCAGGAAAGTCAACGAATACGGTTGCACTGTAGCTCTGACCATGGGGAGTCAAGTTGCCAAGTTGCAGTGAATATAATGAACTGGTAGTAAATTGTGCTATCTAAGAATATAGAGTTTTGAAGAATATAGGTGCGGATCTGCATTTCATTTGAAGACAGTACAATTGTGTTATCTAAGAATATAGAGTTTTGAAGAATATAGGCGCGGCTCGGCACTTCATTTGAAGACAGTACAACTGTGTTGGCTCTGGTGAAAAGCCAACGAATATGGCTTTTTTTGAAAAGCTAAATTCAGCAGGTATTAGCATAATATCATGCTCTAGTTAGCAGTGAAGCTAATGAACTGGTAATAAGTTGTGTTATCGAAGAATATAGAGTTGGATTGGTGCCCGGAAAATAATCAGGTCATATTAGAAAACTTGAACTGAGATAGAACTTCACAGCAAGAGGTAGTGGCCACCATTTCTTGTGCATGAACCCAATTAACTAGATTTTTAACTATTTTCCTAGCAGACCAGAACAATTTTACCCAAATCTCGTTAAATGAGGCTTTCTCACTAAATGCATTGTTGCAAATAATGCAAAAAAAATAGAGATGAGAGACACGAATTTTTACATAAAAAATCCTTACGATAAAAAACCACGGGCGCTTGAAAGCAAACCACTGTAATAAGGAGAGATTACAATAGAGAGTTTGCCCTTTCTATATACACTAGGGTACATATATAGAGTGAGGGAAATGAGTCCCACATGAAATGAAAACCAAATCAGAGTCGGTTACTATAGATTGACACCACGTCTGATACAACATGAGCATGGCCCTGGCACTTGTCATGCCACGTTTGGCATAAGGTGATGAAATGTCCTACACTGACATGGTACGAATTCGGATCAACTTCAGCAATCTCCACCTTGAACCGAATTCCCTCCGGTAGTCGAAATATGTGATAGACTCCTTTAATAAAATCAGCATGTTCACCTTTGTGCGCTGAATGTTCAAAGGACTAATAAGTAATACCAATTAAATCTTAGCAAAGGTCAAACTTAGTGGCAGAAATTGGTTTTATCAACATATCAGCTAAATCCTAGCAAAGGTCAAACTTAGTGGCAGAAGTTGGCTTTAATATCACTTTGAGTAATGACACTTTAAATGTAGTGGTACCTGATATTAATATGCTTTGTTCCATCATGGAACATTTGATCTTTTGTAAAGCAAATAATAGTTTGACTATTATAAAATATTGTAGTACAAGATGTACTTCTACAGAGCTCAGTAAATAAATATCTTAGCCAAACAACTTCTTTGTAAGCTTTAGAAATAGCCATATATTTAGCTTCTGTAGTAGACAAGGCGATGGTAGCTTAAAAACTTGCTTTCTAGCTAACGGCACACCCTCCAACAGTGAACACATAACCAATGAGAGATCTTCTTTTATCCGAATCTTTAGCAAAATCAGAATCCACATAGCCAACGAGTCCATCTCTAGTCTTCCCAAACTGTAAACAAGTATTAGATGTGCCCTGCAAATATCTAAAAATTCATTGAACTACTTTCCAATGCTCTTTTCCTGGATTAGCCATGTATCTACTAACCACACTTAATAATTATGATAAATTGGAGCGAGAACATACCATAGCATACATAAGCGAACCAACTGAACTCACATATAGAACTCTAGACATATACTCAACTTCATCATTTGATTGTGGACATAATGCTAAAGAAAGTCTAAAATGTGCATGTAAGGGAGTACTCACTGGTTTCACCTTATGCATATTGAAACAACGAAGAATTTTATCAATATGCCCTTTTTGACTTAGATGTAATTTATTAAACTATCTATCTCTGATGATTTCTATGCCAAGAATCTTCTTTGTTGTACCAAGATCTTTTATATCAAAATCACTACTTAATTATGCCTTCAATTTTAAAATTTCAGTCTTGTCTTTTGCAGCAATCAATATATCATCAATATATAGGAGCAAATAAATAGCTAAACCATTAATAGTTTTCAAATAAACACAGCTATCATGATCAGATATTTTAAAATCCTGAGATATCATAAAGGAGTCAAATCACTTGTACCATTGTCTAGGTAACTGCTTCAAACCATAAAAAGATTTCTTCAATGTGAAAGCAAAATTCTCTTTTTTTGAGAACAACAAAACATTTTGATTACTCCATATAAATGTCTTCTTCTAGTTTCCCATGTAAGAACATGATTTTTACATACAATTATTCAAGCTCACAATCATGCATAGCCATAATGTTGAGTAAAGTGCGAATAGAACTGTACTTCACAATAGAGGAAAAGACATATGTGAAATCAATACCTGGAATTTGGTTGTATCCTTTAGCGACTAGCCTTGCTTTGTACCTAACCTCTTCAATTGGTAAAACACCTCCTTCTTTTTGAAGATCCATTTGCAGCTAATAGGTTTCTTCTCAATTGGCGACTTGACCTGTTCCCAAGTGCCATTCTTATCAAGAGATTCCATCTCAGCATATATGGTGGCCATCTACCTTTTTGAATCACTAGAAGAGATTGACTCTGAATAAGATGAAGGTTCTATAGCACCTTCAATTTCTTCTACCATATTTAAACACTAAGCCACAACATTGGCTACTTCAATCAATCTGTTAGGGGACTGAATGTTCCCCCTTTCTCTATCAGCTGCAATGGAACATTTTGTTGGTGGCGCAACAATAGGAATTTCTAGAATATTTTCCTTATGAACTTCTGGTGTAGATCCTGGATAATAACATGCTTCCACCTGCACGCTTGATTGCTTGTTAACAGGAACATCAATAGATGGTTTATCATACAACATAGTAGATTCATTAATAGTAACACTTCTGCTAATAACCACCTTTCTAGTTTTAGGATTCCATAATTTATATCTTTTCACATCAGTTTTATAACTAAGAAAAATACACTTAATTACTCTAGACTTTAATTTATTGTTGTTAATATAAGTATAAGCAGAACAACCAAATATTCTTAACTTTAAATAATCTGCTAGAGAGCTAGATCATACCTCAATTGGTGTCTTCTTATCAATAGCCAATTTGGGTGACTGATTAGTGAAATAACAAGTAGTGGAAGTGGCTTCAACCCAATAACTCTTAGATAATTTAGAATTTGATAACATGTAATGTACTTTCTCCATGATGATTCTATTTATGCGTTCAGTCACACTGTTTTGTTGAGGAGTGCTTGGGACAATATAATATTTTACAACACCTTTTGATCTGCATAAAATTTTAAATTCTCCAGAACAGAACTCCAAGCCATTGTCTACCACGCAGTTTCTTGATATACTTGTCAGTTTATCTGTCAATCATAATCTTCCAATCCTTGAATGTCTTAAATACATTAATTTGTGCTTGGCGAAATATGCCCAAACTCTTTTTGAGTAATCATCAATGATGGTCAACAAGTAGCTTACACCTCTAATTGACAGAACGCAAGATTCTCCCCATAAATCAAAGTGAACATCATATAATATGCCTTTTGTAAAGTGAGTTGCAGCACTGAATTTCACCCTTTTTGCTTGCCGAAGACACAGTATTCACAAAACTTCAACTTATCGATGTTTTAACTATCAAGAAATCCTCTTTTGCATAATTCCATTATTCTAGCTTCACTCATATGCTCTGGACGCATATGCTAAAGATTAGTAGTATCAGAATCGAATGATTTATTTGAGACAACAGCAACATTACCTGAAATTATAGTGCCTCGCAGATAATATAAGTTGACAGCCTTCATATCACCCTTCATAATAACAAGAGAACCTTTGGTGATCTTCAGAATTTCACCTCTACCTGAATACGTGTACCGTTTAGCATCAAGAGTACTCAATAAGATAAGATTTTTCTTCAAATTCGGAATATGATGAACATACAACAAAGTTCTGATGGTTCCATCAAACATCTTGATCTGGATAAAGCTAATACCTGAAACCTTGCATGGTGTATTATCTCTCATCAACACGGATCCACATGGTGTAGCTTCATAGGTAATGAACCAATTGCGGTTTAGGCTCATGGAAAACACAACCTGAATCAAGAATCCACTCATCTTCGATTTTGGAATCGCCGGCAAAAGCAACGAGAACATCTCCACCAGAAACTTTTTTGTGACAATAGTGGCTCTAGGTGCATCCTCTTGTTGATCCTTCTTGAAATTATTATTCATCTTCTCCTTGTTCTGCAACTTCCAGCATTCGGATATGCCATGACCGTTTTTCTTGCAATATTTGCGTGATTTTCTATTCCTGAATTTAGATCTGCCTCTGTATCTACTTTTGTTTCTACATCTTGAATCATCATTTGAACATTTCTTGTATCACCTTCCGCAGACAGACAAACTTTCTGCACGCGTACTTGAACTTTCACCAGAAATCATAAGTTTCATCTTTTTTTAACATATAGTGCTTCATAAACTTCATGAAGAGTAAAAGTACCTCGGCTATATAGAATAGTATCTCTAAAAGTAGAGTACAAACTAGGCAGAGAACATAACAGAATAAGACTCAAATCTTCATCACTATATTTTACCTCTATAAACTCGAAGTCAGCAATAATTTCCTTAAAAGCTATCAGGTGGTTCAACAATAAGGCTTTCTTCGTCATCTTGTGGGAATAAATCTTTTGCTTTCAGATGTATCTTGTTGGTCGGATCTTTGATCATGCAAATTTGTTCTAGCTTTAGCTACAATGCAGCGACAGATATCTCATTCAAAATCTCCTGTAGAATACTATTTGATAGATAAAAATGAATCTCAAATAAGGTCTTACGATCTTTACGTTGCTTCTTATTAGCGAACAATGTCATTAGCATATTGTGGATCTCTAAAAGTTCATCATCTAAATCAAACTATGATGAGACAGCTATCTTGATTTGCCATAGAGAAACCCTATGTTGCGATCAAACAGCAGAAGATTATATTTCAATGTAGCTATACGAAAGAAGTTCAAAATTAACTAATACAAATTTATATGTATCTAGCAAAATCTCACTGTTGAAAAACTCCTCGTAAACTTTCATATGTATAAAGCAATTTTAACCAAAATAAATTCACGCAAGACAAGCCGGCAGCACCCTCTTGTTCGACTTCGTGCCACTTTATTTAATACAGGTTTCGTTGGCTTGCTCCGGTGGCTGCTGCGCTGTGCAGTTTGTGCCTTTGCTATCGCTTTCACGTGGACTACTACTTCCCCTTGGGACGAAGTGAAGAGAGATGAACGCCGTTGCAATTCGCTTCCTGGCTGGCGTGGCGTGGACAGAAAGCGATGCTCGGACAACGACGCGGAAGCCTCGGGACGCGCTGAGACCGAGTAGAAGCGCGACTTGCCTTTCGACGACATAACACATCGGAAAGAATTTTCTTCTCCCGACCGGGCCAGATTATTTCACCGAGTAGAAGCGCGACTTGCCTTTCGACGAGATAACACGTCGGAAAGAATTTTCTTCTCCCGACCGGGACAGATTATTTCGGCTTAAACTTCCGTCTTCTAATTTATTTTTCATAATTTCTAAATCTCATTTTTTTCTATTTTTTTAGCTTTTTTGTCAATTCTTTTTTCTGTATTTGTTTGCATTGTCTATAATAGGTCAATCTATTTTTCTATATTTAAATTTAATTACGCCAAATAAACCATCATCAGGTACAATATAATTTTAACCAGGTACAGTGTAATTTTAGCCATAAGCCCCTTTTTTCAGCCTAACTTAGTGGGCTACAGATCCTAACTCGTCGACACACCGAGCCGGTGATTATTTTTTTTCCGATCGAATCTCCTAAACCCAAATCTTTTGTGCTTTGATACCACTTGTTGCAAATAATACACAGAAAAGTAGAAATGAGAGACACAAATTTTTACGTGAAAAAACCCTTATAGAAAAAACTACGGACGCTCGAAGACAAATCACTGTAATGAAAAAAGATTACAATGAAACGCTTGTCCTTCCTGTGAACTACTGGGGTATATACATACAGTGTGGGAAACGAGTCCCACACAGAGAGGAAAATAAATCAGAGTTGGTTACTACAGATTGACACCACGTATTATATAACTTGCGTATGGCCCTACCACCTCTCACACCACGTCTGACATGGGGCAATAAAATGTTTTATACAAACACGGTACAAAATCAAATCATCTTCAACATGCACACATATATATGTAGTCTAATTAAATAACGCACATCGTGTCGATCCTAAAGAAGGAACCCAGATAGCCGGAAATAGACACCCTCGCTCTCACCCCCAAGGTTACTAGTCCATACTTAATTATAATCTGCCTCCTGTGTCCTTGCCCGCCTTCGGAAAAATATTTGGGCGCGTTCGATGGGATTATAGGGAGTACATAGACTCGTTGTAGTCTGAAGATGTGTGTAGTTATCATCTAAATATTTTCTTCTAAATAATTATTTAAATTTATGATCTTTATAGTAAAGGTCCAATAGCTTTTGTTATTTTTTCTCTTTTTAGAGGTGAGAATTCGCAAGAATCTTCGCTCACAAATTTGTGACTTGCACACATATGTGTTCTCACGTAATCTTAATTAATATCGGTGCAGGGGAGCAATGGCTTGCTGGCTAGATCGGATAACGCAGCTGTACGATGCATGGGCGATCCGGGTGTTGGTCCTTTTCAGCTTCGCTCTGCATGTTGTCCTCATCCTCTTCGCCGGGATCCGTCGGCGTAAGGCCACCAGTTTTTGGAGGTTCATCCTCTGGGTGGCGAACCAGTCGGTCGACTGGACCGCAACATACGTCCTCGGCAACCTGTCTCTCGGCAGCACGTCGCAGCAGCAGGAGCTCGTTGTGTTCTGGGCGTCGTTTCTCCTGGTGCATCTCGGTCGCCCGGATAACGTCAGCGCCTACTCCCTCGAGGACGACAAGCTCTCGGGGCGCCAAGTGGTAGAAGTAATCTCGCAGTTCATCGGAGCATTCTTTGTCCTATTCAAGCATATACCTTTCTGCGATGGCGGGACCTCGATCATGTTCCCAGCAACCTCTATCATGTTCGCTGTCGGTTTTGCTAAGTATGTGGAGAGGACATTGGCACTATGGCAGGGCGACTTCGGCAGCATCCGGAGCTCAGGTGAGAAGCAGAAGCAAAGAAGCTTCAGTGCTGATCTGTGTGGAGGCCAGGAGCTGGACGATGAGCAGGCCCTGCTGGTTGCTCACCGAATATTCCGTATCAGCAAGGGTGCTTTTGCTGATTATTCTGTCGTCAAGGATCCGCTTAAGCATCCTGATGACAGAGACAGACATGATGACAGAGACACAGAATCATTCCCTCATGGGTGGAAGGGGATGTGCAAGGTGGTCGAGATGGAGCTCTCCCTCATATACGACATCCTCTACACCAAGGCAGCCATCGTCCACACCTGGCATGGCTACTTGCTCCGTTTCGTCTCGCCGCCTCACACCGCCGTGGCATTCTTGCTGTTTTGGTTCTACAATAAAGCCGGCCAGAGGAGGGTAGATGTCGTCATCACTTACATCTTGCTGATTGCCACCTTCCTCGTGGATCTGAGATGGTTGGTCGGAGCACTAGGGTCGACCTGGACATATGCATTCTTGAACGATATGGCATCGACAAGGTGGTTTTGGCTTCGCCATAAACTTTTGTGCACTGGGAGATGGCATCGGCTCCGTCATGTCGTCGTGTCTCTGGATCCGTGCCGGCTCCTCTGCAAGGAGCCAGCTAGCTACAGAAAGTGGTCGGGCACCATCGGGCAGTACAACTTACTGCACGAGTGCACACATGACACGCACAGCCTACTCCGCACACTGGCCAAGAAGATTGGATTGGAAGACTGGCTCGAGTCGAAGGACAGTTGGATGGAATACCAATACTCGAGGGGCCTTGATATTTCCAAGAAGAAGTTGAAGGAGTTGTTGTTCGAAGAGATACGGAAAATACTGAAGGAAGCGTACCCTGTGAAGGTGGAGCGTAAGCCGGAGCCTCCTAAGAAACCTGAGCCTCCTCCTGAGCCGCCTAAGAAACCTGAGAAGCTTGACGAGGCTGCACGGAGGCGTAGGTTGTTAGACGAGGCTCTGGACTTCGCCCCTGAACTCGGAGAGGACATCCTTGTCTTGCACATCGCCACGGACGTTTTCCTCCGGTGTAGCGATCAAAATCCAGAACTGTCCCCATGCGTGAAGAAGGCGATCAAGGCGCTGTCGGATTACATGATGTTCCTCGTCGCTGTACGCCCCGACATGGTACCAGGTCTCAAGCTGAGCAGCCTGCACAAAACAACCCGCAAGGCTTTGGAGGACATATGGACAAGTTGTCCCAGTTCTAAAACAAGCGAGAAGGAGCTTGCCTGCATCCTGCGAAACATGGAGAAGAAGCCCAGCAAGGAGAATACGGAAAGCAACAGGACGAATACGGAAAGCAACAGGAAGAGGAAGAAAAGTCTTCTTTGCGACTCGAGTATTATTCTATCGGATGGAGCTCGACATGCCAACGTGCTCCTAGGACTGCTGAAAAATGAGCCTTGGCACACAGATGAGGAGGACTATACGGAGGCTCGTAAGGAAACTGCTCGTATATTTAATATTGAGAATTTGGAGGACGACTGCGTCTGCGAATATATAAAGAATGAGCAGAAACTGCTGAAGGACATCCTCCGTGGGTGGGTGCGTATGCTCATCTATGTGTCCGTCCGATGCAGCAGGGATTCCCACGCCAAGCAGCTCAGCCGCGGCGGTGAGCTCACAACCATCGTGTGGATCCTAGCAGAACACGCTAGCATATTTGGCATACCACTATACCAGAGTGACGAAAAATATTGTAGCTCTTCTTCTATCTCTCTGTTTGGATGCCTCTAATCTCTTCCGCCTGTACTCGCGTAACTCGTGTTCGCTCTCTACTTTGGGATTAGCTGTCCTGCTTGGATTAGGAGTCCTCGTGTCAGGAAAGTCCTCTATATGCGGAGGCTATGGGTGTATGTTTTGTTCAAGTTTTTATATAATAAAAAACAAGTGAAAATTTGGGACAAAAACTACTCCCATGTATGCTACGTTGTATCCCGTGTACTGATGTGTTGGCACATCTCGTCAAAGTTGGGCATCACGAAATGTTTTGTCACAGCTACATATATTCGACTTTCATGAAGAATTAAGCATTTTCGCGAAGGCTTTTATGATGGCTTTGGGGTCTTCCGTAACGGTTTTGAGCTGAAACGAAAAATATTGAGTCTAGCTAGCAGGGAATGGATTGATCTAACCCTGACTTTAATATAGATTCAAATATTGAGTTCATATGTTATTTTTTAAGTAAGCTGTATACTTGTATATATAAACATGTTTTTGAATATGTAAGAAGAAACAGAACTAAAAATCCAAGAAAAAAATTATGGCATCCAAAAAAGATATACATTTAAATTTTGAATTAAAAATTAGCTACGTAGACTGAGACTTGCATGGCTAGATTTATTATTTCCCTTGCCATTACTTGTTTCAATTTATATATATTTCCTATAAAGTTTATACTTTTTTTACAATTTCACCCCGTTTGGCTCCACATAATTGAATTTGATTCATTCAATTGGATTACAAATCCTATTTCACTAGACCTGAATTTGATTCAGGCCAATACAAATGATAATTTTTATGTTCAGACGTTCGTTGGAATTGAAAATGATTTTTGCAAAAAAAAGAACGAAAAATCAACACAAGAACCTTCGATCTCTGTTTCACACCTTAATCAATCATTCAAAGACATATATCGGTACACACCCTAATCAAGCAATCTCGTACAAACGGATCCATACCAATTGTCACCCAAGAGGTCGAACTTTGCAACTGCCGCCACGCTTGAACCCATCGCAGGCGAACCCTTGATTCCTTGAGGGGCAACCGCCGCCAGCTGGCGGAGGGGAGGAGTGGAGGCGGAAGGCAACACGGCGGCAAGTCGAGCGGCAGAGGGGAACGACGCGAGAGTGCCTGAAGCAATACTAGTTAGCCTTCGATTCCACGTGATTGACATGAGTGGGGTAAGGAATTGCTTCTAGTTGTATTTCACCTCTCATAATTGGCTCTAGTATCCATAGATTTCAGGAGTACATATACTTGTATGTTCAGTAAAAAAACATATGCAACCAGAGACGGAGTCAGGATTTAGTTACATCTGATCAGGCTCAGTGGTGAAATGATCTAGATTATCTGGGCTAGACCATGATAATGTTTACTGACAAAACACGTGTCACGCTCTATGAAGCCCTAGTGCCTCCGATAATTTCCATGCATGTATAGGGTACATGCATGCGTGTGTGTGTGCACAGTGTGAGTGTGGTGTTTGTTAAATGTGTGCGTCTGTCTTACTATCAAAAAAGAATTGTTGATTCCAACTCCAGTGGCAGCCAAACGACCCCATTCATGGAATCAAATTCAAATTCCATGGTTCCATAGCTAATTACTAGGAGCCAAACAGGGCAAGAGTTTTCATGCGCAATGTTTTCGCTAACTTTGGATAAACCATTTCTCCATATGTCCACACCAATCTGCGCAGTTGCAAGAGAATTGCACTATACGAAGAAGCTTTTGCTATTGGTGCTTGAGGGCTTGGATAAACCATTGCTGGCTGAAGCAGTACTGACTAGAAGTTCACGGGCTTCTACCATGGAAGCGATCTTTAGATGACATCGAATGGTCGTAGGAAGCACTGCTTATGCACAGGAATTTCTTTAGAGTCGCTTCGCTGCACCGTTAAACCCGTAAACCATCGAAACGATCCAGTTGCAACTTGCAAGTGATTCTAGGCGTTATTCGCCACTTTAATAAAGTCTAAGAAGGAAGCCATGACCAACCATGTATAATAGCAGTTTATTATTGTTTAATAGTATGTCATAATTACATAACTTTAAATACAGATTACCAGAAGCTATTGATAGTAAAGTCTCAGTGTAAAACTCAAATTACAACCAGTTAAATATAGAATACAAAAAGAGTACTGCTATACAACATTCGACTGTTTTTGAGGACAAAAACAATCAGATTGATCTAGGGTGTTAGATCTCCATCCAACGGATCCACCTATACAAGCCCCCCTCTAAAAAAACTGATCTAGGGCGTTGGATCTCTATCTAACGGTTCAAAATCTGACTGTTTTTGTCTAAAAAACAGTCGAATATTGTATAGACACTCCCATACAAAAAATAATCAAACACGTAAGTATGATGGTATTTGTGCTTTCATGTATCGAGCGGTGCTATTTGACGTGTTTTCTTGTCTGTGTGACTGCAGGACGTCGAGTGGAGTCGTGGTGAGACACGGTGGACCGGACTAGGCGCAGGTGGCGCTGAGGTCAGAACGGTCGGGATGTGTCGAAGACGACGTGGACTTGAGGTGGTTGCGAGACGTGCGAGACAAGGAGCGCGGAAGCTTCCCGGAAGGTGCAGGAGGGGCGAAACGGGAATTTCGCAAGGCTGCACAAGCGGGAGCGGGCTCCGTTGGAAATAGCGGGCGTAACGGGGCGGAGACCCGTTAGCCATGGGCTATAAAAGGAGTGGAGGGGCTGCATGCCCACTTGAGGACTTGGAGGGAATTAGGGTCGTCAAAAGAGGCTTTAGGAGGTGGTTTTCCTTTAGTCTTTAGTGGTTGAGGGCAGCAGGGTGGTGTTCCCTTCGATGCTCCCAATGTGAGCCCTCTCTCTGGTTGTATTCCTCCCAAGAAGTATGTGAGTTTCTTGGTGATTTTGAGGATTGAGGGGGAGATGAGGGATTGAGAGTTCTTGTAATCATTCCTCTTGTTTCAATCATGTCATCGTGACTCCTTGTAATCTCTACTTGATTTGGAATGAAGAATCTGAAGTTTGTCTCTCCAGTTCATCCCTGTTTCCTTCGATGCTTTCTTTTGGAGATTTCTTGATTTTCTTGATTTTGAATTCTTGCTTGCTGGAGAGTGCCAAAATGGGTTGCTATGACATGGGTGATGCTTAAAAGCCATTTGGCTAGTCAATCCTAAGAGCAAACTGAGTTTAATTTCAGATTTGGCACTTTGAGTTCCTCTGTTCAGTTCTTGCAACTTCTAGGGTTTGGAGCATTTCTTGATTCCCTTTGCAAGATGACTTGAAACTTGGTATCCAGAGTCTTAAGGCTATCTATTAGATATCTGGAAAGTCTCATTAGCAAAGGAGTTGAGACCATGGAGAAATTTGGGTTTTTGAGTGCTCCTCTCTGAAGATTTTCAGATTTCAGTCCTTTCTAGGGTTTGGAGTTGTTCTTAATTCCCTTCATGAAAAATGACGAAACTTGGCATACAGATTCCTATGGCTATTAAGTAGCTATCCTCAAAGTTTCGTGGCCAAAGATTCAAGGATTGAGTGGGAATTTAAGTTTTTGTAGCTGCTGCCAGTAATTTTTAGGTTTTGCCACATTTCTCAAATTCTTGCTCATGGGTTGGATTTCCTTGGTCTCTAGGTCTCTCTAGCTATTGTAGTTACTTTCTTGTTTCCCTTGTCCAAAAAGAATAGAAGTGTCTCATTGATTCTCTTAGTTTTGGCAAGAAAAAGGGGAAGTTCAATCTGCTGTCTGAAAATTCAGGGTGTCTCTTTAGTTGGCAATTGATTTTCTGGACATAGCTTCTCATAGCTAGTGGAAAGGAAATCAATTTGGGAGCAAGGTTTAAAGTTTCGACATTCAACCCCCCTTCTGTCGCCATTTCGGTCCAACAATAGCTAATTTTTTAGGCAGCTTCACGCACCATGGCTGCGTAGAGCCAAACGTAGAGGGGAGAAGCAATAAAAAAACAAGGCTTAATAAAGTAGGAAGATGGGATGCCACTGGCAATCACATGGCAATTTTCAACATTCAAATGAGCATAGTGACAGACACACTTTTCATAACAATGAGTTAGGGAGCTGTCTCCAAACCAATGTACATAAAGGATATTGAAGAAGGGTTCAACAGGACTGGAAGATGCAATGTTCAGTCACAATTCTTGGTGAAATAACTATTCATATCTTCAACATGGTCCGTAAAGCCCTGAAAACACGATAATGACCATTAATGCAATCCATCTGCTAGTCACAAGCTTATGTCTGTTAATGCTAACTGAAAGAACAGTAGCAATGCCTAAAATATATCATTGACCAGCAGAGTATTACATCCGCTGCCCAAGTTCCATGTGTTCCTAGACCAAACATCACATTCCAGGGATATTTATGTTTATGTGGAAAAGAATACATTTTTTCCCCAAAAATCAACAAATTTCCGTGGTGGTGAAGCTCCAATCTTGTAGTAAAGTTATGTTCCCACTTCAATCGACCTTGTTATCATATCCAAATGAATGTTTGGATTTGCATAATTTCACCTATTTTCATTTTCTTTTAATTAAAACCGACAATATTGTTACCTTTGATTATCTAGCGCTAGAAGGTGCCATATTATAACATTTGGGCACAAGAGAATCATGTTAATGATTAATGGGCCTATAAAATATTGTTATTCCATAATTCTGCAGTAATTTGTGACATGTCTAGCAACAAATTTATCCTAAAAAAATGAATAATAGCAGAATACTTCCAAATTCATGGAAATCAATTAGATACTGAAGAGAAACAGCTAGGTGAATGGAGATATTCATAATTAACAATTCATATTAGATATGTATAAGGAGCAAATGGTTAATCTGTGCTAATTGTTAATGCCAATCTTTTAATGAAGAAGTTTACATGTGCTACCCATTTCGGATAGGACAAATCTTGCTGCCTCAACAATCGATAATTCAGAGGTTGCCAAGCTCTGTATGAGCTCAATCTTCAGTGGTATTGACATTACGAGTTTTTTCATCTTGCAATCGATCACACGGCCTAGCTTCCACATTTTGTTACACACCTTGGTAGATCTCGAACTAATGCCGCATGACCTACAAAGCACCCTCCCATTAGAACAAAGATTGCATTGGTCTAACACAAGCATGTAAGGCACAGTAAACAATTTTTACGTAATAAAACTAAACAGGGAAGACCATTATATCCCGGAAGATCTACAAGAAAGCTCCTCAATAGCATGCCAACACCAATCTGCAGAAAAAAGATCACTACCATACATAAATAACTAAATAGGCACAGAGCTCATGGGGGATTGGAAGAGCACACGGCGGCGGAGAGAGAGCTCACGCAGCAGCATGCGACAACAGGCTAAGAGCAACTCCAGCAGTAGCCCTCAAAACAGGGCCCCTACTTTTCATTTGAGGGCTCCCCCTACTTTTGAGGGCCCTGTTTTCTGGGCTGCACTCCAGCAGGAGCCCTCAAAACAGGGCCCCTACTTCTCAATTCTCTCTATTTCCTCACACACTATATGCATATGTATGGAACAAAAGCACAATACACAATAAAATATTTATGATTTCACAATGAGGGACAATATTTAAATATATGAATTCAAATACGAATATTCAAATTTGTTTCGAATTTAAATTGAAAGCACAAAGTTCATCACATAACATTCAAATTTGTTTCGAATTCAAATATGAATTCAAATACGAATATTCAAATTTAAATTCAAATTTATTCCGAATTTAAATTGAAAGCACAAATATGAATTCAAATACGAATATTCAAATTTAAATTCAAATTTGTTCCGAATTTAAATTGAAAGCACAAAGTTCATCACATAACATTCAAATTTGTTCCGAATTCAAATATGAATATTCAAATACAAATTCAAATACGAATATTCAAATTTAAATTCAAATTTGTTAAGAATTTAAATTGAAAGCACAAAGTTCATCACATAACATTCAAATTTAAATTCAAATTTGTTCCGAATTCAAATACGAATATTCAAATTTGTTCCGAATTTAAATTGAAAGCATAAAGTTCATCACATAACATTCAAATTTAAATTCAAATTTGTTCCGAATTTAAATTGAAAGCACAAATGTTCCACAAAAAACGAGGAAAGCTGAAAAATGAGAGCCGGAGTAGGGGGCCCCTAGGAATGAGGGCTGGAGGGGGGATTTGAGGGGCTCCTCAAATTTGAGGGCTCTAGTAGGGGCCCTGCTGGACCTCTATTTTTGCCTCAAGCCCTCAAATATGAGGTTTGAGGGCTCAAGTAGGGGCCCTGCTGGAGTTGCTCTAAGGCGGCTGGTTCGCTAGGTTTTTGGGGGAGTGGGTTGCGCGGGTTGAGGCCACAGAGATGAGTCAGCCCACCAAATTAGGAGCTGTGATAAGCCATCAGCCGTAGCTGTAGCCGAAAAGAACTCTGGTTAGGCGTCCGTGCACCGCGGCACAAGCAGTAGCCTTTGGGCTTTTACATCCCAAACCCCCTCATGTTGTAAATACTAGCTGCGTATGCGCGGTGACACGCCGCACAAGGTAATTTGTGCGAACAATTGATTAACGTATAAGGATAGTTTCGACGACGTTCAGTTCCTCACAACATAGTCGAAACTAGTTTTGAGCACGTTCACCTCGTCATAATGTGGTCGAAGCGAGTCTTGACCACGTTGAGTTGGTTTACCATGATCGCATCACCTTACGACCGGCCTCAACTCCTCACAACGTGCTCGGAGCTGTTTCCGACCGCGTTGAGCTCTTGATGATGTGGTCGGATCTCCTTCCAATCACGTTCATGTTCTCACAATGTGGTCGAAGCCAGTTCCGACCACGTTCACCGCTTCATAATATGATTGTAACTGCTACCAACCACATTTCCCTTGCAGTGTTGTAGTCGTCGCTCGTTCGAACCGTGTTTAGTTTCTTTACCATAGTCGTATCACCCCTCGATCACTGCATACGATTACGTTCACCTCCACACAACCTGATTGAGATTGTTTTTTATCATGTTTAGTGGTGCACAACGTGATCAAAATTGATCACGCAGAATGTGGTCATAACGTTGTCGTTACCGACCACTGACTATGTGGTCGAAACCAACCACTGTCAATGTGGTCGCACAACGTGGTCGTTACCAATCACTGTCAACGTGGTCGAAACCGACCACGGATAACGTGGTCATAACAACCAGTTACAACATGGTCCAACAGAATAGTCACAATGTAGTCATTACGAAACACTCACAACGTCCTCGAATCCAATCACTCTCAATGTCGTTGTATAACGTGGTCGTTATCGACCACTTTCAATGTGGTTGAAGCACCTTCGGATTACGTTCACCTGCTCATAATGTGGTTGAGGTTTCTTCCGACCAGGTTCAGACCTTTAGAATGTGGTCGAAACACCTTCTAAGCACGTTGAGGTCTTCACAATCTGGTGGAGGCTCCTTCCGATTACGTTTAGATTGTGACAAGGTACCTAAACAAGATTAGGGAGAGAATGTTGAAAATAATCTTGTTTAGAAGTCATATACAAGTTTTCATAGTGATCAAAGTCGAGTTGTGATCGTAGCCAAAAGTCGAAGTGGAGTTAGAGTCGTAGTCGGATCACTCTCAATGTCATTGTATAATGTGGTCGTTATCGACCACTTTCAATGTGTGCACCTTCGGATTACGTTCATTTGCTCAAAATGTGGTTGAGGTTTCTTCCAACCAGCTTCAGACCTTCAAAATGTGGTCGAACCACCTTTTGACCACGCTGAGGTCTTCACAATCTGATGGAGGCTCCTTCCGATTACGTTTAGATCATGACAAGGTACCTAAACAACATTAGGGAGAGAATATTGGAAATACTCTTTTTTAGAAGTCGTATACAAGTTTTCATAGTGATCGAAGTCGAGTTGTAATCATAGCCGAAAGTCGAAGTTGAGTTAGAGTCACAATCGGAAGTCAGACCGGAAACTGAGTTGTAATCGCAATCGAAAATCAATAGAAGTTGTAGTTGAAAGTCAGTAGTATTCGAACTGAAATCGGAATCGTTTTTGTATTCGTAGTTGACCTCCGAGTTAAAGTCATAGAGCTGGGTATAAAACGGGTGGAGTCTTGTGCTGGAAATAATCTTGTTTAGAAGTCATTTACAAAGTCTGGTCGTAATCGAAGTTAATCTGTAATCGCAATCAAAAGTCAAAGTATAGTTAGAGTTGTAGTCTGACCGGTCAGACCGAAAAGGCAGTTGTCAAAAAGTAGTAGAAGTCGTAGTTGAAAGACTGTAAATGTCTCCGTTGAGTAATCTCACAGACGTGGTCGAAGTTGACTTACAATCAGGGCAAACGTGGTCGGAAAGACTTACGACCACGGTAAAGTACCAGTAGACATGGTCGAAAGGCGTTCGACTACGGCAACCCTGAAGAAGGCATGGTCGGGAAGCGATACGACCACGGCAGAGAAAGTTTGAAGGTGATTCGAAGATGTTCGACCGTAGCAAAGAAATCTGAAGGTGATCGAAGAGGCTTTCGACCACGTTGAAGGAAGATTGTACGTGGTGAAGAGGCTTTCGACCACGTTGAAGAAGCACTGAACATGGTCGTAAGGGCTATCGACCACGTTATAAAGTGTTCGACCACGTTGTGAAGGCTGTGACCACGGTGTGAGTGGTCGAAAGGAGCTGCAATTACGCCGTGAAGACTTGAACGTGGTCAAAAGGGTGTTTCGACCACGGTGGACAGTCATCGCCAGCATTACTGCATGATCATGGGGAGTTATGATCACGGTAACTCGCGCGCTGTTGAAAGAAGGGCAGCGCAGTGGTAAAGAAGAGCGGTTGAAACCTCAACAGTAGGTTTCTGACCACGAAGATGAAGCGATCGGTATAGCGATAATGCGATCGAACGGCAGCAGGAAGCGGCCGAAACTGGTTGTAAACACTCGAAACCAGTGGTAAGCGACTGTGAGTGGTCGTAAAGGTTCTGGGCAAGTCATAAGACTTCCAACATCTTGTAATCAGAAGTATGCCAAAGTATTGTGAGAAGCTGAGAAGTAAAGAAGAGAAAAAGGAAACCTTGTGTGTTGAATTCATTGAGTGATCTTGCAGAGTTGGTCGAAACCAGCTTCCGACCATGGCAAACGTGGTCGGAAGGGGATTCAACCACGGCAAATCATCAGTAGGTGTGGCTGGAAGGCGATCGACCATGGCAAACCTGAAGAAGAGGTGATAGGAAGGCGTACGATCACCGTAGAAAGTTTGAACGTGGTTGGAGAGGCGTTCGACCACGTTGAAGGAAGTTTGAACGTGGTCGAAAGGGCGTTCGACCACGTTGTGAAGGTGACCGTGGTCGAAAGAGACTTTGACCACATTGCGATCACGATGATTCGAGCGAGCAGCGCAGCGACAGAGAAGAGTGGTCAAAAATCTCAGCAGAAGGTCAAGGAGATCGGACGGCGTCCGAGCAGTTCGGGGAGATCGAATGGCGACCGAGCGCGTTCGAGCACACAATGTGTTTGAAGCCTCGTTCGACCACACAACGTGGTTGCAGCCACACCGTTGTCGAAGGTCGTGGTCAAAGCCATAGCGCGGTCGAAGACTGTGGTCGAAAGCCTCAACGTGTTCGGAGGGCATGGTCGAAGACCAGAACGTGGTCGAGAGTCAAGTCGTGGTCGAAGCGGCTGCACGGTCATAACGACCATCGAGTAGCGGAAGCCGACGGAGATCGGACGGTGTCCAAGTGGCTCGGAGAGATCGGAC
The DNA here is from genome assembly GCA_017311315.1 of Dendrocalamus latiflorus. Taxonomy (NCBI): domain Eukaryota; kingdom Viridiplantae; phylum Streptophyta; class Magnoliopsida; order Poales; family Poaceae; genus Dendrocalamus; species Dendrocalamus latiflorus. The sequence continues at coordinate 4,533,945 of CM029656.1, forward strand.
GACGACCGAGCGCGTTCGACCACAGAACGTGTTCGAAGCCTGGTTTGACCACACAACGTGGTTGAAGCCACACCATAGTCGAAGGTTGTGTTCGAAGCTACACTGCGGTCTAAGACCGTGGTCGAAAGCCTCAACGTGTTCAGAGGCCGTGGTCGAAGACCAGAACGTGGTCGAAGCTCAAGCCGTGGTTGAAACGGTTGCACTGTTGTAATGACCATCGAGTAGCAGAAGCCGACGGAGATCGGACGGTGTCCGAGCAGCTTGGGAAGATCGGACGGAGTCCAACAGGCTCGGGGAGATCGGACGGTGTCCAACCGCGTTCGAGCACACAACGTGTTTGAAGCGTCGTTCGACCACACAACATGGTCGAAGCCACACCGCGGTCGAAGGTCGTGGTTGAAGCCACAGCGCGGTCGAAGGTCATGGTCGAAAGCTTCAACCTAAAACAAGATTAGGGAGAGAATGTTGGAAATAATCTTGTTTAGAATTTGTATACAAGTTTTCATAGTGATCGAAGTCGAGTTGTGATCGTAGCCGAAAGTCAAAGTCGAGCTAGAGTCACAGTTGGAAATCAGACCGGAAACTGAGTTGTAATCGCAGTCGAAGATCAGTAGAAGTCATAGTCGAAAGTCAGTAGTATTCCAACCGAAATCGGAATCGTTTTTGTATTCATAGTCAAGCTCCGAGTTAAAGTCATAGAGCTGGGTATAAAACGGGTGGAGTCTTATGTTGGAAATAATCTTGTTTAGATGTCATTTACAAAGTCTGGTCGTAATCGAAGTTAATCTGTAATCGCAATAAAAAGTCGAAGTCCAGTTAGAGTTGCAGTCGGACCGGTCAGACCAGAAAGGCAGTTGTATTTGAAGTCAAAAAGTAGTCGAAGTCATAGTCGAAAGGCTGTAAACCTCATACCAGAGTCGAAAGACTGTAGAATTCGGGTATATAAGGTTGAGTCATGTGATGAGATGATGTACGAAGCAAGGCGAGAAAAAGCAAGAAGAAAAGAAGTGAAAAGGAAAACCTGAGTGTCGTCTCCATGTCTCCATTGAGTAATCTCGCAGACGTGGTCAAAGTCAACTTATGATCAGGGCAAACGTGGTCGGAAGTACTTACGACCACGACAAAGTACAAGTAGACGTGGTCGAAAGGCATTCGACTACGGCAACCTTGAAGAAGGCGTGGTCGGGAGGCGATACGACCACGGCAGAGAAAGTTTGAAGGTGATTGGAAGACGTTCGACCGCAGCAAAGAAATCTGAAGGTGATCGAAGAGGCTTTCGACCACGTTGAAGGAAGATTGTACGTGGTCGAAGAGGCTTTTGACCACGTTGAAGAAGCGCTGAATGTGGTCGTAAGGGCTACCGACCACGTTATAAAGCGTTCGACCATGTTGTGAAGGCTGCGACCATGGTGTGAGTGGTCGAAAGGAGCTGCGACTACGCCGTGAAGACTTGAACGTGGTTTGAAGGGAGTCCGACCACGTTGTAAGGAAGTGAATGTGGTCGAAAGGGTGTTTCGACAACGATGGACAGTGATCGCCAGCATTATTGCGTGATCATGGGGAGTTGTGATCACGGTAACTCATGCACGGTTGAAGGAAGGGCAGCGCAGTAGTAAAAAAGAGCGGTCGAAACCTCAATAGTAGGTTTCTGACCACGAAGACGAAGCGATCGGTATAGCGATAGTGCGATCGAACGACAGCATGAAGCGGCCAGAACCGGTCGTAAACACTTGGAACCGGTGGTAAGCGACTGTGAGCGGTCGTAAAGGTCCTAGGCAAGTCATAAGACTTCCAACATTTTGTAATCAGAAGTATGGCGAAGTATTGTGAGAAGTTGAGAAGTAAAGAAGAGAAAAAGGAAAACTTGTGTGTTGAATTCATTGAGTGATCTTGCAGAGCTAGTCGAAACCAGCTTCCGACCACGACAAACGTGGTCAGAAGGGGATTCGACCATGGCAAATCATTAGTAGGCGTGGCCGGAAGGCGATCGACCATGGCAAACCTGAAGAAGAGGTGATTGGAAGGCGTACGATCACCGCAGAAAGTTTGAACGTGGTTGGAGAGGTGTTCGACCACGTTGAAGGAAGTTTGAATGTGGTCGAAAGGGCATTCGACCACGTTGTGAAGGTGACCGTGGTCGAATGGGACTTTGAACACATTGCGATCACGATGATTCGAGCGAGCAGCACAGCGGCAGAGAAGAGTGGTCAGAAATCTCAGTAGAAGGTCAAGGAGATCGGACAGTGTCCGAGCGGCTCGGGGAGATCGAACGGCGACCGAGCGCGTTCGACCACACAACGTCTTCGAAGCCTCGTTCGACCACACAACGTGGTCGAAGCTTCCAAGCAGTGGTCGGAGCCGACACAGGGGAGCAACCGAAGGCGCTGAAGCAGCCAGGGTTAGAAAATTTTGCGACGTCTTCTAGGGCTATGGTTGGGTTGCTGGTGATGTGGGGAGCTCGTTTCTGGGGTTGGCAAGGATAGGGAAGGCGGTGTTCGCCGGTGGCGAGCTCTTCTTCTCTACGACCGGTTTGAGCCTAGTGGTTGAATAGGGGCTTCTTTGGGTGATTGGGCCAATGTTTGGGCATCAGTGGGGATAGGGGAGTCTCATGGAAGCGGCGGTTTGGACTGAGGAGACCGGGGCTTGGCTGGCCATGGCGAGGTGGCTCTACCGTGCGGTGGGTTTTGGCGCTGGAGAAGAGGGGAGCTTGGGGAGCTAAATTGGTGGTTCAGGGTTGTTTTGGGGAGTAAGAGGAAGCTACTGGCGAAGTTAATTGGAAAGCTTTGGACCAGAGAGGCGACATTGAGTTGAGGCTTGCTTGGGGGTTTTTCGGTGATTACCGACGATGGGGAAGACGTTCGGCTTCTTTGGGTGATTGCGCCAATGTTTGGGCATCATTGGGGATAGGGGAGTCTGATGGAAGCGGTGGTTTGGACTAAGGAGATGGGGGCTGCGCTGGCCACGGCATGGTGGCTCGGCCGTGCGGTGGGTTTCGGCATCGGAGAAGAGGGGAGCTCGTGGTCGAAGCAATCGCAACAAGAAATAGAGGACGGGCCAGCGATACATGAATGGAAGGACGGAAGCGACGCGAGCTAGCTGTGCTGAGCCACCAGGAAAGTGACACGCCACGAGGAAAGCCACGCGAACGTTCGGGAGAACACACACGCGTGAGGCGACGAACCGCGACACCACGCCATCGAAACCGCGTGTCATAAACCACCGTCGAAACCGCGCGTCACAAACCACTCATGGAGAGCGCCCCCACCTACGCACGTGTCAAGCGAAGGGAGCGAAGCCGCGTGACACCATCTGCTCAGTAGGAGTGTACGCGCACACACGTCGGTCAGAGCGATCGTACGGAACGGGAAAACGATGACGTAGACACGCTCAGGGGCCGGGAACCCCCGGTTTGTTTTACGGATGATTAGTTGTAAATATTAATTGTTTCTCGTCCACAACTTTAAGTCATCAGGGGATCAGCGAGGTCAATCTCTACAAATATACGTCATCGTAGGACATGTACGGTTTATCTTTGGATTTTCCAAACTTTAGCCATTAATATATGTAAAAGTATATAATTTAACTACACCAAACTAGTGTTATTGGATTCATCTTGCAAAATATTTTATCATATAATTTTTTATTATTTTAGCTGATACATAATTGTAGAAAGTCTTGCACTGGAGTCTTAAAAAGCCAAAAAAACGATTTATATTTTTGGACGGAGGGAGTAATACATTAACTGTACGGGCCTCCTGTTTGGTTTTTGTATAGAAAAACTACTATCTAATTTGCATTGTTATAAGTTGGATACACCCGTAATTGATGGTGCAGGTCTTTTTCTTTTTTCCTCTCTTTAATTGTTATGATAATTTATAGTCCTTGAGAGCGAATTGCTTCTTAGAACATGGTTTTACAATGTTCCGAAAGAATATGTCATTCAAGTCATTTGAAGTTCAGAATTAAAAATGATATTGTATTTTTTGTGTTTTATAAAATGACAATGACAATTAGCCCCCCAGTGATTTGCCCTATCCGCTGTTGTTTGCTTTGTTATCCTTGGGTCTGTTTAATTCTTTCATCAGCCGCGCTGAAAAGTGTTTGCTACCTGTGTTGGCATGCATCAGGATCTGAAAGTTGCATGTACCTACCAAGTGCGCTCACATGGTCTGGCTGGCAACCCGCACGTTAACCAACAATCAAATGCACGCATCATCAGCTATACAAACCCGGGGATTCCCTGCAGGAGGAGCGCCCACGTCACCCCGCCCGCGCGCTCCGGTCGGCGCGTGGCGGGGGAATCTCGGTACGGTCGGGGGGACTTTTTTTGCAAAAAAGTTCCTGCATTTTTTTGATATTACGTAAAGGTCCTCCGTTATCGCAAAAAGGTCCCTGCATTTTTTGAATAAGCCCCTGCATATTTTTTTGCTGGGTAGCGACCCGAGGTTTCCCGTAATTACGAACAGGCCCTTATTTCTTCCGAAAAGGCCCTCAGTTTTTTGCGAAAAAACCCCTCTGGTCTCCTTTTATTGCGAAAATACTCTCGATTTTTTACAAAAAAACCCCTACGCTTCCTTTTTTCTGCGAATTTTTTCCTCGTTTACTTCGGTCCACACGGTGGCTGGCGTGGCGTTGCGCCACGCCTATGTGGCTAGTAGGTTATACGAGCAGCCCTGGTTCTACGCCTTTTTGTTCATGGGCCTGTTTGGTATTGTTGGATCGGAAACGGCGACAGAGGGGGGTGAATGTCGACTTTTAAAAATTCCCCGCAGGTAACCACAAAAGAATACTGCACTCCGATAGCTATAAAAGCTATGAAGAACTGAAGGGAACAAACTTTATGGAAATTGTAGGGAATAAAAATTAGCTCAAGAAAAATCTAAACGACTAGCCAAACCTGGATAGAGGAATTCAACTCAGAGAACAGAGCAAAGTTAACCAAATAAAGACTGCAGAAAATAAAGCCCAACTAAAAGATAAAGCAACCCTAAAAAGAAACAGGACCAAAAGAGAATCAGAGAGCACTGAAATTGATCGGTACAGAATTCACCTAATCAGCACAGAAAAAGAAGATGTTCAACTACTGCTTTTCTTGTGCCAAATGCTGCTAACACCTACCGAGACTGAACACCTTTGATCGGCAAAGAAGGAATACAAGAAGTGCTAGCCGAACCGGACTGCATGTGAAGAAAAGCACAAACACTGCATGGCTGAAATCTCAAGAGCATGAAATGCAACAATTTTTGTCAAACTTTAGCCCAACCAAAAACAACAAAAGAAAAGAAAAACCGGGCTGCATGCAGCACAGATAAACTCAGCCTAGAACAGAGACTCACCAGCAAAAATTTCAGCTGAAATTGAAATCATTTGGACTGCATGCAGAGGGGTCAAAGACAGCACAAAAAGAACCAAAATGAGTACTTTCTTGTGCCATCCAGCCACAAAGAGAAGCATGCATTCCTGCTGGCGAAAGACAATAAATGATGGGATTTTCCTTGCCAAGGGCCAGAAGAAGAGATCAACAACCAAGAACTACTAAAAGGAAAGAGGACAGCAGGGGGCAGCCGAACATAACCGAAGAGCAGTACATGAGCTGAGAGCTTGCTACCGAGAGGATGGACAGAGGCTCCATATTGCAGGCTAAATTCAGCAAGAAGATCTCAAGAAAGGATCACAAAAAGAACATAAACAACCAGAGCATCTCATAAACAAGATTTCACATAATGAAGCAAAGAGAAAAAAAAAGAAAAGGGAAGCTCAAACACAAATCTTGAACAACAAGACGGAGACATACATGATTAAATAAGAGGAATGATTACATAGTTGTTCAGCTCATCTCTCTCTCAATCCTCAAGAACACCAAGAACTACATGGTTCTTGGGAGGAACACAACCCTATCTCATACATCCATTCTCTCAACCACTAAAGCACAAAGCAAAAGCCCTAAAACCCCTCTCCAAGTCTTGCCAACAACCAGGAAACACACTCCTATTTATAGCATTTCTTGATGGGTTTACACTTTGCTTTGCCCATTTTACCCCTCCATGCTTTGCCCGCTAACCCGCTTCCTTTTGTAGCCTCGCGCTTTTACCGAAACGCCCCTGCTGCACCTTTCGGGAAGCTTCCGCGTTCCTTGTCTCGCACGCCTCGCAACCACCTCGAGTCCACGTCGTCTTCGACACATCCCGACTGTTCTGACCTCAGCGCCACCTGCGCCTAGTCCAGTCCTCCGTGTCTCGCCACGACTCCACTCGACGTCCTGCAGCCATCACAGACAAAAACAACATCGCATAGAATGGCACAAAGCATATAAACATGATTAGTACCAACAAATCCTACTCAAGCGAGAAATGGCCCAAATGACCAACCAGGAAGACGACCACGCGTCAAATCTGTCTAATCATAACCCGACCTCGCCGAATGCCAAAATGACACGAAACACTCAAACCAAACTCACTCTAACCAAACCACGTGTCAATTACTCATCACCAACTTGGGATTTAGACCACATGGTCTCTCAGGTAGAGTGGGTGGCCTTGGCCTGATCGCTTTATAAGGACAACGATGAGGACATCCATACGAAGATACTGGCAACTTATCAATCTTCAGGTGTTTTATGTGATTGTCTTTGTAGGAATCATGGTGCCCACTGTCCAGCGAGAGATGGGGGAGGAAGGGCACTGCAACAAGGACGTCTGAGGCGAGCGAGGAAGGGACACACAAACCGATGCGAACCCATGCTGGAACAGTGTAGGCGGCGCGTTCCAACACTTCACGCGGATGAGCGCGTATGGAGTAGGAAAGCAAGAGGGAGTATGGGCTGCGGGCCAAGCGGCACACGCGTGAGCAGGAAGGAAAAGGGCGGAGATATTAGGCTGTTGTGGCTACAGATCAAACAGAGAGAGAAAGTATGGTAATAGAGAGTTAGGTGAGCAATGCTTAGGGTCTCTTCCATAGCCTAGATGGCATATATGTATATACACATGAAGAATGTTTTACAATTATGTCCTTACACTCAAGTATCCCTCTCAAAGGCATTTATGTCATTATATATGTCCTATTTTGGGCCTTACAACCTTCTAACAGGCCGGCTGGACTTAGGTGGGGGCCACCCCTACAACATGAGCCTCTCATGGTAAAGGGCTTCACGAGCCGAAGCCATGCTGCCAAGTCCTTTGGCCCCCTCCTCCCTGCGGCCTATGATCCTTCGTGGCCTTGGGCTGAAATTGTTTTGCCAGTGCATCTGTCCTAGTGCGATGGGCGCAGGGTCAAACGCTCTGCCGAAGTCATCCATCAAACGCGGTTGATGCCGAAGTCGAAGTCGGAGTCGTTCCGCAGAGGCGGGGTTGATGCCGAAGTCGAAGTCGTGGTGGCTGGCTAGCAGTGCGCCGACAATGCATTAGTGGCCCCGAGAATCGCACCGGGCACACGTGCGTGACGGGAGTTGGACCATGCGCGACGTTTCGGCTCCCGCCGGTTGCTCTCCCGCCAGTTGCAGTCCCGCCGGTTGCGCTTCCGCCTTTAACATTTCCGCCGGTTGCGTTTCCCAACCGAGGGCGCAACGGGTATATATATAGGCTGCCACCTTCTTGTGTCATCCTTCACTGTGACGCAGCCGGGTACGGCTAGGATGGTCTTGGTTCTCAAAAATAGGCCCGTCTCTGTTCCTCTGCATTCTCTGATAAGACTGTTTCACAGCAGAACGAGCGTTGACAACGCGGTCAGAGAAAGTTGGTGAACAGACAGAGGGCGGACGGTTGTATTTTCGCCGGTTGGCGCTTCCTGCATGTGACACACATCCGGAGACGGCTAGGGTGATCTTGCCCTCAGAAATAGGTCTGCTTCGGTTCATGTGCGTTCCCTGATAGCAGAGAACGGTGATGGACTGAAGGAGGCTTATTTATGAGAGTTCGATCAAAGCCTATCGCAGAGTCATGCTTCCTGATTGAGGGGAACACAAATGGTTGGATCCCCGTCAGTGGGGCTGCGGGGTCATCACACAGACTTCGGGGTCGAGGTGGCCTCCGGCGTCACTGCAGGGATTCAGTCAGAGCAGGCTCCGGGGTCTTTGCGCGGACTGGAGATCGAAGGGCCACGCGGTACCCCGCGGCTCGTGGGTGGTGCTTTGATGGAATTGTGGATTATACTAGCATTTGCACATCTCCGGATCCCACCTATTGAAGGCGTTTTATCAAGGCAAAACTGAGTCGGCATCCGACTTCTCTCCATGGATCCCTCGTGTGCGAGGCCGAGTCGAAGGCCTGACTGGACTCCACGGACGTGAGGTCAGAGTAGGCGCCGTAGTCATCCCGCAGGTTCGAAGTCGAAGTCGCTCCGCGGAGGCGGAGTCCACGCCAAGGTCGAAGTTGGAGTGACTGGTCAATGGCCTGCTGACATTGCATTCATGGCCCCGTGAATCGCGCCAACCACTGACGCGCGATGGAAGGTGGGCCACGTTGCGCGACCTGCAATCATTCCTGAGGGAGTGGACGCGTGGCCCGACATGGTTGGCGCATCGTGCGCTGTCAGGCTGTCACATAACTGCGGTTGTGTGTCTGCTTCTGACAGCGTGAGATGCGCGCGGGCGGCTGCGCCACTTTGGCTTCCACCGGTTATGTTTCCCAATCCTAGGGGAGGCGAGCGGTTCATCTTCCACCAATTACGCTTACCGGCGGTGTGGGAGGTAAAGGGTTTTAAATACCCCTTCTGGCACCACACCGGCGCTCTTCTTCGCATACCTCCTGGTCCTTTGCCCTCTTGTGCCATGTGCTCTCGCCTCCTTTGCCATCGCGCCGTACTCATCGCCATTTAGCTCTCGGAGAAAAATGGCCCACGGCGAAGAACATGCTCATCTGGCCGGCGGTAGAGCCTCGTTCCGGCAGTCACCTTCGATCGAGGTGGAGTACGTGCTAGTAGGGCACTAGCCATCGCTGGTGAACAAGCGGTGAGTGGCGGAAGAGAAGATGGAGGGTCCTTGCTCCCGCGTCCTGGGCCCGACTCTCACGACGGAGGAGACGGTCCGAACTCTACTACACGAGGGGAAGCTGTCAGACCACAGTGAGGTGCGCCTGCCTGCCAGTGATGAGACAGAGCCACATCTGGAGAAGTCAGAGGTGATCGACTTCGTCGCATACTTTGACGCCAGCCTTTGGATTCCAGCAGCCCTGATCGTCAGCAACGTCCTACGGACTTTCGGGCTGGAGCTAGCGCAATTGACTCTGAACGCAATAGCCCTCCTGGCTATTTACAGCTGGGCGCTACAGACGGAGGCATGCTGGCCCAGCTCCTCATTGTTCGCATTCCTCCATGACGCACGATGTCAGCCGAAACGTCTGGAAGGAGGGGTGTTCTCCAACTACGATAGCGTCAACTTCGTTCTGCGATCCGAGTGCTCGTAGATCTTCCCTACCAATTCTATCTCCGCGTGGCGAGTGGCAGCGACCTCGAGTGCACAGTCCGGACGATATTGTTTAACACCTTGCCGGGCGTGACGATCGACGACGAGGACAGGCGAAGAGCCCGGAGACTCGTGGGGACCAGTCTTCGGTTCAACATGCGTGACCTCGCCGAGGAGTTCATCATGTATGGCGTGGAACCACTTGCCGATGGGTTGCGCCTCCATTCTGGAGGCCTCCAGCGTGATAGTGTTCGGCCGTCTGTATCGTCACTGCCGAGGCCCTCCAATCCTTGTAAGTTTTTGCATAGGAGTTTTTTCTTTGACTCCGCCTCGCCTTTTCTTGCAGGGCTTGTCCTGGAAGACGCGGAGCACGCAGTGGTGGTGTTCTTCGGGCCGTATGTGGCCAAGGAACATGACTTGCACGTCACCGCAACTGAGGTGGCGAAGCTAGGGCGGATAAACAGGGTGTGCGAAGCCCTGGGCATTTCCGTGCCAGAGCGCGCCATTCCCAATCTTGGCTAGGCTCGCTGCTGCGACGGTGATGGCAAGGGGAAGGGGTTGCCCTCCCCCACAGTCATGTCCGTCCTGGCAGCCGCCGCTTCCGTCAGCTCTGCCGGGGGTGATCTTTCGATGGATGCCGACTCCGACTCGGCGAAGTATGCTGATTCAGACCTTGAAGCAGGTACGGAGGTGGTTCCAGGTGAAGTGTCCCTAGGCGGTGCTGCGGACCAAGGGTGCAGCGCGGACAACCGGGAGTCCTTACCCCGGTCTTCGAAAGCGAAGCGGTCGTGCACACGGTCGCCCTCGTGTCCAGAGAAGGGGTTCGCTGTGGCGACCAGGGTCAGGAGCCTGTTGGAGTCCTATTTCGACACAGAGGCCCCCTGGCCTGGTATCCCTGCAGTTCCCTCTGAGGCTACGGCGACCGGGGTCAGGAGCCTGTTGGAGTTAGATTCCGACATAGAGGCCTCCCGGCCCGGGGAGCCGGCTTCTTTCGAGGGCGCTAGTATTCCTGCGATTCCCTCTAAGGCTGAAGGGACACCCCAGCAGAGCCCGACGGTTGATGCCAAAGGTAAGCTCGTGTTGGGACCCCGGATTTCCGAACCCGGACCCTCTGTGTATTACAGCACTAGTCCCAGATCAAAGCTAGTGTACACAGTCAAACAGAAATGATTACATAACCAACAAAGCTTTATTACAATAATAAAGAGTACCGACCAAAAGGTCTCATTATTACAAATGAGGTTTCAAGACCTCACACACACAAAACACAGCGGAAGCAAAAAGATAACTCTGGCGAAGACCGATCAATACGCCACAGGCAATTGACTGGGGAAGCGCGACCTAGTGCTCCGGAAATCCTTCGTCGTATCCATCAGCGAAGTAGTCGTAGTCTGCCTCCTGAGCCTCGTATTCTTCTGAGATTTGTTTTTGAGAGCAACGCGTGAGTACATAAAGTACTCCGCAAGTCTTGGGAAAAATGCATAGATGCAAGGCTTGACAAAGGAAGGCTATATGGCTCTTTTGCACAAAGCAATGTTTTAAATTCAATTACTACTAAATATTTTCGAAGGCATCCAGTTAACAAAGTAAATGTTTAGCATAAACTATCAATAATTCTCAAGTGAAGGTTCCATCTACCAACACTAGTTATTCTTTTTCAATTGATCAAGTTTAAAACTGCGGGTTCTATCCACCCTCTCTGGCTCCATCTGCCAGGATACCCTTCCGAGAGTTCCCTCCACTCTTGGAATACAAAATTTTGATTTTAAAACCAAAACCAAAAATCTACCATGTGAATGCATTCCTTGCCCGCCCTTGACCGTGGGCACGGCTATTCGAATAGTTTTACACTCTGCAGAGGTTGTACAACTTTACCCATAAGAGATAAATTATCCTAAAAGTCAACACGCTTCCTTTGGCATGAGACCCGGATAAAATATCACAAAGCCTTTACCTTACTCTAATCTACCTAGATACCACCCGCTGAGGTTTCACCGCAGGTAGGCTAACTGCCCGAACCGAAGCCCCCTCTTGCGCCATATGAGTATAGTAAATCCCTGTCCCTCACTGTGAATAACCAGTCCATCCCTGGCACCCACTTTCCACTGGTGGCACCTAAACTAGACTATCATAAGTTAGTCGGCTAGGTCGTACCCATATAGACTTGTGGTTGTATGGTAGTGCTCAGTCTGGACAAACACAAGCGTCGGTCCTTAATTGACTAGGGTGGAACATGCACTTAACAAGATCTCGTGCTAACTGCACCAAGCCAAACCAACCATCCACCCTAATCTAAATCAATTTCCACAACTTTATTTTATTTTGAAAGAACAGTGGCAACTCCAACTACCACTACATTTATAAACACAAGGGGTATTTCCATAAATCATAATTTCCCATTTTCAAAATGTCAAAGGTATTTAATTAGCAGGACTAAGCATTACACTACCATACTGCTATTCACAAAGATTAATATTAATCTCATTATTGAGACAAAGGGAAACCTAGGGTGACAAAGGTACATGACATTCAAATTCAAATGAGGGTATAACAAGATTGGAATAACTAATTCCTAAAGATTGAACTAAAGTTTTATGTAAATAGCAATGCACATAATTTAAAATATTTTAAAGCATTTCAAAATCATAGGTTCAAGATGATCAAAGGAGACTTGCCTTCTTGCACGCTGTCTGGACCTTTTTGCTGCGGGTCGAGAAAGTCTTCGGCAACGACGGGTTCTACGCGCGAAAAGACCGAACAAACAAAATAAACTCAAATAAAATCCAAATAAAATCTAAAAATTATAAAATATATACTAAGGGATAGATTATGATTTTAGATGAATTTAGGAGAAAGAATCAATGGATTCGGAGTTTGTATGAGGGAGAACGAATATCTAAAAGTTTGGACATCACATGAAATGATAACAACATCCGAGAATTACTTTTTGAAAAGCATTATGTCGGTAGGCTGTGAGGTGGCTGGTGAACGGGCAAAATGGAATCCTGGCAATGAGGCGAAGGTGGTGACATGGGTATGGCGGCGAGGAATGGCGGCAATCACCGGTGGTGAGGGAAAAACGGCAGCGACGGCGTGGTAGTGACAACGGCAGGTTGGAGACCGGGAATGGAACGTGGAGATGTAAGGTGAGTGTGGGGTAGTACATCGCATGGTGAAGTTAGAAAAATTATTGGCTAAGCTGAAAATTAATCGGAGACGATACAATCGACGTTTGAATGACGACAGTGGAGAAATAGGACAAACTTGATATCTTGGTGCTCGGTGGAGCGAATCCAAAACCATTTGAAAGGTAGCTACCTGGAATGGTTTGGCACGATATGACACGAATGGATTGGGGAAAACACCACCGGATAGATGGGGACACGAGATGCCATTAACGGCCATGGTGAGGTGTCGGAGGTGAAAATTTGTGGAGGCTTTTCGGGGAAACGGAAGGAAGCACGGCGTAGAACGCGGTAAGACAAGTCTAAAAACAAATTACGGCATGGGCTAAGGCTTACCGGAGGCGACGAATCGACGTCGGGAGTCACAAACGGCCATTTTCGCGGAAAACTCAATTCCTAACAATTGGCTCCACGAAAAATTAAACAAAATTGTAGAAAAATTTCTTAGAGGCTAGGACACAATATGACGCGAACAAAAATCGAAGCGCTTACCAAAAAGGGTGTACGCGCCAAGGTACAGTTTTAGTGTCTGGGCCTGACAAGGTCGACGAGGACTCGGGGGATCTTCAGGTGATGGCGATGGAAGCACGATGTAGAACGCGTCGAGGCAAACTCAACGGTGCAAACGGCTCGACCAAAAGATATCGGATGGTGGTGGAACACGACGGAGAAGACATTCAATGACCGACGGATTGACATCGGCGTTCCGGGCAAACGGAGAGGAGTTAGTGGGTGAGGTTTGTGGCGAAACGAAGAGGAGAACATGAGGAACGTAGTGCTCACCTTGGCTGTGGTGGAAGATGCACGGTCGGCCTGCAGCGAGGAGAGAAACGGCAACACGGTTTGACCACGGTGCTCCGGCAAAGGCGAGAGGAGCACCATGTAGAACGCGCAAAGGCGAAGCCAATGGTGTGGCCAAATGTGGCGGAGCTCCACTGTAGGAGGTGCAATCGGCCGAAGAACGCCGTTTTGTTGGCGAGAGAAAAATGCCGATTGCGGCGAGGAGAAGGGGAGAGAGGCCTTGAGATTTCAGAGGCTTGGTGAGGATGAGGAGAGGCACCCGGTGCTCCCTTTTATAGGCGTGGAGGTGGACCGGATGGGGAGATCCGCGAGGGAATGTCTTTCGGTGGCATGGCATATTCCCGCGAAATGGACGCATGAAATTGGGGGCTAAGGCTGGGAATGGAAAGGTCTTAATGAGAGGATTCCAATGCATTTTGTGGCGCAAGAAATGCTTGAGAAAATCACAAATTATGGAAGTTTGAAGAACCGGCCATGGCGCTCGCGCGTGCATGCTCTCTGGTGATTCGAAACGTTACGCTGAAGAAGATGAATAGTGGAGGACAGAGAAAATAATAATAAAATAATAATTGCTTTTCAAAAAAAATAAAATAAATTCGAAACAATTCAGAAAAATTCCACAAACAACCTTAGAACCCGAAAATACCAAATAAAATAATTTCAGATTTATTTGAAGTATATTTTGACCATTAAAAATATTTTTACTTTCTAAGCTTTAATTTAATCCAAATAAATTCAAAAACTCCAAAAATTTGAAAAGAGGATAGAAATGGATAGATTGGAATTTTATATGAATTTAGAAATTTGAATGGGCTCAATTAAAATGAAGAAATACGATCTTTTGGAAGTTTAAAAGGAGAGAAAAAGAATAAACTGATTTTCTAGAATTATTTTTGAACTGAAATGACATCATCAAGGGAAATGATTTTCAGAGGAATTATTTTTCTATGGAAAAAGGAATTTATGATGTTAGGTGATGTCAGCAGAGATTTTGATTTTCTGGCCGAATTATTTTTCAACAAGAAAAGGGTTTTATTCACTGACAGGTGGGACCGACTTTTGTGGACTAGGTCCATAAACCGGGGAGAAGGCTGAGGTGGCACGTAGTTGGCGTAGCGCTTGCGTAGCTCATGGCTGCTGAGGTGGCGCACGGGGACTGAGGGAATCAGCGGATGACGACATTGCTGGGGTCGGCGAGGGGCGGCGCGGCTCGAGCCGGCGGCAATCGCTCGTCGGAGCCCGAGGCAGCGGCGGAAGCGGTGGCGCACGGTGCAGCGGGAGGAAGGGGACAGCGCGGGGGAGGGAGACGCACCCGACAGGCGGGCCCGGGCGGCAGCGGGAGAGAGGGGAGGGGCGGCTGCCGGGTGGGGTCCGCGGAACAAAGAAAGAGAGAGGGAGCGGCGGGGATGGTGACGCGCGGCAGGGGCGCGCATCGGGCGGCTGAGAGAGGGCGAGGCGGGGACGGCGGATCGGTCGGCCACGTGGCGCCCAAAGAGGAGGAGAAGGCAGAATGGTGCGAGCGGCCGGGATGGGCCGGGCGCATGGGACGTGGAGGAGATCTGGCCGTCCACGTGGCGGCCGGAGAAGGAGGGAGGGGATTTTAAATTTATTTTCTGATTTTGATTTTCAGAAATTGACAGGAAATTCATTTGGCCTCAGAAAAATATGAAAATACTTCCAAAAATTCCAGGAAAATTCACAGAAGCTCCTGGTGACATTTTGGATTTAATAAAAATACTTCCAACTAATGTTGGTATTTAATTTTCATACTTAAAATACTTTTTAGTTTCAAAAATATATTTTTAAACTTCAAAAAATCCAGGAAACCAGATAAAAGCCGAATAACTTCAAATAATTATTTTGAACTAGGATTTTCATATAAAATCAAAATATTATTTTATTTAATAATAGTTTTAGGTTTTACTTGAAATACTTTTCAAATCTAGCTTTTTCAAAAACAGAAATTCAGGGCAAATCCAAATAAAACTCAAATACTTAATTTGAAATTAAATTTTTCAAGAAAGCAAATTTTGGGATGTGACAGCTCGCCTCCCTTCGTAGAATCCTGCGGGGTTTCCGTACGGCCCTAATCACTACCCTTTAGCATTGGCAGTGGCACGGTCCCTCGGGCGTGGACAATCTTCGGGGGGCGGGGACGTTCCCTTACTGGCATCGACACCCGGCGCCCTCGAAATTGTCATCGCGGAGGCCACGTGACCGAGCTTAGCGGACTTCGTCCCTCGGCCAGAGGTGCTACGGGCGTGGCGGGGGGCCACGGACAGTGTGGTTGCGAACCTGGATTGCCAAGCGTTGCTAACGTGCAGGTCGGAGCTCCTGGGAGGCATGCTAGAGGCCTCAAAGATGGGGGTGTGTACTCAACTTTTGACTGTGTGCCGTCGTTTAGGAATTTGTTGACCGTTGCGTTGTGCAGACCATTACCCTTGGCCGGGCGTTGCAAGCGGCTCAAGCCTGTGAGCGGGGGGCGCTAGAGGACTGGCTGTGCGCTGCCGAAGAGGCCCTTCGCGCGGCCGAGGAGGCCCCTCCACCAAGGATGACCGCATCCGACTCTTGGAGGTGGAGCGTGCGAAGGCAATTTCGGACGTCAAGGCGCTCGCGGTGGCAGCGTAGCGAGCAACTGCCGAGGAGAGTGACAGATTACTCCAGTAAATCACTGTGCTGGAGGAGGAGAAAGGCCAACTTGCTGCATCTCTTGGGGAGCGAGACCAGACTCTGGGCGATGCCTCGGTGGCAGCATGGGACGCCATGCTAGATCTGGAGGGCGCCCTCGAAGACCGTGTCGCCGAAGTGCCACCTCGCTCCTTCGGCCCTGAAGAGCTATCGCGGACGCTATGTCGAATCAGGGAAGCTTCCAACCTCACTCTCAACGCCGCGAGGTCTTTTGGGAACCATTGTTCCTTCATAACTTCGCGTCTAGCCTTTGCGCTGCTCCGGCACCGAGGCTGCCAGCACGTTGACGGGTTGGCTGACCTCGCGTTGGAGATGCCAGCAGGGGCCGGGGTGATGTCAGGCGCCGCACTCGCTGTTCGTCCCGCCGTCTGGGTTTCCCATGAACGAATCTGGGACTACATCGGGGAGGCCGTGGTGAAGGTAGAGCTACGGCGGACCATGCATGGCGAGGGGAACTTTGGCCGATGGCTTGATGAAGTCCCGCGGCGTGACGAAGGCGGTGCCATCGCCACGAGGCATGGCGTGAACCCACAGGTGTGATGCTGGGGTTCTAATGTGTAAGCGTGCGTTGCAATGTATGCGTCCCCCTTTTTTATGAATAAAGTATAAATTGCCCCATGTTCTGACTGCATGTATCGCTGTGCTCCGGGTAGCTGCTTAATAGGGGCCAGTTGCTAGTCTCTGACCTCGTGACCCGCCGGCGTCTTCGGCACTAGCGATGGGCCAAAGATTCACTGGACTTTTGGGCGGCCTGGGCTTCGGCGGGCGAGGCTCCGGCGCGGGAGTATATCAAGGTGGAGCCGAATGAGTAGCCATCTTAGATGCTCGAGGATGCTTGTACACTAGGTCTTTAGGGATGTTGACCGCCTGACTTCTTTGTAAACATTCGTGTACGAATGCGATAAAGATTGGTCGAAATACGTGTCCCCGCCGCTTTTCATGACCGCGCCTATCTCCGATTAATTCGAATGACCTGGCACTCCGTCCTTGCATTTCGTAGCCAAAATAGACGCGTGAGCGCTCCGTCCCCTACCCTTCGAAGTGGTGGCAGTGGGCTGGCGCCTCTTCAAAGTAGACGCGCGAGCACTTCGTCCCCTAACCTTTGAAGTAGTGCCGGCGGAGCCGACGCATAGCCATAGATGCATGAGTGCTCTGTCCCCTATCATTTGAAGTAGTGGCAGCGGAGCTGGTGCCTAGTCGAAGTAGATGCGCGAGCGCTTCGTCCCCTACCCTTTGAAGTGGTGGCGATGGAGCCGGCGCGTAGCCCAAGTAGACGCGCGAGTGCTCCGTCCCCTACCCTTCGAAGTGGTGGCAGCGGAGCTGGCGCCTAGCCATAGATGCGCGAGCGCTCCGTCCCCTACCCTTCCAAGTGGTGGCTGCGGAGCTGGCGTCTAGTCGAAGTAGACGCGCGAGCGCTCCGTCCTCTACCCTTCGAAGTGGTGGCAGCAAAGCTGGCGCCTACTCAAAGTAGACGCGCGAGCACTCCATCCCCTACCCTTCCAAGTGGTGGCAGTGGAGCCAGCGCCTAGTCGAAGTAGACGCGTGAGCGCTCCGTCCCCTACCCTTCGAAGTGGTGGTAGCGGAGCTGGCGCCTAGCCCAAGTAGACGCGCGAGTGCTCCATCCCCTACCCTTCGAAGTGGTGGCAGCGGAGCTGGCGCCTAGCCCAAGTAGACACGTGAGCGTTCCGTCCCTACCCTTCGAAGTGGTGGCGGCGGAGCTGGCGCCTAGGTAAAGTAGACGCGTGAGCGCTCTGTCCCATACCCTTTGAAGTGGTGGCAGCGAAGCTAGCGCCTAGTCGAAGTAGACGCGCGAGCATTCTGTCCCCTACCCTTCAAAGTGGTGGCAGCGGAGCTGGTGCCTAACCATAGACGCGCGAGCGCTCCGTCCCCTACCCTTCGAAGTGGTGGCAGCGGAGCTGGTGCCTAACCGAAGTAGATGCGTGAGCGCTCCTTCCCCTACCCTTCGGAGTGGTGGTAGCGGAGCTGGTGCCTAGCCGAAGTAGACGCACGAGCGCTCCATCCCCTACCTTTCGAAGTGGTGGCGGTAGAGCCGGCGCCTAGCCGAAGTAGACATGTGTAAGCTCTGCCCCCTACCCTTCGAAGTGGTGACGAAGAGTGTGCCCCTCACGCCGTGCGCCCACTGATACAAAGGTGCTAGGGCAACGACTGCCGCTGTCGTATTGAGCTTGGAGGAAATGAAGTCCTCCAGATACCAGCCGAGCAGGCGCATCCCGCAATGGCTGACCCGAGAGCGGGGCTGCTTCCTTGCACTGTCTTCTGTATACAAAAAGCAAAGGAGCAGGGTGCGTGCGCTGCTTGGTGTCCCATCATACATGCGTACACAGGGACGACTTCTGTGTGTTCCATTTATACTTCGTGGAGTGCGCACGGGGACAACATCCACGCGTCTTATTTATACTCCGTAGAGTGTGCGCGGGGACAACCTCCACGCGTCTTATTTATACTCCGTAAAGTGCGCGCGGAGGCAAGCCTCCGTTGCGTCTTATTTATACTCCGTAGAGTGTGCACAGGGACAAGCCTCCGCGTCTTATTTATACTCTGTAGAGTGCGCAGGGACAACATCCACGTCTTATTTATACTCCGTAGAGTGCACGCGGGGACAAGCCTCCGCGTCTTATTTATACTCTGTAGAGTGCGCAGGGACAACATCCGCATCTTATTTATACTCCGTAGAGAGCGCAGGGACAACATCCGCGTCTTATTTATACTCCGTAGAGTGTGCGCGGGGACAAGCCTCTGCGTCTTATTTATACTCCGTAGAGTACGCAGGGACAACATCCGCGTCTTATTTATACTCCGTAGAGTACGCAAGGACAACATCCGCGTTGTATTTATACTCCGTAGAGTGTGCAGGGGCAACATCCGCATCTTATTTATACTCCGTATAGTGCGCAGGGTCCACGTCTTATTTTATACTCATGAAGAGTGTGCGCGTTTACCGCGTGTCTTTGTTTATGCTCACAGAGAGTGCGTGCGTTTACTGCGTGTCTTTATTTATACTCACGGAGAGTGCACGCGTTGACCACGTGTCTTTGTTTATACTCATGGAGAGTGCGCACGTTTACTGCGTGTCTTTGTTTATACGCACAGAGAGTGCACGTGTTTACCGCGTGTCTTTGTTTATACTCACGAAGAGTGCGAGCAGAGGCGTCCCCCCGCGCGTCCTGACACAGAATGAGAGGGTTTTGAAAATAGTGGACTTTATTAATGTCTCGTTTGCGCGGGCGAGCAATTACAAAAAAGACAGGGTAGTAACCACTGATTGCTCGAAGAGAGGAGATGCGGCGGTCACCGCTTGAAGAGAGGAGGTACAGGATGTCGACGATGTCAAAGGTGACATCTTCGCTCCTTGTATTACTAGCTTGGCCGAAGGAGACTTGGAAGCATATCTGGCACAGCGCCTTCAGCGGCTGACCCCCGAAGCCCTGCAATGGGATTCCCGAGGGACCCAGGCGACTTCGGGGGATCCCCATCTGGTCGAAGGCCGTTGTGAACAGGATGTTCGCGGAGCTGCCTCCATCGACTACGACGCGTTTGACATCGCATCCTGCGATAGTGACCGAGATGACCAGGGGATCCTGGTGAGGGAACTCCACGTCTTCAACATTAGCGGGCGTAAAGGTAACTTCGTGCTGCGCCCACTCCGGCGGTGCCTGCGCTCGGTACGTTGCCACATGGTGTAGCCTTTGCGTGTAGGCCTTCTGTTGTCTCACCGAGAACTCCAACGAAGAGCCCCCGGAGATAACGTTTATGACCCAGTGCTGACCCCCTTCCAGGGCTTGGATTCACAAAGGACCTTCCTGGGGTTGCTGTACGTGGGCTTGAATCCATAGGGGGTCCTCCTGGGGCTGTTGCTCATGGGCTTGAATCCGTAGGGGCCCCTCTTGGGGCTGCTGCACATGGGCCACGACAGGCGGCCCCGCTTCCAGGGTTCTGTCCCTGGCGACGCTCTGTCGGAGTGCCGCAATGGTGGTTCATGCCCACGTATTGTGGGCACACCGGCCATACACCTCGCACCACAGACCGTAGAGCTGGTCTTCTTGCTCCGCGCGAGTCTATCGTCACGACCCTGGCTGCGCCCTCGCCCTCGGCCGCGACCGGTGGGGGCGCTGTCTTCATAACCGCCCTCGATATCGAAGATGTAGCGGGCCCTCTAGGACTTGTGCGGCCGCGCTTAGGCTTGTCACTCTGCGAGTCCTTATGCTGGGTGTCCTTGCGCTCGAGGGTGTCCTTGAGGGCTCTTGCTTGTGCTTGCCCTTCGAGGAGCCTTCCTTCAGTGAGTCTCCGCTCTTCGTCGGGGTCTTCGCTTGATTAGTGTTGGAGTCGTCACCTTTGCGCCGCCACGCGTCCTGCTCTGCCCTCGCATACTCTTCCATCTTATCGAAGAGCTTTGCGACCGTCTTGATTGGTTTACGTGTGTTATACTCGGCTAGTGGCCCCGGACGGAGGCCTTGTATCGCTGTGTTGATAATGGTTGCCTCGTTGTCGTCCTTGACCTGGCAGCGAACCTAGGCGAAGCGCCTGAAGTACTCTCGGAGCTTCTCCGAGGGTTTTTGCTTGACGGCGAAGAGCTGATCCGCGTCGACGCGCTCGACGTAGTTTCCCTGGAAGTTGTTATAGAGGTGGTCGCGGATCTGCTCCCACGCATAGATGGAGTTGGGCTCTATGGTGAAACACCAAGAGAGCGCCACTCCCTACAGCGCGAGGGGGAGCCCTTTCACTTTGGTGGTGTCGTCTCCGCCGCTGCCTCGATGGCGGTCTCGTGTCGCCCTTGTACGGCTCGATGGCGTTGGGGAACTTGAAGTCCTCCGGCCATGCCGACTATCGCAGGCCCGCGGAGAGGGGGGACTCCGAATCCACACACCGCAGCGGGACACGACTCGAGGTATGAGCATCGCGTTTGTCCGCCCGCTCTGGTGTGGGCTCCGTCGCGACCACTGGCGGGACTTGGTGGCTCCGAGCCTCTTGTATATCTCGAACAGCTCCACTGAGGTCCGCTAGCTCCCGTTGGAGCGTGTCGATGGCCATCGGCAGAGCGCTCTCCACCGCTACTGCGGTTGCAACTGTCGGCGCAGTGGGTTGCCCCGTCGGGTTGGCGGCGATCACGGCGTGCACTCCAGAGCTACTCGGCGCGCCAGTGCGATGAACTCCAGGTTCGATGACGAGGCCGACGTTGCCGCCGGAGCCACCTGCTGTTCCCGCATCGGGCGCGGGGGCGACGGTCGTGGCAGCGCGGGCGTCGGTGTCATCACTCCCAACAACCCGATCAATGCTGCCGGTACAGAGCGTCGCGCCAGCGGAGGGGTCAATCGTCGCACCGTGAGCATCGATGTTAGCAGCTGTGGCGCTGGCGTCGACGTCCACACCCGCAACCGCCTATGCTAAGGCCCTGGTGTTGACGCGCGTCTCCGTCACGCCCCTCTTCTTCTTCTCCACCGCTGATGATGAAGCTTTCTTTGGTGCCATTTTTCTTCATATGTTGGAGCTTGCTCTTGTCTTCCCCATGGAGGGCACCAACTACTGTTGTTACGGACCAAACAGAGAGAGAGAGAGTATGGTAGTGGAGAGTTAGGTGAGCAATGCTTGGGGTCTCCCCCATGGCCTGGATGGCATATATATATATTCACATGGGAGTGTTTTACAATTATGTCCTTACACCCAAGTATCCATCTCAAGGGCATTTATGTCATTATATATGTCCCATTTTGGGCCTTACAACCTTCTAACAGGACAGCTGGGCTTAGGTGGGGACCACCCCTACAATAGTTCACAGGCTCCATCAAACAAATACAGAAGTTCACAGGCCGTAGGGACGGAGGGGGCCAAATGGCTCGACAACATGGCTTCGGCCTGTGAAGCCCTTCACCATGAGAGGCTCCTGTTGTAGGGGTGGCCCCCACCTAAGCCCAGCCGGCCTGTTAGAAGGTTGTGAAGCCCAATATGGGACATATGTAATGACATAAATACCCTCGAGGGGGTTACTCAGGTGTAAGGGTAAGGTTGCAAAAACACTCCCCATGTGGATATATATATATATATATATATATATATATATATATATATATATATATATATATATATATATATATATATATATATATATATATATATATACATACGATACAGGCTATGGGGGAAACCCTAAGCATTGCTCACCTAACTCTCCACTACCACACCTCTCTCTCTTTGTTTGGTCTGTAACCACAACAATCTCAAATTAAGAATTCTACCTTTTAAATTGGTTTTGATGAACACCTTTAACAGACTTAGAAACTTTATGATAATTAGCTAGAGCTGTCTAAATTTTATTAGCAGATTTAATATGAACAATTCTGACAAACTCATTTCTACTTATACCTTGCAACAAAATATTTCTAGCCTTAACATTAGCTTCAATATCAACAGTATTTTTAGTAGTAACAACACTAGGCACTACATATGAATTTTTAGCTTTTTCTCAAATAGCATAACCTTATGCTTATAGAAAAATCTCTATGCATGTTTTCCAATAGATATAATCTGATCCATTAAAAACAGTGGCTTACCTAAAAACTGATCTCGATCTAATGCCATTGCAGTCTGCTCTGGTACCACATGTAGAATCGTAGATAGCAATCAGAGAAGGGTGAGTGATTGTAATCTACAGCGAAAGCTTTCTTTCTCAAATTTATTGTCTTATCATTGTCCAACCTGTCAATATAGTAAGAACACAAAAACAAAAACACAACAAAAGAAAAAGGGAAAAATGTTTTTCTTTGGTATTGTAGCTAACTACGTGTTAATGTAGCAAGACTAAAAATATTTAGCAATATTGTAGTAGCAATACTATAGC
The DNA here is from genome assembly GCA_017311315.1 of Dendrocalamus latiflorus. NCBI lineage: Eukaryota > Viridiplantae > Streptophyta > Magnoliopsida > Poales > Poaceae > Dendrocalamus > Dendrocalamus latiflorus. Next base: position 4,556,869 of record CM029656.1, read on the forward strand.
AAATTAAACAATTTGAGACGTCGCTTTCACTGGTTGAACTCGTTGGAATTTTTTTCTAAACATTTCTGCTCTGTTACTGCTTCATCCAGGACAGGGGCGGACCTGCCCTTTGGGCGAGCCCGGGCGGCCGCCCGAGCTCCCCTCGCCGACCGAACCCCCCCCCCCCCCTCGGTGGAAGCAGAGTGGTGAGGTTAGTCTTGCGAATTTCTTGCATTTGTGCGGGTGGTATTGGATTCTTGAACAAATCAGCAACCGTTTTGTCTACAGAATGAGAAATATTTAGTTTCTTCTTTTCCCCTTTTCTTTTTCTTTTTATCTCGAAATGCAATCGTGTTAGGCGCTGTAAATGGTGAGGTGGGTTCCCCCAGTTCTTGATTTTTTTGCACTTGATGTTTCATACTTGGCCAAAATGAGGTGTTCTTTGGTTTCAGTCCAGCAAATTTCTTGGATTATCCCTTCTATCTTTAGCCCTCTTTCCATTTGCGTGGAGAGTACACTACTTCAGAAAGCCTAATACTAGACGGCCAATCACAGACGGTTTGATAAAACCGTCTGTGATTGACACTAACACAAACGGTTTTAATTTGGACACCGTCTGTGTTGGCGGCGTCGGGGAAAACAAGTATCACAGACGGTTTGTATTAAAAACTGTCTGTGATAATCTGGGATTATCACAGACGGTTTTTAATTAAAAACCGTCTGCGATAAGCTGGTTATCACAGACGGTTTTTTTATTAAAAATCGTCTGTGATAATGGCAGTAGGCATTTATTGCACTGCTCAAACCGCATCTATCTTCCTTTTGATCCAGATCTAGCTGGTGCTTTACCCTTTCGCTCAGGAGGCAAGCTTGGCGATTTCAAGCCGGTTAATTTGGTGGGAGGAGGCAGATATTGAGCTTTGAAGATTTATACTTTCTTGGTTGCTCTAGATATGGTTAGTAATGAATTTTATTTTTCTTTGCATGCATTACAATTTAGATCTAAGTAATTGGTGAGTGTTATTAATTGAAAATGGTTTGCAAAATTGTTGGTTATATAATAGCTGTTGTGTTTATAATATGAATTGAGGTAGCAAATTATGCCTCAATATAATACATGTGGCCGGTATATATGTAGTAATAATTAGTTAATTTAATTTTTAATTCTAAGTTGTTATATATGTACATAACGTAGGATCGAAGCTGGATGTATGCCACGAGCCGTGTGAGTGAAGAGTACATTAATGGCGTGTCTACTTTTACAAGAGCTACCGAGGAGGATATGTTGAATAAGGGGGTGGAATATATGTACTGTTCATGCACTGACTGTGAGAATTTAAAGATGTTTAATAACCGAGGGCAAATTGAAGCGCACTTGATTCGGATGGGTTTCAAAAAGGGTTATACGTGTTGGACCAGTCATGGCGAAGTCAATGATCAAATGCCGCCGGATGACATCGCCGGTGAAGTGAATGATATGCCGCCGGATGACATCGCCGGTGAAGTGAATGACATGCCGCCGTATGATGTCGATTGTGGTTCGGATTCGGATAGGTTGCATGATGATAATCTGGATCAGATGCTTCGCGATGTAGAAGAGGAATATGATGAGAGAGAGTATGTTAAATTCCGGGGCTTGATGGAGGACTCGGACAAACCTTTGTTCACGTGCTGCAAGTACACAAGGTTGTCGGCCGTGCTTGAACTGTTGAAATTGAAGGCAAGCAACGGTTGGTCCGACAAGAGTTTCACGGCGCTGCTAGGTCTTTTAGCGGACATGCTTCCGGAGGGAAATGAGTTGCCTAAAATCACATATAAAGCCAAGAAGGTTCTTTGTCTGTTGGGAATGGAAGTAGAAAGAGTACATGCATATCCAAACGACTGTATCCTCTACCATAAAGAGTATGCAAACATGCATGTATGTCCGGTGTGCAACGCATCCCGATAAAAACGTAACAATCAATCAGATGATGGCGAGGGAACAGAGGCGAAGAAAGGACCTCCTGCTAAGGTGACATGGTATTTTCCTATAATTCCCCGTTTGAAAAGGTTTTTTGCAAATCCAATGAAGGCAAAACTGCTGCGTTGGCACTCGGAGGAGCGCAAGAAGGATAGAATGCTAAGACGCCTTGCTGATTCCGCGATGTGGAGAAACATCGATAGGAGTTTTGCAGACTTCGGTGCAGAACCAAGGAATATAAGGTTTAGACTGAGTACAGATGGAATGAATCCTTTCAGTAGCATGAGCAGCCGACATAGCACATGGCCTGTGACTCTCTGCATCTATAACCTTCCTCTTTGGTTGTGTATGAAGCGAAAGTATATTTTGTTGTCGATACTTATCCAAGGGCCAAAACAACCTGGGAATAATATTGATGTGTTCCTAGCACCGTTGATGGAAGATCTAAAAGTACTGTGGAATGAAGGGGTACAGGTATGAGATGCATACAAACGAGAGAACTTCACTCTGCGCTCCTTATTGTTCTGCACCATAAATGATTATCTTGCTCTTGGTAACCTATCGGACCATAGTACAAAAGGTGCCAAAGCTTGTACTCACTGTTTAGATAGTACCGAGAGTGTGTGGCTGAGACACTCACGCAAAACCGTCTACATGCGTCACCGCCGGTTCCTTCGGAGGGCTCACCCATACCGCAAGATGAAGAAACAATTCGACGGAGAGAAGGAAGACGGTTCAGCTCCAAGGCATTTAAGGGGACACGAGGTTTATGATATGGTTAAGGATTTAGATGTTGTTCTCGGAAAGGGACGTAAATTGAGGGCTCATGAGAAGAACACCTGGAAGAAGAGATCAATATTTTGGGATTTACCTTATTGGGAGTACCTAGATGTTTGACACTGCATCGACGTCATGCACGTAGAAAAGAATGTATGCGACAGCTTGATTGGTCTCTTACTGAATATTCGTGATAAAACAAAGGACGGCGTGAACGCACGGCTTGACTTGGTTGATATGGACATCATGCCTGAGTTAGCACCGACATGCACTGATAATGATGAATGTACCTTCCCCCTGTGTGTTCACTCTGTCTAAGGCTGAGAAAACAGAACTGTGCTAGTGCTTGCATGGTGTCAAAGTTCCGTCTGGTTACTTCGGCAACGTGAAGAAACTTGTTTCTATGCAAGATTTGAAATTAAATGGCATGAAGTCTCATGATTGTCATGTGCTGATGACACAGATGCTCCCTATTGCAATTAGAAATATTTTACCGATCAAAGTCTGAGAGACAATCATGAGGCTATGTTATTTCTTTAACACAATTGCTCAGAAGGTCATCGATCCCGAAGGACTAGATGCTCTGCAGGACGAGGTGATGATGACTCTATGTCACCTTGACATGTATTTCCCTCCTTCGTTTTTCGATATCATGGTCCATCTCATTGTTCACGTTGTGTGGGAGATAAAAATGTGTGGGCCCGTATTCCTACGTAGCATGTACCCATTTGAGAGGTTCATGGGAATTCTCAAGTCCTACGTACGGAATCGTTCTCGGCCGGAGGGCAGCATCGTCGAAGGTTATGCAAGCGAAGAAGTCGTTGAGTTTTGTGTCAATTATATGGCTCAGATTCAACCGATAGGTGTGCCTCAATCTCGTCATGAGGGAAGGTTGAAAGGTCTCGGAACTATCGGAAGGAAAGCACTCACTCCAGATATGGACACGTATACTCAAGCCCATTTCACGGTGTTGCAACACATGACTAAAGTGGCACCTTATGTTGACCAGCACAAGGATGTGCTTCAGCAACAGAATCCAGAGCAGCCGAATGTTTGGATCATGAGGCAACACAACAGTCGGTTCAACCAATGGTTGAAGGAGCAAATCGCTAGGAGCTCGCCAAGTGAGACGCTAACATGGTTGGCAAAAGGGCCGACATTTACAGTTGTGACATGGCAAGGATATGACATAAATGGGTACACATTCTATACGCAGTCTCAGGATGTCAAGAGCACTAACCAAAACAGCGGTGTCCGCATAGATGCGTTCAATACTGATGGGTCGAGAAACTCATACTATGGCTTCATAGAAGAGATTTGGGAGCTCGACTATGTGGTTTTCAAGATCCCCTTATTTCGCTGCCGTTGGGTGCATCTCCTATAGGTGAAGGTTGACAAGTACGGTGTCACTACCGTGGACCTCCAACATGTCGGGTACAAAGATGAACCATTCGTACTCGCCAATCAAGTTGTTCAAGTTTTCTATGTAACCGACCCGGCAAATAAGAAACGCCATGTAGTTCTTCATGGAAAAAGGAGAATTGTCAGAGTAGAGAATGTAGTGGACGAGGAAGAATACAATCAATTTGACGAGTTACCTCCTTTTGGAAATGGCATAAGGGTCGACGACGAACAACGTGACGAAACTTGTTACGTACGCATTGGTCATGATGAAGGGCTAATTTTTAAAGGAAATAAGCAAGTACAATGAGAATGTGCGACATATATGTGGGCATTTGCATATATGTATATTACAATGCATTTGTGTGATGTATATGTGAATTGTCATTTATGTATACAACAATGCATGTGTATGATGTATATGTGAATTGGCATTTATGTATAGAACAATGCTGCAGTGTGATGTATTTGTGAATTTGCATTTATGTATATATGAAAATGTGTGTTGTAGTCAATTTTAAGATTGAGAAAATATGTAAAGAAATACACTGTGTTGGTGGTTGGTGTTGTATATATGAATGCAGATTGAGAAAATGTGTAAATGAGAAAATGCGTGATGTAGTCAATTTTGAGATTGAGAAAATGTGTAAATGAATGCAGCTGGTAGGTGGTTGATCATGAATGCAACTGGTTGGCGGTTGATCATGAATGACTACAGTCGGGCAAAGGCTTATCACAGACGGTTCTACACTTAGAACTGTCTGTGATATCAATATCACAGACGGTTCTAAGTTTAGAACCGTCTGTGATAAGCCTACTATCTCAGACGGTTCTAAACATAGAACCGTATGTGATAGTAGGCTTATCATAGACGGTTCTAAACTTAGAACCGTCTGTGATATTGATATCACAGATGGTTCTAAGTGTAGAACCGTCTGTAATAATCCCCTATATATACCCTTTGGCTAGGGTTTTCCGTGTATTCTGCAATTATTCTATATCTAAATCCCGATCTGCCTCCCCCGAGATATCACAGACGGTTCTAAGTGTAGAACCGTCTGTAATAATCCCCTATATATACCCTTTGGCTAGGGTTTTCCGTGTATTCTGCAATTATTCTATATCTAAATCCCGATCTGCCTCCCCCGAGCCCTCGCCGCCGCCTCCCTCGAGCCGTCGCCGCCGCCTCCCTCGAGCCCTCCCCGGCCGCTTCCCTCGAGCCGTCGCCGCCGCCTCCCTCGAGCCCTCGCGGGCCGCCTCCCCGAGCCCTCGCCGGCCGCCTCCCCGAGCCGTTGCCTCCCCGAGCCCTCGTCGGCCGCCTCCCCGAGCCCGTCGTCGCCGTCGCCGCCGTCTCACCTAGCCCTTGTTCTTCTAGTGATTTCGAATATCACCAGTCTTGTAAGTGAGTCTGTGATTTTTGTATGTAATCTGTGTGGGCCGTGCAAGTCTGTTAATCTTCTTTACATTACCTGGCACTAGGAAACATAGATTGCTTATGGGATATTTGGTTGCTCATGATAACAAATATCATATACTGAGATTGGTTCAATCGGTCATTGAGCTCTAATAGCTGTCATTGTTGTCTCGTGACTCTGGAAGGCAGTCTCTAGACTTTGATATATATGCTTGTGAGTGAGTCTTGTTGTCTTGTGACTCTGGAAACATAGATTGCTTATGGGATATAGCTGTCATTTAATCGGTTCATGCTGTTTCAGATATTAGCATATTCATATGTTGATCTGTTGGGAATTTTGTTAAGTTGAAACATAAATTATTGAGCAAAGTTAATTTGGTTGGTCTTGGTTTTTTGAATACTGCAATCTGAATACATGCATGCTGAATATACTTTAATCTTGAGATTGTAGAGTTTGTATCTAGAGCTCAAAAGACCGAGTTTATTATTTGGCATAACCAATCAAGGAAGAGTATATGATTTAGTAGCGGGACGGCCAAGATTAATCTTATGCAACCCTACAATTTGAGAGCACAAATTAATCAATTAAAACTTGAGCTTGTTGCTAGTCTTAATTGATACATGCCTTTTACATTGTCATACATATTCATGTTTAGAATGTTATTGATGCTATTATTGATGCTTGTTGCTTGTTGCTTCATGTTGCTACCATTATATATGTATATATGTAGGTATATATATGTATATGTATGTATGTATGTATATACACATATATATGTATTGTAATCGCCTATATTGAGCGAAATAGATAGATATTGCACTTTCTTATCTTATGGTATGACACTTTCTTATCTTATTCTAATAGACCCACAAATTGAGCAAAATGTCATCCGCGCATTCTTCAACACCATCGCCGGAGGCGTCCGCTTCAAAATCAGGACGCCAAGGAAGAGGGCTATCGAAGAAGCCTGAGGGCCGATTTACCATCACACAGGTCGATGTATCTGGGGTCCCTCTCCTTCCTCGCAAAGCAGTAAGCGCATGGAAGAGCATGATCAGAATCGTTGCACCAGAACGAATTGAGATCACATTCAATTCGTGGAAGGACGTGCCTGCGACTCGGAAAAGAGAGCTGCGGACAGAAATTTTGGCATCGTTCGAGATCCCAGAAGAACACCAAGACGCCGTGCAACGACAAGCCTTGCTAGGGGCGTGCAAAGCATGGAAGAACTTTAAGAGCAAGCTTGTCAAGGACTACGTGGAGAAAGACGAAACACCCTTTCATAAATTCCTATTCCTGGAACCACAATGAGAAGAGTTCAAGGCTTCGAAGACAACCGAAGATTTCAAAAGTACAAGTGTGGCGCACAAGGCCCTCCAGGCAAAAAACACACACCCCCACAGACTTGGCACAGCTGGGTATGCGGGTAAAATCCCGCAGTGGAGGAGCGAGGACGACCAGGCAGCCCTGCAGGACATCGCCCCGCCATTTGCTAATATCCCGGATGAGCGCGCTCGAAATTGGATTAGAGCAAGGTCATCCACAATGACATCGGAGGACGTCTCCTTTCGAAACCCTTCAGACCAGCAAGTGTCCCAGCGCCTGGTAAGATATCGATCGAACTACGTAGCTTGTAATTACTCCACAACTTCGTACGAAGTGAAATGACATGTCGTGCTCTTGCAGGAAGAGCAGAGTTTCGAAACTACCCTGGGATCATTCCAGAGAACAAGGGAGAATGATATGCTCTCCGCGGCCCTGGGAAACAAGGAGCACCCGGGCCGTATGAGAGGCCTTGGCCTTTACGTTCCTTAGAAACATGGTTTCCAAGATAACTCCGACATGTATCGGCGCAGGAAGAGAAACAAAGCCGAGCGTGACGCACAGCTACGAGAAGAGATCAAGGCATCTCTTAGAGAGGAGCTAATGGGTGAGCTGCCTCATGTAGTTAGAGATGAGGTGCAGAAACATACAGAATGTCAGCAAGCCGCCGCCGCCGCTCCTGTGCTAGCTAGCCCGCACAACCGTCCGAGTAGTTGCGCGTCCAATCTGACGCAAACCGATGCCAGAGTTTCTGTGGACGACATCCTGGTAATAATTATTATCCCTTGAATGCTTGCTCCATTGATAGGCCTATTCGACTAGCTAATTCTATATCGTTATGTAGGAGCCTACGAAGTGCAGGCTCCAAGTGAGATATGCCTCCGTTCCCTTGCACGCTGCTTGGGCCCAGGCATATCCGTCTGGTATCGGGGCCATGCTGCACAGTCAAGCTTTAGCGCCAGGCTTCGCAAAAGTTAATGTGGATGGTGTGCATGTCAATTTTGATGTCGTCCCACTACCGAAGCCCCCCAACGATGAGATCGTGACTCTAGGGCAGGCCATTGGAACATTCATCCAGTGGCCCAAAAGCGACATCTCCCTGGAGGCTTCTTCACCGGTGGTAGGACCAGAAGGGCAGTGCGAACCAGAGCAACATGCACTGGTGCCATCTCCATAAGGGCAGTGCGAAGCAGAGCTACCTAAACCGGTGCTATCTCCACGGGTGCTATTCTCGCCAAAGCAACTTGCACCGTATGTACCATTACAGTCGACTACCATAAAGTCGACCTACAGTCAAGGCAGTGGCCAGGGCAAATCAAAGACGAAGGATGATGACAATATCCCGTACCTGCCATTGGCCCACAAATTCGTGCTAGGCAGGTCGATGATATTCCCGGAAGAGCACCTCTTAACCCTAGGACTTGGTTGCCAAAGATTCCACGCTTGGTATATGGAACAGTCCAATAGGCTAGAGGCAGAACGGCGATCAGGTATCATTGTCAAATTCAAGCCGGAACATTTCCTGCACGAAGCTCAGGAATGTGTCTTCGCGGTGACCTTTGACGATATATTTGGTCTTTTCACGCTCAACGCTCTCGACGCCTCACTCGTTCGATACTGGACATTGTAAGTCTATACAATCACAGTCTCTGTTCACGTAATACCGATATATGTCACAATTTGTTGCTTTTCTGTGTATATATATAGATTCATGCTGACCGAAGCTAGATCATCGAAATCACCAATTGGTTTCCTGGACCCACGCTTGGTCGCCATTGATACCATCAACGAGGATGCATCCTTCGTTGAGAACTATATTACAAAAGCATTGCTGGCTCACCGCGATAAGGAATATGTTCTTATGCCATACAATGAGCACTTCCATTGGATTTTAATTGTAATTATACCAAAATAGAACAAGGCTATATACCTTGATTCTCTAAATAAGAACAAATCCAAGTACACAGCTATCACCCAAATACTCGATAGGTAAGTACATTGTACTCTTTCTTTCCTTCCGAATGACTAATCTCACTTTTTCGAATAACAAAGGTCGTTCGTCACATACGTTCAACAAACACGTGGCTCGACGACAGGGGCCAAGCCCTTGAAACATGCTCGCAATTTTTGGGTATTCGCTAGCTACACATTAATTAATCATATACAACACTTAGTAGTAATGCCTCTTGATTTAACACATTCTATTTTTTGCAGTGCCACCAGCAGCAGCCGGGCAACACGTTTGGATATTACGTGTGCCACCACATGAGATTACTCCTCGATTCCACCAAGATCACCAATTCTAAGGTTTGTCAATCTTCCCACATTTATTTCATACATGTCAGGTTTTATATGTACGCGTGTTGATATTCCTATCGACAGGCTACGCCCATCTCTACATCTGAATTGAAACAGCCGGACTTTGCAAAAATTCGAGGAGAGTTCGTTTGGTTTTTGTGGACTAAAGTCATAAGATCAGATGGAGAGTTCCACTGCGCAGAATGATTTTTTATTGCTTTTACCACTCTGTAATTGTGAATTTGTTAATGGATATTTTATTTCATTTCAATTAATTCATTTACGAAATGGATGTCTTATGTCTGTGAATGAAATGTGATGTGAATTGGATGTTTTATGTTTGTCAAATAAATTGAGATGTGAATTGTATGTATACATATACTTGTTTATCTGCTTGTTTCAGAGGGCATGGCTAGCATTTCCTGAGGCTAGCCAATAAACAAAAATAGATTTAGGGGTAAAAAAGAACATCACAGACGGTTTTTAGTTACAAGCCGTCTGTGATAGGTGACATATCACAGATGGTTTGTAAATAAAAACCGTCTGTGATATATCAATATCACAGACGGTTTTCAGTTAAAAACCGTCTGTGATATTGATATATCACAGACGGTTGTCGAACCGTCTGTGATAACCTTCAATTATCACTGGCCTATAAATTCAGACGGTTCAGAAAACCATCTATGATGACGTTTTTGAACCGTCTGTGATGTCTTTTTCTGTAGTAGTGGTACTTCCCCTTTCTTGCATTTGGGGCTGTTCGTGCTGCGCTGTTGACGAAATGAGGAATTTGATTATGACCTATTTTGAGAAATTTTCAGTATTCTGCTTTCCTCACCATTCTGTCGGTTCAGCTTAGATTGGTTGCTTCCTTGCTTGTTGGAGCCAGTCCAGTTATTGCATTTTCTTGCTCACATGTGCTATTTGGTAGCTTCCATTTTTCTAAACCCTAGCCTATCAAGGCGGCGCGGCGGACGGCGGGCGCAGCAGCCAGCGAGAGCGGCGCGGTGTTCGGACTTTCGGATGTTGGTGGCTAGGCCTAGGCAGTATTTTCAGACTTTGCTTGTAGTTCTAGTAATTTGGGTAAAGTAGGGGAGAAGAAGAGAACTTCAGGCTCAGATGGACCGGTTGCCCATGCATGTTTTAGAGATTCCAGTGAGAGATGCATGCACTAGCTATCGCTGTAGTCTGTGAAGATGTACTTAGGAGTTAAGATCCAATGATCCATGGTCAAATTGTGATTGAAATTTCATCGTGTTTGATGATTTGGTTGGTTCCTGATCAATGAACTACCCAGTAGGCAGCAGTTACTGAAGCAGTGATCAGGTGAGATGAATGCTTGGTTCGGGGGACAAAAACCAAGTATGCTGCCTGTCATTTTGCTAGGCTGGAGAGTGGTTGGGACCAGTCAGATTTTGTTTTCTTCGGTTTCTTGCATTATTAGTAAGGTGTCATCACCTGTAGAGACAAGAGTGGGACTAGTTATATTTCCATTTAATGATTGCTAGATGTTCAATTGCCATAGGTCTTCTTCTGATATTTAGATAGTTAACAAGAGTGATGCCTTTTCTGTTCTCAGAATCTTATGTTTTAGCATGATGCCTTCTTAGGTTGTGGGAATACGAAATTACATGTGCCCAGAGCTACTTGCAGGCATTCCTTACGGATTCAAGTCAAGACATGGTCTTTTGGTAACATCCCCTTACTTTTATGGAGATGATTAGAGAAATTATTGCTACATACCTAGTTTTAACCGATATATGTCTGTACAGGATGTTGTATGTATGATATGGCTGCTCATCGACCTACTTTCAAAGGCTTTTGTGAGTTCTTATTAGCTCATATTCTTTAAATTACTATAATTACCTAACAGTAGTTTCTAGCCAGGGAGGATTTACTTCCTATCAGCTCATATTCCTTCGATCATTATAATTATCTGTTCATGGATGTTTTAATGCAAATACTAATTGAGGTCCCATTCCTAATAAATGCTACGTACACTACTAGAAAACAGATCATCCCTCACGGGCTTAAATTTTCCTGACGGGCCCGCATAGGACGTGAGGAATAATATTTTTTGTGACGGGCCCACGTATCCCCGTCACAAAAATTCATTTTCCTGTCGGGCTCATTAAGCCTCCAAAAAAATACACTATTTTTGTGACGGTATTTAGTGAACCATGAGGATAATTGAAGAAAACCCGTGAGGTTAATTATCCAGCCCGCCCGCGCCTAAACAATTCGTCCAGCGCGCCGACTGAAAACCTAGCTGCTACTTTTCCCCAAATTTCCGCCGCGCGCGTCCTCCGCTCGCCCGGCCGCATCCGTCGGGGAGGCGCTCCGCGCGGTGGCGCCATGGCGTCGGGTGGCCTCGGCGTCGTACCACCACACGATCCAGGTGTTGCCGCGGGAGACAACCGGCCCGCGCGCGCCGGCGCGCGAGCGCCGCAACGACCGCATCCCGGCCGTGCTGCTCACCCTCACCGGCCCCGGCCCCGGGGACGGGGTCCCACCGTAAGCTCCTCACCGCCGACAGGAAGCTGCTCGGAGAGATGCTGAAGCAGTCGCCTCCGCCTGCCGCCTCGCGCCGCTGCCGCCGGCCGGCCCCTCGAACCTCTCCGCCGGTCGATGCCTCCACCTGCAGCCTCCCCCTTCCCTCCGCCGTCGGCGGCCCCGCTCTCTCAGGGCCTCGGCCTCCATTGAGCAGGAGGTCAAGGAGCGCGCCGGATCCCCATCTCCCTCCGGTAAATAAACTCTTGCTCTCTTGCTTGCTCCCTACTTCTTCAGCACGATTGGGAATCTGGAATCCCGATTCAGCGATGCGACGGTGGCCTTACCCTACTAGAACGGGCGTAGCGTCGGGGGATTAGTGTGTTTGGGCTTTGGGGGGGGGGGGGGGGGGGGGGACTGAGGTAGTTCGTGTGATTGTGCCAGCGCGGGAGGCTGCCGAGTCCCTTGTAAGCGATCTAGTAAAAGAGTGTAAATGATGATTTTGTTGTGCCGAACGCCAGGAACTGAAATGAGCCTTTAATGCGTAAGAAGTATAGGTAACTTTGTATGTCTGGCTCCAGGGTTTTATGCTCTTGGAATGAGTGGCAGAGTGAGCAACATATAGGTTGTACAAGTGGTTCCGTTTGCTCCCTCAGCTTTAGAATTAGGTGGACACATGGCATTTCTGTCCGGTGCAGGCGATCAGCAATCATGACTTTACAAGGTGATAGCTCCCAAGCCCTGACGAATGAATTGAGGGTATTCTAAGGTGTTGATACTATGTGAAATTTGATCATTGCTGGACAGCCTGGCCTATTAGGTTTGATTTTGTTGAAATAGTCGTTTATGTTAAAGACACCTACATTTTAGCCGCACAAATTTCGTACCTTTCTTTGTAGAAATTCACCATCATTGGGATACTAGCTTGACCTGGTACCACAGAACAACTGGTTGATTTCCAAAAGTTTCTTCACGACATTTTTATACGCACATTGACTTACCTTAATTTCTATTGACATGATACCTATTTGTATATTTTCTTCTTTGGATTATTCAGCGGGAATTAGTAGTCAAACAACTAGAAGAGACGTGAGGAATATTGCAATTGTAGCTCATGTCGATCATGGAAAGACAACATTAGTGGATTCAATGTTAAGGCAAGCCAAGGTACATTCTAGAGATTTCTTGTGCTTCGTGAGATTAATTTATTATGAACAACTGACTGCAAATTGAATCTCTCGGCCATGAAAGCTAAAGGCAAGCACATATACTTTGCAACATATAGCGATAGTTGTTCACAACTATTGCCAGTTGCCACCCTATCGTTCCATTTGCTTTCTTGTTTCTCTCCATCTTTTCTGCAGTATCTTAATCATCATTTATTGAGAGTGATGGTGCTCCTATATTGACAGAAGTCTGAACATCATTATGTTTATGAGTGTTTATAGGCTTGTTTCGGTGGATTGGTTTTACTTGGTTTGGCCGGGTGGTCAACTATTGTTTGCTGTTGTTCAGTTTGGTACGTTAATAGAACTGCTTCCAACACACAAACATGATGAGTTGGCATTGGATGATATATGTTGTTTCCTCATCATTTGGGGACTTGACATATTAATCGAATTGTTGTAAAATATAGCAAAAAATATTACTGTTGATTTTTTGTTGAAACAATATTCTTTCCATAATCATCTATATACATATTTAGAAGTTAGAACTAAAAGATTGATATACAAGTAATTCTCCGAATTGAGAGGGATAAGTACATAAAATGGATATGCTCAATTCATAGAGGCCCATAGGTGGTCTAGAAACTACTACTATCCAAGCACCTAAAACCTGTTATTTAGTATTATTCATTTTTGGTTGGGTTGGTTTCACAGTATACCTGGAATTCTGGATCTTTTGTTTGCTTTTCTTCAATATACATCCTTTCCTCTATGAATGAAAACCAATGCCTTCTGACACAAGATTGCAGGCTGGATTGTCTTCAAGGCTGCAGATAAGATGTACATGGTTTTCACAGCAATCTCAGCTGTTACATGTTTGTAGTGCTTTTCTTGCTCATGTTATGTTCGACGAAATGCACATTAGTGTAATTGCTCCTCGCAAATTGCTGTTTGCAAGATGATAGGATAGTTACAGCCACTGCCTAGTTCTTATACTATCTTCGGAAAAATTGCTCGGACATACCCATCCTCCTGATCATGTTTCTCTCCTTTATCTGTTGGGTAGACCAAAAACCAATCCTTTTAACGTGCTTGTTTCCTGCTCATTATGTGGTTCATCTGTGGAGTCCTATATTGCAACTTTCTGGGGAATCACTTGTGGAAAGTAGTTTTAGTCCTATATGTTTGGCGTACCATGCGTTGAGGATGATCTGTGTGCTCTTATGTGTGCAGGTGCATAGAGATGAAACAACAGGGAATATATTGAACTTGGTGATGGTGCAGGCAGATGAGGGAACAATGCTGAAGGTGAATTTGCCTGTAGAGTTCAAAGGGGAGGATGTCTGCCTTGGGTTGAAGAAAGGTATCATCTTGTTCTTTTCTTTTCTTTTCTTTTGGCAACATTCATTTGGTATATTCAGCAGTGATGATGCTTAGAAGTTTAGATGGCATACCAACCTAGAAATGTTTTTTCAGAAGTACATACAGTACAAACTTAAAATGGAGCAGACAATATACTAAATATATTACGCATAGCAATCCCTTAGGACATACACAAGCTTACACCAAAACTTTGTCTTCAAATTTCCATGATACTAAATAGTACTGCTTTTTTCATTTGTTCTTAATTTGGATGCTGCTCTTCTAGCTAGTTAATTACCGGCGAGCTGTCGATGGTAACGTTGATGGAAACGACAGGGACAACTGCAGTGGCGACATTGATGGCGACAACAACCATGCTGCCAAGTGAATTTCACTGATTTCTTATAGTTCTTTTGACCAGCTGAACTTGAATGTAATGGAAATAGAGACTTTTGTATGTGGTACTTGATTTTAGATGTCTTTTGGATGGATGAACCAATCTGCAGGTGAAGTTTATGAATTGGATGCTTGTGTGTATGAATTAATCTATGGATTGTTTATGAAAACCGAACTTTTTATATGTTTGTTCAATTATGTTTCTTGATTGATGCAAGGATGGTGTTGTGATTAATTTGATTATATGATGCACGGATGTGTAATATTTAGATATCAATGCTTATCTTGTAAGTTATTAATGCTTATCTTGTAAATGCTAATTCATTATGGCTGAAAAAATATGTTATAACTAGAATAAAAAAAATTTTGCTATAGGAAATCAATTTTGCTCACGGTTCAAACCGTCAATGAAATACATTTTCCTGACGGTTAAACCGTCAGGAAAATTTTTTCCCCGGGTCTGATTAATTTTCCTGACGGTGACTGTACCTGTTAGTAAAATGAATTTTCCTCACGGGTAACATTTCACCCGTGAGTAAAATGTATTTTTCTCACGGGTAAAATTTCGCCCGTGAGCAAAATTTATTTTTCCTCACGGGAATTGTACCGTCAGGTTAAATTATTTTCCTCACGGGTAAAACCGTCAGGTTATATATCCCTGACGGGTTCCCGTCAGCCAAATTTAATTTCCCTGACCAGCCAGCCCTGAGGGGTTTTGCCTGACGGGAACCCGTCAGGGATATTTAACCTGACGGTTTTGAACCGTGAGGAATGATCTGTTTTGTAGTAGTGTACGTAGCTTATATGCAGAAAGTTCCTATGGCTGCCCTAGTAGAAGAATAAGATTGACTAGAGTAATTAGAAATTGAATGGAAGATAAAAAGACATCAATTACACTTTCTAGTAGTGTTATTCATGAATTACTTTGCTTTTGGATAATACTGTTTACTTTACACTTGTAAATCCGCTCTAGCTACATATTAGTCCTCGCTCCGCCACTGATCCCAGACATACGAGGCAAAAACATCAAGAAAAGTCCTGTTTGCTACGTAGGACCCGCCGGTCCCTGATAACGACGTGATCGACGTGACCCGTGTGGTTGCCTTGCCTCCCCGATGTTCACGCTGCACATGCAGCACCAAGTTTTTCACTGCTCTATGTTGTCTTGACGCATGTGCACTCTTTCCCGTTGGAGAGAGAAATAACACCAGATCGGTTTGGTATCTGCTTGCATGGCAGCACCTCCGCTGTACTGTGTGCTCCTGACGTGATGCCTTCTGTCAGTGATATGCTCTACAGATATTATAAAAATGATTATATTACTTTTATATTTATAATTATTTGAATAAAATGTTATTTTATTCCTTAAGTAAATATCTTTTATATTGATCAACAAGTATCTGTCTTATTCGTGAAACTCGTTATTAATGTTTTGATGTTATTCTAAATTATCCCTGATCTTATATCATTATATAGGACCAGTATGGTTTATAGATCAGTATATGTATTGATTGATGATCATATTTCACGGATCATGGATATGAGATATCTAATCAATAATGTGAATATATGTTAGAAAACATAATATTGGATTGACCCATCATGAGACACTACGAGAATTGTTATATTTTTAAGTGTCATCAGTTGGTCTCACACATAGTGTGTGTAGGATCCTTAGACCTAATATCGTCATTGTTTCCTACATGTGTAATAGTTTACTTAAGGGTTACCTAGTACTCCGTGACTGGGTGATAATAAAGGTAGCTTTCGGATTTACTATAAAACATGCGGAGGAATCCGAGTGATCAAGATGGAATTTGCTCCACCTATATAACAGGAGAGATATCTTGGGCCCCTTAATGTGGTTGGATTAAGAAAGTGCATGGCCATGCCAAATATGGTTGAGGAGTCAAGCACAACTGAGTAATCCACTGCAGGTACGAGTGAAACATCGAGCTATCATAGGATAGCATGCTTCTCGCCTTGAGTTCGATCTGGATCATAAGGCAATGGGATCAGTTTAGAAGCACTACTTAGATTCGTTCGATATGATCTTTATGTATGTTTAGGAGTCGTTATGTTCTACTAGGGATCAGTACCGACTTATGGACCAAAAAGGAGTTTTTGACCTATGGCCAAATATATATGAACCTATCGGGTCACACACTTAATGAGCCAGAATGATAAGGATCCGGATGATAGTTTCTGAGTGGGATTTGATCTCTGCTTGTATCGGATAAGGATCCGATTGGAGACTATATAAAGAGAGATGTGGGGCTGAGGGAGGCCCCCTGAAACACACCTATCGAAACCCAAGCCGTCATCTCTCATATCTCTTGCCGTGCATGCTGGTGCTAGCACGCCGATGTACGGTGTTCCATCCCTGAATGTGTGGACTTCGGTAGAGGCACTACTACAATTGTGCCACTAATCAGGACCATCGCAAGGAGGAGACGGTTGGTCGGAGGACAATCGACTACTACCACTATACTAACACGCTCTTCGTTGAATCGACTGCTTCAACTCTACTTCCACTGCACTGCGCATTTAGTGGTAATGATCCATGAACTCTTACTCGCATGGCTTCCTGATTTACGCAGTAGAAAATTTGTAATCTATACTAGTGTAGCCTACCCATATCCCAATACCTCTACCTAGTACGCATGATGTGCTTCTCCTACGCTTGCGCCGATCGATGGATTCATCAATGACATTTTTCTTTCCTAAATTTGATATGATTTTTATTATTGGATCATGTTTATGGCTACAAAAGGCCCTCCTAGCCCCTCAAACCCTAGCATGAAAATTATATCTATCAGCCTCTGGGTTAGCACTTAAATTCCTCTTTATTTATAGTCTAAGGTCCAAACAAATTCATATCCAATTCAAACAACCAAGTGACCCGAAACCCTTACATAACACGTGTTTTTTTTAACTTTTATAACATGTCGTAACCTCTGGATCACACCTCCATGGCTCCAATCCGCATCATCCATATTTGATCACCATGCGCTCCAACTCGAGCACGACTATCTTCTTCAGCATTATTGGCCCTCTGTGCCATGACTTTACATCAAGCTATTTCTCAGTCCTCGCCGTAGATCACAATCGTCTCCGAGTTACTCCGCACATGCAAAGACCAAAACAACATCTTTCCCAGTTAAGTTTTTTTTCAACTTGACCGATATGAGTCCACACACGTCACATGACTCAAATAACATCGATAAGTAATATTGTCAATTATTTATCATCATAAATATTCTAGACCTAACCACATGATCTGAAAATGATAATTTGTTGTCTAGTAATCATTTAGATTTTATTATAGGAAGAAGTCTATTTTACCCTGCAATTGCCATGAAAGTCTAAAATTTTACACTCAATTGCAAAACGTCCAACTTTCACCCCTCAAGGCCTCAACTATCAAAGTTGGTATGGTGTCTTTCGTCATTTGGATCATGCTGGGCTTTCCGTCATGCGGATGACACCATCCTCTTCTCACATCACAATTTAGTCTAGGCCAAAAATTTGAAGACTCTGTTGAACGCTTTTGAAGTTGCGTCTGGCTGATGATCAATTTTCACAACAGTGAACTATTCTTGTTTGGTGAGGCTGCTGGATCTCAAGATATGTACACAAATTTTTGGCTATGCTGTGGGGGCAACTGTCATTTTTAGATATCCAGGCATTTCAATTCACTATAGAAAACTAAAATTTTGAGTGGGTTAGTGTTGAGCAAAGATATGATAAGAAATTAAGCTGTTGGAGAGGAAAACATTTGTCTGAAGGTGCAAATAACCTCTTGACTCAATACCAATACCATCCCTGTTTCTAGTTGACGTGCTGTTTACATGTGGTATTGCTGGTTAAAAATTAACAAGTTATCTTCCTCCCTGTCTCCCTCTCTTCTTCCTTCCTTGCTCTCTTTCTCTCATCTCTTTGGCTCTCTGCCCGCCGACTTGAGTCCGCCAGCCCAACACTGCTGCGGTGCTACTACCTACCGTCGCACCTGCTATTTGCCGCCCACTTTCCTCCCATCGTCTGCCATGGCGTTGAATGGTGGAACCACCATCTATGGCAGCGGCAAAGAGGAGGAGGCAACTAAAGATAGAACAAGCTGGAGGAGGAACTAAATGTCTTTGAATTAAGCAAGGAACGGGGCTTGAGCAATGGATTTCTGGCTTCTTAATTTTATCTCTTTTTAACTTTTTTTTGCCTTTTTTATTCTCTTTATTGCTTTGTATTATCTATGGTGATATTACTTTTCTTTTTAATTTTTTATATTTAATTATGTAAGAAAAAACTAACAGCAGCTACGGAGCAAAAAAGTTAGGCTTGAACTCGTGACCTCAAGCACCACACCCGATTTTCCTATCTGGTTTTAATGGTTGAAGGATCAATGCTAATTGGTTTTGTACTTACGGTGAAAATTGGACTTTCCTGATTGTTGAAGGCAACCTCTTCCCTTAGAATATGTCGCTTGAATGAATCAAAGAAAGAAAACTTACCTTTGTCAAGCTTGTGAGCTCGTTCTTTTCATATTCTAAAAACTGATTTTTGGTTTTTCCACAGTAACTAACTTTTAAACAAAGTGTATTTTCAAGATGGGTCTATAAGTTAATTGTAGTATACACTGTAGCAACTTCATTTATATTGATCAAAACCAAATGCGAGTTTCTGTTACTCTGTACTCTTCCTCAGGAATAGCTCAAAAATCATAAGCTATAGCTAAAAGCTATAAGACAAAGGGGTTGTTTGATGCGGCTTTTAAAAGCAGTTTTTGGTTTTTGTTACAGTACCTAACTTTTAAACAGAATATTTTTCAAGACGGGGTCTACAAGTTAATTGTAGTACATGTTAAAAACCCAACATTTGTACGAGTCAAAATCGTAAGTGAGTATCTCTCTGTAATCTCTGTCATAAACATCTAAAAGTTAAAAATTTTAATCAAAATCTATAAGCTACTGTCATAAAGAACAGGCCAAACAAGTATCACCCTGACAGCCAGGATGGCAGCCACTAGAGTAAGCATATGATCATCACCTTAGAGATAACGTTGTCAGACTTGAGATATATCTGGTGTAGTTACTTTTTCTTTTGAAGTCTGTGGAGTACAACATGACTTGCCGGAATCTGTCCCAAGTAAAACAGTCACTTGTGGCATTAGGGCCGTTCCACTGAGCATAAGCTTACGGCTTTGGATATTGGTTTTTGATTGAAAATTGTGCTATAGCAATGATTAGTTTTTTCGAATTATTTAATTTAAAAATAAAAAAATAAAAAACATTATATCATCACGGATAATACAAAAGAATAAAGACAAAAAGTCAAAAATCAAAATAAGCTGAAATTAGAAACTGACGCGTTTTAAGTAGCTTATAGCTTAATATAAGCTGAAAGCCAAAAAAGATCAAAACTAAAATCATTTAGAGCATGCCCAAATCTCTCTTTATTCTTTCAGTTGTGCACTGTGCTTCTCCGCCTTCTAAACTATTCGCTTAAACTTATGATTTTTATTAACGAGTACTCTGTAGCTATTGCATCAAAAGGGCATGAGCTGGAAAGCCTGGAATGCTGGATTATCCTGGCTGATCGGCCAGCCCTCTTTTATGATTCGTCCTCAAATCTATGCCCTCTTTTATGATTCGTCCTCAAATCTATGCCCTCTTTTATGATTCGTCCTCAAATCTATTTCCTTGCATGCAGGCATGCAGCGGCTCGGCAGGTGGCCGGGGAGCCTCGGTGGCTCTGTGGACTGTGGTGTTTGTTCGCTTGCGGCGGTTAGGCGACGTCTTTATCCCCCACGCATCAATGCTTCCTATGATTGACCATCTCTCCAAATAATTCGCGACGTCTTTATGCCCCACGCATTCAAATAATTCCTAGACGTCTTCAAGGACGAAGCAGTAGGGCCATCCTGTTGGCTTTTTAATGATGTAATGACATGTCAGGCGAAAACAAGGCCGTTTTGGGACTGCGCATTCAGAGAAAGCTGCGATGTCGAATGTATCCCTTGCCTTTGCACATTTAGGGAAAGCTGGGAGGTCCGTGGCCCGTGTCTTCTTTATAAGCGCCTTCACCCGCTCTCTCTGATGCGCGTATTCCCTTCTGTTGCCATGGCTCAGAGCCGTCGGAGCATCCCTTTCGTTCTAGACGCTGGCTCGGAGAATACGTAGCTCGCCGCCGCAACTCCTCTACTTCCTTGATTCCGGTGAGTCCCGTTCTTCGCGTCTTTACCAACTTCCAGACTCGCAGAACCGGCCGCCGTGGAGGACTTCACCCACGGCCCGATTGCGAGCACCACGGGCGTAGATAGCTTCATTGCAGCTCGTAGATTGCGACTAGCCTTGATTTGATAGGATAGGCTCGGTTTCGTAGTCCTCGCCTTAGCCCGTGCTGTCACCGCGGTGATTTGTCGCCGCCAAGCTCAGCTCCAGTGACCTAGGTCCCCGAGCTAACCCTAGTAGCTTCGCCAGGGCCTCTAGTAATGCTGTAGAGGCTCTATTTCACCTCTGCTTTGCCGTATCGTCTGAGCCGCCCTGCACGGCCTCGCCTGGTACTGGAGTAGGTTTTGCTCCGCGTTTTGTTGCTGCTATGCCAACGCCGCCGTTGGCCAGAGGAGTTCCGCCGCTCATCACCGTCGCGCCACCGCCATAGTGCACCTCTCCGGCTGCCGCCACTACCAATCAGTGCGTCTTGAACCCAGCAACGCGTTTTGGCCCTTATCCGTGCTCCTCCGTCCCCGCCTCGCCGTCGGCAAGCTCGGAACGAGCTCCACTGTGAGCTACTCTGTTCCGGTTCTGTTAGTCTCTCTGTCAGTGACAGACGGGCCCCATAGGGATTAAAGTTAGTTAAGTGGTTGCTATTTGCTTAGTATATACTATCAGTATGACATGGGACCTCTGTAATTAGGAAAATCAGATTAAACCTTGATTAAGAAATGCACCACTGACATATGGGTTCTAGTGGATAGAGATAGGCTTGTGGACTCGGTCTATTTGAACTGTCGTTGACCAACGGCCCCCACACGTCAGTCACAGAATGTTTTCTCTAAAAATAAATAGAAAAGAAAAGGAGAACCCATGGACTCCACCTGTTAGGATTTTCCTCTCGGGCAAATTTTAGAAAGGTCATAACTTTGTTCATTTCAAATCTAAATGACGTAATTTTGGTTTCTAAATTTAAGATCTTTCAATCAGTATCAAAATAATAATTTTTAGAGTTTATTTAAATTTATTTAGATTTGAATTGAATTCATACGTTTTTCACAAATATAGATCCCGACGTCCCAGACGCCGTCGCTACTAAACAGGACCTCGAGCCCTCCATATTTGAGTAAGACAAGTCCTTATGATGATCATGTCTCTCCTAGTTTTAAATGCAAAATATTTTGTTTGAAATTATATTACACATGCTTTACTTTATAGTCATGTCACATAAGGTATTAGATAGTCATGATTTTGTACTTTGATAAACTGCCTGATAATTGTGTGGTTCTATCCTTGGACACCATAATTTTAGTGGGTTGGGTTTAGACATCGAGCCTGTTAATTTTAGTTTCGGTTTATAATTTTTTGTTACAATTTATACTATTCGTGAGAGTGAGTACAAAGTAATAGAAACTTGCGTGCTGACTTGGCCGATATAAATGAAGCTGCTACATCGTATATTACAATCAATTTGTAGAAACTGTTTCAAAAAGATATTCTATTTAAAAATTAGTTACTATAGAAAAATTGATAGGGCCGATATCATCAGGTTGGGTATATTTTCTTTTCAGAAGGGTTTGCCACACACCTTTTCTCAGTCTCCAACTTCCAAAGCCACTTGCAAAGTATACTAGACTTATGTTCATCATGTTCATGTCTGGAACCCCTAGACCCCCTTGGTTTCCAAATATCTGGCCAATTGACAAGGTGGTATTTTTTTTAACCTCCATTGCCTTCTTGCCAAACAAGTCTAGCCCTAAAATAATCCAATCTTTTCAGGACCACTCTAGGAATTCGAAGAAAAGACAGCAAGTAAAAAACGAGTGCTATTAACAGCAAGTAAACAGCATTCACCAATATCAACCTCCCTCCACGTGATAGCAGCTTCCCTCGCCACCCACTCGGCTTTTCCTCAAATTTATCTTCAATGGATTTTCAGGAAATATTCCTCAGCCTCTTAGCATCTATAGGAACATGAGTGGGTGGCAATAATAAAAGTATGTTCATATTGGTTTTTCAGTAGCTTTTGATTTTTTAATAGTAATAGTTTATAGAGAAGTTGTATGAAGAGAAACACTTACGTGCGATTTTAGCTTATTTAAATGAAGTCACTACAGTATCTGCTACAATCGACTAATAGAATCCGACTTGAAAAGACACTCTATTTGAAAACTATGTACTGTAGAAAAGCTGTTTACTGTAGAAAAGAAACTTTTAGAAGCCAATATAAACAGGGCCTTAGAGACAAGGTACTAATCTTACAAGTGAAGATTTCCCCATACCTCTCCTTCTCTTCAGCTGTTGTAGAGTTGCAAGGGTGCTCAGTTTGGTGATAGCTTATGGCTTTTTTCACTGTAGGTGGCTTATTTTTCATTGTAGCTGGTAGTGGCTTATTTGGCATAATTAAATTTAAAGAATTTAAAAATAAAAAATAGGTTAGCCCATCACGAACAATACGAAGGAATACAAGAAAAAAGAAAAGGAAAAAAAACCCAAAAAAAGTCAAAAGTTAGAAAAGACAACATTAAGGATAATAAATTAAAAGTCAGAAGCTAAAAGCTATCATTGAAACGAGCAGCCGACAGGCAAGATACTAATCTTACGAGTGAAGATTTACCCGTACCTCTGCTTGTTCTGTCAACTGTTCCTAGACCATAATAAATACCACTTTTATGGAAGATGATTTTGAGTCCAGACATTTGCTCAAACAAACAAAGAATATACTTAAAATCCTGGCACTATTACTATCATCTTCAATCAAAAATATTGTGTTGCCACCATGCCAAAGAATGGCTAGGCCTAAGGCTTGGCTCCAAATAGCTTCACTTTTTTTGCTTCTAAAATTCACCTTTTTGGTCCTTTTGTGGCTTTTCTTTTTTTTCCTCCTTATTCTTTTGCATTGTCCCAAAAGATTTAGTGGCATTTTCTAATTTTTCTGAATTATTTATTATTTTTTCTTATTTTTGACTCATAAAAACGTACAGCCGCTACAATACATTTGGAGCCAAAATACACAGCAACAAGCCCAAAAGCCCTGGCTTTAAGCCGTTTGGACACCTTCTTTCCTAAGCTTTCTGAATTAAGCATGCTAACACATTAGCAGGAATGTCAAAGAGCAATGAGGATAAAGAACCCCCTTTGATACAAGGGTAGGTCCTGATCTTTCGGTAAGGGATAACTAGCAATTTGTGGAGGATGACTTTGACGATGATGGCTAGCAATTGAACGTGTTTGGAACACTAAGCAATCACTAAACTACACTCCGAATGGTTATTAGCTGTGTCAAGAACACGGCTGACCTAATCACGAAGATCAATTCCTGCAATGCAACCGTAGAACGAAGCAAGAACAAAGTAAAAGCAATCTGAATTACAAATAGGAATTAGAGCACTAAAAGTAGTTGTGAGGTTTAGAAACACACTTCCGTAGGTCTAACTGACACTAGAGAAGGTGTGGATGTTGCACACAGGGCTAACAATTAAAAACTAAACCTAAACTCTAAAAGTGGTGTCCTTAACCCTATTTGAGAGGCTAGGGATGTGGAGAGCACATGCATGAGGGATGGGGAGCATTCCACTACAACTCCTCAATTGGGCTTAAACTGATATAATACCCTGGGCCTAGGTTTAAAACTGATTCATAGATTGCAACACACTTAGGTAGAGTTTTGAGGTGGGACTAGAACCATTGGAAAGAGGATGCCATAAGCTTTCCAACAAGTCCTAGATCACCTCATTTGGACTCCGTATGCATCTTCTATGCTCGTTTGAATTCAGCACTTTCTCTAGAGGTCGAACTAGATTCTAGGATATGTCTAGCTTTCATTCTTAGTTGTCCTAACCTCAAAGTGATGTGGTGATCTTCAATGTTAATCTTAAGCATATCCATGACTCCATGTGTCTCTCTTTGGTCCTTACCTGTGTTCCTAAGCATAATCATATCACATACATCAGGTAGCAACCCATTCTCAGAAATTGAATTAAACAACTCTAGGAACGAGCTCACATGATAATTGAATTATTATGCATGTGCCCTAGTCATGGGACCATGTGTAGCATATGTAGCGGCTAGAGGAGTGTTGTGTGTGTCCAAAGAAATGATGCCCTCATAATGCTCCCCTTGTTGAATTGGAGTCGTCCTCAACTGAAATTCATTTTCTTCTCCCAAGTATGATTTTAAATCAGCAATGTTGAATGTATGACTTTCTCCAAATTCTGCAGATAAATCAAGCTTGTATGCACTATCATTTATGTTTTCGGGAACTTTAAAAGGACCATTGGCTCTCAGCATCAATTTAGACTTTCTCAAATCAGGGAACCTATCTTTTCTCAAATGCAATCAAACAAGATCACCAGGTTGAAATATTAATTCTTTTCAACCTGACTACAAACAAGTCGATATTTTACATTCATAAGTTCTATGTTCTCTCCAGCGGTTTTATGTATTTTAAGAATAAATTCAGCACGTTTCTTAGCATCAAAATTAACTTCTTTAGAGGATGGTAAAGACAATAAATCAATTGGAGTACAAGGGTTAAAGCCATATACCTCCTGAAACGGGCTTATCTTTGTGGTTGAATGCAGTGAACGGTTGTAAGCAAATTCTACGTGAAGTAGACATTCTTCCTGCATCTTCAAAACAACCCTCAACATTACAGACCATGTGTGGTTCACAACTTTAGTTTGTCCTTCCATTTGAGGATGGCAAGTAGTAAAAAAATAGCAGCTTCATCCTTAATTTCCCCCATAAAGTCCTCCAAAAATGACTCAAGAATTTAGCATCACGATCTGAAAAAATGGTGTTGGGCACTCCATGTAGACGAATGACATCTCTGAAAGCAAATCAACAATATTTGTAGCATCATCGCTCTTATGACATGGAATAAAATTTTCCATCTTAGAAAAGTGATAGACCACAACAAATATGCTATCCCTCCCCTTCTTAGTTCTATGCAGTCCTAAAACAAAATCCATAGATATATCCTCCCAAGGAACACTAGGAACAGAAAGAGGCATATATAATACATGTGGGTTCAATTATGACTTACCTTTTTGACACGTAGTGTAGCGAGCCACGAAATGCTCAACATCACACCTCATCTTAGGCCAATATAAGTGTTCAACTAATATGTCCTCTATCTTATTCACTCCAAAATAACCCATGAGACCTCCTCCATGCAACTCCTATAACAACAAAAGGTGAACGGAGCTAGGTGGAATGCACAGCCGGTTAGCTCTAAACAACAAGCCATTATTCAAAAAAAAAATTTATTCCAACATCTTCCCTCATTACAATTTAACACAACATCTTTAAAATAAGCAATAGAAGCATATAATTCTTTAATTACCTCTAAACCAAAAATACAAAAATCCAATTAAGATAGCAAAGTGTACAACCTAGACAAAGCATCAACAATTACATTTTCCTTTTCCTTCTTGTGTTTGATCACATAACGAAAAGATTCAATGACTTCAACCCATTTAGCATATCTATGGTTTAGTTTTAATTGGCTTCTAATGCGTTTGAGGGATTCATGATCATAATGGATAACAAATTCCATAGGCCACAAATAGTGTTACCATGTTTCCAAAGTTCAAATTAAAGCATATAATTCCTTATTATAAGTAGAATAGTTCAAACTAGGCCCACTCAATTTCTCACTAAAGTAAGCAACAGGTTTACCTTCTTGCATGAGCACACCACAAATATCATCTTCATTGGCATCACATTCGAACTCAAAAGTCTTACCAAAGTCAAGAAGTTGTAGGAGTAAGCCACTTGTCAATTTCCTTTTAAGAAGGTTGAAGGCGTCTTCATGCGCTTGTCCCCAATAAAACGGAATGCCTTTCTTGGTTAACTCATTCAATGGTGCGCAATAGTGCTAAAATCCTTCACGAAACGGTGATAGAACTCAGCAAGTTCATGGAAACTCTACACTTGTGTCATCATTTTAGGAGACAACCAACTCTTAATCGCATCGATCTTGGCTGCATCAACATTAATTCCATGCGGGGTCACAACATAGCCAAGAAGAGAGACTCGATCCATACAAAATATGCACTTCTTAAGGTTACCAAACAAATGTGCATCACGTAGGGCATTTAAAATAGTACGTATATGATCAAGATGTTCATTAAGGGATTTTCTATAGATCAAAATGTCATCAAAGTATACCACAATAAATTTTCCAATGAAATTGCGCAAAACTTCATTCATCAAATGCATGAAAGTACTATGTGCATTAGTCAGACCAAATGGTATCACTAACCAGTCATACAAACTGAATTTAGTTTTGAACATAGTTTTCCATTCATCTCCTAATTTCATCCTAATTTGGTGGTATCCACTATACAATCAATCTTTGAAAACATGATAGAGCCACTCAATTTATCAAGTATATCATCGAGCCTAGGAATAGGGTGATGGTATCTAATAGTTATATTATTGATTGTTCTATAGTCTACACATATGTGCTAGATCCATCTTTCTTAGGAACCACAATAACATGAACAACACAAGGACTAAATGATTCATGTACATACCCTTTATCAAGCAATTATTGTACATGATGTTGAATCTATTTCAACTCCTTGGGATTGGTTCTATATGGCGCAATTGGGCAACGAAGCTCCTGAAATCAAGTCAATCTAGTGCTCAATCCCTCTAATTGGTGGCAATCTCGGAGGCACCTTAGAAGAAAACACATCCTCAAATTCCTGCAAAAGGGTAGTGACAGTAGGAGGAAAAGAAGCAAGTATATCCTTCAATGAAAACAATACCTCTTTGCAAACCAAAGCACAGCAACCAGAATTACTCACTTCCATCTCACAAGCATCAAATTTTGTAGCTAACAAAACAACACATTTCTACTTAATTTCAGCTTTCTTAGAACTAGAACTAGGTTCTTTCTTTTTAGTTGAAACAAATTCTTTAGATACAATCTGATTTTCACTTTTAGTACTAGCTTGCTTTTCCTTCTCAACTCTATCTAACTCATCTTATAAAATTGTAGAAGGAGTCATAGGAAGCAAAGTGATTTTCTTGTTTTTGAAAATGAGAGTATGTTGATTAGTTCTACCATGATGTAAAGCAAATCTAAATTGCTAAGGCCTACCTAACAACAAAGAGCAAGCTTGCATAGGCACAACATCATAATCAGCATAATCATGATATGAACTAGGTGAAAAGCGTACAATCACTATTTGTGACACCTTCATCTTACTACAAGAATTAAACTATTGAATGCAGTAAGGTCATGGATGAGGGCATGGAGTCAAGACAAGCTTCTCGACTATGTCCATACTAGCAAGGTTGTTGCAACACCCTCCATCAATGATTAGATGGCATGAGCGATTATTGATGACGAACTTAGATTGGAATAAATTATGGTGTCGATTCTATTCAGCATGCTCCATCTGTGCACTGAACAGCAATGCTCATGTACTTCTCAAAAATCTTTGATCCCGATTGTTCTCCCTCTTCACACTTAGTCTCATGTTCCTCATCTACAGGTCAATTGCAAGCAAATAATATTCATCCTCAATATCACTAGATGAAGAATACTAACTATTGTCCCTTACAATGAGAGCTCACTGATTTGGACAATCATATATGAAATGTCCAAAACCCTTGCAACAGTGACATTGCACATCTTCAGTACATCCTACTGAAGCAACCGAAGAAGCACACTTTGTTGGATCTTGCACCGTGGTAGATTTACTTATTTCTGGAGCACATGAAGGCGTGAAAGTAGTGGAAGGAGCAACGGAGCATCCACGTGATGGCGGGGGTGGCTCATGGCCAGTAGTAGATGATGCCCTACTCATGCCCTAGTTTGGACTAGAGGAAGAAGAACCACCTGCAAAATGTCCTCTTGACCTAGCTCTTCCCTGCACTTCTCTTTTAGCTTCATAAGTAAGATGAAACAAATGAGTGATGTTATCATAGTCCTTATAATCAAGTATATTCTAAATTTCACAGTTAGGCCCTCCTAGAAATCTAGCCATTTTAGCATCTTCAATTTCTTCTAATCCACAACATAAAAGACCAGTTTACAATTCTTAATAATATTTCTCTACAGTTTTATTGCCTTGTCACAAATGTTGCAAATTATTAAGCATTTCACGATGATAGTAAGAAGGGACAATCTATTCCTCATCATGCGTTTCAGATCATTCCATGTTCTATTAGTGTTGGGACGTTGTTTATAAACCTCATTCCACCGAATGGACGCAAAATTAGTAAACTCACTAGTAACAACCCTAACATGTTTATTTTTAGAAAAATTATAGCATGCAAATTTCTACTCAACTGCTAACTCCCAATCAAGGTATGCATTAGGATCATATTTACTAGTGAAGGAAGGCATATTAAACTTAATCTTCACCAGAGAATCATCATGTATGATTATGTCGATGAAAATTATGATTGATGAGGATATAATAATCCTCATATTATTACGTCATTATATTCTTTGAGTATACCCCTTATCAATAAGCAAGAGATAGTAAAAATTACGACTATCTTGAGGAACTTCTCCTCTATTAATAAGAGGTATATTCAAGGAATATAATGACGTAATAATATGAGGATTATTCTATCCTCATCACTCATATTATTACATCATTATATTCTTCAAGTATACCCCTTATCGATAAGAGAGAGATTTCACAGGATATTCTAAGTCCTTCTATGACCACATAGTCGTAAGTTGTCATACAACCACTTTGTGGTTGTGGACTTTTCTATGATCGATGTATCTTCGACTGGCTTGTCTACGATGGTCTAACACATCATGGGTCTACCTGACAGGATGGTTAGAACGTGAGCTTATTCTTAATAACCACACATGATCTCTCTCTAACGACAACCACCGTACGACAAATGGGCTACCATGTCTCTCTGACAATAATTCCTGTCGAACGGTTATCACTCGAAGCGTTGAGGCGTCTCTTGGCGCGGGACAATGGCTGTCGCTTCGTCAACTATATAAAGATTGATGTCAGAGGAGAAATGGGCTGGAGCGAATCTGCTTGAAGCAAGACATAGTGCAAGACATTTTACATTACTCTCTCAGTTGTAATCATTTCTCTGAGCAATAGCCACATAGGAAATTGAGTTATTATTCTCCCAGGAGAAGGCCTGAACCTGTATAAAAATTTCCGTGTCTCCCTTCTGTGTGATCATAGCCAGGTCCTTATGAGTTTCCCCCAAATCCAAACAAATCATACGTAAGATTGGTATTAAAACACTGACAACGATCATTGTTGAGATTGAATCCATCACTCTGATGTCAAAAACACAAGAGTTCCTTTCTTCTTGTTCTACCTCATTGGTCTAAGATGGCGAGCGAGGTGGCGGATGATGTGCAGTATGGTCATCTCTCCTTTGGCCCTTAGTGGCCATAGCAGCAGCAAGGGTAGCAACTAGGGGTGGCCGCATCTCAAGTCGGTCAACTCGAGTCGCAAGCTCCTGAAGTGTGAGTTGGAGCCTATCAACCGCATCGAGTGTGCGATCAGTGTGTACTCAAACTTCTAGCTCAAAGTGTTGTTGTATCGCCTCCGTGCGAGGTGAGTGCGGTAGTGTCATCTCACAAAGTTATAGCTTTTTGTGGCAACGACAGAAAGAGGAGTCTTTTGGGCGACAATTTGAAATTAGGGTTTGGTATTCTAGATGGATTGAGGTGGGGATTTTTTTTTGTTTGGATTTTTTTTGGGAACAAAGATACGACTAGCAACTAGACAATGCTAAGACAGACGGAAATTAAATCTAGCAAACTAAAACTAACATATTGAAAGACACAAATGGGGTTTGGACAGCGAAAATTAACTCTTTTTGTAAGGCAATTTTCTGGCTATAGGTATAAAAATAAATTCAAAACTGGAATCTCACTGGGCAATCTGTGCTCTGATACCACTTGATACGAGGGTAGGTCCCGATCTTCCGGTGAGGGATAACTAATGATTTATGGAGGATGACATTGACGATGATGGCTACCAACCGAATGTGTCTGGGATACTAAGCAATCGCTAAACTACACTTCAAATGGTTATCAACCGTGCAAAGAACGCGGCTGACCTAATCGAAAATCAATTCCTGCAACGTAACCATAGAACAAAGTAAGAACAAAGTAAAAGCAATCTGAATTGCAAATAGGAACTAAAGCACTAAAAATAGTTGTAAGGTTTAGAAACACACTTTCGTAGGTCTAACCGATACTAGAGAAGATGTGGATGTTGCACACAGGGGCTAACAAGCAAACACTAAACCTAAACCCTAAAAGTAGTGCCCCCAACCCTATTTGAGGGGCTAGAAACGTGGAGAGCACGTCCATGAGGGAGGGGATTCAGTTGGGCTCAAACTAATGCAAGGTCTAAGGCTCAAGTTTGGAATTGATTCAAACTGGTTTCATAGATTGTGATGCGCATTGTTGAAATTTTGATGTGGTATTAGAACCATTGGAAAGAGAACGTTATGAGCTTTTCAACAAGTCCTAATTCACCTCATTTCGACTCGATATACATCTTCTATGCTCATTTAAAGTCAGTACTGTCTCTGGAGGCTGAAGTTGATTCTAGAGCATTCTAGCTTTCATCCTTGGTTGTCCTGGCCTCAAAGTGACATGGTAACCTCTAATGTTTATCCCAAGCATGTCCGTGACTCCATGTGCCTCTCCTTAATCCTTGCCTATGTTCTTAAGCACAATCACATTATATGCATCAGACATCAACCCATTTTTACAAGTTGAATTAAACAACCGTAGGAACGAGCTCAGCTAATAATTGAATTGTTGTGCACGTGCCGTATTCATAGGTCAATACATAGTATATGTGGTAGATAGAGGAGTGTTATGTGTCCAAAGAAATGATGTCCTCGTCATCCTTGCCTTAAACCCCTTTTAATTGTGAAATAAGGACCAACTTGGTCATTTCCTTTAACAGCCGCTCTACCTCCCATAGCAGCCTTCATTATCCAATCACACCACTGGTCATTAAAGCCCTTTTGTTGCATAATTTGATAAAGGAAAGGCCAATGAACCTTATCATATGCCTTTTCAAAATCAATCAACACCCCAGCTTTGTTACTCCTGAGAATTTCATGAATTGTCTGATACAAAATTAGAATACCATCCATAATCAAAGGACCTTTAATAAAGGTTGTTTGGAAGGCATACCCAACACCACTCTTGTCAATCTAGTTGTTAGCACTCGTGTAAGTATCTTCTGATGTCGTTCTTTTCAGTTTATGATTTATAGCTTTCTCAAATAAATAAATGGCACAATTTTTTTGTCACCTTTTCGAAGCAGCTTATCGGGCAGCATTTTCGAAACGGCTTATCGGCATTCGATTCGTTCGCACAAACACTCACGCTAGAACCAAAATCCATCAACCGTAGCCCAAAAGAACAAGGCTTATAACTACATTTGGCAAACAAATACGTCAATGTTTCTGAATGGATGAGGCATCTTTACTACTAGGAAGCAAGTTAATTATCCCACGATTTAGTCTAGCAGGCACCAGATTTAATACAAATCAGGGCGCTGCGGGTGGGTTGCTACAAGACCATCAATGTAACTTCATCAGAGATTTTGGGCACGTTATAGACAACATGGTGAACCCTGCGACGAGGCAGGTGGGTTGCTCTGAAAAAAAAGTAGGTACCGGAACTATCTCATGGTGGAGACAGTGGAATGCCACTAAAATTCAAATTCTGGTGCCTATCTGTATCACATACGTATGCTCAGTGAGGTGGTTTTAGCTTCGGTCTCTGCAAATCACATACTCGGGGTCTGCATGTGTCTACCATCTAATCGAAAATAGAAAAGAAAGTACATGGCTAGTGAAACCGAGATCGCTGATAATTTATTCGTCATGCATGTGCTATTTTTGGATCATTTGTTCGTTTTGTTTTTTTAAGGATTTTGCAAAAATTTCTTTTTTTTTATAAACGCCTAACCCATCGGTGGCACAATTCCAAAAACCAAAATGGAAACACATTTCAAATTGGAAATTTGCTAAAAAGCAAACAAAACTTTGTTTTGGCGGAAACGTTTGCAAAAAGCACCTCCGTGTTTTCCGGATGTCAGAAACCAGTATAAAATAATAGAAAAGAGGATATTGCAGCAAATTTTACATTTGAGTCCTCTAAGAAAGCAAAATCTTCGCTCGAGTCCAAAAGTAGGGCTGAGCTGATTGCAACCTCACAGAATTATTGCAAAACAGCCCTTGTTTAAGCTGGTGTGGAGGGGTTCCAGGAAAGTCAACGAATACGGTTGACTGTAGCTCTGACCATGGGGAGTCAAGTTGCCAAGTTGCAGTGAATCTAATGAACAGGTAGTAAATTGTGCTATCTAAGAATATAGAGTTTTGAAGAATATAAGCGCGGCTCGGCACTTCATTTGAAGACAGTACAACTGTGTTGGCTCTGGTGAAAAGCCAACGAATATGGCTTTTTTTGAAAAGCTAAATTCAGCAGGTATTAGCATAATATCATGCTCTAGTTAGCAATGAAGCTAATGAACTGGTAATAAGTTGTGTTATCTAAGAATATAGAGTTGGATTGGTGCCCGGAAAATAATCAGGTCATATTAGAAAACTTGAACTGAGATAGAACTTCACAGCAAGGGGTAGTGGCCACCATTTCTTGTGCATGAACCCAATTAACTAGATTTTTAACTATTTTCCTAGCAGACCAGAACAATTTTACCCAAATCTCGTTAAATGAGGCTTTCTCACTAAATGCATTGTTGCAAATAATGCAAAAAAAAAAGAGATGAGAGACACGAATTTTTACATAAAAAATCCTTACAATAAAAAACCACGGGCGCTTGAAAGCAAACCACTGTAATAAGGAGAGATTACAATAGAGAGTTTGCCCTTTCTATATACACTAGGGTACATATATAGGGTGAGGGAAATGAGTCCCACATGAAATGAAAACCAAATCAGAGTCGGTTACTACAGATTGACACCACGTCTGATACAACATGAGCATGGCCCTGGCACTTGTCATGCCACGTTTGGCATAAGGTGATGAAATGTCCTACACTGACATGGTACGAATTCGGATCAACTTCAGCAATCTCCACCTTGAACCGAATTCCCTCCGGTAGTCGAAATATGTGATAGACTCCTTTAATAAAATCAGCATGTTCACCTTTGTGCGCTGAATGTTCAAAGGACTAATAAGTAATACCAATTAAATCTTAGCAAAGGTCAAACTTAGTGGCAGAAATTGGTTTTATCAACATATCAGCTAAATCTTAGCAAAGGTCAAACTTAGTGGCAGAAGTTGGCTTTAATATCACTTTGAGTAATGACACTTTAAATGTAGTGATACATGATATTAATATGCTTTGTTCCATCATGGAACATTTGATCTTTTGTAAAGCAAATAATAGTTTGACTATTATAAAATATTGTAGTACAAGATGTACTTCTACAGAGCTCAGTAAATAAATATCTTAGCCAAACAGTTTCTTTGTAAGCTTTAGAAATAGCCATATATTTAGCTTCTGTAGTAGACAAGGCAATGGTAGCTTACAAACTTGCTTTCTAGCTAACGGCACACCCTCCAACAGTGAACACATAACCAATGAGAGATCTTCTTTTATCCAAATCTTTAGCAAATCAGAATCCACATAGCCAACGAGTCCATCTCTAGTCTCCCCAAACTGTAAACAAGTATTAGATGTGCCCTGCAAATATCTAAAAATTCATTGAACTACTTTCCAATGCTCTTTTCCTGGATTAGCCATGTATCTACTAACCACACTTAATAATTATGATAAATCGGAGCGAGAACATACCATAGCATACATAAGCGAACCAACTGAACTCACATATAGAACTCTAGACATATACTCAACTTCATCATTTGATTGTGGACATAATGCTAAAGAAAGTCTAAAATGTGCATGTAAGGGAGTACTCACTGGTTTCACCTTATGCATATTGAAACAACGAAGAATTTTATAAATATGCCCTTTTTGACTTAGATGTAATTTATTAAACTATCTATCTCTGATGATTGCTATGCCAAGAATTTTCTTTGTTGTACCAAGATCTTTTATATCAAAATCACTACTTAATTATGCCTTCAATTTTAAAATTTCAGTCTTGTCTTTTGCAGCAATCAATATATCATCAATATATAGGAGCAAATAAATAGATAAACCATTAATAGTTTTCAAATAAACACAGCTATCATGATCAGATATTTTAAAATCCTGAGATATCATAAAGGAGTCAAATCACTTGTACCATTGTCTAGGTAACTGCTTCAAACCATAAAAAGATTTCTTCAATGTGCAAGCAAAATTCTCTTTTTTTGAGAACAACAAAACATTTTTGATTACTCCATATAAATGTCTTCTTCTAGTTTCCCATGTAAGAACATGATTTTTACATACAATTATTCAAGCTCACAATCATGCATAGCCACAATGTTGAGTAAAGTGCGAATAGAACTGTACTTCACAATAGAGGAAAAGACATATGTGAAATCAATACCTGGAATTTGGTTGTATCCTTTAGCGACTAGCCTTGCTTTGTACCTAACCTCTTCAATTGGTAAAACACCTCCTTCTTTTTGAAGATCCATTTGCAGCTAATAGGTTTCTTCTCAATTGGCGACTTGACCTGTTCCCAAGTGCCATTCTTATCAAGAGATTCCATCTCAGCATATATGGTGGCCATCTACCTTTTTGAATCACTAGAAGAGATTGACTCTGAATAAGATGAAGGTTCTATAGCACCTTCAATTTCTTCTACCATATTTAAACACTAAGCCACAACATTGGCTACTTCAATCAATCTGTTAGGGGACTGAATGTTCCCCCTTTCTCTATCAGCTGCAATGGAACATTTTGTTGGTGGCGCAACAATAGGAATTTCTAGAATATTTTCCTTATGAACTTCTGGTGTAGATCCTGGATAATAACATGCTTCCACCTGCACGCTTGATTGCTTGTTAACGGGAGCATCAATAGATGGTTTATCATACAACATAGTAGATTCATTAATAGTAACACTTCTGCTAATAACCACCTTTCTAGTTTTAGGATTCCATAATTTATATCTTTTCACATCAGTTTTATAACTAAGAAAAATACACTTAATTGCTCTAGACTTTAATTTACTGTTGTTAATATAAGTATAAGCAGAACAACCAAATATTCTTAACTTTAAATAATCTGCTAGAGAGCTAGATCATACCTCAATTGGTGTCTTCTTATCAATAGCCAATTTGGGTGACTGATTAGTGAAATAACAAGCAGTGGAAGTGGCTTCAACCCAATAACTCTTAGATAATTTAGAATTTGATAACATGTAATGTACTTTCTCCATGATGATTCTATTTATGCGTTCAGTCACACTGTTTTGTTGAGGAGTGCTTGGGACAATATAATATTTTACAATACCTTTTGATCTGCATAAAACTTTAAATTCTCCAGAACAGAACTCCAAGCCATTGTCTACCACGCAGTTTCTTGATATACTTGTCAGTTTATCTGTCAATCATAATCTTCCAATCCTTGAATGTCTTAAATACATTAATTTGTGCTTGGCGAAATATGCCCAAACTCTTTTTGAGTAATCATCAATGATGGTCAACAAGTAGCTTACACCTCTAATTGACAGAACGCAAGATTCTCCCCATAAATCAAAGTGAACATCATATAATATGCCTTTTGTAAAGTGAGTTGCAGCACTGAATTTCACCCTTTTTGCTTGCCGAAGACACAGTATTCACAAAACTTCAACTTATCGATGTTTTAACTATCAAGAAATCCTCTTTTGCATAATTCCATTATTCTAGCTTCACTCATATGCTCTGGACGCATATGCTAAAGATTAGTAGTATCATAATCGAATGATTTATTTGAGACAACAGCAACATTACCTGAAATTATAGTGCCTCGCAGATAATATAAGTTGACAGCCTTCATATCACCCTTCATAATAACAAGAGAACCTTTGGTGATCTTCAGAATTTCACCTCTACCTGAATACGTGTACCGTTTAGCATCAAGAGTACTCAATAAGATAAGATTTTTCTTCAAATTTGGAATATGATGAACATACAACAAAGTTCTGATGGTTCCATCAAACATCTTGATCTGGATAAAACTAATACCTGAAACCTTGCATGGTGTATTATCTCTCATCAACACGGATCCACATGGTGTAGCTTCATAGGTAATGAACCAATTGCGGTTTAGGCTCATGGAAAACACAACCTGAATCAAGAATCCACTCATCTTCGGTTTTGGAATCGCCGGCAAAAGCAACGAGAACATCTCCTCCAGAAACTTTTTTGTGACAACAGTGGCTCTAGGTTCATCCTCTTGTTGATCCTTCTTGAAATTATTATTCATCTTCTCCTTGTTCTGCAACTTCCAGCATTCAGATATGCCATGACCGTTTTTCTTGCAATATTTGCGTGATTTTCTATTCTGAATTTAGATCTGCCTCTGTATCTACTTTTGTTTCTACATCTTGAATCATCATTTGAACATTTCTCGTATCACCTTCCGCAGACAGACAAACTTTCTGCACGCGTACTTGAACTTTCACCAGAAACCATAAGTTTCATCTTTTTTTAACATATAGTGCTTCATAAACTTCATGAAGAGTAAAAGTACCTCGGCTATATAGAATAGTATCTCTAAAAGTAGAGTACAAACTAGGCAGAGAACATAGCAGAATAAGACTCAAATCTTCATCACTATATTTTACCTCTATAAACTCGAAGTCAGCAATAATTTCCTTAAAAGCTATCAGGTGGTTCAACAATAAGGCTTCCTTCGTCATCTTGTGGGAATAAATCTTTTGCTTTCAGATGTATCTTGTTGGTCAGATCTTTGATCATGCAAATTTGTTCTAGCTTTAGCTACAATGCAGCGACAGATGTCTCATTCAAAATCTCCTATAGAATACTATTTGATAGATAAAAATGAATCTCAAATAAGGTCTTACGATCTTTACGTTGCTTCTTATTAGCGAACAATGTCATTAGCATATTGTGGATCTCTAAAAGTTCATCATCTAAATCAAACTATGATGAGATAGCTATCTTGATTTGCCATAGAGAAACCCTATGTTGCGATCAAACAACAGAAGATTATATTTCAATGTAGCTATACGAAAGAAGTTCAAAATTAACTAATACAAATTTATATGTATCTAACAAAATCTCACTGTTGAAAAACTCCTCGTAAACTTTCATATGTATAAAGCAATTTTAACCAAAATAACTTCACGCAAGACAAGCCGGCAGCACCCTCTTGTTGGACTTCGTGCCACTTTATTTAATACAGGTTTCGTTGGCTTGCTCCGGTGGCTGCTGCGCTGTGCAGTTTGTGCCTTTGCTATCGCTTTCACGTGGACTACTGCTTCCCCTTGGGACGAAGTGAAGAGAGATGAACGCCGTTGCAATTCGCTTCCTGGCTGGCGTGGCGTGGACAGAAAGCGATGCTCGGACAACGACGCGGAAGCCTCAGGACGCGCTGAGACCGAGTAGAAGCGCGACTTGCCTTTCGACGAGATAACACGTCGGAAAGAATTTTCTTCTCCCGACCGGGACAGATTATTTCGGCATAAACTTCCGTCTTCTAATTTATTTTTCATAATTTCTAATTTTCATTTTTTTTCTATTTTTTGGTTTTTTAGCTTTTTTGTCGATTCTTTTTTCTGTATTTGTTTGCATTGTCTATAATAGGTCAATCTATTTTTCTATTTTTAAATTTAATTACGCCAAATAAACCATCATCAGGTACAATATAATTTTAACCAGGTACAGTGTAATTTTAGCCATAAGCCCCTTTTTCAGCCTAACTTAGTGGGCTACAGATCCTAACTCGTCGACACACCGAGCCGGTGATTATTTTTTTTCCGATCGAATCTCCTAAACCCAAATCTTTTGTGCTTTGATACCACTTGTTGCAAATAATAAACAGAAAAGTAGAAATGAGAGACACAAATTTTTACGTGAAAAAACCCTTATAGAAAAAAGTACGGACGCTCGAAAACAAATCACTGTAATGAAAAAAGATTACAATGAAGCGCTTGTCCTTCCTGTGAATTACTGGGGTATATACATACAGCGTGGGAAACGAGTCCCACACAGAGAGGAAAATAAATCAGAGTTGGTTACTACAGATTGACACCACGTATTATATAACTTGCGTATGGCCCTACCACCTCTCACACCACGTCTGACATGAGGCAATGAAATATTTTACACAAACACGGTACAAATTCAAATCATCTTCAACATGCACACATATATATGTAGTCTAATTAAATAACACACATCGTGTCGATCCTAAAGAAGGAACCCAGATAGCCAGAAATAGACACCCTCGCTCTCACCCCCAAGGTTACTAGTCCATCCTTAATTATAATCTGCCTCCTATGTCCTTGCCCACCTTCGGAAAAACATTTGGGCGCGTTCGATGGGATTATAGGGAGTACATAGACTCGTTGTAGTCTAGAAGGATGTGTGTAGTTATCATCTAAATATTTTCTTCTAAATAATTATTTAAATTTATGATCTTTATAGTAAAGGTCCAATAGCTTTTGTTATTTTTTCTCTTTTTAGAGGTGAGAATTCGCAAGAATCTTCGCGCACAAATTTGTGACTTGCACACATATGTGTTCTCACGTAATCTTAATTAATATCGGTGCAGGGGAGCAATGGCTTGCTGGCTAGATCGGATAACGCAGCTGTACGATGCATGGGCGATCCGGGTGTTGGTCCTTTTCAGCTTCGCTCTGCATGTTGTCCTCATCCTCTTCGCCGATATCCGTCGGCGTGAGGCCACCGGTTTTTGGAGGTCCATCCTCTGGCTGGCGAACCAGTCGGTCGACTGGACCGCAACATACGTCCTCGGCAACCTGTCTCTCGGCAGCACGTCGCAGCAGCAGGAGCTCGTTGCGCTCTGGGCGTCGTTTCTCCTGGTGCATCTCGGTCGCCCGGACAACGTCAGCGCCTACTCCCTCGAGGACGACAAGCTCTCGGGGCGCCAAGTGGTAGAAGTAATCTCGCAGTTCATCGGAGCATTCTTTGTCCTATTCAAGCATATACCTTTCTGCGACGGCGGGACCTTGTTCCCAGCAACCTCTATCATGTTCGCTGTCGGTTTTGCCAAGTATGTGGAGAGGACATTGGCACTATGGCGGGGCGACTTCGGCAGCATCCGGAGCTCAGGTGAGAAGCAGAAGCTAAGAAGCTTCAGTGCTGATCTGTGTGGAGGCCAGGAGCTGGACGATGAGCAGGCCCTGCTGGTTGCTCACCGAATATTCCGTATCAGCAAGGGTGCTTTTGCTGATTATTCTGTCGTCAAGGATCCGCTTAAGCATCCTGATGACAGAGACAGACATGATGACAGAGACATAGAATCATTCCCTCATGGGTGGAAGGGGATGTGCAAGGTGGTCGAGATGGAGCTCTCCCTCATGTACGACATCCTCTACACCAAGGCAGCCATCGTCCACACCTGGCATGGCTACTTGCTCCGTTTCGTCTCGCCGCCTCTCACCGCCGTGGCGTTCTTGCTGTTTTGGTTCTACAATAAAGCCGGCCAGAGGAGGGTAGATGTCGTCATCACTTACATCTTGCTGACTGCCACCTTCCTCGTGGATCTGAGATGGCTGCTCGGAGCACTAGGGTCGACCTGGACATATGCATTCTTGAACGAGATGGCATCAACAAGGTGGTGTTCGCTTCGCCATCAACTTTTGTGCTCTGGGAGATGGCATCGGCTCCGTCGTGTCGTCGTGACTCTGGATCCGCGCCGGCTCCTCTGCAAGGAGCCAGCTAGCTACAGAAAGTGGTCGGGCACCATCGGGCAGTACAACTTGCTGCACAAGTGCACACATGACACGACCGGCCTATTCCGCACACTGGCCAAGAAGATTGGATTGGAAGACTGGCTCGAGTCGCAGGATAGTTGGATGGAATACCAATACCATTACTGGGGGGCCCTTGATATTTCCAAGAAGAAGGGGTTCAAGGAGTTGTTGTTCGATCGGATACGGCAAGTACTGGAGGAAGCGTACG
This sequence comes from Dendrocalamus latiflorus, assembly GCA_017311315.1. Taxonomy (NCBI): domain Eukaryota; kingdom Viridiplantae; phylum Streptophyta; class Magnoliopsida; order Poales; family Poaceae; genus Dendrocalamus; species Dendrocalamus latiflorus. The sequence goes on from CM029656.1 coordinate 4,597,710, forward strand.
GATACCAACTCGCAAAGCCGAAGCCCCCTCCTCCGAAGGAGGAGAAGGAGGAGCCTATGAAGTTGGACGAGGCTGCACGGAGGCGTAGGATGTTAGACGAGGCTCTGAAATTCGCCCCTGAACTCGGAGAGGACATCCTTGTCTTGCACATCGCCACGGATATTTTCCTCCTGTGCAGCGATCAAAATGCAGCGCCGTGCACATGTGTGAGGAAGGCGATCAAGGCGCTGTCGGATTACATGATGTTCCTCGTCGCTGTACGCCCCGACATGGTACCAGGCCTCAAGCTGAGCAGCCTGCACAAAACAACCCGCGATGCTTTGAAGCTGATAGGGACAAGTTGCCCCAGTTCTAAAACAAGCGAGAAGAAGCTTGCCTGCATCCTGCGAAACAAGGAGCAGCAGCCCAGCGAAAGGCCTAGCACAAGGGGTAAAAAAAAACAGAAGTCTTCTTTACGACTCGAGTATTATTCTCTCGGATGGAGCTCGAATTGCCAACGTGCTCCTAGGACTGCTAAAAAATGAGCCTCCGGACTATGAGGCTCTTGAGGAAACAGCGGACTATGAGGCCTATAAGGAGGCTCGTAAGGCCTATGAGGAGGCTTGTGAGGAAACTGCTCGTATATTTAATATTGAGAAGTTGCGGAGCGGCGTATATAGACCGAATGAGCAGGAACTGCTGGAGGCCATCTTCCGTGGGTGGGTGCGTATGCTCATCTATGTGTCCGTCCGATGCATCAGGGATTCCCACGCCAAGCAGCTCAGCCGCGGCGGTGAGCTCACAACCATCGTGTGGATCCTAGCAGAACACGCTAGCATATTTGGCATACCACTATACCAGAGTGACGAAAAATGTTGTAGCTCTTCTTCTATCTCTCTGTTTGGATGCCTCTAATCTCTTCCGCCTGTACTCGCGTAACTCGTGTTCGCTCTCTAGTTTGGGATTAGCTGTCCTGCTTGGATCAGGAGTCCCAGTGTCAGGACATGTCCTCTATATGAGGAGGCTATGGGTGTATGTTTTTTGTTCAAGCTTTTATTAAAAAAAAAACAAGTGAAAACTTGGGACAAAAACTACTCCCATGTATGCTACGTTGCACATCTCGTCACAGCTGGGCATCACGAAATGTTTTGTCACAGCTACATATATTCGACTTTCATGAAGAATTAAGCATTTTCGCGAAGGCTTTTATGATGGCTTTGGGGTCTTCCGTAACGGTTTTGAGCTGAAACGAAAAATCTTGAGTCTAGCTAGCAGGAATGGAATAATCTAACCCCGACTTCAAATATTGAGTTCATATGTTATTTTTAAGTAAGCTGTATACTTGTATATATAAACATGTTTTTGAATATGTAAGAAAAAACAGAACTAAAAATTCAAGAAAAAAATTATGGCATCCAAAAAAGATATACATTTAAATTTTGAATTAAAAATTAGCTAAGTAGACTGAGACTTGCATGGCTAGATTTATTATTTCCCTTGCCATTACTTGTTTCAATTTATATTTCCTATAAAGTTTATACTTTTTTTACAATTGCACCCCGTTTGGCTCCATATAATTGAATTTGATTCATTCCATTGGATTACAAATCCTATTTCACTAGAATTTGAATTTGATTCAGGCCAATACAAATGATAATTTTTATGTTTGGATGTTCGTTGGAATTGAAAATGTTCTTTGCAAAAAAAAGAAGAAAAATCAACACAAGAACCTTCGATCTCTGTTTCACACCTTAATCAATCATTCAAAGACATATTGGTACACACCCTAATAGGGCTGTAAACGAGCCGAGCTCGAGCGAGCTTGACCTAGCAAGCTCGAGCTCGGTAGAAACTCGAGCTGAGCTCGAGCGAGCCTGAGATTAACATCAAGCTTTAAGCTAGGCTCGAGCTCGGCTCGGTCAAAACTCGAGCCGAGCTCGAGCTTCGCATGTGTAGGCTCGGTGAGGGAGTACCTGCAGGCTGCAGGAGGTGGCGGCGGTGGCGTCGGGGGACGGCCGGACTCGTCATCACGGCGCCGCTCCGACCGGCTCCTTCTCTCTCTCCCTCTCCTTCTCCCGCTCGCAGTCACGGTCACGGCTCCTCCTCTCCTTCTCCTTCTCCTCGTCACGGTCGCGGCGGTCCCGGCTGCTGCGGTGGCGCTCGCGGTCACGGTCGCGATGCCGGTCCTTGTCGCGGTCGCGGTTTTCTTCCGAGCGAGAGCGTTTGGATCTGCGCTCGCTGTCATCGCGTTCGTCGCCGCCGCTCCGGCGGCGGGAGATGCGCTCCTCCTCGGATCTGGGAGCAGCAGCGCCGTTGGCCGGCGCCCCGGAGGTCTCCACCGCCTTCTCCAAGTACTCGTACTCGTCGAAGTCCATGGCGACCCGCGGCTGAGGCGACGAGGCGGAGACGCCGGACTGCACCTTCACCACGCGGTGGCCGAGCTGCAGGGACGGCCGGACGGGTGGCGCCGGCGGGGGAGAGGAGGGGCGCCGGGGGGAGGAGGGGCGGCGGCGGCGGGGGAGAGGAGGGGCGGCGGGGGGGATGAGGAGGGGGGGCGGCGGGCCGGGTTGAGGAAGGGCGGCGACGGGGGGCGAGGAAGGGGACCGGGGGGGGGGGGCGGCGGCGGGGGAGAGGAAGGGGACGGAGGGCGGGAGAGGGGGGCGCCGGTGGGGGGAGGAGGGGCGGCGGGGGTGGGGGCGAGGAGGGGGGACGGGGGGCGGCGGCGGGGGAGAGGAAGGGGACGGGGAGGCGGCGGCGGGGGAGAGGAAGGGGACGGCCGGACGGGGAGGCGGAAGAGGGGGTCGGCGACGGGGGGCCGGGGGGGCAAGGAGGGGCGGCGGCGGGGGAGACGAGGGGGTGACGAGGGGGACGGCCGGACGGGGGTGGGGGAGCGGCCGGCGGCGGGGGCGACGAGGTGCGGTGGTGGGCGGCGACCGGCGAGGAGGGGCGGGACCGCGGGAGGGGGGGCCAGGTCGCCAGGAGGGGTGGGGGGCTTAGGGGCGGGGCGGGATTTGAGAGGTCGCGGCGGGAGGGCCGGAGGGGTGGGGTGGGAAATGGGAATGGGATGGGGAATTTGGGAAAGGGGAAGTAAAAAATCTTAAGCTCGCGAGCTATTCGAGCTCGGCTCGTTAAAGCTCGCGAGCTTAAGAAGAAGCTCGAATTCGGCTCGGTTAGAATTCGAATCAAGCTCGAATCGAGTCTAGAGCGAGCCAAGCTCGAGCAGCTCGCGAGCCTCGAGCTTTTTTTACAGCCCTACACCCTAATCAAGCAATCTTGTACAAACGGATCCCAAGAGGTCGAACTTTGCAACTGCCGCCACGCTTGAACCCATCGCAGGCAAACCCCTCGATTCCTAGAGTCTGCCACGAGCGTGAGTGCCTGAAGCAATACCTAGTTAGCCTTCGATTCCACATGAGTGGTGTAAGGAATTGCTTTTAGTTGTATTTCACCTCTCGTAATTGGCTCTAGAATTATTGATTCCAAGGAAGCTAGCCTATGACCAGATGACTAGATATACGCCTGTACACCCAGTCTATCATGGCTTGACACTATAGTATCCATCGATTTTAGAAGTACACACACTTATATGATTAGTGAAAAAACATATGTCCATGCTCTGTGAAGCCTTGATGCCTCTAATAATTTCCATGCATATAAAGGGTACACACACATGTGTGTGTGGACAATGTGAGTGTGGTGTTTGTTGAATGTGTGCGCCTGTCTTACTATCAAAAAAGAATTGTTGATTTCAACTCCAGTGGAAGCCAAACAACCCCATTCATGGAATCAAATTCAAATTCCATGGTTCCATAGCTAAGTACTAGGAGCCAAACAGGGCGAGAGTTTTCATGCGCAATGTTTTTGCTAACTTTGGATAAACCATTTCTCCATATGTCCACACCAATCTGCGCAGTTGCAAGAGAATTGCGCTATACGAAGAAGATTTTGCTATTGGTGCTTGAGGGCTTGCGTTGGCCTCGCTGGCTGAAGTAGGGCGCTTCGCCATGCCATCAAACCCGTCGACCATGGAAGTGATCTATTGATGACATCGAATGGTCGTAGGGAGCACTGCTTATGCACAGGAATTCCATTAGAGTCGCTTCGCTGCACCGTTAAACCTGTCAACCAACGAAACGATCCAGTTGCAACTTGCAAATGATTGTAGGACCGAATAGACAACAGAGGGGGTTGAATGGTGCATTCAAAACCTCCCACGTATTCATACAATTCTTCTACTCCAATAGCTACTATGAAGTCAGACATGGACGCTCACTGGAAACCGAAAGAGCAAAACCGAAACAGAGGAAGAATGACACACGCTCTGTCCAAGCTAGACAAGAAACAAATGCTCGGCCAAAGTCCAGAGCAGTCGAAACTTCACTGTATAGTCGATCAACTCTCTGCTGTGGTCGAAGTGACCGAAGACATTTTCAGAGCAGTCGAGACTTAGCAATGAGAAGCCGGCCGACAATAGAAAGTGAACAGTGCTTACTGCGTGGTCGAAAGCAAAACGTATAATAGCAGTTTATTATTGTTTAATAGTATGTCATAATTACATAACTTTAAATACAGATTACCATAAGCTATTGATAGTAAAGTCTCAGTGTAAAACTCAAATTACAACCAGTTAAATATACAATACCAAAAATAATCAAGCACGTTATTTACAAAATTAATAGAATAGCAGACTAACTAATTACAGAACTAAATGACCACAACACTGAAACACTAAATGACCACAACACTAAAACAGACTACCCCAAGTTAGTAACAAAAAAGGACTACCATGGTTGCAATAATACCTTGTTTCCATCCAAAATTGCGTTCTTTCATAACGCTTGATATAGCCAATTTTTGAGGCAGCTTCACGCACCATGGATGCATAGAGCCAAACGCAAAGGGGAGGAGCAATAAGAAAAGGCTTAGGTGATGCTCATTCAGGCAGTACAAGCTATATTTGGATGGTGCATGATTGCCATTCAAGTATTGCTTGTGCAGCTGACAAGTTCATTGATTATGGATCTGTTCCTTTCGCGAGACCTCGATTCCGGAGTGATAAGAACAATAAAAAATCATTGTTTGTTGTGGAACTCTCCATTTGAGCTTATGACTTGAGCCACCAAAAAGTACGCGCACTCTCTTCGAATTTGTGAAAGGTCGGGCTGTTTCAATGCAGTTGAGGGGATGGACGCAGCCTGTCGATAGGAATATCAATGTGCGTATATATATAACCTGATAAGTATGAAGTAATTATGGGAAGATTGACAAACCTTAGAATTGGTGATCCTCGAGGAATCGAGGAGTAGGTCCATATGGTAACAAATGTAGAACCCACACGTGTTGCTCGGCGACTACTGGTGACACTGTAAAAGATGGAATGTGTTAATTCAAGAGGCATTACTATCAACTGTTGCATAGGATTAATTAATGTATAATATCGAATACCTTAAATTTTTGATCATGTGTCAGGCCTTTGGCCCCTTGTGTTGAGACACCTACCTTTTGAACGTACATCGCGAACGCCCTACGTGGTTCGAAAAAGTTGACATCGGTCATACGGAAGGAAAGAAAGAGTACAATATAGGTATGTATGGAGAAAATGTACTTACCTATCGATTACTTGGCTGACAACTGTGTAGTCCTTTTTATTCTTACTTAGAGAATCAAGGTATATTGTCTTGTTCCATTTTGGTACAATTACTATTAAAATCCAATGAAACTCCTGATTGTAGGGCATAAGTATATATTCCTTATCGTGGTAAGCCGTCAGTGCTGATGTAATGTACCTCTCGACGAAGGGATTATCCTCCTCGATGGTATGCGTGGCGACCAAGTGTGGGTCCAAGAAACCAACTGATGATTTGGTTCTCCTAGCTTTAGTCAGCATGTGTCTATATATATACATACGAAAGCAACAAATTATATATGACATTTATCGGTATGACATGAACGGAGGCTGTGATTGTACACACTTACAGTGTCCAGCATCGAATGAGTGAGGCGTCGAGAGTGTTGAGCGTAAAAAGATCAAATAAATCCTCGAAGGTGACCACGAAGACACAATCTTGAATACTGTGCTTTAAATGATCTGGCGCGAATTTGACAGTGATACCTGAGCGCCGTTCTCCCTCTGGCTTATTGGACTATTCCATATACCACTTGTGTAATTGCAGGCAACTAATTGGTAGGGCTTTGAGGCGCGTTTCCGGGTCAACCAGCGGCTCTCCAAGCACGAATTTGCGGGCCAATGACAGGTACGGGATATCATCATCGGTCTTCTTTGCTTTGCCTTTGCTGCCCTTATTGCCCCGGCTGTAGGTCGACTTTATGGTAGTCGACTGTAAAGGTAGAACCGGTGCAAGTTGCTTCGACGAGAATAGCACCCGTAGAGATAGTACCGATGCAGGTAGCGGTGGTGGGCATAAGTCTTGTGGAGATAGCTGATGAACCATGTGGAGGTGACCACATGTGTATGATGAGTAATTGACATTGGTTATGTTAGTCGAGTTTGGTTTGAGTGGTTCGGAGTCGAGTCGTTGCGTGACGCAATTGGGCTCGGTCGGACTTTGGTCAAACTTGGTCGTATGGGATTAGGTCGCATACTCTGATGATTCGACAGGTTTGGACTTCATCCGTGGTAAGTATGATGGTATTTACGCTTTCATGTGTCGAGCGGTGCTATGTGATGTATTTCTTGTCTGTGTTGGCTGCAGGACATCGAGACGGAGTCGTGGCGAGACACGGAGGACCGGACTAGGCGCAGGTGGCGCTGAGGTCAGAACGGCCAGGATGTGTCGAAGACGACGTGGACTCGAGGTGGAGTCGTGGCGAGGCACGGTGGACCGGACTAGGCGCAGGTGGCGCTGAGGTCAGAACGGTCGAGGTGTGCCGAAGACGGCGAAGCTGCGTGGCTTGCAGGGCAAGGAGCGCGGAAGCTTCCCGGAAGGTGCACGAGGGGCGAATCGGGAAATTCGCAAGGCGGCACAAGCGGGAGCGGGCTCCGTTGGACTTAGCGGGCGTAACGGGACGGAAACCCATTAGCCATGAGGCTATAAATAGGTGGAGAGGGCTGCATGCCCATTTGAGCACTTCAAGGTTTGATTGAGTCTAAAGAGTCTTTAGAGGGTTGTTTAGCTTTGGCTCTTTAGTTGTTGGGAGAGACAGAGTCTGTTAGTGAGTGCTCCCTCTGTGTCTCTACGATGTGTTCTATGTGAGTTCTTCCTCCCTCCATGGATGTGGGTGTGTTCTTGAGTTTGGGAGAGTGAGGAGAGTGATTGGGAGACTTGTAATCAATCATCTTGTTCGAATGTCCACGGTATCGGGACGTCTCTGTATTACATTTGATCAAATGAATGAAATCTGAAGTTTTCCTGTTCGTGCTCCTCTCTGTTCTTCGTTCTTCCCTTTTGAGCAAATTCTTGATTTTCTGTGTTTTGAGTTCTTGATTGCTGGGAAGGCCCAAAATGGGTTGCTCTTTGATGGGATAGTGCCTCAAGATCATTTGATCGAGTTTCCCTAGAGCAAACCTCTTTTAATCTCAGATTTGGCATTTTGGGTTGCTCTGTTCTTCTTTAGCCCTTCTAGGGTTTTTGAGCATTTCTTGTTTCCCTTTGTAAGATGGGCTGAGATTTGGCATGGAGAGTCCTATGGCTATTGCTAACATATCTGCAAAGTCTCTTAGCCATAGGATCAAAGGTTTGGAAGCAATTTGATTTTTCGCTCGGGTTGTGCAAAAATTCAGATTTTTACCCATAATCTGAAATTCTTGCTTCTTGGTTTGATTCTCTTGTTTCCCAACGTCCCCTAACTATTTAGTATGTTGTAGTAAGGCCTTGGATCAAAAAGATTGAGAGCAAACCTTCTTTTCAGCCAAAAATCCGAAGTCTCAAACTTCCAGCCTGAAAATCATGTTTGCTGTTTTTCTCGAGAGGTACTACCGCTCCTGGAGAGGTACTACCGCTCAGCGGTACTACCGCTCGTCCCAGCGGTACTACCGCTCGTCCCAGCGGTACTACCGCTTGCAGCCAGACTTGTGCTGAATTTGTTTTTCTTGATTGCTTCCTTTTGGGTTTAGTTTTTCCTTGTCTCTGTGATTTCCAGTGATGGCTTATTTTCTACCTTCATAGCTTCCATAGCCATTGGAGGAGAAGATACTCTTTGGGGGCGATTTTTAGAGATCGACATTCACCCCCCCCTCTGTTGCCATTTCGGTCCTACAATTGGTATCAGAGCCGGTTAGCTCTCGTCTATAGATCTTAACCGGTCTGTGAGCCATGGCGACAGACAAGTACTCGACCAAGCCCCCGATCTTCGATGGGATTGACTATCCCTTCTGGAAGAGTCGGATGGAGACCTACATCCAGGCTCAGGGCTACGTCATCTGGCGTAAGGTCAAAGTTCGTTATGTTGTTCCTGCCGATGAGAACATCAACGCTGGAAACATGCTTGATGTTGAGGCGAATGCGAAGGCAAGGAACAACATAATCCAGGGGTTGAGCCGCAGTGAGTTTGATCGCATCTCTCATTTGACGTCGGCCTACGACAAGCGCTAGAGTTGGTGGAGGCTTAGTGGGTAAAGAGAGGATCAAACCCATTAATGGGAGGCTATAAAAGGAGGGTGTCTTCTGCATGGTCTTCAAGTCTTGGGAGTTGGTTTTGCTTTGCATCTCTTTTGCTTTAGTTGTTGGAGTTGTTGAGAAAGAGCAGATGCTGTGAGTTCTTCTCCTGTACGTGTGTGCATGTGTTCTTGAGTGAACCATGTAGTGCATCTTGTATCAATCGCATATGGGGACATAGAGGTTCTAATCCTTTGTAATCGTGTCATCTCTGTTTTTCAATGTCAATTTGAGATGGTTCTATTTGAAGTGGATCAATTTTTGTGTTCTCTAGGATGATTTTCACTTTTTGCCTCTCTCTGTTTCTTCTCTCATGACTTGATCTTGAGTTGATTTGGTGATTTGTCTGTTTACCTCTTGAAAGCTCAGTGATGAAAAAGATTCTTGGCAATATGATCAATCCATTTTCTAAAGCATTTGGAAGATTCAACTACCCCTGTGGATTTTGAGCCTCTCGTCAAAATTATTCTGCTCATGTCATTTCTGGGGTTTCCTAAACAGGGCATGTTTGAATCTCTCATTTCCCTACATGAGATGGCATGAGATTTGGATTTTGAAGTCCTGAGTTGATTGCTAAAGTGGTTGCAAAAGCTCATGAGCAAAGATTGAATGGATGGAGAGTAATTTGAAAAATACCATTCTCTGAAGTTTTTAGGGTTTTGGTAACAAGGCAAGTTGGTTTCTCTCTTTGTGTGTTTGGTGATGGCTCAAGATTTGTATGCTTGTGTCTAGAGACCATACTCTGGTGTGTCCCATAGTCTCAAAAAAATGGGCCTAAAAATCTCAAGGAAAAGTGAACTTTGCCATTTCTGCAAAATGTCTTTTGACAAATTTCAGATTTTCATGATTTTGCTTGATCTCAGTGAGTATCTCTCTTTACTTGAGATCTTCATGATATTTAGTTTCTAGTTCAAAAGAAGTGTCCTCAAAATCCCTGCACTTGCTTTCAAGTATTTGTCTCAGAAATCTGCTCGGGTATTTCCAATTTCAGTAATTTTCGGGCTATTTCTGAACTTCTGCTTCTGCTCGAAATTCAGGCCGATCTGACCGGTACTAAACCGGTAGTCAGACCGGGTATTAGCCGGCGGTCAGACCGCCTCTGGGCTTGCGGTCTGACCGGCTTCTCCCGAGCGGTCTAACCGGCCATTTCCCACCGGTCTGACCAGCTCCCTCCTGCAGGATGTCCAGTTTTTGTTTTTCTATTGGTTGCGCTTTCAGGTTTGCTTCCTATTGTCTTGTTTCGCTGTTCTTCCTGTCTTTCTAGTAAGCACATGACTTTTCATTTGATTTCTTCTTCATAACTTTATAGTTATCGAAGAAGCATATCTTTTGGGCGATAATTTTTATAGTCGACATTCACCCCCCTCTGTCACCGTTTTTGATCCAACAATTGGTATCAGAGCCGGTTAGCTCTTCCTCATAGATCTTAACCAGTCTCTAGAGCCATGGCGACAGACAAGTTCTCGACCAAGCCTCTGGTCTTCGATGGGATCGACTATCCCTTCTGGAATAGCGGGATGGAGACCTACATTCAGGCTCAAGGCTACGCCATTTGGCGTAAGGTCAAAGTACGGTATGTTGTTTCTGCCGATGAGAACATCAACGCTGGAAATATGCTTGATGTCGAGGCAAATGCAAAGGCAAGGAACATCATAATCCAGGGGTTGAGCAGAAGCGAGTTCGATTGCATCTCTCATTTGTTGTCGGCCTTCGACATCTGAGAGACCCTCGATGCATACCATGGGGCACCACCCAGATTAAGACGGTTCGACAGGACCAGTTCAAGCGAGATTACAACAAGTTTGAAATTCTCGTTAGCGAGTTCTTAGATGAGTGTTTTTCGAGATTTCACAAGATTCTGAGCAACCTCCGAGCGGTCGGTCTCACATATCCCGACTCGGACAATGCTCGACAGATGCTGTCTCCTCTCGATTTGCGCGTTTGGGAGATGAAGGTGACCACGATTAAAGACATGACCGACCTCTCGACCCTGACTCTTGACGCATTGTACTCACGCCTCAAGACTCACGAGATTGACATAGTTTTTCATAGGTCGAAGTTGCAGTCGATGGCCTTAGTCACCGATCTCGGCTCTGCTTCTGGTTCTTCCGACTTTTCTTCTGGATTCTCTCTTGCTGCTCTATGTGACATACCTGATGATCAGTTAGAGCAGCTTGCAGATGAGTAGTTATCCCTCTTAGCTAGAAAGTTTTCTCACAAAGTTTTCTCACGCTTACAAGAGGAGGAGGGACAGAAAGAGAGGAGGACCCGTGATTTGCTTCGAGTGTGGTGACCCCAACCACATTCGGGCAAACTGCCCCAAACTGGAGAAGGGCAAAAGCGACTATGGCGGCGTGAACAAGAACGACTACATCGACAAGAACCGCAACAAGAAGCCTCTAGTTCACGCTCAAGGCAAGAAGAAGTTCCGCAACCGTGGCAAAACCAAGAAGCTCTTCCACCGTGTCCTCACCGCCTTCGATGACCTCAACCTCAGCGAGGTGGAGGGATGGAGCGACGACGACGATAGGTGATCAAGAACCCAAGGATGGCGATGACTTCTCCGGCATGTGCTTCATGGCCCTTGAGGGCGAAGTGAGCGACAGCGAGCTGTACTCCGACTCTGATGAGGTTCGCCGGGCAGGAAAGAGAGAGGTTTCACTCGTTGACTCCGGGTGTTCTCGACACATGACCGGAGACTCTCGTTGGTTCTCTTCCCTAGCTTGTGCTCCAGGTGATGAGACGATCACCTTCGGAGACGCTTTGTCTGGGCGTGTCATCGCCAAAGGTACAGTGCGCGTTAATGAGTCTTTTATTCTAAAAGATGTTGCCTCGGTTAGTAAGCTGCAATATAATTTTCTTTCTGTTTCTCAGCTTACAGATGACGGCTTTGAGGTGAGCTTTAAGAAAAACACTTACAAAATTCTTGATTCTTCGGGTAGTCTGGTTTGTGGGATTTCTCATTATGGGAGGATCTTTCGTGCTCATTTTTCTGAGTCTTCTGGTGATCCTCTCCGGTGTTTGGTTGCTTCTGAGTCCCGTGACCTTACTTTCTAGCATAGGAGACTCGGTCATATTGGATTTGACCATTTGACCCGAGTTAGCGGTCACGATCTCATTCGTGGTCTGCCGAAACTCAAGATGGTTAAAAATCTTGTTTGCGCTCCATGCCGGCACGGCAAGATGGTTGCCACTTCTCACCCTCCGGTCACAGTGACTATGACCGATGCACCATGACAGCTGCTCCGTATGGACACAGTTCGACCAGCTCGAGTGCAGTCAGCAGGAGGGAAGTGGTATGTTCTTGTCGTGGTCGACGACTTCTCAAGGTATTCTTGGGTGTTTTTCTTAGCCTCGAAGGATGAGACATTTACACATTTCCGAGGTCATTTCAGTAGGCTCTCTGTTGAGCTCCTAGGTGCCTTACGAGAGATCCGCAGTTATAATGGCACGGAGTTCAAGAATTCCTACTTTGAGAGGTTTTGTGATGAGACAGGCGCAGAGCACCAGTTCTCTTCTCCGCACGTCCCATAGCAGAATGGCGTCGTGGAGAGAAAGAACCGTACCTTGGTCGAGATGGCCAGGACGATGCTCGATGAGTATTCTACACCTAGGAAGTTTTGGGCTGAGGCTATAGCGACCGTGTGCCATGTTTTGAACAGAGTTTTTCTTCGGACACACTTGCATCACACTTCTTATGAGTTGAGATATGGGCAAAAGCCTAGTGTCTCGCATTTTCGTGTATTTGGTTGTAAGTGTTTTATTCTGAAGTCCAAGAACCTAGACAAGTTCGAGTCACGTTCTTGTGATGGTATCTTTCTAGGTTACTCGACTTCTTCGCGGGCGTATAGGGTTTGGAACTGCGAGTCTAGTAAGTTGGTAGAGACCTGTGAGGTGACCTTCGACGAGGCCAGTCCGGGGACTAGGCCCGATATCTCAGGTTCTTTAGAGCAGTCCGAGCCCATCTTTGTGGACGATGAGGAGGATGGAGATGAGGGTGGTCTACCCGAACTAGTTCCTCATCCTCCCCTTGAGGTGCCTTCTTCCACTGCACCTCTAGGTGATCAGCCCATGCCTTCTGCTTCTTCTAGAACTAGTGGCTCTGTTCCTACCTGTTCAGCTCATGAGGTAGAGGCCACTTCTTCTTCTCATTCTGGACCTCCCCGACATATCCAGAAAGACCATCCTTCTGAGTAGATGATTGGAGACATCTTTGAGCGAGTCACTCGCTCAAAGTCTGGCATGTCACATTTCTGTCTCCATTCTGCCTTTGTTGCTACCTTTGAGCCCAAAGACATTAGTCATGCTCTATCTGATAAGTCTTGGGTCAATGCTATGCATGAGGAGTTAGAAAATTTCGAAAGAAACAAGGTCTGGTCGCTTGTTGAGCCCCCTCGAGGTCACAATGTCATTGAGACTAAGTGGGTGTTCAAGAACAAGCAGAGTGAGGATGGGGTGGTCATTCAGAACAAGGCTAGACTGGTAGCTCAGGGCTTCTCCCAGGTTGAGGATCTAGATTTCGAGGAGACCTTTGCCCCTGTAGCTGGACTTGAGGCCATTAGAATCCTACTTGCCTTTGCAGCTTCTAAGGGTTTCAAGCTTTACCAGATGGATGTTAAGAGTGCCTTCCTCAATGGCTTTATTGAGAAAGAAGTCTATGTGAGACAGCCTCCAGGTTTCGAGAACCCCAAATACCCAAACCATGTCTACAAGCTTTCTAAAGCCTTGTATGGACTTAAGCAGGCCCCTAGAGCTTGGTATGAGATGTTAGTGATATGCCCTAGAGGCAACATAGAGATGTTATATATATCACATACTATGTTTATGATGCATTACTTTGTTCCTTGAAATAGACATTATCATTATTGATCAATGAGTATGTGACTTATTCATGAGACTCTTAATGCTAAGATGTTGCTATTTCTAATGATCCCTGATCATATATCATATGAGGAACAAATATGATTCAAAGATCAGCATATGTATTGATTGATGATCATGTCTCATGGATCATGGTATGGTGATACCAAATCAATACTATGGACATGTGTTAGTGAACATATGTCGGATAGACCCGCCATGAGACACTGCAGAGATTCCATGTGTCATCAGTTGGTCTCAAGTAGTGTTTATGTAGAATCCTTAGACTTGAGATCACCATGGTTCCCAACATGCGTAGTAGCTTATTTTGGGACTACTAAACACTACTCCGTAACTAGGTAGTCATAAAAGTAGCCTTCGGGTTTGCCATGAAATATGTAGTGGGATGTGAATGATCAAGATAGAATTTGCCCCTCCTTATGGGAGAGATATCTCTGGGCCCCTCGATGTAATGGATTATGAAAGTGCATGGCTATGCCAAGGTGATTGAGGAGTCAATCACAAGTTTATAATCCATCATGGAATCAAGAGAGTGATTGAGCTATTAAGAGGATGACACAGGTCTCGCCTTGAGCTCAATCTATATCGTGAGGCAAAGGGATTCGTACATGAGAACATTACAGGTTCAGCCGATATGATCTTTACGTATACTTTGGGGTTAATATGTCTTACTAGAGGCCGCTATTAACAGGGTGACCGGAAAGGCATTTCCGGGTCGCGACCAAGTATACGTGAACCTACAGGGTCGCACGCTTAACGGGTTGGAACACTAATTCGAATATGATTCGGATGTGGGCTCTTTTCGGATAGAGATCCGAATAGACTCATATTGGGCCTCGGTCCACAAGGCCCAAGTGAGGAGGTCTATATATATGGTGGCGAGGGGCTGAGGGTACACGTACTTCTGTTAATCCCGAGCAAAAACCCTAGCCGCCACTTCCCGAGCCAAACCCTAGCCGCTCACGAGTGCTTGTACACTCGTGATCGGCGTTCCAACCCCGGACGTGTGGATACCGGTGGAGGCGCTGCTCGTTGCGGCGTTGATCGGCATCAACAACCTACAAATTGGATCTGCTCGTGGCGTGGTTGATCGCGTGGAGGAGACGATCTGTTCGGGACGATCGGCTACTTCCACTACTACCTCGACGCGCGTGGTTGGATCGGCTTCTCCAACTCTTCTTCCGCTGCGCTGCGCGTCTAGTGGTAACGATCCATGATCCCTCCTTAAGCATGATGTCCTTGTGTGCGCGGTAGAAAAGTTTTGTTTTCTGCTTCCGTAGCCTACGCGCCATCCTTTATGAGAGGCTTAAGTCCTACCTGTTGAGTCATGGTTTTGAGATGGGTAAGATGGATAAGACCTTGTTCATTCGTAGGCATGGCACTGACCTTCTACTCATCTAGATTTATGTGGATGACATTATCTTTGGCGGCTCCTCTCATACTCTTGTTTCACAGTTCTCGGATGTTATGAGCACCGAGTTTGAGATGAGTATGATGGGTGAGTTGACCTTCTTCCTTGGCTTCCAGATCAAGCAGACTCGGGAGGGTACTTTCTTGCATGAAGACAAGTACACTCGTGACCTTCTGAGACGCTTTGACATGAGTGATGGTAAGCCCGTGTCAACTCCCATGGTGTCCATAGCGTCTCTTGACCCAGATGAGGACGGCGAGCCAATTGATCAGAAGGAGTATCGTAGCATGATTAGCTCCCTCTTGTACCTCACTGCCTCGAGGCCGAACATACATTTCTCCGTGTGTGTCGGGACCCCGGATTTCCAAACCCGGACCCTCTGTGTATTACTGCACTAGTCCCAGATCAAAGCTAGTGCACACAGTTAAACAGAAATAATTCATGACCAACAACACATTTATTACAATTATAAAGAGTACAGACCGAAAGGTCTCATTATTACAATTGAGGTTTCAAGACCTCGAACACACGAAACACAGCGGAAGCAAAAGATAAACTCGGTGAAGACCCATCAATACGCCACAGGCAATTGACTGGGGAAGCGCGACCTAGTCCTCCGGGAAGAATCCGTCGCAGCCACAAGCGAAGCAGTAGTCGTAGTCACCTTCTTGAGCTTCAACTTCCTCTGAGATTTATTTTTGAGAGCAACGCGTGAGTACATAAAGTACTCCGCAAGTCTTGGGAAAAATGCAATAGATGCAAGGCTTGACAAAGGAAGGTCATATGGTTCTTTTGCACAAAGCAATATTTGAAATCTCAATTACTACTAATTAATTTCGAAGGCATCAATTTAATAAAGTAAATGTTTTAACAGAATTAACTTTCTAGTGAAGGTTCCAACTAGCAACACTAGCTAACCAATTACCATTGGTCAAGTTTTAAACTGCGGGTTCCATCCACCCTCTCTGGCTCCATCCGCCAGGATTCCCTTCCGAGAGTTCCCTCCACTCTCGGAATACAAAACTTTTGATTTTAAAACCAAAACCAGAAATCTACCATGTGAATGCATTCCTTGCCCGCCCTTGACCATGGGCACGGCTATTCGAATAGTTTTACACTCTGCAGAGGTTGTACAACTTTACCCACAAGAGATAAATTATCCTAAAAGTCAACACGCTTCCTTTGGCATGAGACCCAGATAAAATACCACAAAGCCTTTACCTTATTCTATTCTAGCTAGATACCACCCGCTGAGGTTTCACCGCAGAAGGGTTAAATCCGCCCAATCTGAAGTCCCCTCTTGCGCCATATGAGTACAGTAAATCCCTATCCCTCACTGTGAATAACCAGTCCATCCCTGGCACCCACTTTCCACTGGTGGCACCTAAACTAGACTATCATAAGTTAGTCAGCTAGGTCGTACCCATATAGACTTGTGGTTGTACGGTTAATGCTCAGTCTGGACAAACACAAGCGTCGGTCCTTAATTGACTAGGGTGGAACATACGCTTAACAAGATCTCGTGCTAACTGCACCAAGCCAAACCAACCATCCACCCTAATCTAAACCATCTTTCACATTTTTATTTTATTTTAAAGGAAACAGTGGTAACTCCAATCACCACTAACTTTGTAAACACAAGGGTTTCAACAATAAATCATAATTTCCCATTTTCAAAGTTCCAAGGGTATTTATTTAGCATGACTAAGCATTATACTACCATACTATCATTGTCAAAGAATAAGTAATAATCTCATTAATGAGACAAAGGAAGTTCTAGGGTGACAAGGGTACATGACAATCAATTCCAATGTAGGGCATAACAAGGTTGGATTAACTACTACCTTAAGATTTGAATTATCATTTTATGTAAATAGCAATGCATAACATTTAAAATAATTAAAACATTTTAAAATCATAGGTTCAAGATGATCAAAGGAGACTTGCCTTCTTGCAGGGTTTCTGGGTCTTCTTGTTGCTGTGAAGAGGGATCGTCGACAACGTTGGAATCTACGCGAGAAAAGACGAAGCAAACAAAGCAAATAAATACAAACAAAAATTCAACTAAACTCAAAAACTCAAATAGAGGCCATAATTGGATAGATTATGATTTTAGACGAATTTAGGAGAAAAGAATCAACGGATTCAGAGTTCACACGAGGGAGAACGAATATCTGGAGGATCGGTTGGGAAAAGAAATTACTGAGATAATATTTGGACCAAGGAAATTAGAATGGATTTTATGGAGATTTGGCAAGATTGGAATTTGAATTTTGAAAGCGCACAGAAAATTTGGAATGGAACTGAGGCTTTGAAATTAAACTGGGCATTGGAATTTGAAAATTTAAATATTTGAGATATCAAATAAATTTCAAATATTTGAAAGGATGAAAGAAATGGATAGTTTGGAATTTTTGATGAATTTAGAAATTTGAATGGGCTCAAACGGAGTTAGGTCGAAGAAGAACGGGCTCCGGGAAGATTAAATTCAGAGAAAATGGAAAAGATTGATTTCTGGAATTATTGTTCTACTGAAAAAGGATTTATGACGTCAGCAGGGATTAAAGGAATTATTTTCCTGAAAGAAACTCGGATTTATGGCGTCAGCCCTGCCTCAGAGGGACTGACAGTGGGCCCGGTCCATGTGGACTGAGTCCATGGACTCGGAAACCGGTGAGGTGGCACGGGTGGGGGCGTGGCGCTGACGGGGCTCGGTCAGGGCGAGGTGGCGCTGGCGTGGCGCCAACTGGGCGGGGGCTGGCTGAGGTGGCGCGGTCACCGGCGGGAGCGCACGGGTCCCTAGGGTCACCAGCGACAGAGGCCACGGCGGAGGACGGCGAGGGCGGGAATGGGAAGAGGGGCGCACGGGGAGCACGCCTGTACCTTCGGCGAGGCTCGGCGGTTGACGGAGGTGGCCGGCGACGAGGTGGAGGCGACGGAGGCGTTCGGGTACCGGCGGGCGGGGCTCTCCGACGGCGCTTGGGCACGGGGAAGAGGCGGAGGAGACTCGGCGTGAGGCGGCGGAGCTCGGGGCGGCCTCGGCGAAGCTCGGGCGGCACTCCTTCGCCGGCAATCCCTCGCCGGAGGAGAAGGTGGCGCGGCGGAGAGAAGGCGCTCGGTGGGGGAGCTCTCGGGCGCCGGAAGATGCAAATGGGAGGTGGAGCGAGGTGGAGTGGGGAAGGGTGGTGCTCGGGGGTGGCTTTTATAGGGCCGAGGGGGTGGAGGCGCGGCGGGATTCCTCGCCGGAGAAAGCGGGGAGGGGATTGAGGAGAGGGGAAAAGGGAAGGTGCGGCCGCAGATGGAAGGGAATCGGGGAGGGAGAAGAAGGAAAGGGCGCGGGTCGCACGGGCGGCGGAAAAGGAAGGAAAGCCGGAGGGGCGGCGGAGATCGCGCGGCCGGGCGGGAGGAGGAAGAAGGCGGCCGGAGGTGGGAGACGAAGCTGACGGGTGGGCCCGGGCGGTCAGCGGGAGTGGGAGAGGGAGCGGCTGACGGGCAGGGCCCGCGGGCAGAGGGAGCGGGGAAGAGAGGAGGCGTGGGCGGCCGAGATGGCGCCGCGTGGCCCAGGGGGAATTGGGCGGCCCGGAGGAGAGGTGCGGGCGGACGGTCGGATGGGGAAGGGGAGCGACGTGGCGGCCATCCGGAGGGAGTAGGCGGGATGGGGTTGACGGCCGGATGATGGAGACGTGGAGAAGATCTGGCCGTCCACGTGGCGGCCGGAGAAGGAGGGAGGGGATTTTAAATTTATTTTCTGATTTTGATTTTTCAGAAAAGGCTAGAAAATTATTTAGGCCTCAGAAAAATATGAAATAAATTCCAAAATTTCCAGAAAAATTCACAGAAGTTCCTGGATAAGTTTTGGACTTAATAAAAATACTTCCAACTAATGTTGGTATTTAATTTTCATACTTAAAATACTTTTTATTTTCAAAAATAGGTTTTAAAATCCAGGAAACCAAATAAAAGCCAAATAACTCCAAATAATTAATTTGAATTAGGATTTTCATAGAAATTCAAAATATCTTTTTATTTAATAATAATTTTAGGTTTTTCTTGAAATACTTTTCAAATCTAGCTTTTCAAAAACAGAAATTAAGGGCAAATCCAAATAAAACTCAAATACTTTAAAATAATTAATTTGGACTTAAATTTTTCAGAAAGAGAATTTTTGGGATGTTACAGTGTGTCTGTGTGCTCATTTTCAGGCTTCTCCTCGTGTATCTCACCACCAGGCGGTGAAGCGCATCCTTCGGTATCTTCGAGCTACCATTGACTATGGTATCTGGTACTCTTCCTCTTCCTGTCTTTCCCTTAGAGCCTACTCGGAAGCAGACTTTGCTGGCTGTAGGATAGATAGGAAGAGCACTTCTGGCACCTGCCAATTCATTGGCACTTCTCTTGTTTCCTGGTCTTCGAGGAAGCAGTCTGGTGTTGACAGTCCACTGTAGAGGCCGAGTACGTTGCTGCCGCCAGTTGCTGCAGCCAGGTGCTTTGGATGGTCTCGACCCTACGGGACTTTGGGTTAGTTATCGACAGTGTTCCACTCTTTTGTGATAACACTTCTGCGATTAACATTGCTAAGAACCCAGTGCAGCATTCTCGGACCAAGCACATTGATATCTGATATCATTTCCTTAGAGACCATGTGGAGAAGGGTGACATAATGCTTCAGTTTGTGGAGAGTGACCACCAGTTGGCTGATATCTTTACCAAACCTTTGGATAGCTCTAAGTTTTCAGCTCTACGGGGAGAGCTTGGGGTAGTTTGTCCTTATGGATTGTTGTGAGAGGGAGTTTTGTGCTTCATGCTTTATCTTGCTTATTATGCTCTTACTCCTTTCTGTTGCATTGCATACGGGTGCATTTGGATTAGTCCTCCTAACATAGATTAGAGTGTTTCTCTTGTCTAGCTGTTTAGACTTTTACTCTTATCTTGTGATTCTAGGATGCTGCCCATTAGCTGCTTCTCTTCTCACTAGGTTGAGCTCACTCACTTCTTATAGGTTCTAGCGAGGGTTTGGCCACCCTCGGGTAGACAGGGTACGTGTTTGCTCCTTAGTGTGCTAGATGATCAGTTGATAGTCCTAGAGTCATATGGGGTAGATGAGAGTCAGTCTGAGCTATAGTTTCCTCTATATGTTGTCTATGCTTTAAGGACTGTCTTTTCGGATTTTCTTGTCAGATTCTTGAGATTATTGCTTTGGTTCAGGGGGAGTTCCTTTGGGAACTTCTAGATCTTAATGTTGTGCTAACTCAACTTGAACCAAAATCTGCATCACATGTTGTGGGGGAGCTGGATTTTCTGCATTTCATTCTGCATTGTAATATAACTACATGGAGCCTTGATTATTATCCTGTTATGACATATTTACAATGCATTACATCTTGCCATAACTTGAGCTTATTTGCTAGATATATCATAACTTTATATGTATAGTCAAGTCTTTGCCATGATAGGTTGATTAAAATGCTCAACTTGAACTAATTCATGTCATGTTAGCTTTTGAGACTAGTCTCTCTTTAATTATCCTTTTATGATTCATGCCATGTCAAATAGGCTGAGTTGAGTCTTGAATCTTTGTTGGGCTTTAGATTGAGCTATGTTAGTTCCTTAATGAAACATGAGTTAGTACAGTTTTTATGTAAACAAAAAGATCTCTTTTGTACGAAAGAACTGATCTCACCAATTCTTTCTCATGAGACGGCTTGCCATTGCACTAGGCATGGACTCAGGGGGAGTTTTGGTTGACCAAGATCATTTCCTTAAGCTTCTTGCTTGGAGTGGTCGTATAAGGCTTGAGATCTAGCACATGACTAAAAATGTTGGTTGGAAATGACCATGAACTTTATAAAGAAAAACATGTCAATTGTGCTCAATTTGCTTAACTACCAAAAAGATCCAAGTACTTGAACAAATGTCTAATTTTTGAACATGTAGCACTCGAAAATGACCCAATCCTAGCTTCTTGGTTCCACTTAGATTATTGACATGGCCTGCATCATCTTGGGATACCTTTAGCTAGATTATAATCATAGTTGACTTGATATGCTAAGAAATTCGACTAAATTTCAGATTGTGACTTATTGGTTTAGCTTAATTATACATGTCTTGTCATGATCTTGATTGCACTCTTATATGGTATGGCTTGATGTAAATTTCATATGGTCATTTTGGATAATCTTCATGGCTCTAAATGCTTGGAATAAACAAACTTCAGCCATTTTATTCAACACCATGTCTTATACTTTCTTTTGCATCCTTGATGTGTTTATTGCCAAAAGGGGGGAGAATAACGGAGAAAAAGCCATTTTGGGAACTTTCTAGAGCTTTGGAGAACAATTTGCTCTTTCTTGTGTAGCTCTAGTGTTTCTTTGTCAACATGATCATTAGCCTCTTTGATTTCTTGGACCATGTTTGACTCTTGTTTCTTTTCAAACTCAACTTTGCGCTTTTTCTGGGTTTGTCAATATACTCATCAAGGGGGAGATTGAGAGATGAGTAATTGACAAGTATTTTGGAAAGACTGAGTTTGATTTGTGCATTTAGTGCCATGTTGGCATTTGGCTCAATCGGGTGTGGTTAGTCGGACTTGAGGCGTTTTCTTCTTCCCGTTTGAGCTTTTGGGCTATATTATGCTTGAGTATGCTTAATTGATGCTAATTATGATTATTTGTGTCGAGCGGTGCTATGTGATGTGTAGGTGGTGCCGAGGTCAGAACGGTCGAGGTGTACTGAAGACGGCGAGTGCTCGAGGTGGTTGCGAGGCTTGAGCGGCAAGAAAGGAGGAAACTTCCCAGAAGGTGCAGGAGGGGTGATTTGGTAATTTCGCAAAGCTGCACTAAAGGAAGTGGATTTGGATAAAGCGCTAGAGTTAGTGGAGGCTTAGTAGGTAAAGAAAGGATCAAACCCATTAATGGGAGGCTATCAAAGGAGGGTGTCTCCTGCATGGTCTTCAAGTCTTGGGAGTTGGTTTTGCTTTGCATCTCTTTTGCTTTAGTTGTTGGAGTTGTTGAGAGAGAGCAGATGCTGTGAGTTCTTCTCCTGTACGTGTGTGCATGTGTTCTTGAGTGAACCATGTAGTGCATCTTGTATCAATCGCATATGGGGACGTAGAGGTTGTAATCCTTTGTAATCGTGTCATCTCTCTTTTTCAATGTCAATTTGAGATGGTTCTGTTTGAAGTGGATCAATTTCTTGTGTTCTCTAGGATGATTTTCACTTTCTGCCTCTCTCTCTGTTTCTTCTCTCATGACTTGATCTTGAGTTGATTTGGTGATTTGTCTGTTTATCTCTTGAAAGCTCAGTGATGAAAAAGATTCTTGGCCATATGACCAATCCATTTTCTAGAGCATTTGGAAGATTCAACTACCCCTGTGGATTTTGAGCCTCTCGTCAAAATTATTCTGCTCATGTCATTTCTGGGGTTTCCTAAACAGGGCATGTTTGAATCTCTCATTTCCCTTCATGAGATGGCATGAGATTTGGATTTTGAAGTCCTGAGTTGATTGCTAAAGTGGTTGCAAAAGCTCATGAGCAAAGATTGAATGGATGGAGAGTAATTTGAAAAATACCATTCTCTGAAGTTTTTAGGGTTTTGGTAACAGGGCAAGTTGGTTTCTCTCTTTGTGTGTTTGGTAATGGCTCAAGATTTGTATGCTTGTGTCTAGAGACCATAACTCTGGTGTGTCCCATAGTCTAAAAAAAACGGCCTAAAAATCTCAAGGAAAAGTGAACTTTGCCATTTCTGCAGAATGTCTTTTGACAAATTTCAGATTTTCATGATTTTGCTTGATCTCAGTGAGTATCTCTCTTTACTTGAGATTTTGATGATATTTAGTTTCTAGTTCAGAAGAAGTTTTCTCAAAATCCCAGCACTTGCTTTCAAGTATTTGTCTCAGAAATCTGCTCGGGTATTTCCAATTTCAGCAATTTTCGGGTTGTTTTTGAACTTCTGCCTCTGCTCGAAATTCAGGCCGGGCTGACCGGTACTAAACCGGCAGTCAGACCAGGTATTGGTCGGTGGTTAGATTACCTCTGGGCTTGCGGTCTGACCGGCCATTTCCCACTGGTCTGACCGGCTCCCTCCTGTAGGATGTCCAGTTTTTGTTTTTCTATTGGTTGCGCTTTCAGGTTTGCTTCCTATTGTCTTGTTTCGCTGTTCTTCCTGTCTTTCCAGTAAGCACACGACTTTTCATTTGATTCCTTCTTCATAACTTTATAGTTATCGGAGAAGCATATCTTTTGGGGGATAATTTTTATAGTCGACATTCACCCCCTCCTCTGTCGCCGTTTTCGATCCAACAGAATGCAGCAGAGAATTCTAGCAATGTGTGAATTCTAACATTTGGTATTAGTCATCACTTACTCTACACATCATTCCAGAGAAATAACAGGAGAAGAAAAATATAGTAAAAAAAAAGGCTTTGAAGAAGATTTTTTCGAAAAGGGAAGTTTTATTGATTTCAAGGTTGTTTAATCAAGGTGATACATCAACTTGAAATCCTCCCGGCCTCTGCCTGAACAGCACACAGCCTTACACAAAGGAGAACAAAAAAAGGGAAACACTAATGACTATCAATCCGAAGACTAGACCGCCACCCATGTGCCCGGGTAAAACACGCCTTGGCCACCTTCTCCAAGAACTGCGAGGCCGCTACAAGCATACCCTGCGAAGCGGTCTTGTGGAGAATAGCCCAGGTACGGAGCCAATGCGAAATTGAGTAAATAACCTGCAAAAAAGACATATGTTTGTTTTGAAATACGACTGCGTTCCTGCATAACCACACAGCCCAACAAGTAGCAACGGCTCCAAGAAGTACTAAATACTTTAAATCATGTCGAATCCCTTGTAACCAAGAGCCAAACATATTAGACACACTACGTGGCTGAGAAAGACCACAAGCCGCATGGACCACCGCCCAAACCATACGAACTAACCGGCACTCAAAAAACAGATGTTGGATCGTTTCATCATTGTGACAGAAACAACACTGTTTGTTGCCTTGCCAATTGCGTTTCACTAAATTATCCTTTGTTAAAATAACGCCCCGTCGAAGATACCACAAAAAGATCTTGATCTTCAAAGGTACCTTTAATTTCCATAAGCGTTCATTAGAATTGGGCACATCTTGATGAATCAATGCCAGGTAATGAGATTTTACAGAAAATTCTCCACTCCGATGGAGGCTCCATCGGAATTCATCTTCCTCTTGGCTCAAAACAATGTTGGACAGGCGCGAAAGGAGATTATTCCACAACGCTAGTTTGTGACCACTAAGGTCTCTACGCCATGATATATTTGGTGGGTTTAAGCTCAACACTTCGGCCACTGTATCTTGTTTCTTGCGGGCTATACTGTACAGTTGAGGATATTGATCTCGTAAAGTTCTATTTCCTAGCCACTTATCCTCCCAGAATCGTACCTGCGATCCGTCTTTGATTAGAAAAGATCCGAACCGCAGAAAATCCCGTTTAATCTTCATCAAGCTACCCCAGAAATGAGATGAAGAATGCCAAACAAGGGTCCTCAAGTAGCAACTCATTTCCCATGATCATTACCATTATCTTCTGCCTCGTCATACTCTGGCAAGGTTTTTTCTCGAGACAAGGGTCGGGCGTAAGCTTCCATGGATCACCTGAATCGTCAGTTAGGTTCTACAAGAAGAATTATTCTAATATCAGACCTCACAGTTCCACCTCTGCATCTCCCAAGAGTGCTTATCATGCATGATGTGCTGCGGATGTCAGTTTCTTCTACCTTTGCGGTATTGCAGAAACACCGACAAGGCTGGAGATCCATAGCAAAGGGAGAAAGGTTGCGGGATGAACACGGTGACTGAGCATGACCCGCCACTATGATTGCTGTTGCCGCAATGTACCCCACTTGCCATTTTTAAAGCTTCATCTTGATAGGTTGATGTAAATTATGAGACTGTTAGTGCTCCTCGAGGTATCTCACTGTAAATGAACTCTCGTGTGTGTGCGCGCCTCTGGGTTCTATGCTAACCGGTGGACCTGCCTGGGTCATGGCACTTGGTAAGAGCAAGCTGTCTCATTGCAATAATAAGGCCCTGTTTGGTACAACTTCACCAACAGCTTCATGAGCTGTTGTGAGCTGTTTTTTGCTAAACACCCTTTTTGCAAACATCTTCATGGATGAAGCTCCTTAAATCATGCTCTCACAAGGGAATGGGGTGGGGTGAAGCTGAAAATGGTAGCTTTTCACAGCTCTCTCCCTCAGGCTCGCAGTTCTAGGAACCTACTGCCCTTGTAGTTAACAGAAATTACAGCAGTTTGCCACTGGGTCCCCACGCCTGTTTCCTCTCCTCCCATTCGCACTTCTCTACCGTTCGCACTGATTTCAATTTTTTTATTATTTTATTTTTTATTTTTTTAATTCATACTCATTCAAATATATTATTTTTTTAATTCATATGACCATATACAAACATACAACTTCAAATGTTAGAACAAGTCAGGTAGACAGGAGCATCTTGGATAATTGCCCTCTCTCAACCATGCATGAAGTTGTTGGTGAAGCTATTTTGCCAAATAGTTTTCCAAAATAGCTTTAGCTTCACCGGTGAAGCTGCTCGTGAAGCTGAAACAAAAAAAAACAGCTTCAGTAGTGAAGCTGAGCTGTGCCAAACGGGGCCTAAGGCTTGCGCGCAATAATCTAATATAGCCTAGTCTACCCTATGTTGTGCGATGCAGCATCTGGTACTAAAAAATTTAATGTTAGAAATCAAGAATGCACTCACACAGTACTTTCGTGGACACACGCACTCTCAATCTCAACTCTTCTGTCTCTAGTTGATTCACTCAACCCCTAACTCTCTCTACGCAGCTCTCCTGTTAGAAATTCACACATTGATTCATCCCTTCAGAACACACGAACTCACGTAGAGAATGAACACACATATACTCGCAAAGGAACAAATGAAGGAAGAAGATACACTAGATAGCACGCACATAACCATGGACTATATTTTTCTTCTCCTGTTATTTCTCTGGACTCATTCCTAAACACAGCATGCTTGATGCTTACTAATATTCCATGCACCCAATAAACTAACCCCTGATCCTACAATCTTAGATCATGACCATTTCTTGCGCCACCACAAAGAAACAGCCAACTCCTAATGACTCGGCTGCTACATGACTTGGTAAACTAACTAGCATGCACAGATTCCTCCCTACATGCAGGCATGAAGCTACCCAGTGACACATACGTGCATGCTACAAACTTTAATAAAACACATGCAAGTAAATACTAATGACAAGATTATTTTCCAACAATCCATATTTATGGACGGTAGAAGTATCTATGTTCAGGAACTAAACTTGCCGAGGAACTACTGCTCATAAAGGAGGACTCGCAGTACGAAGTGGACTTGTTGAAAGTGATCTTCGAAATGTGGGTGGAGATGCGAAACAGTTCGGCCATCGATTTTCTCGGACGAGTGGTGGTTCTCCGGTGCAGTAGTCATCGGTGATAGAAGCATACGGCAATCTCCTGCTGATCGATCGGGAGTTCGGGACATCAGTTGAGACGAAGCGAGCGTAGCGGGAACATTCAGGGATGGTGCCCCAAAACGCAATCTCCTGCTGTTTCTCAAGAGACCATGAAGAGGAGGTACGAACCCCCTGCACAAGGAGAAGGGACCATGTTATCGTTGTGCGATAGAATGGGGTATTTTCTTGCTGAATGCACTAAGCAAAATGTGTGAGATGGGGTTCAAGAGGGGCACATGGGCGAGACATGCCCTGAGAGGCAATCATATTTGTATTCGATTCTGGCTTAATATAAATGAATGTGGATGCGGCTTAACCATTATCCATTTCAAATTCGATCCCTTTACACCCTATTCCTGTTTGGCATCACTGGGATCACCTACAAATTAGATCAGATCGATCAGTTATCACTGATAACCACAATGGAGTTGGCAAGTAGGCACATGTCTGAAACTGCACTTATCTATCTAATCCCGTGATTCCAAATTTAGTATTGACAAGCTACCTAAGATGAGTTTGGTCTGAGAGATGCAAGCACGTAGGCTCACACGCAATGAGCACATGCGTGATTCCTTACCATTTCAATTTCTTCTTTCTTTGGCTTCTTGTTGGAAGTGGACAGCTAGTTGGTACTGCTTGTTACTTCTTAGCTAGCTACTTCAACATTGGAGTCAATTGCACGTTGACACTACAGATGACTACCAGTGCTAGCTTGCTCGGTCGCTCTCTACTTACACTCTAGCTAACAGTGTCGTACGTACTGGAGATCACTTGAAAGTTTTATGGTATCACGTACGGCCACTTTGTGATCTTCTAGCTCAATGTAATTAACCCGCGCGCCCCTGGCTTCTTTACTTCTCATTATTGATTTTACGTACAGTTCTTTCAGCATCGCGCTGAGCTCGCAACAATGGCTAGAGGGCCAATGGACCTTTGGAATCAGTGGGCAACCCAGATCCTGGTACTCTTGAGCCTCATGCTGCAGGTTGTCCTCCACGTCTTCGCCGGGAGCCGTCGGCGTAAAGACTCAGTTGTACAGAGGCTCCTCGTCTGGCTAGCCTACCAGCTGGCGGACTCCACCGCGACATACACTGTCGGCCATCTCTTCTTCGGCAGCACGCCGCGCGACCACCAGCTCGTCGCGTTCTGAGAGCCATTCCTCCTGTTGCACCTCGGCGGCCCAGACAACATCACCGCCTACGCCCTCGAGGACTGTTAGAATAAAACTTGTGTGTTTAGTTTGTTCAGAGTTCTGTTTTGATTTGGTCATTATGCATGAGCTCACCGAACTTTGTGGTAGCCGTGCATTGTTAGGGGATCCGAGAATAGCTCGGGGTAGCCCGCGTCTACAGCCATGATCTGCATGGCGTAAGAATAGCTCCTGTTGTTTATTGATTTCAGCTTATTAATAGCAGTAAGAAAGACTGAAAACGCTGCAAGTTTTGGCAGCACAAAAGTCTCTGAGTATTAGTTCTGTTTGCCGTGCCATTTCTGCTACAGTGAAGCGTGTGTTCGTCAGATCCATTGCAGGCGATCTTCGGGATTTCTGACAATTGGTATCAGAGCGGAGGCTCAAGCAGTGGACTCGCACTCGTGCATTGGAGGGAGTACCGATGCCGCGCCGTCGCTCGTCTTCTCCGATCGAGCGCACTCCGCATGGCTCCGGCAGCCGCGCCTCGGGCAGCGGCGGGGGCGACCGCGGGCTGGTGATTCACCGCGTGGTCAAGGAGGGTGGAGGTCCGGCGAACTACCCTCTGCTGTCCAAGACGAACTACAACGACTGGGCTTTACTCATGAAGATAAAGCTTCAGGCTCGTTGCTTATGGGCGGCGGTTGAACCCGGCGGCGTTGCTGTTGAACTGCACGAAGACCGGATGGCTCTCGACGCAATCTGCAGCGCAGTTCCACCCGAAATGATCGGGACCTTGGCGACCAAAGCGTCGGCCCGGGAGGCATGGGAGTGCATCAGGACGATGCGTGTCGGCAACGACCGCATCCGGAAGGCCAGCGCACAGAAGGTGCGCACGGAGTATGAGTCGCTCGCGTTCCGCAGCGACGAGACCGTGGAGGACTTCGCTCTGCGCCTCACCACCATAGTGAACCAGCTCGCCGTTCTCGGCGACCCGGAGCCCGCCAACAAGGTCGTCGAGAAGTATCTCCGCGTCGCGCGTCCCAGGTTTAACCAACTTGTTCTTTCAATTGAAACCTTGCTCGATATCTCCACCTTGTCGCTGGAAGAGGTCACCGGGAGACTCAAGGCGGCGGAGGATTCAGTCCAATCCTTGCCTTCCCCGAGTACCGGCGGCACCCTGTACTTGACGGAGGCGGAGTGGCTAGAACGCCAGAAAAAGAAGGAACAAGAGTCAAAACGCGGCGGCGGGAGCAGTCCTGGCAGTCGCGGAAGACGCCGCGGCGGCAAGGGACGCAACGGCGGTGGCGGGACTGGGAGCTCGGAGTCTTCGCACTCTGGGCAGACCCGCAAGGACGACAAGTGCCGAAATTGCGGCAAATATGGTCACTGGGCCAAAGATTGCAGGAGCAAGTCCAAGCGCGAGGATCAAGCCCATGCCGCCGAAGATGACGAGCCCACGCTGCTGCTCCTCACCGGGGGAAGTGTCGACACCCTCGACGAGGCTCAGCCGGCGGGCTGGACCCCATCTGTACAAGCTGTGGCCCAACCTCCCGCGTGCGCGGGAGGGGGGTTTGAATCCCGGGCTCGCACGGACGTGTCAGAAGGCAGGTCACGTGTACTATCAAGCCAGCTCCAGCACGCCCCTGTCGAGCTAGTGGAGAAGGAGGTTTTCGCTGCCATTGATGATGGAGTGGACCGAGACCCACGAAGCTGGATCGTCGACTCCGGCGCCTCTAACCATATGACTGGTTGCCGAGCGGCGTTCTCCGACCTCGACACTGGCATCACCGGCAACGTGCGACTCGGAGACGGGTCAGTCGTCCGGATTGAGGGATGCGGCACAGTGCTGTTCAACTGCAAAAATGGTGAGCATCGCACCCTGTCAAACTGCTACTACCTTCCGCGGCTTGCCGCGAACATTATTAGCGTCGGCCAGCTAGATGAGGCGGGCTTCGACGTTTGGGTCAAGAACGGGTTCATGCGAATCCGGGACGAAGAGATGCGACTCCTTGCCAAGATTCGACGCAGTCCAGGCCGGCTCTATGTGCTCGACGTCACGCTCGCACGGCCGGTCTGTCTGACAGCTCGCGCCGGCGATGATGCCTGGCGCTGGCACGCGCGGTTCGGGCACGCCAACTTCACCGCGCTGCGCAAAATGGGCCGAGAGCAGCTGGTGCGCGGACTGCCTCTTGTCAAACAGGTAGAGCAGGTCTGCGAGGCCTGTTTGGCGGGCAAGCACCGCCGACATCCATTCCCGCATAGCTCAGATTACCGCCACACCGAGCCGCTCGGGCTGCTGCACGGCGACCTCTGCGGCCCCATCACGCCAGCAACTCCGAGCGGGAACCGCTATTTCCTTCTGCTCGTCGACGACTACAGCCGGTTCATGTGGGTGGCGTTGCTCCCCACCAAGGACCAAGCACCGACAGCAATCCGCCGCATCCAGGCAGCGGCGGAGAGGAAGAGTGGCCATAAGCTTCGCGCTCTCCGCACAGATCGGGGGGGGGGGAGAATTCACCGTCAGCCACTTCCAGGAGTATTGCGCCGAGCTGGGCGTGAGACGCGAGCTTACGGCACCGTATTCCCCTCAACAAAATGGTGTCGTCGAGAGGCGCAACCAGTCCGTGGTGGGCACGGCGAGGAGCATGCTCAAAGCCAAACACCTGCCAGGAATGTTTTGGGGGGAGGCAATCACCACTGCGGTCTACATTCTGAACCGGGTATCTTCCAAGAGCGTGGGCGGCAAGACCCCCTACGAGCTGTGGAATGGATGCACACCGGCGGTACATCACCTCCGGACGTTCGGCTGCGTCGCGCACGTAAAGAACACCACCCCGAATGCCAAGAAGCTCGATGATCGTAGCCGGCCGATGATCTTCGTTGGCTATGAACCAGGCTCAAAGGCGTACAGGGCCTACGATCCAATGGCGCGGCGAGTTCATGTCTCGCGCGACATTGTGTTCGACGAAGCAGCAGAATGGAGTTGGGGGGACAAGCAAGATGTCAGCGGCGACACAGACTTCGTCATTGAGTACACCTCGGTGCCCCACCCTGGTGTGACGACCGTGACGTGCTCGGACTCGGGGGAGCCTGCTTCACCACCGTCTGACTCGAGCGCTGCATCACAGTGTCGAACACCTTCGGCAAGTGGCGCCGCACCGTCTGTTGAGTTCGTGTCTCCACCAGCAGGAGCTACAGACAACCTCGACGCCGACCATGATGATGCGCCGCTCCGGTTCCGCAGCATTGACAATGTGCTGGGCCCGGCCACGCCGCCGGGTCTTGCGAACCGGGAGGTGCAGGAGGAGCTGATGATGGTGAGCGGTGAAGAACCAGTGTCATTCGCACAGGCTGAGCAGGAGGAGGCATGGCGACTCGCTATGCTTGAGGAAATTGCCTCAATTGAAGAAAACAAGACCTGGCGGCTCGTTGATCTGCCGACTGGACACCGGCCGATCGGCCTCAAATGGGTATACAAGCTGAAGAAGGATGCTCAGGGCGTCGTCGTCAAGCACAAAGCGCGCCTGGTTGCGAAAGGGTATGTACAGCGTGCCGGAGTGGACTTCGACGAAGTGTTTGCTCCGGTCGCTCGGCTTGACTCCGTTCGGCTACTGCTCGCCCTCGCCGCACAAGAAGGATGGATGGCGCACCACATGGATGTGAAGTCGGCATTCCTCAATGGAGAGCTCGTCGAGGAAGTGTACGTTGTCCAGCCGCCCGGGTTTGAGGTTGCCGGAGAGGAGAACAAGGTATACAGGCTCGACAAAGCGCTGTACGGGCTTCGCCAAGCGCCCAGGGCTTGGAATACAAAGCTCGACGCCACCCTGAAGAAGATTGGCTTCAGGCAGAGCCCGCTGGAACATGGGCTGTACGCGCGCGGCGACGGTGGCCGGAGGCTGCTGGTGGGTGTGTATGTCGATGACTTGGTGATCGTCGGCGGCGATAGCCTCATGATCGACAAGTTCAAGCGGCAGATGATGGATGAATTCAAGATGAGCGACCTCGGCTCCCTAAGTTTCTATTTGGGGATCGAGGTGCATCAAGAAGACGGCGTCATCACGTTGAACCAGGCGGCGTACGCGTCGCGGATCGTGGAGAAAGCAGGGCTTGCGGGCTGTAATCCCTGTACCACGCCCATGGAGCCCCGGCTAAGACTCAGCAAGGAGAGCACGGCGTCGCCGGTCAATGCAACCGAGTATAGGAGTCTGGTGGGCAGTCTGCGTTATCTGGTGAACACCAGGCCTGACCTTGCGTACGCCGTTGGCTACGTGAGTCGCTTTATGGAGAAGCCCACAGACGAACACCTGGGAGCGGTGAAGCGTATTGTCAGGTATGTGGCAGGCACAATCCACCATGGATGCCGCTACACAAATGAAGGGGAGAAGAAGCTACAAGGCTACAGCGACAGTGATATGGCCGGCGATGTAGACACTCGCAAGAGCACCACAGGGGTGCTGTTCTTCCTCGGCAAGAACCTGGTTAGCTGGCAATCTCAGAAACAGAGAGTTGTGGCGCTTTCCTCTTGTGAATCGGAGTATATCGCAGCTGCAACAGCTGCTTGCCAGGGCATTTGGCTTGCCCGGCTTCTTGGCGATCTCAGGAATGCTGCACCCGAAGTTGTTGATCTCAAAGTGGACAACCAATCTGCTTTAGCCCTCATGAAGAACCCTGTTTTTCACGACAGGAGTAAGCACATTCAGACGAAATTCCATTTCATCCGTGAAGCCGTGGAGAATGGGGAAATCAAGCCGGAGTACATCAACACCGGGGGGCAACTTGCTGATATCCTGACAAAGGCTCTACCGAGAGCAAAGTTTCAGGAGTTGCGAGACAAAATTGGTATGACTTCAATTAGTTCAGCACATCAAGTTTAGGGGGAGATTTGTTAGAATAAAACTTGTGTGTTTAGTTTGTTCAGAGTTCTGTTTTGATTTGGTCATTATGCATGAGCTCACCGAACTTTGTGGTAGCCGTGCATTGTTAGGGGATCCGAGAATAGCTCGGGGTAGCCCGCGTCTACAGCCATGATCTGCATGGCGTAAGAATAGCTCCTGTTGTTTATTGATTTCAGCTTATTAATAGCAGTAAGAAAGACTGAAAACGCTGCAAGTTTTGGCAGCACAAAAGTCTCTGAGTATTAGTTCTGTTTGCCGTGCCATTTCTGCTACAGTGAAGCGTGTGTTCGTCAGATCCATTGCAGGCGATCTTCGGGATTTCTGACAAGGACAACAAGCTCTGGAAGCGCCACTTTCTAACTCTCGTGGTGCAGGTGCTGGGAGCCGGATATGTCCTCTACAAGCACATCGCCGGCAGCGGGTCCTTGGTCGCTCTGGCCGCAGTCTTGATGTTCATCGTCGGCGTTGTCAAGTACGGCGAGCGGACATGGGCGCTCTGGTGCGCCAACTTCAGCAGCATCCGGAGCTCTCTCAAGGTGCTGCCAAGTAACAAACATCATTGTTAAAGTATAAGTGTTGGATCGAAATCGACGACAGAGGGGAAGGGTGAATGTCGCTTAAAATAACTAAACTTATAAGATTAAAAGAGATCAAAAACCAAAGGAAAAAAAATACTCGGTACAGAGAGTAAAGACTTAAAAAGTGCTGATGGTTTTTACTACCATCCGTGAGAGTCTCTGCTGCCGACAACCAGAAGTAAAATCAAGAAAGATGAATTGCCGAACAGGAGACCAAAAACAGAAAGAGTTAGTAACCGAAAAGAGACTTTGGCCAAGAAAACAGACTAAAGAAAAGAAACTCAAAAAACAAAAGCATTCAACTTGCCAAATAACCAGTGTTGTCGGCAGGGACAAGAACAGACCGAAAGGCCTAGAAGCTAATCAACTTGCCAAAACCGAACATGAGATATTTCAGCAAGCGTTCAACTTTTTGATTGCTCGGATGACACAGAAAATCCTCTGAAAAGAAGACCAGACACTTGACCGAGTCACAAGAGAAATTAATGCTTCACTGTGAGATCAAATAACTCTGCTGTTGAAGAGAACATTTGAGACCAATTTCAGATCAATCGGCTGAAGCATTACCAGCTGTCCGATAAGCTTGACTCGGCTGCACATAAACACATACAGCTAAGACAAAGGAGACTAAAAAGGACAACAAGATATTCTCAGAGAAATCAGCACAAAGCCTTCAACCAACACTGCCGAACACAACTAAAACTGGACATCACAAAAAAAATTACCATGGAGATATCAGAGAAATCAGCACAAAGCCTTCAACCAACACTGCCGAACACAACTAAAACTGGACATCACAAAAAATTACCATGGAGAGAATAAAACGGCAGATGCAAAACTAAAAGAAACATTATACGAGCTCTGCGAGACTAATAACCGAAACTTTCTTGATTCACAACTACGAAGTCAAGAGACTTGAATCAAGCAAGTTGACCATCCGATTGAGACTTTAGAAAATAAAAAGGCATTGAGGAAAGATTCAAAAAGAAGAAATGAAAGATTGAGCTTGTGCTTCTCTGAACTAAGAAATAGGGGTCCAATTCAAATAGCCTGCTGCCCTTAGGAAAAGAAGATTTAGATCACAAAAATTCACTCGGCCAAAGAACAGAAGCAAGACTCAAGAAACAAGGGAATAAAGACAAGACCAAATAACACGGAACCTTCTTTAGAGCTAAGCATTCAACATCCAACTTGAGAGTCTGTCATAATGAAAATAGATGCAAAGACATGGATGCTTGTACAGAGTGTTTTCTACAGCCATCTCTCTAGTAACACACTCTTATCTTATTTTTTTATGCTTGGAGAGAACCAAATAAAACCCTAACTTTCACACACCTTTCTCTCAATTTTAGCACTAGAGAGCATCTATCTATTTATAGCCTCCATAATGGGTTCACACCACGCTTTACCCATTAAACCTCCACCAACTCATGGCGCTTTATCCACAATCCACTTCCTTTAGTGCAGCTTTGCGTATTCACCAAACACCCCTCGCGCACCTTCCAGGAAGCTTCCTCATTCCTTGCCCTCCAAGCCACGCAGCTACTTCGAGTCCTCGCCGTCTTCGGCACACCCCGACCGCTCCGACCTCAGCACCACCTGCGCCTAGTCCGGTCATCCCGTGCCTCGCCACGACTCCACCTCGATGTCCTGCAGCCATCACAGACAAGAAACAAATCAAATAGCACCGCTCGATACATGTAAGTATAAATGCATTAATAAAATAGCCCAAACCTGATAAGTCGACATAATATGCAACATAACCATTTTGACCAGGTTTGACCAAGTCCGACCGAGCCCGATTGCACCACGCAACGTCAAGGACCGAACCAACCAAATAAAACTCGACTTTCCTAAACCGATGTCAATTACTCATCATACACACGGGATGACCTTCACATGGTCTCTCAATCTCCCCCTTGATAAGTGTATTGACAAACTCAGAAAAAGCGCAAAGTTGAGTTTGAAATGTAAGAAGGAAGTCAAACATGGTCCAAATGAAAGAGAAATGAAGCTAATGACCATGTCGACACAAGGAGCAAAAGAAAGAACAAGTTTTCCTCAAAGCTCCCAAAATGGCTTTTTCTACCACTATTCTCCCCCTTTTGGCAATAAACACATCAAGGATGCAAGGATGAATATGACATGACATTGGATGAAATGGCTGAAGTTTGTTTATTCTAAGCATTTAGAGCCATGAGAATTATCCAAAATGACCATTAAGAATTACATCAAGCCATAACTCGATAGAATGCTATCTAGATCATAACAGGATATGTATAAGCAGCTAAACCAAAATAGATGACAATCTGAAATTTAGTGCAAGTTCTTAGCATGTCAAGTCATCCAGGATCTTAGTCTAGCTAGAGGTATCCAAGGATGATGCAAACCATGTCAATAAGCTAAGCGGAACCAAGAAGCTAGTATTGAGATATATTAGAGTGCTACAAGCTCAAGAGTGAAACATTTGTTTAAGTACTTGTAAACTTTGTAATATTAGCAAATTGAGCACAAATGACATATTTTCTTTTTGAAACTTATGGTCGTTTCCAACCAAAATTTTTTGTCACGTGCTAGATCTCAAGCCTTATGCAACTACTCCAAGCAAGAAGCTTAAGAAGATAGTCTAGGTCATCCAAAACTCCCCCTGAGTTCATGCCTAGTGCAATGGCAAGCCATCTCATTAGAAAGAATTGGTGAGATCAGTTTTTTCGCACAAAAGAGATCTTTTTGCTTTTTAACATGTTGTGCTAACTCATGCTGCATCAAGAGACTAAAATAGCCCAATCTAAGGCTCAATAGAGATTCAACGCTCAACTCAGCCTATTTGACATGGCATGAATCACAAAAGGATAACTCAAGAAAGACTAGTCTCGAGTGCTAACATGACAAGTTTTAATTCAAGTTGAGCAATTTTAGTAAACTTATCATGGCAAAAAGCTATTCTACACAAATGAAGTCAAGATCAAACTAGCAATGAAGCACAAATCATGGCAGGATGTAAAACGATGTAAACATGTCATGAAAGGATAATAATCAAGGCTCAATGTAGGTATTTACAATGCAGAATGATATGCAAGAAATCCAGCTCCCCTCAACATGTGATGCAACTTTTAGTTCAAGTTGAGTTATGTCAAATTTAAAGCTCCAGAAGCTCCCAAATGAACTCCCCCTGAACCAAAGCAGTAAATACGAGAAGTTGGCAAAGAAAATCAAACAGGCAGTCCTTAAAGCATAGATAAGATATACAGGAAACTATGGCTCAGACTAACTCTCATCTACCCCATATGACTCTAGGACTATCAACTGATCATCTAACAGACTAAGGAGCAAACACGTACCCTGTCTACCCGAGAGTGGCCCAACTCTCGCTAGAACCTACAAGCAATGAGTGAGCTCAACCTAGTGAGAAGAGAGACAGCTAATAAGCAGCATCCTAGAATCACAAGATGAGAGCAAGAAGTCTAAACAACTGACAAGAGAAGCACTCTAACCTATGCTAGAAGGACTAAACCCAATGCACCCGAATGCAATGCAACAGATAGGAGTAAGAGCATAATCAATATAGTAAAGCAGTAAAACACAAAACTCCCCCTCACAACAGTCCATAAGGACAAACCACCCCAAACTCTCCCCGTAGAGCTGAAAACCTAGAGCTATCCAAAGGCTTGGTGAAGATATCAGCCAACTGGTGGTCACTCTCCACAAACTGGAGCACAATGTCACCCTTCTCTACATGGTCTCGAAGGAAGTGATATCGAATATCAATATGCTTGGTCCGAGAATGCTGCACTGGTTTCTTAGCAATGTTAATCGCAGAAGTGTTATCACAAAAGAGTGGAACACTGTCGATAACTAACCCAAAGTCCCGCAGGGTCGAGACCATCCAGAGCACCTGGCTACAGCAACTAGCTGCAGCAACGTACTCGGCCTCTGCGGTGGACTGTGCAACACCGGACTGCTTCCTCGAAGACCAGGAAACGAGAGAAGTGCCAATGAACTGGCAGGTGCCTGAAGTGCTCTTCCTATCTATCCTACAGCCAGCAAAGTATGCTTTCGAATAGGCTCTCAAGGAAATACAGGACGAGTAAGAGTACCAGATACCATAGTCAATGGTAGCTCGAAGGTACCGAAGAATGCACTTCACCGCCTGGCGGTGAGATACACGAGGAGAAGCCTGAAACCGTGCACAGAGACAC
This sequence comes from Dendrocalamus latiflorus, assembly GCA_017311315.1. Lineage (NCBI taxonomy): Eukaryota > Viridiplantae > Streptophyta > Magnoliopsida > Poales > Poaceae > Dendrocalamus > Dendrocalamus latiflorus. The sequence continues at coordinate 4,634,911 of CM029656.1, forward strand.
ACAGCAAAGTGTATGTCCGGTCTCGAGGCAGTGAGGTACAAGAAGGAGCCGATCATACTACGATACTCCTTTTGATCAACAGGCTCGTCATCCTCATCTGGGTCGAGTGAAGCTGATGTAGCCATAGGAGTGAGCACCGGCTTACCATCACTCATATCGAAGCGCTTCAGGAGGTCTCGAGTGTACTTGCCCTGATGCAAGAAAGTACCCTCCCGAGTCTGCTTGATTTGGAAGCCAAGGAAGAAGCTTAACTCGCCCATCATGCTCATCTCAAACTCCGAGCTCATGACATCCGAAAACTGGGAAACGAGAGCATGCGAGGAGCCACCAAAGATTATGTCATCCACATAAATCTGGACGAGCAGAAGATCAGTGCCATGCCAGCGGATGAATAAGGTCGTGTCTACTTTACCCATCTCAAACCCATGACTCAACAAGTAGGACTTGAGTCTCTCATACCAAGCTCTAGGGGCCTGCTTAAGTCCATACAACGCTTTGGAAAGCTTGAAGACATGGTGTGGGTATTTGAGGTTCTCGAAACCTGGAGGTTGTTTAACATAGACTTCTTCCTCAATGAAGCCATTAAGGAAGGCACTCTTGACGTCCATATGGTAAAGCTTGAAACCCTTAGAAGCTGCAAAGGTAAGCAGGATTCTAATGGCCTCAAGTCTAGCTACAGGGGCAAAGGTCTCCTCAAAATCTAGACCCTCAACCTGGGAAAAGCCCTGAGCTACCAGTCTAGCCTTGTTTCGAATAACCACCCCATCCTCACTCTGCTTGTTCTTGAACACCCACTTAGTCCCAATAACATTGTGACCTCGAGGGGGCTCAACATGCGACCAGACCTTGTTTTTCTCGAAATTCTCTAACTCCTCATGCATGGCATTGGCCCAAGACTCATCTGAAAGAGCATGACTAACATCCTTAGGCTCAAAGGTAGCTACAAAGGCAGAATGGAGACAAAAATGTGACATGCCAGACTTCGAGTGAGTGACTCGCTCAAAGAGGTCTCCAATCATCTGCTCGGAAGGATGCCTTTTTTGGATATGTCGGGGAGGTCCTGGATGAGATGAAGAAGTGGCCTCTACCTCATGAGCTGACGAGGTAGGAACAGAGCCACTAGCTCCAGAAGAAGCAGAAGGCATGGGCTGATCTCCTGGAGGTGCGGTGGAAGAAGGCACCTCGAGGGGTGGATGAGGGACTGGATCGGGTAGACAACCCTCATCTCCATCGTCCTCATCATCCACAAAGATGGGCTCGGACTATTATAAAGAACCTGAGATATCGGGCCTAGTCCCCGAACTGGCCTCATCGAAGGTCACCTCACAGGTCTCTACCAACTTACTAGACTCGCAGTTCCAAACCTGATAAGCCCGCGAAAAAGTCGAGTAATCTAGAAAGATCTCATCACAAGAACGTGACTCGAACTTGTCTAGGTTCCCGGACTTCAGAATAAAGCACTTGCAACCAAACACATGAAAATGAGATACACTGGGCTTTTGCCCATATCTCAACTCATAAGAAGTGCGGTGCAAGTGTGCCCGAAGAAAAACTCGATTGGAAACATGGCACGTGGTCGCAATAGCCTCAGCCCAAAACTTCCTCGGTGTAGAGTACTCATCGAGCATCGTCCTGGCCATCTCGACCAAGGTACGGTTCTTCCTCTCCACGACGCCATTCTGCTGTGGAACGTGCGGAGAATAGAACTAGTGCTCTGCACCTGTCTCATCGCAAAACCTCTCAAAGTAGGAATTCTTGAACTCCGTGTCATTGTCACTGTGGATCGCTCGTAAGGCACCCGGAAGCTCAACAGAAAGCCTACTGAAAAGACCTCAGAAATGGGTAAATGTCTCATCCTTCGAGGCTAAGAAAAACACCCAAGAAAACCTCGAATAGTCATCGACCACGACAAGTACGTACCACTTCCCTCCTGCTGACTGCACTCGAGCTGGTCCAACTGTGTCCATGTGGAGCAGCTGTCCCGGTGCATCGATCATAGTAACTGTGACCAGAGGGTGAGAAGCAGCAACCATCTTGCCGTGCCGGCATGGAGCGCGAACAAGATCTTTGACCATCTTAAGTTTCGGCAGACCACGAATGAGATCGTGGCCGCTAACTCGGGTCAAATGGTCAAATCCGATATGACCAAGTCTTCTATGCCAGAAAGTCAAGTCACGGGACTCAGAAGCAACTAAACACCGGAGAGGATCACCAGAAGACTCAGAAAAATCAGCACGAAAGATCCTCCCATAACGAGAAATCCTGCAAACCAGACTACCCGAAGAATCAAGAATTTTGCAAGCGTTTTTCTTGAAGCTCACCTCATAACCGTCATCGGTAAGCTGAGAAACCGAAAGCAAATTATACCGCAGCTTACTAACCAAGGCAACATCTCTCAAAAGAAATGAATCATTAACGCGCACAGTACCTTTGGCGATGACGCGCCCAGACGAAGCGTCTCCGAAGGTGATCGTCTCATCACCTGGAGCGCGGGCTAGGGAAGAGAACCAACGTGAGTCTCCGGTCATGTGTCGAGAACACCTGGAGTTTACGAGCCAAACCTCTCCCTTCCCAGCCCGGCGAACCTGAGTAAACAAGAGAGTAAAGTCTCAGTACAGGGGTAAATCAAAAGTGATTTTGGAACCCAATACTGAGTAACACGTCGAGTAGAAGAAGTAGCCACACACGACTGACCTCTAACTACCCTACACTCTCTGTCACTCGACAAGCCAGAAGGTCTGTGTGCAGACCCGAAAGCTGTTGTTGGACCCGACTGCTACGGGGGAGCGAATCGGAGCACCAACAACACGCTGATCACGCCGTGGGTAGCCATCTCGACGGGGGAAACGAGACATACCCTCAGAACGGCGGAAGTCACGACCAAAGGGAGCATGAGAACGAAAACCAGAAAACTCGGAAAAACCAAGTCCTCGATGCTGCCCAAAACCATCTGAAGCATCTGAAGAAAACCTAGACCTCGTATTGGTCTTAGATGCACTCAAGGTCTGGGGCTGACCCTGAATACGCCTAAGAGCTACAACACGGTCTCTCTGCGCGATCCTGACATGCCTGAAGCATCGATCGATCAAGTGTCCATCCTTCTGACAGAAGGTGCAATGATACTTCGCCTTCTGAGAGGCAGAAGTAGCATGAGATGGCTTCGCCTTCTGAGAGGCCGAAGCTGCAGGTGGACTTACCTTGTTGTCAGAAATCCCTTGGACAAAGCCCGCCGACTTGAATTTAACCTCATCAGATCTGGGCTCAACCTCGAGCACACCTCCTACTATGGGTCTGAGAATAGCAGGTGGATGCTTCCTAATGTCCTCGTAGAAATCATATCCTAGACCTTGATTAAATCTGCAGATTTTAGATTGGTCTAGAATAAGATTGAGCTTCTTCTTGCCACCTACAAATCTCTCGAGAGTGTTCATAAGGTACTGACACTCCCGACAAAGCCTTCAACCAACACTGCCAAACACAACTAAAACTGGACATCACAAAAAAATTACCATGGAGAGAATAAAACGGCAGATGCAAAACTAAAAGAAACATTATACGAGCTCTGCGAGACTAATAACCGAAACTTTCTTGATTCACAACTACGAAGTCAAGAGACTTGAATTAAGCAAGTTGACCATCCGATTGACACTTTAGAAAATAAAAAGGCATTGAGGAAAGATTCAAAAAGAAGAAATGAAGGATTGAGCCTGTGCTTCTCTGAACTAAGAAATAGGGGTCCAATTCAAATAGCCTGCTGCCTTTAGGAAAAGAAGATTTAGATCACAAAAATTCACTCGGCCAAAGAACAGAAGCAAGACTCAAGAAACAAGGGAATAAAGACAAGACCAAATAACACGGAACCTTCTTTAGAGCTAAGCATTCAACATCCAACTTGAGAGTCTCTCATAATGAAAATAGATGCAAAGACATGGATGCTTGTACAGAGTGTTTTCTACAGCCATCTCTCTAGTAACACACTCTTATCTCATTTTTTATGCTTGGAGAGAACCAAATAAAACCCTAACTTTCACACACCTCTCTCTCAATTTTAGCACTAGAGAGCATCTATCTATTTATAGCCTCCATAATGGGTTCACACCACGCTTTACCCATTAAGCCTCCACCAACTCATGGCGCTTTATCCACAATCCACTTCCTTTAGTGCAGCTTTGCGTATTCACCAAACGCCCCTCGTGCACCTTCCAGGAAGCTTCCTCATTCCTTGCCCTCCAAGCCACGCAGCTACTTCGAGTCCTCACCGTCTTCGGCACACCCCGACCGCTGCGACCTCAGCACCACCTGTGCCTAGTCCGGTCATCCCGTGCCTCGCCACGACTCCACCTCGATGTCCTGCAGCCATCACAGACAAGAAACAAATCAAATAGCACCGCTCGATACATGTAAGCATAAATGCATTAATAAAATAGCCCAAACCTGACAAGTCGACATAATATGCAACATAACCATTGTGACCAGGTTTGACCAAGTCCGACTGAGCCCGATTGCACCACGCAACGTCAAGGACCGAACCAACCAAATGAAACACGACTTTCCTAAACCGTTGTCAATTACTCATCATACACATGGGATGACCTTCACATGGTCTCTCAATAAGTGAATTGTCTATCTTTCCTCATCAGCTTAAACTTTTGGATGAACTGGCTGGTGCATGAAACTTAATATGGTATCAGAGCTAAGAGGTCTCAAGTTCAAGATCTGACTGACGCAATTAAAAAAATTAATTGTAGTCCACTTCTATTCCACGTATTAGGCCTAAGGGAGCCTACACGTGAGGGGAAGTGTTAAAGTATAAGTGAATTGTCTATCTTTCCTCATCAACTTAAGCTTTTGGGTGAACTGGCCGGTGCATGAAACTTAATAATCATCAACATTTTTACAATGAGCATCAAGGGTACTTGAGGGGGGCTCAGGACGTCGATGGCGAATTCCTTCTGCAGGCATGGGATAGCTGATTCCGTGATCATCAAGGTGGATACAGATTACCCGGAAGAGGTGGATTCTGAAGACAACCCTGACACCAAAATAATCTGGGGCCTTGTGGAAAATTGCAAGCGCATGTCGACGGTGATGGAGATGGAGCTCTCCCTCATGTACAACATCCTACACCAAGGCAAACGTGATCCACACTTGGTTTGGCTTGTTAGACACTAATCTTGATTAGTATTGACTTGCATGAGTTTGTAGAGCCATGCATGCACGTATGTCACTGGGTAGTTGCATGCCTGCATGTAGGGAGGAATAAGTCATGTGCATGTTAGTTACTTGATTAGTGCTTGCATGTAGATACCGGAATTTTTTGTACGGATAATCTATTTTTATTCGAAATTACAGAAATATACCCGCGGGAAAATATTTTACAAAAATAGGCTCCAGTCGCCCCATGGTTGGGCGACTGGAGCCTTTCGCCCAACCCAGCGGCGACAGCTGGACAATTGGTTAACGGTTGGGCGATTAAATGCAGTCGCCCCCCCATTGGGCGACTGGATCCCAGTCGCCCCACCGTTGAACGACTGCAATCCTGTTGCCCAACGGGGGGGGCGACTGTGGGTGCAATAAAAAGCACTGCGCGCGGTTGCCGGCCGCATTCCATTCCATTCGAGAGGAAGGAGACGAGAAGAACAGAGGAAGGAGAGGAGAAGAAGGGGAAGAAGAGGAGGGGGCGAGAAGGAGAGGGATAGGAGGAGAAGAGGAGAGGGAAAGCGCGATTTCCAGGTATTTTTTTTAGTGTTAGAAATTTAGTTTTGAATATTTAGTTTAGAAATTTTAGTTTAGAAAATTTAGTTTATAAACTTTTTTAGTGTTAGAAATTTAGTTTAGAAATTTACTTACTTTAGAAAATTTAGTGTCGAAATTTTGAATACCAGTTTTAATGCATTATTGTAGAAAATTTAGTTTAGAAATTTAGATGTAGAAATGTTTTTTATGTATTATTGTAGAAAATGTAGTGTACAAATTTAGATGTAAAAAATTTAGTGTACAAATTTTGTATAGTATTTTTGATGTATTATTATAGAAAATTTAGTGTAGAAATTTAGATGTACAAAATTTAATGTCAAAATTATTGTAGAAAATTTAGTGTACATATTTACATGTAGAAAATTTATTGTACAAATTTTGCAGGTATGACTCGTGCTGGACGTGACTCCGACTAGCGGTACGCGCTGTTGGATGAGCACGTGGACCGCGTGCATCGCGCTTCCCGTTGGGTGCCGCCACTAGGGAGCACAGACGAGCCGCCTGAGCTGGGAGTGGTCCGGACACGCACACCTCGCATGGCCTGGGGACTCGATCCCCGTTGGATGCCAGGTTTGCAATACGCCACAATTTTAGTGCGGCCGTATTAACGTTCCGTGCTGACCTTCACTTTGTTTGCAGGCTGCGGGATGCCGGGCTACTCCCTCTTGCCCGGATGGTGCAGGCGACGGAGGAGGATGGAGCCTTGGCCGCGGGCGGGGACGAGGCAGGCGTGGAGCGATCACGACGCTTCCCGTTCGACCGTTCCCTGCTGACGGCTTTGGTCGACCGTTGGCGGCCCGAGATGCATACTTTCCACCTCCCATTCGGGGAGATGATGCCAACCCTGCAGGATGTGTCCCTGCTCCTTGGCCTTCCGATCGCGGGAGATGTTGCCTTCCTACCGGAGGCCCCGGCCGAGTGGCGCGCTGACCTGCTCGGCAGATTCGAGGGGGTCGTTCCACCGGCCGATGACCACCACATCTTCGAAGAGAGTCAAACCCATGGGCCGACGCTGAGGTGGCTCGCACAGTACTGGGTACGTGGTATTTAAAATCGACCGTGTCTTCGAAGCTCTTATTTGTGTTATTACATACTAATAACAACTTGTTTGCATTCAGGTGGAGCGCATGGATCCACAGGCAGATGATTACCAGGTCTCGCGCCACTTGGAGGCGTACGTGCTGTGCCTGTTTGGTTGGGTGCTTTTCACCACCAGCCACGGCAACTCTGTGGATGCGCGTCTTATCGGTTATGCGAGGGCGATCGCGGACAGCGAGCCCCCCAGGTCAGCTGGGGATCGGGCGTACTTGTGGTGATGTACCGCGCCCTATGCGATGCGTGCACGAGGATCAAGGCAAACTCGGTCCTCACGGGCTGTCCCCTGCTGCTGCAGTTGTGGTCGTTCGAGCGCTTCAGCTTCGGACGACCTGTGCTAGACGACATAGGTCCGTACGGGGCTGAGATGTATCCGGGGGGAGACATCGACCGGCCGATGATGGGTTCTCTTTGGTGCCGCCGACGAGTAAGTATTATCACAGTGAACTAATTCTTTCTTATTAACGATCGTCATACTAAACAACTTGTCTTTCTTGCAGGTACAGTTCACGCACGTGCAGGTCACGCGGTCGTACCTGCCCTTTGTGGAGCAGTTTGACCGCCTCACAGACTCCAACGTGCGCTGGGAGCCTTACGAAGATACCGCAGTGCAAGCTCGTGCTCCTGACGGGCTGTCTGCACTGTGCTGGCGTGACCGGGCTTTCTGGCTCACCCGCCGGAAGTTCGTGTACGATATCTACGTGGAGGACTACGCACCCCAGCGAGTCATGCGGCAGTTTGGGCTACGGCAGGCGCTTCCTATACCAGTCGGACCACCGCTTCCGCGGAACATGCACGCGTGAGTGATCGCTTCTCATAAATATGTACGCACTTACTACTGTGTCCGCAAGTACTAACATTACTATGTTCGCAGGCACAACAGAATGGGAGTTAAGAAGGGCACAGACTGGTCGAGGAAGCTGCAACCCTAGATTGCGCAGTGGGAGGGTGCGCTCGACGACCGCGTGGAGGAGGACCGCCCATACGACAGCAGGGACTACGCGGAGTACCCGCGCTGGTACCAGGGGCGGACACGTACTAGGCTCGTATATGTCATAGACCCGCCTGCCACACATGTCGCCGCTCTGACAAACACGTACCCCGCGCACCTCATGCGCGACGCTTACATCGCGGTACGTTACATGTAATTTCAAAGCAAATGGCAATGTCGTTTCGATGATGGCCCATTTTATGTCTTTTTGTCCAGGCTGACGTCGGTGCTATCCTATGGACCGAGTTCGCCTCACTACTTGAGAGGGTCGCCACTGATGCGGAGCTAACCCATGAGGAGAACGTCAGCTTTCTGCGTCGGGTGGAGGCCGGGTGTAGACGTATTGTTAGCTTGCTGTCCTGCACTAGGCTACTAGCGGTCTCCACACCCACGCCCAGCGCTCCGACGGGTCGTCCACCAGTGCCACCTCGACTAGTGTAGCACTACTCCGGAGGTAGTACGTGGACACGTCCTACACCACCTCCCCCGGAGCAGCCAGGGGGTTCTACCTGGGCACAGCCTCCTACACCACCTCAGCAGCTCTTCACGCCTCCTCCGCACATCCCTGGCTTCCACACGCAGGGGGTGTACTCTGAGGTGTACGCCCCTCCTCCTACCTCAATAGCGCCAACTGCGGGTACGCATCGTCCGATCTCGTTTTTATCCCAAGGTGACATGCAACGAACTAACGATATTACTATTGCAGGTCCTTACCATTAGCACGGCGTCTCCCAGGGCCACGACGATGTAGGCTAGTTTTTTTGTAGACTGGCTCGGGCCGTCCTCCGACGCAGCACCGGAGGTTCTCTCCGGCAGTGCCCTCCTCGGTGCACCAGAGGGCACACAGCCAGAGGTTCAGCTCACTCCACCAGCGCAGGGGCGGGTGTGAAACCCTCCTGCTCGTTTTACTTTTTCGGAGCGTCGTCATCCGTTGCACCGGAGGACGGCCAAGCAGGTGTGGTGGCCGAGTCATCAGGAGTTGTTGAGGCTATTACAGTGTGGTGGCGTAAGAAATGAACTCGATCTAAGATTGCAGGAGTGAGTCATTAGCATGTGTATTTAAGGGCTAAAGCATGCCGTGTGTATGTGGTGAGTCCAGAGGAATAACAGAGAAAGAAATAAAAGAAACGCAAAGCAGTTGCTGCGTCGGCCAAATCTTGTCTGTCCAGTTCTTCTCGCGTGTGTTCAATCTACCATTTTTGGTGTATAGTTTCTGCAGGGATCCCCTCTCCTTGTATGTGTGTGTATCAGAGAGCAGTTTTCAGAGTTTGCGTGAAAATACTAAGTTCAGAGCTAATTATCTTGCGTGTTTCTTCTCCATTTGTGTCCAGATTTTGTGTGATTGCAGGTTTGGGATCCTAGATCCAACATGGCTACTGCACCCGTGCTGTCTTACCGCTCGCCATCGTTGCCTCGCTCTTGCTGTTCCAGTTCAGTGGCAAAGATGGCCACAGCGAAGTTGATGCTGGCATCACTTACGTCTTGTTGGGTGGCGCTGGCGCCTTCGTCCTGGAGACGAAATCGCTGCTAAGCGCACTAGGATCGAGCTGGGTGCACTGGAGTTGGCTTCGGCATGCAGCGCTTTGCGCAAAAGAAGGACCTTCATATGTTGTTTATTGATTTAGAGAAAGCCTATGATAAAATGTCAAGAAAGATCACACGGTGGACGCTCCGAAAGGAAAAAGTCCCAGCAAAATATATTACCCTAATTAAGGACATGTACGAAAGTGATGTGACTAATGTCAGAACATATGGTAGTGTTACTAATGACTTTCCTATTAAGATACGGTTACACTAAGTATCAGCGTTAAGCCTATACATTTTTCTCTAGTGATTGACAAGGTCACACAGGACATACAAGGAGATATCCCTTGGTGTATGCATTTTGCTGATGATATGGTGTTGGTTGATGAAAGTAGGATATATGTTGATAGGAAGCTCAAGTTGTAGAGGAAGACCTTAGAATTGAAGGGTTTTAGACTTAGTAGAACTAAAATTGAATATATGAGGTGTGATTTCTGTGGTGCTAGGGCAGATGATGGAGATGTTAGATTGGACGGACAAGTAGTGTGTAAGAAGGACATGTTTCATTATTTGGGATGGATGCTACAGTGGAACGGTGAGATTAATGAAGACGTGAGCCACAGGATAAGAGCGAGGTGAGTGAAATGGCACCAAGCATCTAGTGTCCTGTATAACAAAAAAGTCTCTCAAAAGTTAAAGGGTAAGTTCTATAGGATGGCGATTAGACCCGCGATGCTATATGGAGCAGAATGTTGGGCGACTAAAAGGTAACATATACAGAAAATGAGTGTAGCGGAGATGAGGATGCTACGGTAGATCTGTGGTCACACAAGGCGGGATCGCATCCGCAATGATGATATACGTGATAGGGTGGGTAACACCAATTGAAGAGAAGTTTATCCAGATTCGCTTGAGATGCTTTAGACATCTCCAACAAAGGCCTCCTGAGGCACCGGTACATAGTGAAATTTTAAGGTGTACTAAAAACATAAGAAGAGGCAGAGGTTGACCAAAATTGACGTGGAGGAAGCAATTAAAAGGGACTTGAGGGATTTTTATATATATAAAGAATTAGCTTTGGATAGGAGCACATGGAAGTTAGCAATCCACGTACCGGAATCATAAGAAAATTTGGCTCTTGGCTCAGATAGTAGGATGTATGGCTTAGGGTTTTGTATTGTAGGTTTTTATTTCAAGGCTCTCAACTCTTTGACCTTGAGAATGTTTCATTCCTAGTTTACCCTAACTTGTTTGGGTTAAAAGACTTTATTTGTGTTGTTGTATATTACTATAATTTGAAACTAAAAATAGATTATTTAAAAATTCCATATAGAACATTTGAACAAAAAAGTTGGCTGAAGGCACTGAAAGAATCAAGAACCCAAATGATGGAGCTAGTACAGAGATGGTTCCAAAATTCAGAAGGCACTGATGGAGCTTGAGGCGTGGCAGTTCAGGGGATGCCGCAGCAGAAGCAGATGTAATGACCGGCAAATGATCGATTCACTCCAGTGAATGATTAGCGAGATAGGAGGAAAAGAGACAGGCTAGTTGAACGTGCATCCATCGCACGCTTACCTTTGAGATGAGAAAGAACGATATGATCAAGGTGAAGAAATAAGATTTAGAGGTGATTGATAAAATTAATTTTGTTTTAGTACGTTTTGTTATTTTGGAGGGTTTGTTTTGTATTTTAAAAGTATTTGTTGTAGATATCAGAGTTGGTTTGGGATCGTTTCTGGATTTTTAAAGTCTTTGTTGAATATTAATAGTTATTCCGTGTAATCAGCTTTAGATGAGAGAGAAAAAGAAAATCATCGACTGTGATCGCGCGTGTTCATGTTGAGGTTTTTTCTCGACAGCGCAGCGCAGGAAGGTGCATGACGTAACAGACAGCAGAGGAGGTGCACCACCACGTGAACAGCCAGGTGGTGAGGGACAGCGTGTCGGTCCCATCGGCAAGCCTCGTCGGGAACAGAACCTGGAGGGTGTGCATCCTGGAGAAAACTTCCACGGGATAGGTCCGATCATGAATTGACGAATATCAAAGCATGATCGAACGGTGATGGGACAGTCCCCCATAGAAGTCCCTTCCTTGCATCTTGATGTCAGCGGGACCCACGGAGAAAAAGGCCGCGTCCCTCGTTGACGCGAAAAAAGAGAAAAGTTGAAGGAAAGTTCGGGGGAATTCAAATCCACTTTGGATTTCTCCGAAGTCTCTGGTGGATGGAGCAGCAGCATCTTCCTGGGCTAAAAAACCAAAAAGCGCAAATACCAGTGAAACTGTCCATGTACGGAGGCTTACGTCAGACGCCGATGACATCCCATACTGGTCCACGCCTGCTAAAGATGCTCGTGGCGGTTGAGTTCGAGGATGTTAGAAGCGTCTGTCGGTCAGTTGCGGCAGGCGCTGTCGACGCATTGTCCAGTTCGCCGTCGCCTGTATCCTCCGCGGTAATCAACTAGCGTTAAAAAATTCCCCCGTTTTCAACACCTACAATTCGCTTTGCACACCCCCCCCCCCCCTCCGGGCGCGCGGTTGCGGGTGATTTCCTCACCCATTTTTCCTACTATGCAGTTTTATCAAATCTTCGTGTATTATTTTAGAGGCATCTGCAAGATGAGTTTAGATCCATGGAGAAAACAAGGTTCGCTTAGATGCATTTCTAGGAAAAGAGACTGGAATTATGTGCTACGCAGTTCAATAGTTCATATCAGAACAAGAATGGTGTTATCTGTGTCTGAGGACTGCTTAGCTCAAATTGGCTACCTAGGAGTTGATTTCCTACTTTTGGTTTACAACTTGGTTTTCATATGATTCCAGTGTTGTTAACAAATTAATTAGATTATCTATTCGCTAACCATTTACCAACTAATTTTTTTGCGATACATTTACAAACTAATTTTTTTTAGTCCTATTTAGCCATCATTGCACACATATCAATTTTCGGAGGGATTACATTAATTATCTATGACGATATAGCTTCTTCATTTGATAATAGTTAATTTGCACTTTGTTTTCTTTGAGCTAAAACATTTTAAATGTGGTCATGTTCGCAGCCATCGGTACCCGGAGACCTGCTATGGATTGGTTGAGCTCTGGCGTGCGCGCTCTACTGGCGAGGAGCAAGACAGGAACTACTCGAAAGGCGAGAAACTTGCCAGTTGCTGCTGGACGAGTTCGGCGGGCCTAGTACTCTAGCTGATGAGCATGGTCAAGCTTACCTTGACGGAGCTCATCTTGCTGGGATCCTGATTCGCAACGAGTGGCACGTGCCCAACATGTTGGGAGTGATCGCCGAGGTGTGGTTCGAGATGCTGTGCTATGCAGCGAGGATTCCAACGGCAGGCAGCTGAGCAGCGGTGGTGAGTTCTTGACTGCTGTCTGGCTTCTGGTAGAGTACACTGGAACGTACAACTTCACACATAACAGGTGGGCAACTGCTAGTCGTGCAGCAGACGAGATATCTCAGCAGCATGATGGCATTATTAATGGTGCGGCAGCTGAGATATCTGTGGAGGTTGATGACATTGCTGGTGCGGCAGCTGAGATAACAGCGGAGCTTGACGACATTGGTGGTGCGGCAGATGAGATAACCGCCGATCTTGACGACATTAGCGGTTTGCCGGCTGAGATATCCGAGGAGCATGTCAACGTTCGGCTTGACGGATGACGGTACTGCCCATCCCTAGGTATAAGTGCGCAGTTTCATTTGCCGTCAATTTATGTCAAATGAAATGTATATGTTCCCGATTTCAAAAAGAAAAAAGAGAGAGTATATGCTCTGGTAGCTTTGTCTGAATAACTCCTTATTCTGTGCGTGAGAATGAAACGAACACGGATTTGCTTCATAGATGCCATCACCTTGTCTTGGATGATGCTCACTTGGGCTTTGTCTTTACTACTTAAAAAGAACATAGCGGTGGACTGGCGGCGGTGCTTGTGATAGTGATGGTACGTCATCTCCCGTTCAGCAACAACAAAAAGCTCAAACAAAAAAACAAAAAAAAAAAACACCTTCAACAAGCAAATTAACTTATCCCAACAACCTCCTCTCAAAAATTTGACCAGGCGTTGCTTCATATCTTGTCTTTTTATATATTTCCTTAATGGTTGTACAATCAGCTGGACAAAGGCAGCAAAGTTCTTCTGACAACAGGAGAGATCATCTTATTAGATGGCCAGCAGTGTGCATCCTTCGAGTCTGTTGGGTTGGATACTACTGACAGTAGGTTAATGGCTGTCGATTTACTGTGTAATTTGTTGTGGATTATATCCAGTGATAAAACAAGAAACCTGGACGACCATACTCAAGGCCAAGATGAAACTGTTATAGTTCTAACATGTGTGGTGTGACAAAACCGCAAGGGCGGTCTCAATTTTGGAAACATTTAATGGAAATAAGCGATTGTTTATTATGAGAGTGCAATGTTTGGTTTCTTTTTTTTCTCCTTTGTAACATCCCAAATATGGGAAATATTGTCATTGTGATAAATTTAAAATCTTTTGCTGTTCTTTAGTGTTATTCAAAATTTTTGGTATTGTGAGAATCTTGAATTGGTCTTGCCAAACAATTGAAATAATAAAAGTAAAATCTGAGAACAAGTCAAATGAATGGAAATCGTTTCGAGCAGAAATCTGAAATTGAAATTCAATTCGGATTCAAAATTCAAATCTCGAAAATGGGACTACAAAGCAAAAAAAATCGAATTTCCAAATTTTGCTAGCATTTCTTTTTATTCTTCCTTCTCTTTTCCTGTCTCTGCCAGTGGGGCCACTCCTCTCTTCTTCTATCTCTCTCCCTCCGTCCTTTTATTCCCTGGCGCTCGGACCCCCCTTCTCCTTTCTCCATGGCGCCAGCTGCACGTGCACCGCTCGGCCTCGGCGGTTTGCGCACGACAGTCGGCCGGCCCGTCGCCGTCACCCCCGATCGCGCCAAAGCACCGCGCTGCCTGTGCCGCACGTGTGCACGACGCGCAGTCTCCTCGCGCCGCCCGCGCGCCCGAGCTGCGCCACGCGCCGCATTGGCCGCCGTGCCATCGCTCGGGCTCCTTCCCTTGTTGAACAACAGTGCCACGCCACGTCCCCTTGGCTATTTGAGGCGATACCTCCCCATAACTCCCCCCTTCTTTCATTCCCTCCATTGCCGAGCTCACACCCCAGCCGTGCCCACACCGGCCGCCGCTCCTCCTCCCCGTTCTGGCCACCCTCTCCACAAACCGTCCGCGTCGAAACGTGTTCTCGGGTGTCCTCTTCCTCCCCTCCCAGTTAATTGGTTTTCCACGCACAGAGCTCACCGACACACCATCCTCTCTCAACTCCGGCCGAATTATCGCACCACTACCGCCACATTCCTCCCCCGGAGCTACTCCCTCCAATTCCTTCCGCATAGAGCTTCACCTCGACGTCCTTGACCTTCCCCAACCATCGGCCAAAGCTCCCCACCGCCCGAGCTCCTCCTTCACGGTGCCCTCCTCGCGCCGCCGCCCGTGCCCATCGCCAGACCGCATTGGCTCCTCTCCGGCCACGCTGCCCCCTCCGGTGAGTCCACTAGGCCTTACTTTTGCTTGTGCTCACCTCGCCTTCTTCTCTCTTCTCTCCGGCCGCTGCCACCCCTGTGGCCTCCCCTCCTCGGCCACTGTGAGCCGCCGCCGGCCATCCCTGGCGCCGCCCCGACTTGTGCCAACCCCTCCTCTAGCTCCCTTGTCCTCCGAGCAACCCATTTTGAAGGTTGCCACACCTCCTCCGCCCACTAATCGCCGGCGACACCGCCGCCTCTCCTACTTCGGCTCTGTCTGCTCCTTGTGTCTATTCCAACCGTACACCACCCCCTCTCTGTGCTTCTCTGGCAGGTGGGCCCATCCTTTTAGAGGTTAATTAACTCATTCAGTTTATTTGTCAATTAATTTGCAATTCACATTTGATAACTCACAAATTTCATGAATTGTTTTCCAATTAGAAAGTAATTTTGTGAAATTCAAGTAAATAGCATAGATTCAAAAGAATGTTAAGATTAAAATTTAATTATGAAACTAAATTAAAGGTTTATGCAAATTTAAAATATTAGAGATTTAATCTTGATTAATTACTTATCAACAAAGGCTAGCAAATGAATTATTGTATAAGAATATTAGTGTAAAATTGAGTCATGTAAAAATAATATTATTGTTTGCACATCTCCAAAATCCTGAGGCCGTTGTTTTTGAAACAGTGAATGATTAATTATGGTAAATCATTTAAATTTTAAGTCTCTAATATTTATTTGGAAATTCTAAGATTTAAATTAAAGAACTCCTTATGTATGATTAAGATATTCTCAAAACCTAATTAGGATGTCATTAATCCTTATCTCAAATCCTATCTTTAATTAGGGACATTAATGATCTGTACAACCTTGTGTAAATGGCAATTGAGTTAAAGAAAAAGGTAATTAACCATTTGCCCTTGCCATCTAATTTGAAATACAAATTCAAATTAGAAATCTTGATTATAATATAATCTTGCCATCAACATCTAATTTAAGAGGGGTATGGTGAAAATGCAATCTTGCCTAAATAACAATCACCCTACCAATATCTCTAGAATTAAAATTGCCAATGGTAATTAAAGATAATTAATGTACTACCAATTCAAGGCACAACCCTAAAAGAGAATCCTGGTAAATTCTGACCTCTACGATTAATTCGGCAAACTTAAGTTATTCACTTCACATTTGGAACTCACACCCTAATCCCTAATATAACCCTCATCAAATAATGCCCAGTGATCTTTTGGACCTTATATCTACATAAGTGTAACCTAACTTATGGGACTTTTTTTAATAAATATAAAATAATAAAAGAAGCTATTAAATTAAAAGATCGAGTCTTGGTATCTTGCGCTCGGCCATGTCTCAGCCACCTTCGAACTCAAAGCAGAATACTTCCATGAATATTCCTTCATCTTTGATTTTTCTTTTATCGTTTCCAGTAGAGCTTCTCCATCGTTTTCTCCTTTCGCTCAAATTCCATTTGACTTTATCAAGTGTCCCGCACTCATTAAAATCTTATCTCATATCATCATCTCAGTCTTACGGATTTACTGGGATTTTTTGAAGTTCTTTTGGATTTATTTGGTTTTTGATCTATTATCACGTAACTAGAAGTTCGAGTCCGAAAGACACGATAGATTTAGCGGGATCAAGATTTGGATAAAGACGAAGACCCGGAATTTCAAGATCATTGACTAAGAAGGCTTTTAGTAAGGTCAAAGCCACGGTAAATTAAGCAAAGCAAGTCATTATTTTGATCATATTGAATCTATATTTTATACAAATTTATATTTATTTAAATTATCAAATTACATACTATTATTTGTTATGCAAATGTATGTTAAAAGTAACTATGTATGGTTAGATACATGCCTAATTGACATTGTAATATTGTTATACCATGAGTAAGTTATTACTATGTTATCTACGCTTCTGCATGATATGTATTTGGTATATAGTAATATATCTGCGTGCATTATTTACTGATGTAGGGAATAGTATAGTGAAATCATAGAAGATCTCGGATTGATAAAATCTGGGGTCGGACGTCCTTCCAGATTTCATTCCTATAAGTATATGGAAAAGTAGCTGATTAATGGGCAGTAGACGAAGGTACAATTGATGATGAATTGGATCTTAAGTTCAGAAAAACTCTGTCCATACCAAAGTAGCAGTGGGGTAGCTTGAAAAGACAGATGAACTATATGCGGCCCAGCAGTGTGAAGGATAAAATGACTTGGGCGCATAGGCAATTAGGAATAGCTAAATCTCCTTGAGTTGTTTCATTCCATGCCGGCGGTCATACTCGATAATCAAATTGTTCAAGCCCTGTATCCCAGCTGACGTGCCCAATGTCCCTCCCTGCAGGCAAAAGCAGATGCAAAATAATCAGCTCGGGGCAAAATTGTACGTAGTACTAGTCCAATTAAGGAATAAATCTATTTTACCCCATGAACTATGTTGTTGGTCTATGTTTCAATCTTTAACTATAAAATCGGATGTTTTACTCCTCTCAAGTATCAAAATTAGACAACATACCCCATCAAGCCACCCCACCCTGGTTTTAATCCTACAGGGCATCGATGTGGCGATGATTTTGATATGTAAGATGATTTTAAAATGACATGGCAGCCCAGTCAGCATCTGATACTGTTGGATGTTGGTTTAGGGACGAAAGTTTGATTCTGTTTCGATCGGGAGAAGAGGCAAATTTTATATATGTGTTCATAATTGTACCATGCACGGCATCGAACTGGATTGCCACAAGAACTCCGGTCATGTCCCACACCCATGCACTGAGAGCATTCTAAATTAACCAAAGCCCAAAATACTAGTAGTAAGGGCCTTATTTGAATTTAAATTCTTAGTAACTAGGGGTGAAAATGAATTCGGATATACTCGGATATCCGACTACCGAATCTGGATACAACGGATCCGGATACCTAATATCCGGATCCGGATTCAAAATGAATCCGGATACCTAATACCCAGATGCGGATGCAAATCTGGCATGGATCGGCGCAGATTCGAATCCGAATATCTAAAATAAGATCCGAATTCAACAGATATAATAGCAGCAATTTACTAATATATATCTTTTGCATTTGACTTTCAAATTGGGCATATTATATATACATTTCGATTATCTCAATGAGCTCGCCATCATGGTGGGCTTTTATTTGGTATTTTATATATTTTTTATTTTGGCACATCCCCTAATAATGCTTTTTGCATGTTTTTTTTGCTAAATTTGATACATTTATAAACGATTTATTTACAATATATCTAGAATTAGTTAGGATTATTGACAAAATAGCAAAAATGATCAATTATTATGTGATAAACTAGACAAAAAAGGGCATAAATGTTACTATAAAACTAAAATTGATTTGTTAAACTTCATTGCATCATAGGATATGAAGCTGTCCTCAAAAGCTGCATTATACAAATACGTGAGATGAATCATTCATTTGTTGCTGTCAATATTTAATACACAGTTACATGTTAGAGTCAGAGTCAGTTATTTATGAATTTAAAATATCAAAACAATTTAGTGCCATGTTTTAAATAGAAGAGGCCACAAATAATTATTAGAATCCGAAAAATAGTTGAATCTGATCCGATTTTGAGTATAATTCGATCGAAATTCGTATCCGACATTTGTCCGGTCCATATTCATATCCGACGTTTGTCCAATTTGTATTTGAATATGAGAAATATGGATAGGAATATGGTTTGAGCACTATTCGATCCGTTTTCATCCCTATTAGTAATTGACGGCAAGAAATCTGGGGCTTTTGCAGGTTTGAAAATCGTATCTTCCTGGTTAGGCTCTGACTGGTGTGTTGGCCGGCGTTTAGCCAGCGTTTTGGTCAGGGCGAGGCTGAGGAATTGCCAATGCCAACATCATCAAAAAGGCGCACAAAAATTTAACCCACTTTGATAGAATATTTGGAGTTTGGATCGAGCATTTTGGATTATTCAATTTTGTTGGTGAAAGTAACCAGGTTTTTGGGTATTGGGCATCGAGGGGATGATTTCTTCTTAGAAGAGACTAGAGTCCATTCATTGTCACTTTCATATTTCCAAAGCTAAAATTCTCTGCACCAATTCGGTGCACCATCAAGATAGAGATGAAAATGAATGGTGAACTACTTTGCAACATGTTTTTGTTAGTGATATGCTCTAGAAGCAATTATGGAGATGATTATATCACTTCTATGCTTATGATCTTTTGAATTAATCTTATTTTGTTCCTTAAATGAATTATCGTTTAAAGTTTAGCAAGTATATGACTTGTTGATGAAGCTCTTTATTTATTGTATGGTAGCATTTTAAAAGATCCCTAATTGGATGTCACTAGTTGGGACACTGAGGAATGTGTCTAGTCAGATATAGAATTTGCCTCTCCTACATAGCAGGAGAGATATTTCTGGCCCCCTCGATGTGGTTGGATAAAAAAGTGCATGGCCATGCCATGAGTGGTCGAAGAGTCATCTACACAAAGTTATCAATCACTAGATCAAAAAAGATTGAACACTTCATGCATAACACGTTTCTTACCTGGAGTTCAATCGAATATCATGAGATAAAAGAAGAATACACAAACATGTCGATTAGTCCAACTGAATACAAACTGGTCATATGAAGGCATCTAGGTCCCCAAAATTGTTTTGATAATTAATGACAATGGTTGCTAAAAGGACTGACAGGTTTATCAAGTTAATCGAAAGGTTTAGTCCTAAAACTCGATTGATGACTTATAAAGGCATGCTAAGGTTGATAAGAAAATTGACATGGCTCAAGACGACTATATAAATAGCCTAGGTTCCTTTTACATTTTGTTGGTCTTTCGAGATTGGTTGAAAAATCGAATTTTAGGCTAGACGCCATACTATAAAGAGGGATCATGGCTAGTACATTGAAAGAACTTTCTTGTACCATTTGGACCAATTAAAGGTCATGCATGCATTTGAATTAAGATTTAAAAACCAATTGTGCTTTCTCAGGAAAAATAGTATGGCTGTAGTTGTATGATCGCCCTGCGGTATGACCGCAAGAAAAAAATATGGTAGCACCGCACACCGGTATGACCGAAAATTAGTTGGTGGTATGTTATTTCTAGAGAGGTGCATTTTGAAGCACTTTTGCTCTCCGAAAAAATAGTATTACCGCTCATGAGAAATGGTACAACTGCAGCGCGGTAGTACCAGGCCTTGTGAGGGAAGTAATATCACACTAATAGTTAACGACTAGTTCAAAAGCATTTATTGTGTGCAAAGCAGCCGTTGGTAAGCTGGTGTGGTAGTACCAGCCAATACATGGCGTTACTACTGTACTTGCTAATTTTTCTTGTATTTGTCCTCAAATGGTCGAATATGTGAGTGGAGGGTATAAATAACCCTCACCAGCTCTTGGACAAGTAAGAGACACTTCATTGCATATATTTGAGCTAGTTGTGCACTCTCCACACCTTATTTACTCCCATTGCATACATTTGAGGTAGTTGAGAGTTATTCAAATGCATCCATTCATTTAGTTGACCCTTGGCACATGAATTCGTTCAAGTGAAGCCCGTGATTTGTTCCTTTTGATGTTTACCGATACCTATATGGCTTGGAGGAGGTTTGCATGGTGATCTCTTCAAGAAGTTGTGAAGAGGCCTGACACCGATTGTGAGTGATGTGGTGCTCACTATCTCCGGAGTGGAGGAAGAACAATCCTACTGGATTAAGGTCTTAAGTCTTAATTCGTAGAGCTGGTCCAAGTCATTTAGACTTACCTCAATGGTCCAATGCAACGGGAAAACATTGTGTGTCTCCAATTGTAGTTATTTCTTGTCTTTACTCTTTCAAATTTACATTCTTAGCTATTGAATTGAATTAATATATTGTGTGGCTAAGAATCGTTTTTTATAGAGACATATCTTTGTGGTGCCATAAAAAATTTAGAGAATTTACTCTTGACTTGTGCTAGGTTCATATATTGTTTATTGTGATCAAAATTGTTGAACTTAGGAGCGAAAAATTTTAGAACCTCCTATTCACCCTCCTCTAGTCAGTTATTCTTGATTCTATAAGTGGTATCAGAGTTTGGTCTCTCATTAATTTAGACTTAATTGTCTAGCGTGAAGGAATTGCTATTGGAAAGGCACCTCTTTTTAATGACTCAAATTATGCATATTGAAAAAATTAGAATGTCTATTTATCTAAAAGTCATGAGCTTGAGTATATGGTGAATCATAAATGAGGGTTATGTTATGCCTCTTGACCATGTGGTTGAGACCCTATGTGTGTGATGAGTAATTGACATCGGTTTAGGGAAGTCGAGTTTGATTTGGTTGGTTCGGTCCTTGACGTTGCGTGGTGCAATCGGGCTCGGTCGGACTTGGTCAAACCTGGTCAAAATGGTTAGGATGCATATTATGTCGACTTGTCAGGTTTGGGCTATTTCATTAATGCATTTATGCTTACATATATCGAGCGGTGCTATTTGATGTGTTTCTTGTCTGTGTTGGTTGCAGGACGTCGAGGCGGAGTCGTGGCGAGACACGAGGTGACCCGACTAGACACGGGCGGTGTCGAGGTCAGAACGGTCGGATGTGTCGAAGACGGCGGAGACTCAAGGTGGTTGCGAGTCGTGGAAGACAAGGAACGCAGAAGCTTCCTGGAAGGTGCACGAGGGGCGTTTCCGTTAAAACGCAAGACTGCACAGGCGGGAGCGGGTTCCGTTGGATTTGGCGGGCGTAACGGGTTGGAGACCCGTTAGCCAAGACTATATAAAGGAGGGAGTGGCTGCATGCCCCCTCATGGCTTTGGGAGAGAATTAGGGTTTGCTAGAGTCAAAAGAAGCTTTGTGAGTTTGTTTTGACTTTAGGCTTTAGTTGGTGAGGCTTTAGTGGTTAAGAGCAGGAGTTGAACAGAGGGTGTTCTGTGTCTCCTTCGATGTGTTCTTGAGTCCCCTCTCCAAGCATTTAGGGTGTGTGTTCTTGGGATTGTGAGAGGGAGAGGATGGATTGATGTAACAGCCCAGGTTTTTATTAAAATTAAAATGAATTAATGAATAAATAAATAATATTAAAATAAAATCTGAATTAAAATTAAGTATTTTTGTTGCCTATATTTTCTTTTTGGTTTTGCCCTGGATTTCCTATTTTTGAAAAAGGCTAGATTTAAAAAGTATTCTAAGAAAAACCTAAAAATATTGTTAAATAAAATAATATTTTGGTATTTTAATAAAAATCCTATGTCAAATTAAATATTTGGAGTTATTTGGATTTTATTTGGGTTTTCTGAGTTTTCTGGAGTCAAAAAATGTATTTTTGAAATTAAAAAGTATTTTCAAGATAAAATTATAGAGCCAACAATAGTTGTAAATAATTTTGGTAAGTCCAAAAAGTGTCCAGGAGGTTCTCTGAATTTTTCTGGAATTTTTGGAAGTATTTTCATATTTTTCTGAGGCTTAATGGATTTTCTGGGGTTTTCTGAAAATCAAAAACTAAATTCAGAAAATAAATTTTCCCTCCCCTCCCCTCCGGCCGCCACGTGGACGGCCGGATTCCACCCGCGCACCCCGCCCGATCCCGCCTCCACCCCTTCCATGCCCGACACGTGTCCGGCCTGGATGCCTCGCCCCCGCGCGCCCCGGCCCATCTGGCCATACGCGCCCCCTCTCCCGCTTGGCCGCCCGATCCGCGCGCCTCTGCGTGGCGCCATCGGAGCCGTCCGCTCCTTCCCCTCTCGGCCCCGCTGACAGGCCGGGCCCGCCTGTCAGCTTCGTCCCCGTCTCCGCGCCCCTTCTTCCCCACGAGAGCAATCGCCGCCGGCGCAACCGCCGCCCACCCGACCCGGTCTACCCTACCTTCCTGCGTGCGCCACCCACCTCCCTCTCCTCCCCGCACGACACGCGCCCGCTTCCTCCACTCCCCACACCCCCACTCGGCCTCACCCCTCCGCAACCGCCGCCGCCCCCGCCAACCACCGGCGAGAAATTCCCGCCGGCGCCTCCCTCCCCGACCCCTACTTAAACCCGCCCGAGCTCTACCTCTCCTCACTCGTTCTCCCCCCGCCACTCCTCCCTTTCTCCCGAGCTCCCCCTCGCCCCCGCGCCGTGCGCCATCGCCTCCGCCGCCTTCTCGGGCTCCGACGAGCAATTGCCGTCTGCTCGAGCCCCCTCTCGCCCGGCCGCCGCCGCCCCTAGCTTCACCGCGACGCCCCCAACCTCCTCTGCCCCTCAGCCGCGCCTCTCCCCCGCCGGAGCGCCGCCGCCGCGTGAGACCCGAGCCGCGCCACCGCCCTCGTCGTCGCCAACGCATCTCCGGCCGCCCTAGGTGACTGCCGCCCCTCCCCCGAGGTCCCCTCCATCTCCTCTCCCTCCTCCGCCTGTCGCCGCCGGCCACCGCTCGCCGGAGTGTCACCATCGTCCCCGGTCCCGAGCGCCTCCTCCGTCCGGTCGGCCACGTCGGCGCGCCTTGCCCGGGTGGCAAGTGAGGTGGCGCCACCTCATCGCCGCGTCGGCCCGACCCGCCCCGTCAGCGCCAGCTCACACTCCCCCGCCACCTCAGCGCCTCCCCGGGTCTGTGGACATGGTCACATGGACCGGGCCCACTGTCAGCCGGCCCGTTTCAAGGCTGACGCCAGCATGGCGTCATTAACCCCTTTTTCCATTGAAAAATAATTCCGGCCGAAAAGAAATTCCTCGCTGACGCAATGCTGACGCCATAAATTCTTTTCCTTTAGAAAAATAATTCCAGAAAATCCCTTTTTCCATTTTCTCTGAATTTAATCTTCCCGGAGCCTGTTCTTCTTCGTCCTAACTCCGATTTGGCCCATTCAAATTTCTAAATTTATAAAAAATTCCCCTATATAAATCTTCCCAGAGTCAATTTGAATTTATTTTGAATTTATTTGAATTTGGTGGGTTATTTTCACGTGTAGACTTCGACGATTCGGGAGAATTCTTCGACGAAGATTCGAACCAAATTCAAGGGCAAGGCAAGTCACACTCCTTGATCATGTTGATCCCAGTTTTCAAAATAAAACTATGTTGTTTTAAATTATATTGCATGCATATTTTTATTCAATGTATTTCAATTCAGTTTTAAATTTAGTTATTGCCTACTTGTTAATTCCTCCCTTGAATTTGAATTCCTCAATACCTTGTCACCCTAGAATCAAACTCTAGTTAATACATTAGTGATGGCTAGAGAAATTTTGAATCAAATGCTTAGCCCTGCTTAGTCATATTAGTTTTGGGATATTTCTCACATAAAATGATGAACCTTTCACATAAAATGACATGCTTTTGATATGTACTCTTGACTTTGGTGAGTCAAGGAGGTTTATGAAATATTTTGAAAACAAAATATAAAACTGGTTTAGACTTAGGCAATTGGTTAGAGTGGTGGGTGCAGGCATGCCCTGTTGGTTGGAGCCGCAGTGGTTGATTGTCGTGCACGGGGGTATGTGGTTGGGCCTAAGTCAGATTAAGGACCGGTCTGTGAGCTACTGTTGCAAAGCCCTAATCGTACTACCACATGGCTGGTATGGGACAGCCCTGGCTAAATAATTTGTGAAGTCCCAACCTGAGTCAAGTCGTAGGTTGAAAGTGAGTGTGGTTGGTGCCATGTGAAGTCTCACTTGGGCGAGCGTGGTTAAGCCATGAGAAGTCTCGTCTAGGCTCAAGAGGGGGTCCCGGTCTGGTGGATTCCTTACTGGGGTGAAACCTTAGAGTTGGCTCGACCAGGTTGAAGGCTGTGCATTGTAAAGGCCTTGTCACGACTCCTCGCCGCACACCTAAGGAAGTGTGTAAACCGGTGGCAATATAGGATTATCGTGTCTTGTGGGTAAAACTGTACAACCTCTGCAGAGT
The DNA here is from genome assembly GCA_017311315.1 of Dendrocalamus latiflorus. Taxonomy (NCBI): domain Eukaryota; kingdom Viridiplantae; phylum Streptophyta; class Magnoliopsida; order Poales; family Poaceae; genus Dendrocalamus; species Dendrocalamus latiflorus. The sequence continues at coordinate 4,659,679 of CM029656.1, forward strand.
ATATAATCTATCCTGGATAGCCGTGCCCACGGTCATGGGCATGTTGAGTAAAAGTTTTTCATGGATTAGACTTTGTATTTCAAAAATATTTTCGAAAACCTTGTGGATGGATGGAATCCACGAGAGATGAAAACCTTCCGGATGGATGGAATCCGTGAGAGATTGAAATCTGGTGAATGGATGGAATTCATCAGAGTTGCGCAGTGAAAGCGTGTGGATGGATGGAATCCATACGTGAGCTTTTGGAAAAGATGCTCCGGGTGGGATGCCCGTGGATAGGTTGGTGTTTGGTCGGAGCCGGCACTGACGGTATTACTTTCGACTACAAGTATTGTTTTTACTTACTGTATTAAATTCAGCAATTTCAATCTACTTATTGTATTTCTTAAATGCTGTTTTTGCAAACTAACCCTATAAGCCTTCCATTGAAGCCTTTATCATTATGGTGCATTTTCCGTGTGACTTGCGGAGTACAAGTTTGTACTCACCTTGCTTTTTCCACACAGAGGAAGATGACGTCGACTACGGTGAAGATCTGGACGAGTAGGCCGCGTCTTACTGTCGTTTGCCTGTGGGCAGGCTTGGGCTTCGCTTTTATCAGTTTGCTTCCGCAGTTCTTTGTTTTATTTATTTTGCCAATGGGCATTGATGTAAGACTTGGCTATAAGGCCGTACCCTTTTTTTTAATATAATCAGTCATTTGTGCTTGGTATGTATCTTTGTTGTATTGTGTGCACTAGCTGATCCTGGACTAGTGCGATTTACACAGAGGATCCAGGAGTCGTTACTCCGGGTTCCGACAATTGATGAGCTTGTAATCATTCCTCTTGTATCAATCATGTATCTCCTTTCCTCTTTATCAATATGAGATGGTGTTGTTTGAGTTTGATTTAGTTCTTGTCTCTCTGTTCGTTTTTCTCTTCAATGCCCTCTGTGCCTGATTCTTGAGATTTTTGATTTCTTGTTGTTTCTTGCTGTAGAGGTGCAAAATGGGTTGCTATGACATGGGAGATGCTCAAAAGCCATTTGGCTAGTTGATCCTAAGAGCAAACCAAGTTTAATTTCAGTTCTTCCCTTTGGAGCCTTCTCTGTTCTTCATTTTGCATTTCTAGGGTTTTGGTGTTGTTCTTGATTCTCTTTGTGTGATGGCTTGAAACTTGGTTTCTAGAGTCCTGAGGCCATCAATTAGCTTCCCTCAAAGTTTCATGGCCAGAGGATCAAAGATTTGTGAGGAATTTGGATTTTGGTGAAGTCTCTGTAGTTGTTCAGGTTTTGGCATCTCTAGGGTTTTGATGTGTATCTTTATTCCCTTCATGAGATGGTGTGAAATTTGGTCTGGAGAGTCCTATGGCTATTGCTAATATATCTGCAAAGTATCCTGGCCATAGGATCAAAGACTTGGTGGGAATCTAAGTTTTTGTTGATGCCTCAGTAAGTTTTCAGGTTTTCCCTTTAAATCTGAATTTCTTGGGTTTTTGTTGGCTTCCCTTGATGTTTGAAGTCTCTAGGATGTTTAGAATAGGTGTGTGGTCCTTTTCCTAAAGAAAATCGTTTGCAAACCCTAGTTTTGGCCGAATTCATCTTTTTCTAGGTTGCTACGCAGAAGTTCAGCTCTCTGAACTGAATTTTTCGGGAGGCCGGTCTGACCAGGTCTCCATTGGCTGTCTGACCAGCCGTTGGTGACTGGTCTAACCGGCCTGTAGTGTGCAGTCTGACCGGCACTATGAAACCGGTCTGACCGGCCCTGTGCACCCGGTCTGACCGGCCCCTCTTTTGGCAACCAGCGTTGCTTGCAATTTTTGATGAGTTCTTGGCCCTGTGCTATCTCTGTTTGCTGTGCTTATTTCCTATGAGATTTCAAGTTTCCAGAAAGTAAAATATTTCCCTCTCATAGCTCTTCATAGCTATTGGAGAGGCGATTCTTTACGTGGAGACTTTAGGGGGTATTTTTAAAGAAGCGACATTCACCCCCCTCTGTCGCCATTTCGGTCCAACACCTACACCCCACAAAACTTGAGGAGCACAATGCTCATTTAGATACTCAAGTGATGAACACTCTTTTCGGAGCTTTGAATGCGGGTGAGTTCAATCGAGTGAGCAATTTAGAAATCGCTCACGAGATATGGATAACCCTCATAGAAATCCATGAGAGAACATCCACGATCAAAGAGGCTGAATTGCATAGACTCTAGATAAAATATGAGACATTTGAAATGTTGCCTCATGAAGACATTAACAAAATATTTTCACATCTTAACAACATTGTAAATGAACTCAAAGGCCTAGATACCTCACTAACCGATCTTGATATTGTGAAAAAAATGTTTAGGGCCCTACCGGAGAAGTATGAGACATTGGTGACTCTCTTCCTCAACTCACCTGAGTTACTGAAGATGACACCGACTCAACTCTTAGGCAAATTTATAACTAATGAGTTGTACAAGAAGAACAAGTCGGAGCTTTTGGAGCAATCCTCCTCCAAGAGCAAGAAAGGTACCTCTTTTAAAGCAAAAGTGGTATCAAGTGATGAGTTAGAAGACCAAGAGGATGTCTTAAAGGAGAAATTGGCTCTTCTCATAAGAAAAATGAAGAAGTTCATGAGACAACACTCAAACAGAAGTGCTAGCCATGACAAGAGCAAGAAGGGGCGCTCCTACAATGATAACAAGTACTATAACAATATTCATTGCTATGAGAAGAGGCACATTGCCTCCCATTACCCAATGAAGAAGGATGACAAGGGCAAGTCATCCAGGAAGGACTTCAATGACAAGAAGAAACTTTTCAAAAGGCTTCAAAATGGCAAGAATAAAGCCCATATTAGAGAATGGGACTTCGATGAGGAGTATACCAGCTCTGACTCCGATGATGATGAGTCCTCCAAGAAAAGAGGGCTTGTCGACATTGCCATCAAGGAGACTTCATTGCTCTTCTTATCTCCTACATGCAAGGACAGAACCAGTGGTGCCCGAAGCCTGGTTCCTTCCCTACCTACATGCCTCATGGCAAAACAAGATAAGGTGAACTCTCTCAATGATGATGATGAACCCTCCTATGATGAATCAATGGATACACTTGAAGATTTAAATGAATATCTTGGGAAGGAGAAGTGAAAATTTAAGGTCTTAAAGAGATAATATCTCTCTCTAAAGGTTTCTTTTGAGGAGCTAAAGGAAACTCATGACTCACTCCTTAAAAGGAATTTAAGCAAATCTCATGTTAGCATTAGAATTGCATGTGATATTATGCCTAGTATAGAGATTGGCACATTCACTTCATCCAATGATTTATTAGCTATATCATGTTGTTCTAAAGTTGATTCTAACCATGGTAATGCTTAGTCTTGTGATGCTAAACTTATTGTTGAAAACAATGAGCTAAAGGAGCAAGTGACCAATCTAACAAAAGCTTAGAAAGATGCTTCAAGGGAAAAGCCACTCTTGACAAGTTATTGAGTGAGCAACGGTGCTCACTCAATAAGGAAGGGTTTGGGTTCTTGCCCAAGAAAGGTAAGAAAACGATTAACAAGCTCATAAGGTTTGTAAAACAAAATAGTAAATACTACCATAAATGCTGGGATGTGGGATATTTGCAACAAACATTTCCCATTGGTAAGATTCCATACGTAGCTTTATATGATTTATGTTATATTCTTAGGAAAACTAAGGATCGTTAAATCTTTGCAAAATTTGTGGCTACTTCAATTTTAGGCGCTAAAAAGAATACTATATTTGGGCATCTAAAGCCTTGGCCAGTAACCTCTAAGGACCCAAACAAATTTGGATACCTAAAAGAACTTAATTTTCTTTTGCAGGTAAACTACAAGACCAATAGAAGGCATTGTGTACTTGATAGTGGGTGCATTCAACATTTGATTGGAGATCGGAAGAAGTTCACCATCTTTGAAAATGGTAGCAACGAGAAAATCATATTTGGAGAGAATAGTAAGGGAAAGGTACTTGGATTGGATAAAATCACTATCTCAAATGACCTTACAATATCCAATGTATCTTTAGTAGAACATTGAATTTTAATTTGATATCTGTTGCTCAATTATGTGATCTCGGTCTCACTTGCATATTTTCTAGTGATGGTGTTACCATTTCCAAACAAAAAGAAAACAAGTTAGTTATCAAAGGTTTTAGATTTAGAAATCTTTATTTGGTTGATTTCTCTTCTAGTGATTCATGCTTAAAAACTTGTTGAGTTGCAAAAACTTTTTTGGGTTGGCTTTGGCATAGAAGGCTAGGTCATGTGGAAATGATCCAACTTAAAAATCTTTTCAAACATAACTTAGAGGTTAGCACTTGTCAAGCTAGGAAGCAAGTTACAAATTCTCATCATTTCAAAAGTTTCATGTCAACCTCTAGGCCATTATAGCTCTTATATATGGATTTATTTGGGCTAACAACCTACCAGAGCATTGGGAACAATAGCTATTGTTTAGTCATTGTAGATGATTACTCAAAATATACTTGGATGTTCTTTTTACATGACAAAGCCGAAGCCTTCGGCATTTTCAAAAGCTTCACAAAAAGGGTCTGTTGTGCCTACGGACCAAACAGTAAAGAAGGGGACTAGCTAGAGAGAGCTAACGATAGGAGAGAGTGCTCGTGTATGAAATGAGTGGACCCCCCTTTGTTATACCCATCTTAGGAGTTTATATACATGAATGGGGTAGGATGGGAAATTCCCATCCTACCCCCTTGATAATTACAAAAGGTGAGGGTATATTGGTACATTCCTCTATACTATTGGGCTTATTGCATATTGGGCTAGTTGCAAGGCCCAGTCACAAGGGGTTGGGCCACCCCTATAATAGTACTCTCTCGACAGTAAGCACAGAGGTCCCAATGGGAGAGTTGATGTGAACAATTGGTCCAAGCTAGCCCCGTCCCTCGTCCCTTGACAGCAAGCACACATGTGCTGATAGGCAAGCTGATGTAGCTAGTAGCTCCCAATCCATGGGGGCATCTACAGCCATGAGGTGGTCAGGCGAAGTAGCATAGCAGAGACGCGCTCCTTCCCGCACAGCCATCAGACTTGGAGTTGACGAAGCCGGCGGGGAGACGACAACTCATGTGCGCATGGCCCACCCCCCTTCAAACTAGGCATCGACAAAGGCAACAGTGAGACGAAGCTGCGACGCGCGTGGCCTGTCCCCACCCTTCGGACTAGGCATCGACATAGGCGGCGGCGAGACAAAGCTGATGTACATGGTATGTCCCCCGTCCTTTGGACTTAGTGTCGACGAAGTCGACAGCGAGATGGAATTGACGTGCGCATGGGCCATCCCCCACCCTTCGAACAACTCATTGATGAAGTCGGTGGTGAGACGAAGCTGACATGCACGATTGATGAAGTCGGTGGCGAGATGGAACTCATGCGTGTGCAGTCTGTCCCCACCCTTCGGTCTAGGCATAGACAAAGTTGGCGGTTAGATGAAGCTGACGCGTCTGGTTCGTCCCCCACCCTTTGAACTCGGGGTTGACAAAGTCGGTGACGAGACGGAATTGATGTGCGCGTGGGCCGTCACCTTTGGACATGACGTCGATGAAGTCGGCAGTGAGATAGAACTAATGCGCACACAGGCCGTGCCCCACCCATCGGAACACTCGCCGACGGTGAGACAAAGCTGACGTGCGTAGTTTGTCCCCCGCCCTTCGGACTCAAGGTTGACAATGTCAGCAGCGAGAGGGAACTGACACGCGAACAGGCCATCCCCACCCTTCGGACTCAGGGTCAACGAAGTTGATGGTAAGCAACCCTTTAGAATTGACATCGATGAAGTCGACGGTGAGATAAAATTGATGTGCATGCAGCCTGTCCCCACCCTTCAGACAAGATGTCAATGAAGTCAGCGGTGAGATGAAGCTGACGTGTGCGGTCCATCCCCCGCCCTTCGAACTAGAGGTCGATGAAGTTGGCGATGAGGCGGAACTGACATGCGCACGGGCTATCCCCACCCTTTAGACTACTCATCGACGAAGTTGGTGGTGAGACGAAGTTGATACGCACGGTCCGTCCCCTACCCTTCACACTTGGGGTAGACAAAGTCAGCAACAAGATAGAACTAATGCACGCACGGGCCATGCCCCACCCTTCAGAACACTCATCGACGAAGTTGACGACGAGACAAAGCTGATGCGTGTAGTTTGTCCCCAGACCTTCGGACTCAAGGTCGACAATGTCAGCAGCGAGAGAAAACTAACGCGCGAATGAGCCGTCCCAACCCTTTGGGCTTGGGGTTGACGAAGTTGATGGTAAGGCTGAACTGATGCGTGCGTGGGCCATCCCCCACCCTTCAGACTTGACATCGACAAAGTCAGTGGTGAGACGAAACTGACGTGTGCACAGCCCGTCTCCACCCTTCGAACAAGTCATCGACGAAGTCGGCGGCGAGATGAAGCTGATGTGTGCTGTCCATCCACCGCCCTTCGGACTCGAGGTCGATGAAGTTGGTGATGAGGTGGAATTGATGTGCGCATGGGCTATCCCCCACCCTTTAGACTACTCATCAACGAAGCGGTGGAAAGATGAAGTTGATACGCACGATCTGTCCCCTACCCTTTGGACTCGGGGTCAACAAAGTCGGTGGTGAGATGAAACTCATGTGCACGCGGTCCATCCCCATCCTTCGGTCTGGGGGTGGACATAGCTGGAGACTTCTACGCATGAGCATCTATGAGCACAAGGTGGTCTGGCGAAGCATCTACAACCACGCAGTTTTCAATCAAAGTCTCAACTGTGAGGTGGTCGGACGAAGCTTCTATGACCACGATGTGGTCGGACAAAGCAACGACTGCGGGCGATCGGACAAGGTAACAACCGTGAGGTGGTCGGACAAAATGTCAACAACCACGAGGTGTCTACAACCATGAGGTGATTGGACGAAGTCTTGATCGCGAGGTGGACGGACGAAGTGTCTAGGACCACTATATGGTTGGACAAAGTGATGACCACGGGTCGGTCGGACAAAACATCAATGACCATGAAGTAGTCGGATGAGGTGTCTCCGATTATGAGGTGGTCGGATGAAGTCTCGACTATGAGGCGGTCGGAGGAAGTGTCTACGACCACTAATTTCTTGGATGAAGTCACAACCGCAAGGCGGTCGGACAAAACATCAATAACCACGAGGTGGTTGGACGAGGCATCAATTACCACGGACAAAGTCTCAACTGTGAGGCAGCCAGACAAAGTAGCACGGTGGACTCCCTAGTGAGACGCATGGCAAGGACTCCCTAGCAGGATGGGCGAAGCCCATGATGCACGCGCGGCTGCGCAAGCTGTCCCACGCTACCATCTATACTCTGTAGAGTTCACGCGAAGGTTGTGGTCTCTACGCAGTCTTTTATACTCTGTAGAATTACTCGGGACGGTTGAGTTTTTGACACTTTAAACTCCACAGAGTACGCTGGGGCGCGAGACCACCGTGCAATTTTTTTATGCTCCATAGAGTTGCCCGGGATAGCTGTGTTCCCAGCACTTAATACTCTGTAGAGTATGCCAGGGTGTGAGGCTACTGTGTGATTTTTTTATACTCTGTAGAGTTACCCAGGACGGCTGAGTTCCCAGCGCTTTATACTTCGTAGAGTATGCTGGGTCGTGAGGCCGCTGTGTGATTTTCTATACTCCATGGAGTTGCACAGGACAGCTGAGTTCCCAGCGCTTTATGTTCCATAGAGTACGCCGGGGTGCAAGGCCGTCATGTGATTTTTTATACTCTGTAGAGTTTTTTTGAGATGGCTAAGTTTCCAGTGCTTTATACTCCATAGAGTACACTGGGTTGCGAGGTTGCTGTATGATTTTTTTACAAAATTACAGCCCTACGGAGGTTGGGCGAAGTTACGACCATGAAGAGGTTAGACGAAGCCATGACCATGACGTGGGCGGATGATGTAACGACCATGAGGCAAGCGAACGAGGTCATGACCACAACGTGAGCAGACGATGTCTGAACCACAAGGATGATTGAACGTCTCGACGAACATGTACAACCACGAGTCACTCAGTCGCAGGTGCGGAGGCGCAGAGTCAAGGCTGATGGAGGCCTAAGGATGCGAAGGTCGGCAGAGGCAACGTGGGGTCCGGCAGAGGCCGGAGGGCTCGAAGGCCAACGATGGCAATGCAAGGCCCGACAGAGGAAATGTGAGGTCCAACAGAGACCCACGGAGGCCACACGTGGTCTAGAAGTGGCGACGTCCACGTGGTGTCAGACAGAGATTGTCCGAAGTTTGTCGAAGATCGGGCGAAGTCCCATGGGGCTAGCGAAAGTCAAACGAAGTTCGGCGAAGGCGATGTCCAGTGAAGATCGTGCGGAGCTCAGTGGAGGCCATGCAAAGTCCGTCAGAGATGGTATCTGTGTGGGCCTCAACAGAGTTGGTGGAAAGTCCATTGGAGACGACATCTGTGCGGAGCTCGGTGTAGTCAGTGCGAAGTCCTACGAAGGTCATGCACAGTCTTCGCGCAGAGATCATGCAAAGACCTCAGTAGAAATCGTGTGAACTCTTCAGTGGAGAAGTCGGAGGAAGATGCTCCATCCCCTAATGTCGACAGCGGGGTAATCATGTCTGTCAGCGAAAAATTGATCACAACGCGATCGAAGATGTCACCAAAGTCACAACTATAGCGTGGCTGTGGGTGTCGATGCAACTGGTGGCGGGGTGAAGGCTTTGGAGCATGCGCACTCCATGTGGAATCCCCGCCAGAGAGACTCGACATTCACCAGTGTTGTTTGGAGGTTGACTCCCTGCTGTCAAGATGATGGCGTGGACGTCGTGGTCAATGGTCATACCAGCATGGGCATTGTGGTCGATGGTCCTACCAGCGTAGGTGTAATACCCCAAAAGCGATTCAAGAGTTAATCGATTAATTAGAGTGAGGGACCTTATAGAAAAGAATTAAACAATGATTTTTAGAGGGGGATTTCTGAAAAATCCCAGCAACCTGGGCCTGGGCCTTGGCCCAAGTGGAGGCCGGCCAAAAGGGGGAGGCGCCCCTCCCCCCAAACCCTAGCCACCACCCCTATTCCTCCCTCCTCTCTTCCCCCTGGCCGCACCCCTCCCTGCCCTGTGCCTCCAGCAGCCCCTCCTCCTCCCCCCTCCTCCATTGAAGCCCCTGCTATCAGTGAAAAAGATCCCCTTTGCTGCCGGTCGAGCGGAGGAAGGGATCAATCGCAGCGAGACGTTTTTGATCCAGAAGAAGGAGGAGAGGAAGGGAAAAAGGGAAATGGAAGGGGAAGGGGATCACGTGGTGTTCATCGTGTTCTTTAGCGGTTCGTGAAGGGTGGAGGATGGATCCCAGAGGCGGCTCCTTCTGCACGTCCCCCGTTTTCTTGCAGTTAAGGCAAGTGTAATGGTGGTTTAAAATTGATAGTGTGGAATGTTGATGTTTGATCAATAATATGAATATATGTGGTCATGGTGGTGGTAAGGATGTATTGGTGCTGTTTATGGGTGATTGCAATTTACAGTGTTTATGAGTATTTCTGGTGCATGGATAATGTGAATGCAAGATTTATTTTATTGAGACATTCACGCATATGCATCATGTTGATCTATTGAAGTCTTGGTCACGAGATGACTAAGCACTGAGGTCCCCGTCATGTTGATGACATGATGGGCTAAAGGTCCCCATACTTGTGGAGTATGGGCAATTGGTGCCTGTACCGGGTGGTACAGGCATGGGTGTGCATCGACGGATGCACACTTTGCATTACCGGTAAAATGCAAAAGAGAAAGAGATAAAGAGATTTTTGATCATCCTGCATAGCATGGCTTGTTTATATGGTTGATGGATGGATTTGTGAAGTGATGTTCATAAATGTACTTGTTACTATCTATTATATTTGTAGAGTCGTTGGACTCACTCTTGTTGTTGTTGTGTTTGTTTTAGGTAGCATTATGTGATCGGCATGCATGGGGAAAGAACAGATTAGTATTATTGCACTTTGCATGATCTATCCACAATGGAAGAGGGGAGAAAATAAAATGCTATTTGCTTGAATTACTTAAGTAGTAGATGATTACTGATTGTCGGATTTAAATTGTAATAAAGGATTAGAATTCTTTTATGATGCTTCCGTTCTTTATTAAATTATTATATCTACGAATGCTTTAGTAAACTTAAACCATTTTGCTTAGATTTTAATATATTCTTGATGTTATTCATTTCTTCTATTTATGCTTGTTGCAACCTCTGTCTTGAACTACAATACAGGGGAGGTTCTGCCGAATTTTGTATGGCGTAGTTAGTTTATCCTTGTTTTATTTCTAGATTGGTAGCATTCCGGGTCATGGCTTGACTGGGGTGTTACATTTGGTATCAGAGCGGGCATTAGGTCCGTGGTAATTGAATTATTAAATTGACACACTGGTGCATAGTAGGATGGAATGGGTCAAGCATTGCATTTACGCTTCCAATATGTTGTATTGATGTTTTATGATATGACATGACCTTTTGTGCCTAAGATATGACTATATGATTGTTATGTGTGGTGATAGTTGATGTCGAGACATAGGGATTGTGGTGTAGCCATAGGCATGGCTAGGTTATATCACTATTCGTGGTATTGAATTGGTGAAGCATTTTTTTCCTTGGACAACTTAGTTTCAGAGGCCAGAAATGAGTTCTTTAGAAAAGTTTCTCCCTGCCTTGAGTTGAATATGGTCAATTCTTATCCTGTGGTAGAGGATGAATTTATCTTGGGTTCGTGGTTCATTGCAGTTGAGGGTTTTCAATTGGTCTCTACATGTTCTTCGAAGCTATTGTTGTTTTTTCGGACTATTGAGATGCTTTTGCTACTTGGGAACATTGTTGATTTGCAAGGTTGGTCCCTTCGTGGGAGTTTTGTCTTGTTGTGGAACAAGTCTCATTTGTTTGCTTGGTATTTTTTTATTAATAAAAGTTTTATGTTGCAAATTCGTTAACATGGCAAAGCCTTGGATCTTTGTATTTCTTTGGATTATTTCGCGTGTTGAAATTTAATTCCTCTCCTTTTCTGAAAGAGAGTGTTAAAATCCTTTGTGGAGTTTTGCTATGCTTAAGTGGGGGTGGTAATCATATAAATTAATTCATAAGGTATGAATTATCAAGTTGAGATGTTAGCGTGGTGCATAATTAATTTCAACTGGCATCCTTGGAAGTGTAGTTGATTAATTTAATGTCACCTTGTAATAGTTTCTTGAAGAATTGTGATTAATAATTTGTCTATACATGATTGGAACTCATAGAGTTATCGTAAAGTGTGCAAAAAAAAGAGAATTGGTATGATTTCTATGATTATTTTCAAATTTCTATCCTATGGAATAGATTGAATTATTTTTGTTTTTGGTAATTAATCTGACCGTTCGGGACAATTAAGTAAGGAGGTGTTGGAATATTACCATAGTAATGTTAACATTTAATCTGTCCTTTATTTAGATACTTTACGAGCATGTACAACTGCTAGGTTCATCTATCTTTCACCATGCTAAATTGTTGAAATATGTATAAAGAAATAGAGGAAGGTTGATGTATTGACTTGTGAAACCTTGTCTTATAGAGCTTAAATTGTTGAGGTTTGAAGATATTGCGTTCTATTTGCTAAACATAAGGTGGAATGTTGAATCTATCTTCATAGCGATTTTTGAGATTGGCATGTTCTAGTACCATCTTGTTAAAAGAGTTTTGTTTTAATATTGTGGCTTGTGCACTAGGCTTTCCCTAGATCAAGTAGTTGCAATCTTATTTAGATAATAAAAACATGGTAAAGTAAATTACTGTGTTCCTTTTGAAAAGGTTTATGAAGGGATATGAGGATATGATGATTCTTGTTAAGAGTGCATTATTTTGATGTTAGTATGATTGTCAGTATGTGGTTTTGATGATAATATTGAATGTTCTATAAATAAAAAAAATTGATAACTTTTATGACACTATTCAAATCAAAAGTTTTGAGATTTGCATACGCGAACTTTTGGACCTCATGACTTATGTGGCAGCTGAAATTGTTTTGAGTGAAGTGACTCGTTGAGAGGTTTTATTACTTCTTAAGGGAATAATGTGGTGGTCTTCAAATCTCTTTTGTTGGAATGGTCAAGGTAATACCGTAATCAAAGAAAGTTGTTCTCTTTGTTAAAGGAAAGATTGTGGTAAAAGTATTTGAGGTTGGAGTCAAGTTGTGTAACTTTTATAGGTGTACTTGACTTCTTATTTTCACCGTGTAAGAGTTTCTTGAGTTTAAATGACAATACCGTATTCTTATTGGTTGAGATTTGATACTTTTCTTCTTGAGGGGCATGTGCCTTCAACTGTGAACTTATCTTTTGTTTTCCAAGATCATTGCTATTTTCCTTGGTCTGGTGTCTATTGCAACTGGTAACATCTGTCTATCTGCTAAATTTACTACTTTTTGTCTCTTCTAAGAAAGGGGTAACCGATTTGGATTGCAAGTCCTTTAGGATATTTATGGCAACTGGTTGGGGTGGTTATGAGATTGATTTTCGTGAGATTGTGGGTGTCAAGTTGTTTGAGATTCATGGAGTGATAAATTGATTCCTTGGAAAAATTGTAGGTGGGGATTTGATTTAAAGAAGATGTTGTCTTTGGAGTTAACTGGTTACATGGTTGCAACTAGAGGAACCTAAAATAAATTGTGGTTTGGGAATGTTTTGTTCATTTTGATGGAACATTAGAATTATCGAATGTATGAGGATCTTGTTCAATTTTATTAGAGTATCATGGTTGGGTACTTTGCAAGGTTTAGTAGGAGGATTATATTGGTGTAGTTAATAAGATTATAATTGTGAAGAAGTCTAACCGTTATGGGAATTATTGGGATAGCAGGGATTGTTGAATTATTGCCATGTATGACTTCGATTCTTCCTAAAGATAATTAGGTTGAGAATATGTTTTTATGTGGTTGTTAATGATTGAGCATGTACGATTATGGGAATTTTAGTCACCGAATTCGAGAGTCTTTGTATCAGTTATATCGAAGTACATATATAGGAGCCCTGGAGATGGAAATTTTGGGTTTGGTGTTCCATGCTAGGACCTTGGAGACTAATGATGTTGTGTGAGAATAGTGGAAGGAGTGGATTCTAAATAGTGTGATGTTCCTTGATAGTATCTGTTGTGGTTAAAAACCAAACAGAGAGAGAGTGTAGTAGTGGAGAGTTGGGTAAAAATGAATGACTCCTCCCTCCTCCCCGTGGTCTATGCCACATATATATATTCACATGGGGAGTGCTTGTACAGTTGTACCCTTACATCCGAGTATTCCCCTCAGGGGCACTTATGTCATTACACATGTCCTATTTCGGACCTAACAGGCCTACTGGGTCTAGGTGGGGGCCACCCCTACAACAGGAGCCTCTCATGGTGAAGGGCTTCACGGGCCGAAGCCATGCCGCTGAGTCCTTTGGCCCCCTCCGTCCCATCGGCCTGTGATGCTTGATGACTTTGATAATTCGCACATCCGCCCGTGCTTGCGCGAGGGTCGTCTCCCGCACCCGGGGCGTGCGCGGCTTCGAGGCCGAAGGCACTAGGTAGGCCGAGGGCTTCGACGGGGCCGAGGTCTGGGCGTGCCCTACCTCACGCTCCAGATATTTATGGGCGAGGCCGAATCTAGTCGGCTGCCCTTGGCAGCCGAGTCTCAGGAAATGTTCCGCGCGATGTGTCACCGGCGCGGGGGGATGGTTGCTTGATCCGGGAGTGCGCTTTAATGACGCCTGGAACCGTGCCGGCCTTTGTCAGGGGTAGGCTAGCACAGCTGCCCCGCCTGCCCTGCACTGGATGTGGGCACGTGGCCGGCTGTAATTGGGGCGTCGTGGGATGCCAGCGTTCCCACGACCACGGCCGTTCGCCTCTTCCCCAGGAAAAGTGGCCACGCGGCAGGAGTGTATCAGCGCATTGGGCGCTAAGTGGCCACCTACCGCCGCCTGCCGCGGTTGCCAGCGGTTGCACTGCCCGATCGTGGGTAGCCGAACCGCTGCAATTCTGTCGTTCGATCTTCTGCCTGCACGGGAGACGGGGGGCTTTATAAACCGCCCCTGTGGGCATGCAGTCGTTCCCCTTGGCTGCTTGATCGCTTGTGCGTTTCTTCCTATTTTTCTTGTGCCTCCTGCTGCTATTCTCGCCTCCGCGCCTGCCCGCCGCCGTGAGAGAGAGGGATGGCTGCGCGCGACGACCTCCCAGCTACCATGGGTGCCGCCCTCGACGACCCTGCACGTCGCCTTAGCGAGAGCGCCTCGTCGAGCCAGCGCTGCCTGATGCCACCACCAGTGGAGTACCGCCTGGTTCCGCGCGACAGGAAGCAAACTACTCACCGCTGGGACGCCGTGAAAAGGTCCAAGGGTCGCTGCTCCCATGTGCTGGGGTGGAGCCGCGTCACGGAGGAAACCCTCCGAACCCTTCTTCGGGAGAAGAAGCTGGAGGAGCGTGCCGGGGCTCGCCTGCCTGGGCCTAACGAAACGGAGCCGAACCCGGGAGAGTCGGAGGCGATCGTCTTCGCGGCATTCTTCGACGCCAGGCTCCGAATCCCCGCAACACACTTTGTTCGCGAAGTGCTGCGAGCATATGGGCTGGAGCTGGCGCAGCTGACTCCGAACGCAGTCGTTCGGTTGGCCGTCTTTACTTGGGCGATGCGGACGAAGGGTACCTGTCCCCGCGCCTAGTTGTTCGCCATCCTGCACGACGCACGGTGCCAACCGAGGAGAGTAGAGGGGGGGCTTACTCAAACTTCGGCAGCGTGGACTTCGTGCTAAGGCTGGAGTGCTCGCACCTGTTTCCCGTGTTGGCTATGCGGGAAAAGTGGGAGTCCGGCTGGACACGGTGGTGGTTCTACTACACCGTGACGAGCACGAGCGGCCTTCGGCAGCCGATATGCTTCGACCGCTGTCCAAAAGTGACGCCTCGGCCCGGCGACGAGCAGCAGGCGCAGAGAATTGTTGGGGTCGCCCTCTGGTTCAACATGCGTGACCTCGCCGAGGAGTTCACCATGTACGGGATATCCCCGCTTTCTTGTAACTGGAAGTACGAGCGGCGAGGGCCCGACCGGAAGGACGGCATCCACCCGGGGGTGTATTCGCTTCATAGGCCCTCCGCGCCCTGTAAGTATCCATGCGATAAGCCAAGTATCACATGGGTGGTTGCAGACCCTTAGGTATGGTACTCCGCTTGTGCGTGCAGTACGCCGGTTAGAAGATGTGGAGCGCGCGGTGGCTGCGATACTTGGGCTGTACACGGCGAAGGAGCACAAGGCCCGGGAGTCCGCGACTTCCTTGGCGAAGCAGGGGCGGATTAACCGGGTGTGTGAGGTTTTGGAAATCCCCGTTCCGGAGCGCGCGGTGCCTACGGAATCGCCAAGCGGTGTGACGGTGGTGGCACCGTCCTCTCGGTGCAGGTCCAGTCGGAGGTCGTCGCCCTCAGTTCGCTGGCCGTGCCGCCGGTCGAGAGCGTGAGGATGGGGGGCGAGACGGGCGCTGGTCTCGGATCGACCGGTTCGGGAGGCCGCGTACCTCCCAACGAGACCGTATATGGTGGCAAGGCGACGAAGTCACGCCTCGCCATTCTTGAAGATGACGCCTCATCACCTCCAGTGGCAGCCGCAGCGCTGTCGCTGACGACGGCTTCGGCGGCTACCCAGGGAGCTACGGAGGTTTCACCTACGACTCCAAAGGCAAAACGGCCTCGGGTGCAGTCGCCGCCATCTTCTAGGGGCCGGTTCAGCATGGCGGGTCTGGTGACTGCGGCCTTGACGGCTAGCGGGGATGCTACAGGAGCCGGGAGGGTTGTGGCTCCTCAGGACGGTGAGGCGCCCATGACTCAGGTGGAGGCCGTGGTAGAGGGCACCGGAGGTAGGCGTAGCTCGTTTTCATCGCGCGACTTCGCGAAACTCTCCCTGATTTGCTCGCTTATGCTGTCGACACCAGGCGGGACAGGGTCTCCCAGATGAGGGCAAGAATCGAGCAATAGGGGGCCCCGCGATGTCGCCGGCCTGGTTGAGCCGGGGACTGGGTGTGCCCCAGCTGCTGCGGAAGGCACTGGGGCGGGGGTTCCAAGGCTTGATGTCTCCGACTTCGTACCTCGGTGAGAGGCGCTTCGCGCCTGGAGTGAGGTGGCAGAGTATGCTGGCGCCCGCCTAGACCGCCAGGCGCTGCACTCCTGCGGGGGCGACCTTTTGGCACTCGCGCTGAGTGCCTCGGAGATGAGGGTAATGGTCTCCGTTCTCGCTGCATATCCCTTGCTTATCTGATAGGTAACCTTTGTTGTTACACTCGTGCAGACGCTTGCAATTGGTAAAGCCCTCGAAGAGACTCGCGCGCGCGAGTGGAGGGCCCTGCAGTACCAACTACGCGCCGCGAACGACGCCAACGCCGCCAAGGACGAGCTCATTCGGGTGCTAATGGCGGAGCGGGACGAGGCTATTAATGACGCGCAGCTGGTGGGCACGAACGCGAAGAACGCGGCACTGGCCGCACGACGCGCGATGGAGGTGGCTCAGCGCGTTGCGACGGAGGAGCAGGCCGCCCTTCGTCAGCGGATCTCCGCGCTAGAGGCGGAAAAGGAACAGCTTACTGCCTCCGTTGCTGAGAAGACGCTATCCTGGGACAGCGCGTGCGCCTCCGCGTGGAACGCGATGGAGTCGTTGGAGCAGGCCCTCTAGGGGCTTTGCATGCACGTGGAGGATGCCACTCAAGGTCGCCACGACCTGATGGAGACGCTTGGGCGAATCGAGGAGGGCTCGAGCGTCGCCCTCCCCGGCGCCAAGGCTTTCGGCACCCACTGCGGCTATATGAGTGATGGGCTTGCCCTCGCCTTGCTGCACGCCGGTGGGTGCGAGCATGTCCATGAGCTGGCAAACCCTCAGCTCGACCTGCCTGCCCGGCCCGGGGTGATTTCTGATGCCATTCGTGCCGCCGAGCCCGCGACCCGAAACTTCCATGACCGAATTTGGAAGTATGTCGGGGAGGGCGCCGCCGCGGCTGCTTTACGGTGGACACTGCGGAACGAGGGGGACGTGCTTCGCTGGCTCGAAGAGGTCCCTCGGCGCAGCGCAGGCGATGCGGGCACTCATCGCGGTGAAGATGGCGCGGACTCATAGGAATAACTCCAGGTTTAGGCGCGTATCACGCCGTGCGTGCGTCTGCGTCTGTAATGTGACTATCTTGCTCGGGCTAAGCGACAAAAACTCTCCCGTGCACTTGCTGTTATGTAATATGCTGTGAGCTGTGGTGTCGTGTAAGGTGCGGGTATCATCAGACGGGCTTGCGAACACTTTACGCCTCCGACCCCAGGCTAGTCGAGGTAGCCGCATGAGCGCTCCGTACCCTAGCCTTCGAAGTGGCGGCAGCGGAGCTGGCGCCTAGTCGAGGTAGACGCGCGAGCGCTCCGTCCCCTACCCTTCGAAGTGGTGGCAGTGGAGCTGGCGCCTAGTCGAGGTAGACGCGCGAGCGCTCCGTCCCCTACCCTTCAAAGTGGTGGCAGCTGAGCTGGCGCCTAGTCCAGGTAGACGCGCGAGCGCTCCGTCCCCTACCCTTCGAAGTGGTGGCAGCGGAGCTGGCGCCTAGTTGAGGTAGACGCGCGAGCGCTCCGTCCCCTACCCTTCGAAGTGGTGGCAGTGGAGCTGGCGCCTAGTCGAGGTAGACGTGCGAGCGCTCCGTCCCCTACCCTTCGAAGGGGTGGCAGCGCAGCTGGCGCCTAGTCGAGATAGACGCGCGAGCGCTCCATCCCCTACCCTTCGAAGTGGTGGCAGCGGAGCTGGCGCCTAGTCGAGGTAGACGCGTGAGCGCATGCCACTTGTCATCAAAGAGTGCGCCGGGATAGCATCCGTGTCTTTTTTTTGTACTCCGGAAGAGTGCGTGGGATCGACATCCACGTCTTATTTATACTCCGAAGAGTACGCACTGGGGCGACGCCCATGCGTGCGCGGGGTTCGCGTCTTGTTTATACTCCGTAGAGTGCGCAGGGATAACGTCCGCGTCTTTTTTATACTCCGTAGAGTGCGTGCGGAGTCGGACCTCAACGCTATGTCTTATTTAGAGTCCGTAGACAGCGCGCGGAGGCGAGCCTCCGCGCGTTGCGGGCGGTGAAATTGCGTGCGGAGGTGGACCTCGACGCTACGTCTTATTTAGAGTCCGTAGACTGCGCGCGGAGGCGAGCCTCCGCGCATTGCGGGAGGTGAAATTGCGTGCAGAGGCGGACCTCGACACTACGTCTTATTTATACTCCGTAGAGTGCGTGCGGAGGCGGACCTCGGCGCTACGTCTTGTTTATACTCCGTAGAGTGCGTGCGGAGGCGGACCTCGGCGCTACGTCTTGTTTATACTCCGTAGAGTGCGTGCGGAGGCGAACCTCGGCGCTACATCTTATTTAGAGTCCATAGACTACGCACGGAGGCGAGCCTCCGCGCGTTGCGGGCGGTGAAATTGCGTGCGGAGGCGGACCTCGACGCTAGTCTTATTTATACTCCATAGAGTGCGTGCGGAGGCGGACCTCGGCGCTACGTCTTATTTATACTCCGTAGAGTGCGTGCGGAGGCGTCCCCCCACTCGTCTTGGTTTATACTCATACCCGTATCTTTGACGGAGAGTGCACGTGCGAACGCGTGTCTTTGTTTATACTCATGCCCGTATCTTTTACGGAGAGTGCGCACGCGAACGCGTGGCTTTATTCATGCCCATGCACAGTGCACGTGAAGGTGACCCTTCGCGCGCTTTTAGTATGAGAACGGGAGAATTTGCACGGACGATGCACTTTATTAAATTCTCGTTTGCGCGGGTGAGCGGTTACAAGAGTTAAGGCACTAACTGTTAGCCGCTTATAGCCGCCGAAGCCATGGAAGGCCCTTGCCCTTGTGTGCTTGACTTAGGCGTAATAGCGCCATAGCCTGTCCGCATTCCACATGTTGCGGAGCGTGTGCCCTTCCAAGGTGGCTAAGCGATACGCTCCCTTCTACAGGGCCTCCGCGACGATGTACGGGCCTTCCCACTTGGACTCGAGCTTGCCTACCGTCTCCGCGTGGAGTGCCATCTTAAGGACGAGGTCTCCTGGTCTGAATTCGCGCGGGTATAGCGAGCGATTGCGACCACGCACCATCTGTCGCGTGTATTTTATGATGTGCTGTGTTGCGCTTGCCCGGTCTCCGTCAAGGAGATCCACGGACAATTGGCGTTCCTCGTCTGGTGCTTGTACGAGGACCCGCCGCGAGCCAGCCTTTATTTCTTCAGGTGTGACCGCCTCATCACCGAAGAGGAGCTTGAAAGGCGTGAACCCCGTTGGGCGTGTGACCGTTGTGCGAAGGGACCAGAGGACGCTGTAGAGCTCGCCCGGCCACTTCCCCTTTGGTAACCCGATGAGGCGCTTCTTGATTGCGGCGGAGATGGCGCCGTTTGCCCGCTCCACTGCCCCGTTGGACTGTGGGTGTCTGACCGAGGCGAACCGGAGGGCGATGCCCATGTTGCCGCAAAATTCCTTGAATGGGGCTGCATTGAACTGCAGCCCGTTGTCGACGGTGATCTCCCTGGGCACGCCGAATCGACATATGATGTTCTGCCAGAGGAAGCGTTGCAGTGCTGCCGAGGTAATCTTGGCCAGAGCTACCGCCTCCGGCCACCTGGAGAAGTACTCCAGAGCAACCGCGATGAATCATAGGTCTCCTGGGGCCCTGGGAAGCGGTCCCACGACATCGATGCCCCACCTCGCCAGCGGCCATACCGGGGGTATGGGATGGAGGCTTGTCGGGGGCCTGTGGATAGCCCTTCCCATCCATTGGCAACCTTGACAACGGCGCACGAGATCCTGGGCATCTGCGGCGGCAGTTGGCCAATAAAAACCCTGTCTGAAGGCCTTACCCACCAGGGACCTTGGTTGGAGATGCGAGAGCCGCAGAGACCCGCATGAATTTCCGCGAGGAGGCGCTTTCCTTCTTCGCGCGGGAGGCACCGCAGGAGCGGTGCGCAGACCGCCTTCTTGTAAAGCGCCCCGTCGAGCACCTGGAAGGACCTAGCGCGGTGTTGCAAACGCCGGAGCTCGGAGGGGTCAACCGGTTCCGCGATGCCTTGCAGAAAAGCGAGAAGGGGCTCCCGCCAGTCACCCTACTGGGTGATCTGGTGGACGAGGGTCACATCTCGATTATCCTGTGCTGTGGCCGCCGCTGGCAGGGTTTCGTAAAATGCTCCTTCGGGAATTGGGAGCTGCTGACTGGCAGCCTTGGCCAGGGCGTCAGCTTGTTCGTTGTCTGCTCGAGGGATGGCCTTCACCGTGACACCCAAAAAGTGCCGCTCCTTCGCTCGCACGGCTACTAAGTACTTGGCTAGCTCCGGGTCCTTGGCTTGGTATGACTTGTCCACATGGCCCGCCACTAACCGGGAATCAGTGCGGACGAGGACCCGCCTTGCTCCCATCACTTTGAGCTTCCCGAGGCCAAAAAGTAACGCTTCGTATTCGGCCGTGTTGTTCATAGCCGGAAACGCTAGGCGCGCCGAGTAAAACAAGCGTTGCCCCTCTGGGGTGGTGATAACGGCGCCCACCCCTGCGCCCGCAACACCGTACGCTCCGTCGGTGTTAAGTGTCCACACCAGGTCTTCGACCTGGAGGGCGGGCCGAGCTGGGGGGGTCCATTCTGTGAGGAAGTCCGCCAGAACTTGAGACTTGATCGCCATTCGAGAGGCGTATGTTAGTGAGAACGGGGCCAATTCCGCCGCCCATTTACCAATTCGCCCTGTGGACTCCTTGTTGTGCAGCATCTCTGCCAGAGGGAACGATGATGGCACCGTTATCGGGTGCGCCAGGAAGTAATGTCGGAGTTTCCTTGAGGCCATGACCAGCACGTAAGCGAGCTTCTCGAGCTCAGTATATCGCGTCTTGGCGCTCTGGAGGGCTTCGGAGACGAAGTACACTGGCCGCTGTAGCGCGCCCTCTTCCAGGATGAGGACGGCGCTAACCGCCGTTGCCGAGGCAGCGAGGTAGAGTAGGAGGGGAGCCTCTGGTGCTGGGGCCACCAGAGTGGGAAGGGTTGCGAGGTGTTTCTTGAGGTCGTCGAAGGCTTTTGCGCAGTCGTCGTCCCAATGAAATTCATCGCAACTGCGGAGGGTCTTGAAAAACGGTAAGCCCCTCTCCGTCGCTCTGGAGAGAAAACAGCTCAAGGCCGCCATGCGGCCTGCCAGCCTCTGGACCTCCCGTGTCATCTTGGGAGGTTCCATGCCTAGGATAGCGTCAACCTTGTCGGGGTTCGCTTGGATGCCTCGCCCAGATACAAGGAAGCCCAATAGCTTGCCCGCCTGCACACCGAAGACACATTTGTCCGGATTGAGCTTAATGCCCGCCTTCCTGAGGTTGTCAAAAGTCTCCTGAAGATCCCGGCCGTGGGAGGTGAGCTGCCGGGTTTTTACTACCACATCGTCCACATAGGCCTCCACATTTCTCCCTAGCTGGGCGGCCAGGGCCAATGCGACGAGGCGGGTGAAAGTTGCGCCCGCGTTCTTCAAACCGAAGGGCATCCTTACGAAGCAGAAGGTCCCCACCGGCGTAATGAAGCTGGTTTTCTCCTCGTCGTCCTTGGCCATGTAGACCTGGTGGTAGCCGGAGTAGGCATCCAAGAAGCTCATGAGCTCGCATCCGGCGGTTGCATCGACCAGTTGATCTATGCGCGGTAACGGGTAATCGTCCTTCGGGCATGCCTTGTTGAGGGCGGTGAAGTCAATGCACATGCGCCAGGCGCCGCTGGCCTTTTTAACTAACACCGGATTGGCGAGCCAATCTGGATGTTGAACTTCGCGGATAACCCCCGCTCGAAGGAGCTTCGCCACCTCCACCTTGGCCGCTTGCTGCTAGTCCGTGGGCATACGGCGAAGCTTCTGCTTGACGGGCTTGGCGTCAGGGCGGATCGCGACATTATGTTCAATGAGGGCGCAGTCCACTCCTTTGATGTCTTCCGGGCACCATGCGAAGACGTCTATGTTGGCCTGGAGGACTCGGAGCAAGTCTTGCTCTACCTCCGGAGGGAGGTCTTCGCCTATGGATATGAACTGCCCCTCCGCTTGGAGCGGCACCCTCTTCACCCCGCCCTCCGGGTGGGGCTTAGGTGTCCAACCCGGAGCGGATGGCGTATCCGCCCGGTATTTGTCGATGAGGACGTGCACCTTGTGGTGCAAGCATCCACCTTCGGTTTCGATGCCCCGAGCCATATCCTGGTCACCGAAGATGGTGATAACGCCCCGCCGTCCTGGGAGCTTCATGCATAGGAATGCGTAGTGCGGGACGGCTTCGAAGGTGTTGATGGCGGGCCGGCCTAGTATGGCATTGTACAGATATGAGACGTCCACGACGTCGAAGACGACATCTTCGGTCCTGGCGTTGTCGGCCTGGCCCAAGGATACTTGGAGGCGAACCTGACCCAGAGCCTTCAGAGGCTGCCCTCGAGGCCCTGAAGGGGGGCGTCCGAGGCTTTTAATAGGCTCCGAGGTATTTCCATACGATCAAGGGCCTCCGCGAACAAAATGTTGGCGGAGCTCCCTCCGTTAATGAGGATGCGCCTGACGTCGCAACCTGCAAAGTCGGCCTGGATGACCAAGGGGTCTTGATGGGGGAATTCTACACCCTGGGCATCGGCTGACGTGAAGGTAATGCTGCAAGGGGACGCCCGCCGAGGTAGTTGTGCCGAGGAAGCGCTCGACGAAGAGCCTCCGTCGATGACATTAACGCCACGGCCTTGGGTCTCTCCGGGGGACCCCGCACGGG
Source organism: Dendrocalamus latiflorus (assembly GCA_017311315.1). Taxonomy (NCBI): domain Eukaryota; kingdom Viridiplantae; phylum Streptophyta; class Magnoliopsida; order Poales; family Poaceae; genus Dendrocalamus; species Dendrocalamus latiflorus. The sequence goes on from CM029656.1 coordinate 4,682,404, forward strand.
AGGGACCGCCTTGCCTATGCTGTACGCGGGCTGTTACGGGGGTCAACATCTTCGAAGCTCGCACATGGGCCACCGCCTGCCGTAATGCCGCAACCTCGGTGCATGCCTGTGTGAAATGGCCTCCGTAGCCGTGTACCTCGCACCATCTACCGTATTCCAGGATTTCCTGCTCCACGCACGGCTTGGCATCGCCGCCTCCTACGCGCCCCCCTACGGCGCGCAAGGTTGACACGGCCCCCCGGGGAATGCCCTGCGCAGCCAGGTTATGGCGGGCCTTTTGGGGTCTCCGCTGGTTACGCCGGGGCCTACGCCTATCGCCTGGTGAGGTTTGGTGCACCCCCTCGTCGACGGGCTTACAAGCGTCACCTGCGGACACTTGCTTGTGGTCCGTCCCCGGGTTGTCGCTTGCGCTGCTTTGTGACAAGCCCTCCGCTTGCCTGGCATCGGAGCCGTTGCCACTGCGCCTCCGTGTGTCCTTTTCGGCTCGGGCATACGCTTCCATTTTGTCGAAGAGCTCTGCCTCCGACTTGAGCGGCCTCCACGTGTTATACTCAGCGAGTGGTCCCGGGCGGAGACCTTGTGTTGCGGCGTTGATGACGGTTGTTTCATTTACGTCCTTGACCTGGCAGTGCACCTTCGCGAAGCGCTTGAAGTAATCCCGGAGCCTTTCGCCAGGTTTTTGCTTGACCGCGAAGAGCTGGTCCGCATCGACGCGCTCGACGTAGTTTCCCTGGAAGTGGCTGTAGAATTGACCGCGGAGCTATTCCCACGCGTAGATGGACTGTGGTGCAATGGAGAAGAACCAGGACAGTGCCACACCTTTTAACACGAGAGGGAGTCCTCTTGCCTTCGTGGTGTCGTCTCTGCCAACGGCTTCGATAGCGGTCTCGTACCCGAGCGCAAAGCCTCGCGGGTCAGAGTCGCCCTTGTAGGCCTCGATGACGCTCGGGAACTTGAAGCCCTCGGGCCAAGCCACCTGCTGTAGGCTCGCGGAGAGCGGGGACTCTGGATCTAGTCGTGGCGATGGGACGCGACTAGACGTAGGGGGTTCGGACGCCACTGCCGGGGGAGGGGGTTGGCTCCGAGCCTCTTGCATGTCCTGTACAGATCCGCGGAGGTCTGTTAGCTCCCGCTGGAATGCGCTAAGGGCCGCCAGCAGGGCGACCTCCACCGCGGGCGTGGCTGGGGCCATCAGTGCGCTTGGCGGTGCTACCGGTACGGCGGTGATCACGGCCTGCGCGCCCAGGCTGCCCGCCACGTTGCCGCAGAGGGGCCTGAAGCCGACGACGAGGTTCACGTCGCCGCTGGGGCCGTTCACCGCTTCTGCGCTAGGTGGAAGAACGGATGCGCCTGCGCTGCCATCGCCGGGGTTGGTCGTCGGGGTGGTGTGGGTGGGGTCGGTCGTCGCGTCGGTGGTGGGGTTCGCTGTCGTCCCTGCACCATCGCTCGTACCTGCGGCTACTAGAGCCGAAGCCCTAGCGCTGACGCGAGACCTCGCCACTTCCGCCTTCTTCTTCGCCGCCGACGGTGGAGCCTTCCTTGGTGCCATCCTCCTTCAGATCTGGAGGCTTGTTCCCGTCTTCCCCACGGACGGCGCCAACTGTTGTGGTTACAGACCAAACAGAGAGAGAGTGTAGTAGTGGAGAGTTGGGTAAAAATGAATGACTCCTCCCTCCTCCCCGTGGTCTATGCCACATGTATATATTCACATGGGGAGTGCTTGTACAGTTGTACCCTTACATCCGAGTGTTCCCCTCAGGGGCACTTATGTCATTACACATGTCCTATTTCGGACCTAACAGGCCTACTGGGTCTAGGTGGGGGCCACCCCTACAACAGTATCCTTTGGGTGTAGTGAATGAGTGTGTGTGCTGAGAATTTCAAGTTGATTATCCTTAAAGAATTGTGATGAAGTGATTGTGGGTGAAAATAACGATGAGGTGCATTGGAAATTATTCATTAAAGTAACCTGTTGGTAGCGGAGTTGACTAGAGTATGTTATTGTGAGAACAGTAGAGTCCCTCTACAAGGGTGTGGTGGATACACTCGGTTTGAGCATAGAGTTGATGTTGCCAATTTAAGAGAAATGAGTTAGTGTAGTGTGTGATGATTTGGAATCTTGTGAATCAAGAGAAAGTTATTCCTAGAAGAAAAAAACAATAGTTTCTCAGGTAATAAAATGCTCTTTGATTCTTGTTTGAGCTATGTGATGATAGAAAAAGTCTTTTGTGGTTTGAGTTGGCTTTATGTTGGCATGTGTGGTTTTTCCGGTTTAGGAAAATAATGGACGGGTTTGATATTTGAGTGATTCTCCTTTGACTTATGTGTTGTTTATTTGCAAACTACCTACTTAGAATGTGGAAAGGTTCTCGTGTTGAATCCTCGTTTTTTTCTTTTGATTTGACCCTTTTGATGGGGAGTTGGTGATGTGTGGTTGCGATGAGAATCCCTTATTTTCAGTTGAATTCTATTTGTAAAGGCGTTGGTTTACAATGAGCACTATTGTGCGACCGTAGTTAAAGGAGGTACTCCTTGTTAAGGTAAAAAGATCGATTGAGAGTTGGAACAAGAGTTACATGTGTTGTGCAGGTTGTGTGGGTTGATACCAAAGGGAATGATAACCCAAGGTATATTCAGTCGCTTCTGTTAGTTGCAAGGATTCGGAGGTTGATGTATCACTAGGACCACCTTGGGTCCTAGAGTGGGGTACACAACGTTTGGTACGACCCGGTATCGAGGGAGTGCTTGAAAGATCTGGAGTGTGGGTTTCCATTAAAGCCGTTGACCAATGAGTAGGATCAGCGGCCTTTAGCAGAGTTCGCTTATAATAACAGCTACCATTCCAGAAATTAAAGCTGCACCATTCGAAGTGTTGTATGGGCGTAGATGCAGGTCACCCCTTTGCTGGGAAGCGGTGGGTGAAAGGGCAGTCTTGGGCCCAGATTTGGTCCAGAAGACAGTTGAACGAGTGGCCCTGGTATGCAAATGTGAGAAGAAGGGATCTGGAATTTGAGGTGGGGGAATTAGGTGCTCTTGAGAGTATCTCCCACCAAGGGTGTGGTGAGGTTCGGTACCAAAGGGAAGCTTAGCCCAAGGTACGTCGGGCCTTTCACGATCATGGCTCAGATCGGGAAGTTGGCATATCGCTCGGATCTTCAGCATCTGTGCGCTAGGTGCAAGCTTGGAGGAATAAAAAATTTTAAAGTATGTCAAGGTGCTTTGGTCGCAGCAGACAGAGAGAGGCCACATGGGAATTGGAGTCTCGCATGTGTGAGCAATATCCGGAATTATTCACAACAGGAGCGTGTTAATATGGTTAAGTTTCAACTGAGATTTAAACTTGGTGTAAGTGTGGATAGAATTCGGGGTCGAATTCCGTTTAAGGGGGGTAGAATGTAATACCCCAAAATCGATTCGAGAGTTAATCGATTAATTGGAGTGAGGGACCTTATAGAAAAGAATTAAACAATGATTTTTAAAGGAGGATTTCTGAAAAATCCCGGCAACCTGGGCTTGGGCCTTGGCCCAAGTGGAGGCCGGCCAAAAAGGGGGGAGGCGCCCCTCCCCCCAAACCCTAGCCGCCACCCCTATTCCTCCCTCCTCTCTTCCCCCTGGCCGCACCCCTCCCTGCCCGGCGCCTCCAGCAGCCCCTCCCCCTCCCCCCTCCTCCATTGAAGCCCCTGCTACGGTGAAAAAGATCCCCTTTGCTGCCGGTCGAGCGGAGGAAGGGATCAATCGCAGCGCGACGTTTTTGATCCGGAAGGAGGAGAGGAAGGGAAAAAGGGAAATGGAAGGGGAAGGGGATCGCGTGGTGTTCATCGTGTTCTTCAGCGGTTCGTGAAGGGTGGAGGACGGATCCCAGAGGCGGCACCTTCTGCACGTCCCCCGTTTTCTCATGGTTAAGGCAAGTATAATGATGGTTAAAAATTAATAGTGTGGAATATCGATGTTTGATCTATAATATGAATATATGTGCTCATGGTGGTGGTAAGGATGTATTGGTGTTGTTTATGGGAGATTGCAATTTACAGTGTTCATGAGTATTTCTGGTGCATGGATAATGTGAATGCAAGATTTATTTTATTGAGACATTCACGCATATGCATCATGTTGATCTATTGAAGTCTTGGTCACGAGATAACTAAGCGCCGAGGTCCCCGTCATGTTGATGACATGATGGGCTAAAGGTCCCCATACTTGTGGAGTATGGGCAATTGGTCCCTGTACCAGGTGGTACAGGCATGGGTGTGCATCGACGGATGCACACTTTGCATTACCGGTAAAATGCAAAAGAGAAAGAGATAAAGAGATTTTTGATCATCCTGCATAGCATGGCTTGTTTATATGGTTGATGGATGGATTTGTGAAATGATGTTTATAAATGTACTTGTTACTATCTATTATATTTGCTGAGTCATTGGACTCACTCTTGTTGTTGTTGTGTTTGTTTTAGGTAGCATTATGTGATCGGCATGCATGGGAAAGAACATATTAGTATTATTGCACTTTGCACGATCTATCCACAATGAAAGGGGGGAGAAAATAAAATGTTATTTGCTTGAATTACTTAGGTAGTAGTTGATTACTGATTGTCGGATTTAAATTGTAATAAAGGATTAGAATTCTTTTATGATGCTTTCGTTCTTTATTAAATTATTATATCTACGAATGCTTTAATAAACTTAAACCATTTTGCTTAGATTTTAATATATTCTTGATGTTATTCATTTCTTCTATTTATGCTTGTTGCAACCTCTGTCTTGAACTACAATACAGGGGAGGTTCTACCGAATTTTGTATGGCGTAGTTAGTTTATCCTTGTTTTATTTCTAGATTGGTAGCATTCTGGGTCATGGCTTGACTGGGGTGTTACAGTAGGCGTCACAGTCGACAGTCGTACTAGAGCGGGCATCACGGTCAACGATCATACCACTGCGGTGCAGCCGTTACCATGGGGTACCACCAGCGCCGCGTGCTAGGCTCGGTGGTCGCTACTGCCGCACCTCTCTTTTGCCTGGTTGCCATCGGTTTCTAGCGCCTTCTCTTGCGCAACTTCTTGCACGTCCCCACGGACGGTGCCAACTGTTTTGGCTATGGACCAAATAGTAAAGAAGGGGACTAGCTAGAGAGAGCCAACGACAGGAGACAGTGCTCGTGTATGAAATGAGTGGATCCCCCTTTCTCATACCCCTCCTGGGGGTTTATATACGTGAATGGGGTTGGATGAAATATTCCTATTCTACCTCTTGATAATTACAAAAGGTGAGGGTATATTGGTATATTCCTCTACACTATTAGGCCTATTATATATTGGGCCAGTAGCAAGGCCCAGTCACCAGGGGTGGACCACCCCTACAATAGGGTTCAAAATGAATTTGATTTTAAAATCAAGAAAATCCATAGTGACAATGGTTTCGAGTATAAGATCACTAAAATTGAAGATTTTTGTGGTGAACTTGGAATAAAATAAGAACTTTCCACTGTCTACACTTCAGAACAAAATAGAGTTGTAGAACGGAAAAATCAAACATTGATTGAAATTGCTAGGGCAATGCTTGATAAATATATTACTTCCGATCACTTTTGGGCAAAAACTATCAATACCGCTTGTCATGCCATAAATCGTATTTACTTGTATCGTCTTTTAAAAAAGATTTCCTATGAGCTTCTCATTGGAAGAAAACCAAACTTCTCTTATTTTTATGTTGTTGAAAGTGTTACATTTTGAGAAAACATATTCATCTTTGAAAATTTAAAAGTCGTTGTGATATTGGATCTTTGTTTGGCTACTCAGGAAATAGTAAAGCAGATCGTGTCTTCAACAAAAACTCCAATTTAGTTGAATCGACTTGTGATGTTCAATTTAATGAGACTAATAGCTCTCAAGAAGAGCAAGACAATTTTGATGATGTAGATGATGAAGTATTGAGGCAAGCAATAAAGAACATGCAAATTGGTGATATCAAGTCAAAATAAGACATCAAGACATGCAATTTTATTTGACTTTATTTATATTTCATTTGCTTTCTCTCTCATTAGATAACATTTTTGAAGGAGCAGAAGCAAGACTTGAAGATCAAGAAGCAAGCCAAGGTAAGTCGTGACCTTTGATCATGTTGAACATAATATTTCAAATCTATTATGTTTTATTTTGTTTTAAACTATTCTGCATTGCTAATTTAAATACTAATCGTTGTGCCTAGTAGTTATCAACTAATTTGATTAATTCCTCCTTGATAATTCCAATGTCATGATTTCATTGTCACCATAGGATGGGTAATTATCTAGTAATGCAAAATTAGTATCCATTTGGGTTATATGTTTAGTATGATTAGCTATACTTATTGGTACGTTGGCCACATTATCACATGTGGATCAAATAATTAGTTTTGACTTAACGAGATACTAAATCATGGTTGTAGCCACAATCATAAAAATTGTATACCATGACTTAGGTGTGTCGTTGGTGTTGGTTAAATAAAATGGTTTTCACTTGGAAGAATGATCGTGCAGTAAAGTGGGTACTATTAGCACTTTAGGTTGCGGATGCTTCGTCTAGGTAATGATTAAGAACTTAACTTTGTGCGCCATTGATCTAAGTCTTATCGTACAACCACATGTCTAGTATAGGATGGACCTAGCTAACTAATTTACAATATTAACTTTGATTCCGCTATTGAGATGAATGTGGATGTGGTCGCAATCATTATATCACATTAGCACAAGAGGGGTTTTTTACCGACTAGGTTGAAGCCTACTCGGTAGTGAAACCTTAGCAGATAGAATTGGGTTGATGTTGAGCATTGTAAAGGTATTGTGATAATCACTTCATCACATGCCCAAAGAAGTTTGTAGTTGCCGACACTGAATCTGATTATCTTATATGGGTAAAGCTGTGCAACCTCTGCAGAGTATATAACTATTTGAATAACCGTGTCCTCGATTATGGACAATGCTCGGTGATTTCACATGAGGGGTAGAGTTTTCATAAAACATTGATTAGGTTTGGATGGAAAGTGAATGGTCTGTTCACTTGTGGTTGGGAAGTGAATGATTAGTTCACTTCTGGTTTATTCAATTCCTTTGACTTATTTACTTATTATGCATTTTCAAAGTGCAATTACAATCTATTTATGGTATTTACTCAAAATTGTTGCTTTCCACAAAATAACCACTTAGTCATTATTTTGCAAGTGTTGCATCATTATATATTGCATCTTGTTACAAACGACCTGTTGAATACTCTATGTACTCATGGTTATATTCATTGTTGCTTAGTTGCTAAAAACAACTATATCTGATGTGACCATACCACAAACGCATACGACTATAGCTCCCAAGATTGAACAAAAGGTGATTTTATTTTTGCTTCAATTTATTTTAAATGGGAATATGATGCTACCTAATAATGAAAATATCTATTCGTGCAGCTATACAAGGAGAATTGCATCAACAGCACTTGCTTGTGGTTGGGGTCCACCTAAAGGGAAGCTGACCAACACATCAAGACCAAGTCAACACCTTCCTCAACTCTTTCTCAAGGTCTCTATGACACTTCTTCTACAAGTCAAGCCAGAGTCCGAGTTCTACATGTTCTGGAATTCAATTCTGCCTCTCGATATAGCATCAACTTTAAACATGTATAAAATTCACATACAGACTCTATTTGAGGTGCATGAGTACATGATGAAAAGCTTATCTCGTCCTCTTTCCAATGGATCAGGCCCCATGTTGAAATTTCTTTTGTATGCACCGCAATCACCAAAACAATATGGCACTGATTCTAAATCATAGTCAAAAGGTGCAGCGCTACCTCCACTTGGGCCCATTGGCCTTGTACCTCCTAGGGGTTCGTGCCCACCTCCTTGGCCGCCACCCCTATCCCTCTTTATCTCGTAAATAGCCCTAGGCATGTTCTTTTTCTTTAGATTTTGTTTAGATCAGTTTAGCTTGTGTGCACAAACTCTACTTTGTCTCTTATGTCGATTAGACCAATAGATTCGTGTTATAGAATCTCAACTATCCTTGTGTGACTTTTATATCTAGCAATTTTCAAATTATTCTTTACTTGAATTCTTGCTTGTTTTTTGATTGCTTTCAGGAATTGATCTTCTTGATTAGGTCAACTATCATTCTTGGCGAGGTTAATGATGACAAGAGCATAGTGTAGTGATTGTTGAATAGTTTGATCGTGTTTTAGTCAAGTAGCCTCATCATCAATGTCACTGTCTACAAATCGAATTATGGTTTACCGAAAGATCAGGACCAACCCTACATCAAGTGGTATCAGAGCATAGATTATTGCCCAGTGAGATTGAAGTTTTAGATTTGTTTTTCATACCTCTAACCAGAAAATTGCCCTACAAAAGACTTAATTTTCGCTGTCCAACACCCGTTGTGTCTTTCAATCTATTAGTTTTGATTTGCTAAATTGAACTTGCATCTGTCTTAGCATTGTCTAGTTGCTGGTCATACCTTTGCACCTAAAAAACCCAAACAAAAAATTCCTATGTCAAAATCTATCGAGAACACCCGAAACCCTAATTTACAATTTTTGGCTAGAATACTCCCTTTCTGTTGTCGCCACAAAAAATGCCATAACTTTTGTTTCCGTTATCCTTCTTGAGTGAAACCACCCTCATTATATTCATAACTTCATTCTCCATCTATCTCTAAAATTTTACTTCATTCCAGTAAGGCAGTTTGAAGATATCCATGATTAAATTGACCAAATTTCTAGTTTGAATATACAACAATTAATAGTTGTGATTTTTGTGCTAATTTTTCGGTCAGTTTTCAAACATGGCCCCAAAAGAAAAATTGTAGACAAATCTGTCTAGTAACAAAAAAAGGAGGCATTTGACAAAAAAGTTACGCACAAAATACCGATGTACTATCTAGTGGATGGAAATATTCAGTTTTCATATTTTGGTCAATGCTTGTACTTTTCAATTCCAGATTACATTCTTTTGAATTATCTTGTGTCTATCACTCATATACCTTTGTTATATACTTGATTTGACCTTCATCTATCCTTATTTGATCAGCAACATAGGCTAAGGGCTAGACACAGACTAAATTCAATTATATGCAATTTCTGAAATTAACTGATTGTTCTTCATTGCTACATATTTAGAGCCTTCTAAGCTACACGTACTAGTAACCATTATAGGTCTTGACGGACTAGCAATTGCTATACTCATCACTTAAGTCAGTTTTATCACGAACCAACCATTGGTTGCAACCCTTGTTTGCTTTGGTAAGAATTTGTAAGAACTTGGTAAGAGTTTGAGTGTGTGTGACTTTTGTAAACCTTCAACACTCAGTTGTTGATAGGGTATCTTCTTATTTTATACTAACCATGACAGGTTCAAGATCACATCTTCTTTGCCTGAGCGAGATATATTTATATGCATTTCCATCCTTTGCTGGTAAATTTGATCCTGATGTCTATGTTGATTGGGAGATATCATTAGACAAAAAAATTGAATATTATGATTGGTCAGATATGCAAAAGATTAGAGTTGCCACTAGTATTTTTATTGATGATGCAATACTTTAGTGAAAGTATATTTGTAGACATGGTAGAGTGCCTCAAACTTGGAATACATTGAAAAAACTTATGAGAGATAACTTTGTTCCCAAATATCATGCTAATTATTTGCTAGCTAGATTACAACATTTAAAATAAGATAGTAAAACTATAAGGGAATACTATCATGAATTGAAAACTCATTTATTGTGTTGTGGCTTAGAGGAATATGTTGAAGCTACAGAGAATAGATTCTTAAGTGGGCTTAATCAAGAAATTTAGGACATTTTTGTTCACAAAGAATATAATTCTCTTTCTCATTTGTTTATAGTTGCTTGTAAGGTTGAAAGTTAGATTGGGGAGAAATTGAGAATGCTTGATGATAGAAAATATGAGAAAAAATATGTATTTATGCCTTTTCTATGACTAACAACTTGCAAAAAATTGAGAACCATACGAAAGAGGAAAATGAGCTGATTAATCCACCAACTCCATTGCTTGAGAAGGAAGATGAGGATAGCAAAAAAAAAGGTAAATATAATGGTGCTATCATCACTCATGATGGGTATGCTTACGAAGAACTACAATTGTGCACTGTTCATACTACTTTAGAGCAAAAATTAGGGAAAAACAATTCTAATATACACATGTTTCACATAGAGAATTCAGATTGTACTGATTTGAATGATAAGAATGAGTTGTGTGTTAATTCCTTGCATAAATCTTTGACAGAATTCAGATTGTACTGATTTGAGTGATAAGAATGAGTTGTGTGTTAATTCCTTGCATAAATCTTTGACACTACCAAAACTTAAACCTAATTCTCCTGTTTTTATTCCAAATCCATGTACTAAAATAAATGTATTTGATTCTACCAATGTGCAATTGATCCATGCTAGAGATAAGCTGAATGAGATTTCTTCTTTGAACACTTTAGGTTATATTAAAATTGATCATCCTTGTGAACTAAGTTATTTAGAGAAGAAGTTATTTGAGATTCCCAATTTGGTTTCATTATTTTATTATACATTTTCCCTAATAGGAGAGTATGATGAAAAGGGAAATTACGTAGTTCATAAAATTTGCAAAACTTGAGAGCTAGAAGATTTAACTTTGGAGAAGGAACACTATCATGTGAAGAAAACTAATGGTACTAACCTTAATATTTCTAGTTCGACTAGTGTTATTTGTGAGCTATAGGGAAGCTTTTAAGAAGGGGAGCATTGAGGACTACTTGTATACACCACAACCATTGCTCCATTTGCACAGGAAAAGAATTTGCCTCTTATTAAGATCATCAATATTATAGAAGACTTCTCTAAAATTTCTACAGATTCAGTTCCACTGAATTTATCTACTGCCCAGAAAAGTATTATTGATGAAGATCCTTTCAAATTATTGTTTAAAAGGAAGCATGACGAATACAAAGTAGATTTGCTGGGAGAATATGATGAGATTGAATTTTATGTGTCTCATGTTTGCATTAAAAGTTTTGTTGTGTTGCCTTACAATTCTTTTCATGTGAACAGGTCACAATCCAATACCCTATTTTCTAAAGAAGGGGAGCCGAACGAGACACATACATACATAGTTCCAACACCATCCAGTGAGATTACTTTTAATCAGGTGCACTCATTTAAAAGAGATTTTACTTTGTTTGAAAAAGAACTTATGATATTACATAATGAGAGTTCATTGTGTCCTTTATCATGTACTGAGATTTATGATCAAGATCACGCAATACATGAGGCTACGCATCTATTAAAATCGAGAATGGTTTTATATCAAGAAAGGGAGGGTGGTGTGACCATGTCTTAAATGCATACGACCATAGCACTCAAGATTGAACAAAAGGTGAATTCATTTCTTTAGCTTCAATTTGTTTTAAATGAGGATATGATGTTACCAAATGATGAAAATATTTATTTGTGTACCTATACAAGGAGGATTGCATCAACACTAGATGCTCATGGTTGGAGTCAGTCTAAAGGGAAGTTGACCAGCACATCAAGACCAAGTCAACGTCTTCTTAAACTCTTTTGCAAGGTCCCCTTGCCACTTCTTCTAAAAGTGAAGCCAGAGTTCGAGTTCTACACGTCCTGGAATCCAATTTGGCCTTCAGAGATAGCATCTACTTTAAACATGCATAGAATTCGCATACGGACTCTGTTTGAGGTGTATGAGTACAGGATGGAAACCTTATCTCGCCCTATTTTCAACAGATCAAGCCCTATGTCCAAATTCCTTTTGTATGCACTGCAATCGCCAAAACAATCCAGCACTGATTTTGAATCCGAGTCAAAAGGTATTGTGCCACCTCCATTTAAGCCCATGGGCCTTGTACCTCCTAGGGGTCTGTGCCCACCTCCCTAACCACCACCCCTGCCCCTATTTCTCTCTTAAATAGCTCTAGACACCTTCTTTCTCAAGTTTTGTTTAGATCAGTTTAACCCATGTGTGCAAACTCCACATTGTCTCTTGTGTCAATTAGACCAACATATTCGTATTACAGAATATCAACTATCCTCATATGACTTTTATATCTAGTAATTTTCAAATTGCTCTTTACTTGAATTATTGCTTGTTCTTCAATTGCTTACAAGAATTGATCTTTGTGATCAGGTCAACCGTCATTTTTGGTAAGGTTGATAATGACAAGAGTGTGATGTAGTGATTGTTGGATGGTTTGATTGTGTTTTGGTCAAGTAGCATCATCGTCAATGGCATTCTCTATTAATTGAATTATCATCCACGGGAAGATTGGGACCAATCCTACATCAATATCAACCAAAGATATTTGAGGAGTACTTCAACGCCTTCTCAGATTAGGACTTCGCTCCCCAGTCGATTGCCTATGAGCATATCGAATGTCCACTATGTTTATCTTTATTTTCTACTACTAGTTTGTTAAGCCCTTTAAGCTATTATTTATAAACTTGGTCATAAGGTCACTACTCTAATAAATAATAATAATTGAGTCTTTCTTAGTTAATCATGATCATGGCTAATATTTTATCTATATATTCACTGTATGTATTAGCATAATCCTAGAATGGTGCAGAATACATATAGAGGATCGGATTTGCATATTCGGGTCTTGACATTATATTTCATCTTTGTATTTATTGGTTTATATCAAGGTTAATATATGGTTTACAAAGTTGCTGAAATTCACGTTTACTATCATATTGAATGTTTATTCCTAAACTCTAGTTGTAGTAACGCTTGCTTATTGGTTAAAATTGATAGTGATAGTAGTTGTCGGTAACATCTTGGGATTTTGAGAAGCTGGGGTATTACAGTTGCAGTTGTGGACCTCAAAGGGGTTCATGGGTGTTCAAGTGAATCCCTAACATTTTTCCAAAAAAGCTAGTATATACATGTAGTTATTCATTGTATTGCATCATTAAATCGTGTTGATTCATTTAATTATTATGACAAGGATAAAGCTCTTAAACTTGTTAGAGAAAATCCATAAACACATGCATAAATCAGCTGTTGTTTCAATTTGCCCCCCATATGTCATTTTAGTTTACTTTGCCATCCATAAGTTAAGTTGCCATACAAATACTTGTTTACATCATCTTCGCCACTTATTTTAGTGATGATAATGCATGTTTCAATGATTTCAATACTTATGTCAATGATTGTGTATTACAAATACCAAAATCAATCAAATTATTGAAACACGTATTTAACTAACTCATATAAGTAATCAAGCCATTGAAACAAATACAAAAGAAAATGAAAACCATGAGAAATAGCATTTATGCATGTCATGGGGTGATTTGTTCGGTAACTTAGCTCATAGGTGGCAAAGTAAGCAAAAATGACATATGGGGGCCAATTGAAAAAGCAAGTAACTTATGGCAGTGTTTATGTATTTTTTTCTAAGCTTTAGCCTTGTGGGATGAATAACTAACACTTCCCTAGAGAAGACAAAGCCCGTCAAAGACGCCCATGAGCCCTCACACCTCGCTCCCGAGGGAAGAGACATGGGGGGCTGCCATTGAGGCCTTTGCCCTCAAAGGCTATATCTTTGGTCCTACTACAAGGGGTTACCACTAGGGCTGGAAAAAAAGCTCGAGGCTCGTGAGCTGCTCGAGCTCGAAGTTAGCTTGGCTCTGCTCGGCTCGAGCTCGGCTCGTAAATCAGCGAGCCAAGCCATGTTTTTAGCTCATTAAATTAACGAGCCAAGCCCGAGCTGCTCGCGAGCAGCTCGATGGCTTGATCGAGCCAAACAACATGGAAGCCCCGGCCAACGAATCCTCCTCTTTCTCATTTCCTCAATCCACCAAATCGGCGTTTCCTCAATCATTCTTAGTCCATTGGCTTTCCTGTCCAAATCCACCGATCCGCCGCCGCCGTTTCTCCCCGCCCACCGATCACCCCCCATCTCCCCTTTTCTCCTGATCCGTCTCTCTTCTCTCCCCTCATTGACTAGCCGCCGCTTCCCTACGCATCACACGAAAACCTAGGAGTAGGGACAGGAGATGGCGATGGTTTTGCGACACCTCGCCGGCACGTCGGGTGGCTCGCCGTCACCGGTCGTGTTGACAGCCGCGCTTTTGCTCCGTCCGGCAGTTTCTCGGGAGGACCTGTGGCATTGCCGTTGGTGCACTCTGCGCCGAGCTCCAGCCAGATGGCGCGAGCAGCCGTCGGTGTGCTTTGCGCCGAGCTCTGGCCAAACGGCGCCAGCACCAGCGAAGGCGTCGCCTCGTCGGGCTGGTCGGGTAGCTCTGCTCCTCTATTCTTGGCCCCGCCGATGTTGCCGCCGTTCTTCGCGTCGGCGAGATCATGGGTGAGTTGTGTGACAATGGTAATTCTTGCTTTGTGTGGAAGAGGAGAGCTCCCAATGGAGAGTGGCATTGGTGAGAAACTCTTCTTGGATCATGAGGATTTTGATGAGATCAAGGATGGAATTGAGGAGAAGAATGTGGATTGTGAGAATCTGAAGGATTTAAAGGGTTCTGATGCTACTTCTTCAGAAAACTAAAATTAGGGAAATCAGGAAGCCAGTTTTGGGTGGCTCGGCTCGTAAGCCCTCGCGAGCCGGCTCGAGCTAGGAAATGAGCCAAGCCGAGCTAGGCTTTTGGCTCGTTTCCTTAACGAGCCGAGCCGCATCTCAGAGCGAGCTTGGGCAAGCCTGGCTCGAGCCGGCTCATCTCAGCTCGTTTCCACCCCTAGTTACCACAATAACTCTACACCTTCTACTACCTACTGTAGGCGTTAGGAATATTATCATCAAGAGTCAAAACTATTTGAATGGTGCACCATCCCTGACAGGTCCTAGAAGACGAGTGGGCCCCACCAGCCTAAGAATATGCCCTAGGACATGGGGGCCACCCATGATATGGCCATGCGTATACGGTGCGACTGACGATTGATTATATGATATACAAATCAAAGAACTAATGTTGTATCTAGAAAGGACAATAGTACCCCACACTTGTATTTATAGATTAGCTATCTCCATGAGGGGTATTTCGGTTATTTGTACAAGCCCAAGAGTCTATAAATACCCCATATATCCTCATTTGTAACTTGAGCTCTCTTGAGCAATAAAAAACATATTCAAATTGGTGAGTTCTCGGGGACCCCTCCCTAGAGGTAACCCCTTGTTGGCTCACTGACAGGAGTAGAACGTTCCTCTCAGAGTAGAAGGTTAGCCCATCATGGACAATGCAAATGAATTCGGGAAAAAAAAGAATCGGCAAAAAAGCTCAAAAAAAGCTCAAAAACCAGAAAAGGATAAAATTTAGGAATAGTAAAAAAATAAGCTAGAAGCCAAAAACTCTAACCGAAATGAGTCGGGCCATAATCAATTACTTTCAAAGCTTGAAGGATCGCCATGTCAAATAATTATTTTTTAACTATTTTGTGAATCACTTTCAAAGTATGAAGGATCGTCATGTCAAATTATTATTTTTAACTATTTTGTGATGCTGGTTATAGTACAAACATATAATTTACTTCATTTGAACATTGGTTCTATGCCATTTGAACTTTTATGCTGGAATGAATGTCCCACTTAAGTTCACATCCTATGGTTAAAATTCTGCCTACGCCGCTGTCGGGCTTGGCCACCCACGAGCACGACTGACAGCCGGCAGCGGCATGGAATCTCGGGAGGAGGAGGTGAGTCGTATGGCGTACGCGACGGAGTGCTCTGATTGGCTTCAGGGCTAAGGGCTGGAGTTGACAGAAATCACCACAATACCTCTATAAATAATTAAAGAAGATAAATAATTACAAGGAAATATCTATTGTGCCCTCTGAAATTAAATTTCAGATTTAATCTTCGCTCACACCCCAACTGAAGTGGATGCGATTCCTCTGACTTCAAAGTCACGGTGCCTTTGTCACTGACAGGTGGGTCCCTCCGCTCGCAGGCCCACCTGTCAGTGACAAAGGCACCGTGACTTTGAAGTCACAGGATCTCAATCCAACTGAAGTATGCACCGTAAAAAAATTCCACAATGAAACTGGCAAGTAAGCACATGTTTGAAACCGTATTTGTCTACCTAATCATCTTATTCTAAATTTGAACTGTTTACATAAATGATACTGTGGCTATTTTTTTTCAAATTTAGCTTTTAATCATCTGTTTTTATAAATCTAACCCCGTCTCTTAACTCGGTATGTTCCATTTTTTTCAATTTGGCTCTTGTTCGACCATTTGACAAATCTAGACCCCTAGCTCCTCGAGCTCGGTAGTATCATCTGTCGTACTACAGGAACTCGATAGGTGTTGCCGAGCCCCCTGTGCGGCAACAAATTAGTAGCCATGATTAGCGAAAATTAAGTGCGATTAGCACTACTTAAATATGATTAGCATTAATTAAATCATACATACTAACTCGCGTGGGCCAGCAGACGGCCTACTAGGGTAGGGGAGCTCCTGCCGAGCTTGGTAGGTCCACAGAAGGATTAGATTTGCAAAAACGAATATTCAAATACTAAATTTGAAAAAAAAAAGCTATAGTGATATTTATAAACAGTTCTTCAACCTAATGCTGAGTTGGTCTGAAAGATGCGCACGTGCTTGGTGCCACGCTAGTGAAGTGAGCACTAGATAGAAGTGAACATGGTGTGATTCCACACCTTGTTTGTTGTTAATTTGATGGTTCTTTGACTCCTTGTCACTTTTGTTAGCTTCTCCAACGTGGGAGTCAATTGCATGTTGACACAGTAGCGTACAGTGGATAACCACTGCTTACCTATTGTTTGGTTGGACGAAGTTGCATGCGGATGAGATTATACAAGTGGATGGGTTCATCCAATACTGGATAGTGTATTCACAAGGTCGCTTGTTGGTACTTCCCTTTAAAATAAACAAGCAGCAGTAAATTAATTACTAAGATCTACAAAGAAGTATTCGAAAACAGAGAAGGCTTGCTGAAGGAATCTAGTAGCAATATGTCAGCTGCAGTACATGTGATTCGTTCCATTTTTAGTACTAATTAATTTTCTGTTTCTTTAATTTATTTATTGGAATTAACTATAGGTAGCTGATCAGCAGCTGCTTGTCGGCAGGATTTTGAAAACCGGTTTTAAAATTTTACTGAGGACTAATAAAACTGATAATAAAAAAATCAGAGGATTTTAGGCCAAAATTTTCAAATCAAATTTTAAATTAAAAAATTAACCAAAAATTAGTTGAAAATATCGGTCGAATTTTTTGAAAACGAAATTTGTTGAAGATGCGATTTTGACCGCTATTTTATATAACTTTACACTAAGATATGTTAGGATGATCTCAGGCATTTGGCCCAACGGCCAAATGCCACCCCTTGACTGCGCCCTGATCGGGGGCGCCCAGCCCAATTGGCTGGTGGGCCCCTGTCGCCAGCGCCATATAAAAGAGAGGTGGGGGCCGGGGCGGCACGAACGACGAGGTTCACCGTGCCGCCACCTTCCCCACCAACAAAAACCCTAAACCCGATCTGAGGGGGCGTTCCAGCGACGGGAAACCTCCACCGCCGCGTCCTTCACCGGATCTGCGCAGCCGCCGTCGCCGTCATCCTTCTTCCCCGACCGCTTCACCGAGCAACCGCGATGGCCGGCTCTTCATCCTCTACACCGGACAGTTAGTACCTCTCTGTCCTTCTCGGTGTATCACTCAAGAACCCGAACGAAATAGAAACCCCGCTAGATCTAACCTAGGAGATCCTAAAAGCTAACTAACAATGGTATCAGAGCGCCCTAGGCGTAGATCTTAGATGGGGAAAAGGAAAAAGAAAGAAAAGAGGGGAAGACTCGTTCTAACCCTAACCTGAACCCTAACCCTAGAAAAGAAAAGATCGGGACTTACCTGGTCGTCGTCATTGCTGGCGTGCGGGAGACCGATCGGGCCGTGGGCTCGCCGGCGCTCCACGTACGAGCCACCGTCGACGCGCGGGACAGATCCGAGCGGACGCGCTCGAAAGGGCGCCGACACGGAGCCGCTCGACGGCGGCGCGCTCCCTCTCAAGGGAGCGCGCACGCCGGCGAGAGGGCCCGCGGCGGCGCCGACTTCTTCTTCTCCGGCGGCGTGGACGAAGTCATCGCCGCCGCCGCCATTTCGTTCGCTCTCGGGTGCGAGGGTGAGAGAGGGGAGGCAGAAATGAGCTAGGGTTACGGGGCGTCCGCGGCGCGTCGGTTTTGATCGGGCGAAAACGCCGCTCAGCCGTCGGATGGCGACGGACGGCTGAGATCGCGCCAAGCCGCGCGGGCTCCTTTTGGCCCAGGCGGGCAGAGGAATTCCCGGCCCAGGCCCAGGTTGCGGCCAGGCGCGGGGGCAGCGCGAGGCCGCGGCTGAGTGGGCCGCCTTGGGCCGTGACTGCGGCGCTAGGGGCGAGTGAGGCGCGTCCGTTCGGCCGCGTGAGCAGGCCGCGCGAGGCCGCGGCTGAGCTGGCCGCCGTGGGCCGTGGGCCAAGCCGAACAGGCCGAAATGCCTGTTTGCACAGTAAATCCCGAAAATTGGATTTAATGATTTTTCAGAAGTATTTTTTGATGAATTTGATTGAAATTTGATCCAAAATTTCTGAAATTTTGCACCAACGTGTTAATTTTTTCAGAGATTAAATGTGAACAGTTTAATGCTTCTGAATAATGGATTAATTTTAGAATAATTACAGTTTCCGCTGCAAAAGTTAATGTTAATTGATTTTCATTATTAAATTCGAACCAACGGGAGAATTTAATTTTGGAAAATAGAAATAAATCCCAGATAATTATGATATTGTTATTTTCTGACCAACGTTGATAATAACAGTATTATAACTTTTAATTGATGATTTTATGCATTATTTCTATTTTTGCCCAACGGTGATGTAGATTTAATGTATAGATAAAATTGATTTAAATTGTATGTCGTATTTTTGACCAACGTTGGAAATAAGGCATATAATTTTCCTGTTATGTTCTCACTTTATTTGAAATATTTTTCAGGCGGATACAACTTAATGAGTTGTATCAGAGAGATCCCCACTCTTAAAGGAGATAATTATGGGGAGTGGAAGAAAAAGATAGACTTGGCGTTTATCTTAGCTGAGGTGGACTGGGTCCTCACTACAGCACGTCCCACTGAGCCTATGGCACCAGTGAGGGATCAAAATGAGGATGATACTGCTTGGCAGAAAAGACAGAGGGATCATGCTCCCTTACAAATGTCTTATGACCTTGAGCATAAGAAATGGACCACAGCCAACAAGAAATGTATGGCTGTGATAAAGAACATGATTGAGCCTGCTATTGTGGGCTCAATCGCAGAGTGTGACACTGTCACAGAGTACCTTGAGAGAATAAAGAGTCAGTTTACTGGCTCTTCAAAGACTTATGCTACACAGCTGATTAAACAGCTTGTGACAGAGAGGTACTCTGGTGGTGGCAGTGGCATAAGAGAGCACATACTGCGGATGAGCAACTTGGCATCCAAACTTAAACCAATGGATTTGGCTCTCAAGGATGAGTTCCTTATTCATTTGGTTTTTGCTTCCTTGCCTAAAGAGTTTGACACTTTTGTCGTCAACTACAACATGCAGCCCGAGAAATGGGACTTGGAAAAGTGCATTGCTATGTGTGTGCAAGAGGAGGAAAGAATCAAATCCTCACATGGTGGTTCTATCAACTATGTGAAGGACAATAAGAAAAAGAACTTCAACAGTAACTCCTCCTCAAAGAACAAGGGAAAAGCCCCTGTCCATCAGCCTCAACAGAATAAGTTTGCAGTAGACAAAGATCAGTGTCTTC
The DNA here is from genome assembly GCA_017311315.1 of Dendrocalamus latiflorus. NCBI lineage: Eukaryota > Viridiplantae > Streptophyta > Magnoliopsida > Poales > Poaceae > Dendrocalamus > Dendrocalamus latiflorus. The sequence continues at coordinate 4,702,169 of CM029656.1, forward strand.
ACTGCAAGAAGACGGGACACCACAAGAAGAATTGTCCTGATTATTTAAAGATGATAATGGCAAAGAAATGTGAGAACATTATTACCTTTATAAATGAATCCCTGTATGTGCAATATTCGAAATCCACTTGGTGGATTGACTCAGGAGCAACTATTCATGTTGCTAATTCTTTACAGGGATTCCGTTCGACGAGGACTACGCAAAGAAACGAAAGATGCATTAAAGTTGCAAATGGAGTCCAAGCTGAAGTTGAAGCCGTTGGCGATCTTTCATTAGAGTTAGCTAATGGCTCCACTCTTTTACTTAGAGATGTTCTTTATGTTCCCTCTTTACAGAGGAATTTGATTAGTGTTTCATGTTTGGACAATGATGGTTATGATTGTCATTTTGGAAATGGCAAGTGTGAAATAATGTTTAATAAAGAATGTGTTGGTCTTGCCATCTTACAAAATGAGCTTTATTTGTTATCATTACGTGATGATGTGAATGTCGTATGCGAAAATGGGAACGTCGCGTGCGAGAAAGTGAATGAATCCTCGTCTACGAATGTAAACATGAAACGAAAGAGAACTCTAGATGCGTCGTCAAAATTATGGCACTGTCGTTTAGGCCATATTTCGAGGGGGAGAATAGAAAGACTAGTTAAGAATGAAACTGGCAAGTAAGCACATGTTTGAAACCGTATTTGTCTACCTAATCGTCTTATTCTAAATTTGAACTGTTTACATAAATGATACTGTGGTTATTTTTTTTTCAAATTTAGCTTTTAATCATCTGTTTTTATAAATCTAACCCCGTCTCTTAACTCGGTATGTTCCATTTTTTTTCAATTTGGCTCTTGTTCGACCATTTGACAAATCTAGACCCCTCCTCGAGCTCGGTAGTATCATCTGTCGTACTACAGGAACTCGATAGGTGTTGCCGAGCCCCCTGTGCGGCAACAAATTAGTAGCCATGATTAGCGAAAATTAAGTGCGATTAGCACTACTTAAATATGATTAGCATTAATTAAATCATACATACTAACTCGCGTGGGCCAGCAGACGGCCTACTAGGGTAGGGGAGCTCCTGCCGAGCTTGGTAGGTCCACAGAAGGATTAGATTTGCAAAAACGAATATTCAAATACTAAATTTGAAAAAAAAAAGCTATAGTGATATTTATAAACAGTTCTTCAACCTAATGCTGAGTTGGTCTGAAAGATGCGCACGTGCTTGGTGCCACGCTAGTGAAGTGAGCACTAGATAGAAGTGAACATGGTGTGATTCCACACCTTGTTTGTTGTTAATTTGATGGTTCTTTGACTCCTTGTCACTTTTGTTAGCTTCTCCAACGTGGGAGTCAATTGCATGTTGACACAGTAGCGTACAGTGGATAACCACTGCTTACCTATTGTTTGGTTGGACGAAGTTGCATGCGGATGAGATTATACAAGTGGATGGGTTCATCCAATACTGGATAGTGTATTCACAAGGTCGCTTGTTGGTACTTCCCTTTAAAATAAACAAGCAGCAGTAAATTAATTACTAAGATCTACAAAGAAGTATTCGAAAACAGAGAAGGCTTGCTGAAGGAATCTAGTAGCAATATGTCAGCTGCAGTACATGTGATTCGTTCCATTTTTAGTACTAATTAATTTTCTGTTTCTTTAATTTATTTATTGGAATTAACTATAGGTAGCTGATCAGCAGCTGCTTGTCGGCAGGATTTTGAAAACCGGTTTTAAAATTTTACTGAGGACTAATAAAACTGATAATAAAAAAATCAGAGGATTTTAGGCCAAAATTTTCAAATCAAATTTTAAATTAAAAAATTAACCAAAAATTAGTTGAAAATATCGGTCGAATTTTTTGAAAACGAAATTTGTTGAAGATGCGATTTTGACCGCTATTTTATATAACTTTACACTAAGATATGTTAGGATGATCTCAGGCATTTGGCCCAACGGCCAAATGCCACCCCTTGACTGCGCCCTGATCGGGGGCGCCCAGCCCAATTGGCTGGTGGGCCCCTGTCGCCAGCGCCATATAAAAGAGAGGTGGGGGCCGGGGCGGCACGAACGACGAGGTTCACCGTGCCGCCACCTTCCCCACCAACAAAAACCCTAAACCCGATCTGAGGGGGCGTTCCAGCGACGGGAAACCTCCACCGCCGCGTCCTTCACCGGATCTGCGCAGCCGCCGTCGCCGTCATCCTTCTTCCCCGACCGCTTCACCGAGCAACCGCGATGGCCGGCTCTTCATCCTCTACACCGGACGGTTAGTACCTCTCTCTCCTTCTCTGTGTATCACTCAAGAACCCGAACGAAATAGAAACCCCGCTAGATCTAACCTAGGAGATCCTAAAAGCTAACTAACAATGGTATCAGAGCGCCCTAGGCGTAGATCTTAGATGGGGAAAAGGAAAAAGAAAGAAAAGAGGGGAAGACTCGTTCTAACCCTAACCTGAACCCTAACCCTAGAAAAGAAAAGATCGGGACATACCTGGTCGTCGTCATTGCTGGCGTGCGGGAGACCGATCGGGCCGTGGGCTCGCCGGCGCTCCACGTACGAGCCACCGTCGACGCGCGGGACAGATCCGAGCGGACGCGCTCGAAAGGGCACCGACACGGAGCCGCTCGACGGCGGCGCGCTCCCTCTCAGGGGAGCGCGCACGCCGGCGAGAGGGCCCGCGGCGGCGCCGACTTCTTCTTCTCCGGCGGCGTGGACGAAGTCATCGCCGCCGCCGCCGTTTCGTTCGCTCTCGGGTGCGAGGGTGAGAGAGGGGAGGCAGAAATGAGCTAGGGTTACGGGGCGTCCGCGGCGCGTCGGTTTTGATCGGGCGAAAACGCCGCTCAGCCGTCGGATGGCGACGGACGGCTGAGATCGCGCCAAGCCGCGCGGGCTCCTTTTGGCCCAGGCGGGCAGAGGAATTCCCGGCCCAGGCCCAGGTTGCGGCCGGGCGCGGGGGCAACGCGAGGCCGCGGCTGAGTGGGCCGCCTTGGGCCGTGACTGCGGCGCTAGGGGCGAGTGAGGCGCGTCCGTTCGGCCGCGTGAGCAGGCCGCGCGAGGCCGCGGCTGAGCTGGCCGCCGTGGGCCGTGGGCCAAGCCGAACAGGCCGAAATGCCTGTTTGCACAGTAAATCCCGAAAATTGGATTTAATGATTTTTCAGAAGTATTTTTTGATGAATTTGATTGAAATTTGATCCAAAATTTCTGAAATTTTGCACCAACGTGTTAATTTTTTCAGAGATTAAATGTGAACAGTTTAATGCTTCTGAATAATGGATTAATTTTAGAATAATTACAGTTTCCGCTGCAAAAGTTAATGTTAATTGATTTTCATTATTAAATTCGAACCAACGGGAGAATTTAATTTTGGAAAATAGAAATAAATCCCAGATAATTATGATATTGTTATTTTCTGACCAACGTTGATAATAACAGTATTATAACTTTTAATTGATGATTTTATGCATTATTTCTATTTTTGCCCAACGGTGATGTAGATTTAATGTATAGATAAAATTGATTTAAATTGTATGTCGTATTTTTGACCAACGTTGGAAATAAGGCATATAATTTTCCTGTTATGTTCTCACTTTATTTGAAATATTTTTCAGGCGGATACAACTTAATGAGTTGTATCAGAGAGATCCCCACTCTTAAAGGAGATAATTATGGGGAGTGGAAGAAAAAGATAGACTTGGCGTTTATCTTAGCTGAGGTGGACTGGGTCCTCACTACAGCACGTCCCACTGAGCCTATGGCACCAGTGAGGGATCAAAATGAGGATGATACTGCTTGGCAGAAAAGACAGAGGGATCATGCTCCCTTACAAATGTCTTATGACCTTGAGCATAAGAAATGGACCACAGCCAACAAGAAATGTATGGCTGTGATAAAGAACATGATTGAGCCTGCTATTGTGGGCTCAATCGCAGAGTGTGACACTGTCACAGAGTACCTTGAGAGAATAAAGAGTCAGTTTACTGGCTCTTCAAAGACTTATGCTACACAGCTGATTAAACAGCTTGTGACAGAGAGGTACTCTGGTGGTGGCAGTGGCATAAGAGAGCACATACTGCGGATGAGCAACTTGGCATCCAAACTTAAACCAATGGATTTGGCTCTCAAGGATGAGTTCCTTATTCATTTGGTTTTTGCTTCCTTGCCTAAAGAGTTTGACACTTTTGTCGTCAACTACAACATGCAGCCCGAGAAATGGGACTTGGAAAAGTGCATTGCTATGTGTGTGCAAGAGGAGGAAAGAATCAAATCCTCACATGGTGGTTCTATCAACTATGTGAAGGACAATAAGAAAAAGAACTTCAACAGTAACTCCTCCTCAAAGAACAAGGGAAAAGCCCCTGTCCATCAGCCTCAACAGAATAAGTTTGCAGTAGACAAAGATCAGTGTCTTCACTGCAAGAAGACGGGACACCACAAGAAGAATTGTCCTGATTATTTAAAGATGATAATGGCAAAGAAATGTGAGAACATTATTACCTTTATAAATGAATCCCTGTATGTGCAATATTCGAAATCCACTTGGTGGATTGACTCAGGAGCAACTATTCATGTTGCTAATTCTTTACAGGGATTCCGTTCGACGAGGACTACGCAAAGAAACGAAAGATGCATTAAAGTTGCAAATGGAGTCCAAGCTGAAGTTGAAGCCGTTGGCGATCTTTCATTAGAGTTAGCTAATGGCTCCACTCTTTTACTTAGAGATGTTCTTTATGTTCCCTCTTTACAGAGGAATTTGATTAGTGTTTCATGTTTGGACAATGATGGTTATGATTGTCATTTTGGAAATGGCAAGTGTGAAATAATGTTTAATAAAGAATGTGTTGGTCTTGCCATCTTACAAAATGAGCTTTATTTGTTATCATTACGTGATGATGTGAATGTCGTATGCGATAATGGGAACATCGCGTGCGAGAAAGTGAATGAATCCTCGTCTACGAATGTAAACATGAAACGAAAGAGAACTCTAGATGCGTCGTCAAAATTATGGCACTGTCGTTTAGGCCATATTTCGAGGGGGAGAATAGAAAGACTAGTTAAGAATGATATTCTTCCTCCATTAGAGTTCTCAGACTTAGAACAATGCATAGAATGCATTAAAGGAAAATATGTAAAGAAAATTAAGAAAGACGCTAAAAGAAGCACAGGAGTTCTACAAATTATTCACACAGACATTTGTGGTCCTTTTCCTGTGACAAGTGTGGATGGTTATGACTCGTTCATAACATTCACGGATGATTACTCCCGTTATGGATATATTTATCCAATCAAAGAGAGAAATGAAGCCTTGGATAAATTCAAGATATTTAAGGCTGAAGTTGAAAACCGACACGATTTAAAGATTAAGATAGTCCGATCTGACCGTGGGGGGAGTACTACGGTCGACATACCCCGTATGGACAAGTTCCTGGACCTTTTGCAAGGTTTTAACAGGAAAATGGCATAATGACCCAGTATTCTACACCGGGCGAACCTCAGCAAAATGGAGTAGCTAAAAGACACAACCGTACCCTGATGGATATGGTGCGAAGCATGATGAGCTATTCCACACTGCCACTGAGTTTATGGATGGAGGCGTTGAAAACCGCCATTCATATTCTCAACAGAGTGCCTAGTAAGTCGGTGCCCAAAACACCGTACGAGTTGTGGACAGGAAGAGTTCCCTCACTAAACCACTTACGTGTGTGGGGGAGTCCTGCTGAGGCTAAAGCATTTAACCCAAACCTTGGGAAGCTTGATCCCAAAACAGTAAGTTGCCATTTCATTGGCTACCCTGAAAAGTCAAAAGGTTTTCGTTTCTACTGTCCAGACAGATATACAAAGTTTGTAGAAACGAGACACGCTGTCTTCTTAGAGGATGAAATGATCAGGGGGAGCATGGTAGCTCGGGAGATTGACCTTGAAGAGAAGCGGGTGTATGTGCCCACTCCGATGATTCAAGAGCCATTCTTCACACTACCTGCTGTCGCTGCACCGACGGTGCAAGACACTGTGGTGCCAGCACCTGTTATTGTTCCTCCTGTGGCAATAATGAATGAGAATGAGGAACCTGTTCTTCAGGATCCTATAGAACCCATTGCCATAGATGAAGGGGAGCAACAATAGCCTCAAACAGAAGATGTACCAAATGAGGAGGCCCCGAGGAGGTCTCAAAGAATAAGAAGATCAGCTATTTCTGATGATTATCAGATTTATCATACAGAGGAATTTCAAATGGAGGATGATCCCACCTCATTTGAAGAAGCCATGAGAAGCGAAAATTCTTCAAAATGGCTTGAGGCCATGGAAGAGGAAATGAAGTCCATGAAGACTAATAAATTCTGGGACTTGGAAATTATTCCTAAAGGAGCCAAAACAGTAGGCTGTAAATGGGTCTACAAGACAAAGCTTGACTCCCAAGGGAATGTAGAAAGATACAAAGCGCGACTTGTGGCAAAAGGCTTTACGCAAAGAGAAGGGATTGATTACACTGAGACCTTTTCTCCAGTCTCATGTAAAGATTCCTTCAGAATCATAATGGCATTAGTAGCACATTATGATTTAGAGCTACATCAGATGGATGTAAAGACGGCATTTCTTAATGGGGATTTGGAGGAAAATGTTTACATGGCACAACCGAAAGGCTTTGTCGTGGAAGGAAATGAAAGAATGGGATGCCGCCTAAAGAAATCGATTTATGGGTTAAAGCAAGCTTCAAGACAGTGGTACTTGAAGTTTGACAGTACAATAAGAAAATTTGGGTTTAAAGAGAATGTAGAGGACAACTGTGTTTATGCAAAGTTTAAAGATGGGAAGTTTATCTTCCTAATCCTGTATGTGGATGATATCCTACTGGCTAGTAGTGATGGCAGTCTGCTACTAGAGACAAAAAAGTTTTTGTCCTCAAACTTTGATATGAAGGATCTTGGTGAAGCTTCGTTCGTTCTAGGGATCGAAATTCACCGGGATAGAAACAAGGGGATATTGGGACTGTCACAAAAGTCATACATAGAGAAAGTCTTAAAGAAATTTGGTATGCATAAATGTAGTCCTTCACCTGCACCTATAGTCAAGGGCGACAGATATGGGGATTTTCAATGCCCTAGGAACCAGTACGAGCTCGAACAAATGAAATCGGTTCCATATGCTTCAGCTGTCGGAAGCTTGCAGTATGCTCAAGTGTGTACACGCCCTGACTTAGCGTTTGTTACCGGGTTACTAGGCAGATTCCAGAGCAATCCTGGAATAGAACATTGGAAATTGATAAAGAAAGTCTTGTGTTATTTGCAAGGAACAAAAGGCCTCATGATGACATACAGAAGATCAGATTCACTCCATATAGTGGGGTATACAGATTCTGATTATGCGGGAGATGATAGAAAGTCGACATCCGGATATGTGTTCACTCTCGCTGGAGGAGCTATATCGTGGAAAAGCTCAAAGCAAACCGTCACTACATCGTCCACAATGTATGCCGAGTTTGTAGCATGTTATGAGGCTACGGGGCAGGTGAACTGGCTAAAAAAGTTCATACCCGGTTTAAAAGTGGTTGACGACATCAATAGACCACTTAAGTTGTACTGCGATAATGAACCTGCAGTAACGTATGCCCACAACAATAAGTCAAGTGGTGCTGCCAAACACATTGACATAAAGTACTATGTTGTGAAAGATAAAGTTCGGGATCAAATTATAAGTCTTGAGCATATAAGTACCGCAAAGATGTTAGCGGATCCACTTACTAAAGGCTTACCACCCAACGTGTTCAGAGAACATGTAGCCGGCATGGGTTTAAGGGAAAGCCTATGATTCCTGGACTAAAAGATGGTCCAAAAAGATTAAAGTAACTATTTCAGAACAGAGAGGTGTATTGTAGCTGTTGAATCTATCGGCGATTGACCGCGACGATGAGACATGTTCTATGCACTTATCTGTGATGGAATGTGTAAAGGCAAAAGTAATTAAAGATAAAGCATAGATTGAGATCAAGGGGGAGAATGTTAGGATGATCTCAGGCATTTGGCCCAACGGCCAAATGCCACCCCTTGACCGCGTTCTGATCGGGGGCGCCCAGCCCAATTGGCTGGTGGGCCCCTGTCGCCAGCGCCATATAAAAGAGAGGTGGGGGCCGGGGCGGCACGAACGACGAGGTTCACCGTGCCGCCACCTTCCCCACCAACAAAAACCCTAAACCCGATCTGAGGGGGCGCTCCAGCGACGGGAAACCTCCACCGCCGCCTCCTTCACCGGATCTGCGCAGCCGCCGTCGCCGTCGCCGTCATCCTTCTTCCCCGACCGCTTCACCGAGCAACCGCGATGGCCGGCTCTTCATCCTCTACACCGGACGGTTAGTACCTCTCTCTCCTTCTCAGTGTATCACTCAAGAACCCGAACGAAATAGAAACCCCGCTAGATCTAACCTAGGAGATCCTAAAAGCTAACTAACAAGATATACTAATAAAATTATGATATTATAAAAGTATTTTTAATGAGAAATCCAATAATATAATTTTTGTATAGCCAATCTAGATAGCTTTAAACCTATTAGTGGTTAAACTTTAGAAAGTTTAATTATACAGATTCTAGGAAGTCAAGTAAAAAAGAATGGATGGCGTACTACTCTGTTTTACTCATTCATGTATGGATATGATATGAATGTTGTTTAATGTATGTACTAGTTATCAATCATGTCTAACACAGTAAATACACGTAGATTTGGAATTCATCATTTACGGGTCCCGGCATCAGGCCTTGTAGTCCACAGTTTGTATGAACTAACATGCAAGGATTTAGCTAAAATATGAAACAGCGCTAGCCCAACTGGGACGATGCTTCCAGCTGAATTTTCTTACTGCTGCCGGAACTTTTATACATGCAAGTATTCAGCCAAAATAATTCCTCTGCATAAGCTCAATAAATTTCTCAACCTGTATGATGACCCCAACTCTTCTAGGCTCTTGAAACGTGAAGGATCGTCGATGGCATAATGGATAATGCAATCCTCAGATCAACTATCAAGGCCAATGGATAACAAAAGAAAACGCATACCTTATCCAGAAGTACCAAGCACTAATTCCAAAGTCACAGCCAGCTCCCAAAATCATCAGCCGCCACAATTCTTTATTCTCCAATACAATGTTTCTTCTACCGAAGGTCTCGGCCAAGCTTACCTTTTCAATCCCGCCAGCCGCCACCATGTGTTGTAAGTATTTAACGCTAATATAACTTATCTAACTGAATCTTTTTATCTCAACCAGCTTAATTTTTAGTCCACTACTTTTTAAGGGACCCAAAACCCTTCTATAACATAGATTTTTCACACTTCCGTCACATGTCATAGCCTCCGGACCGCACCGCCGTAGCTCCAACATGCATCTTCCATCTCTGATCTCCATGCGCCCCAAGCATGAGCCCCACTATCCCGTAACCTATTTGACCGTCTAAATCTCGGATCCCCCATCTTAGTCCCAGTCCACCTCGACACTTACCATGATCACATCTATGCTCAATCTGCACATGCAATGACCAAAGAATATTTTTCGGCACAAGTTCGTCCCAACTTGATCAACATCAGTCCACACACACGCCACACACCTCAAGTAATAGTAAGCAACATCATCAATTATTTATCACAAATTCACCATTGTCAATTATTCATCACCAAAATATACTAGACCTAGCCACATGATCTAACACAAAGAAAGCAACTTGCCAAGATCCTGCTTGCCAAAAAGGAAAACTACATGAGGGACGAGAGGGTTATCTCCCTTCTGCTGTTAGACTTTCCAAGAGGCTGATTAAAGTGGAGGGCAGTGCCCCAAACATGCTGAAGGTGATCTTCGAGGTGTGGTTGGATGTGCAAGGTGGTCGAGGTGGAGCTCTCCCTCATAAACGACATCCTCTACACCAAGGCGGCCGTGATGCACACCTGCGGATCGCCACTGGCGCCTCATTCTTGCAGTTTTGGCTCTATAGTAGAACGTTGATGCCGTTATCATTTGCATCTTGCTGGTCGCCACCTTCCTCCTTGATATGAGATGGTTGTTCAGGGCACTAGGGTCGACTTGGACATACGCATTCTTGAACGGTATGCCTGGGTGTTGCCTTCACCACCAGGGGCGGAGATGGGCCTCGGGTCGGTCAAGCAACGGCCCGAGGCCGGGAGAAAATAGTAGTGGGGATTTTGAGTATGTATATAGAAAAATTTTGAGTATATAGTATTAGGCCAGAGACATATTCGCACCGGTCCAACCCAGCCCAGCTCCAAGCGGCGGCGACGCGGAGACAGCCCTAGCCTAGTGCTTCACTCAGTCCTCAACTCCTCATGGCACAACCCCCCGCCTCCTCTCCAGCACCGCCCGCCTCCACCACCCAGCGTCACCCCCCGGGTCCTCCTATCTAGCGCAGCCCACCTCCACCGCCCAGCGTCACCCCCCGCCTCCTCCTCTTCAGCGCCGCCCCTGCCTCCTCCTCTCCAAGGCCGCCCGCCTCCACTGCCCAGCGCCGCCCCTCGCCTCCTCCTCTCCGGGCACCGGCTAGCGCCGCCCCCCACCTCCTCCTCTCTAGCGCCCCCGCCTCCAGGAAGCCAACCATGCCCCTGACGATTTTCCAAACTTCATAAGAGAAGGACAGAAGGTGATATATCTCATTTCTAATTCAGGCCTTGTGGCCATTTTGTTCTCTTGTGTATATAACATACCTGGTGTTCACAAAGCAATTCGTTTTGGATATTGTTTGTAAGTTGTGACTGAATTTACTTGATTATATATGATTCCAAAGCTATGGCTGATTGATTTGCAAGTAAGATGCAAATTCTGAAATATTTTTTATATTGTTTAGTTTGTATCTTCCAATTTCACAAATAACCTGAAAAGGTACCTGAAAAGAAAAACTTTCAATTGACAAAAAAAATTACAACTTACTTGCAACATAACTTTATGTTACTAAGTATAGCGTTCTTTAAACAAAAAAAACTGAATAATCTATAAGAACAAATCAAATTTTCTTCTGAGGGATACGAAAGAAATTTGATTCTGGAAACTGAATGATAAAGTTAACCTCTTTGAAAATAAGATTTGTTTTGTTCTCTTAAGTCTTAACTATTATCCTATAAATTTACATGGAGGGGTAATTCAATGTACGTACATTGATATGTCTGTGGATATATACCATTGATGAATTCTGCATTATGCAGAACGACTGATCATTATATTGTCAGGCATTTAAAGTTGAGGTTGCTATATGAATATGGAATAGAAGTAAACATGGTACAAGCTAGTAAATGCATTTTAGGTTTTGAGGCCAAAGTATCGACAGCTGACAACTACATAACACGGGACTCTGGACTGTACGAGGACATCCAAGTTGGTACAGGTGACTGTCCAAAGGATGGTCAGCAGGTTCTTCCTTCCCAGTTACTTTTTTTTTTGTCTAATTATAATATATTTATGTGTGCCTGATCAATACAATTCAGATTGTTCTGGGATAGGAAAATCAATTATTTGCTTGTTCTATATTTACTATGGTATTTTAAATACGTCTTTCACAGAATTCTCATTCTGGTCCTCTCAAACCGTGTTACTTCCTTATTACGCATAGGCTAGTTGGTTCGTCCACTGTTATACTACTAAAGGATGATTAGGGATTGTTTCTTTTTTAGAGTACGAGGTGGACGCACATCTGGATGCGTGCCGATTAGTCCTTGCAAAGGAGCGCGCCGAGTAGCTACAGAACGTGGTCGGGCACCATCACTACGCGAGTGCGCTCGTGACACGACGATTAGTCTGTGCTGCAGTGCAGCAGACAGGAGAAGGAGCTGTTCCGGCCTATAAACTAATGCCAGTGAACGCCGAAAGCACCGAGGTTGTGAGCTGTGCCGGCGACAAATTAACGTATTAACGTTTCTCATTTCCACTTAGCTTCTGACTTCTGATTTATTTTTTTACTATTTATAATTTTTTTTTAACTTTTAATTTTTTGAGTTTTTTATCGGTTCTTTTTTTCTGTATTCGTTTGCGTTGTCCATGATGAGCAAACATATTTTTCTATTTTAAAATTTTTAAATTTAATTACACCAAATAAGCCATCTTCAGGTACAGTATAATTTTAGCCACTTACAGTATAATTTAGCTATAAGTCATTATTTTTCAGTCCAACCGATCAAAGCCTAAGCCTCCAGTGATTTGTTCCATCCGCGGTTGTTTGCTTAATTACCTAGCTACAGCTACCTGTTTAACTGTTTACAAGCTGCTTGCATGTGTTTGGTACCATAAACGACTCCCCTACGTACGTACTGGCGGCTAAATGCTAAGTTTGAAAAGTAAAGCATAATGACAAGCATATTAATGTAACTGCAGATAAAGCGTGATGTCTACCCACCGGTCCCGTTGTTCAGAGTTCCAAATTACGAGAATATTCTCGATCCAGTATATTGATTAGCTAAAGATGCACGCAACATGGTCTCGAAATGCTAGCTAGCTAGCTAATGCAAAGACGAGTGAAGGATCATATGAGAAAGTTTAGTATATTGTTGTGATAAATTATTGTAAATTTTGTAGAGTGATTAAATGATTTTGTAAAGATTGCTTTTGGTTTGGACTATTTTCTAAAAGTGTCAGAAAAATCGGAACTATCGTAGGTATTTATGCGGTAGTACCGCAGAACAGTAGTACCGACGTTGTGAAAGTGGTAATATCACAGAACAGTAGTTTTGGTCAGACCCGTGGAACATTTTTTCCAAAGAGGTTCGGTTCAAGTTTGCGAGATGCGAAAGTACCGCTTTGGGGAGCGGTAGTACCGCAGCGCAGTAATATCAGCATGATAAGAGTGGTACTATCGGATCTCGTAGAAAAATTGACTTTTGGGATTTGAGTCTTGGATCGAGTTGTTGGAGTGTGGTCATGGTATAGGTGTTGTTGCTTGTGTGCACATGAGTTTATTATTTGATTCTAGGTTTAGTATCAGTATTTTGGTTGCATACCTTTTGCATGGTGCATTGTATGGATGGTTGTGTCAATTGATGACTGCATATTATGCGGTGCTACGTGACGGTTTGCTTGCTGATATTGGTTGCAAGACTTCGGAGCTAGGTCATGGTGAGGCGTAAGAGGACCGGGACTAAACACAAGGTGGTGCTGAGGTCAAGAACAGTCAGGTAGACGCCAAAAATGACTGAAACTTGTAGGGTGGTTGTAAGCCAGGACGACGAGGAACCGGAGCGGGAGCTACCAGTGGTGGACATGATGGGCAACGGTAAGGTGAATCGGGACTAGACTCAAGGAGGAGTGGAGGTCCAGATGGTCAAAGAAGCCGGGTGCCGTCTTGTGGGAGAAGAGGCATGTAGTGCACCAAGTGACTTGGGCCGTTTGCAAGCGGAGACGGTTCGAAGGAATCCGGACGCGTGAGAGGCTTAACAACAAGTCATTGGAGCCACGTGGAAAATGGTGAAGTGTGGGTGATGCTTCATGGAAAAAGAAGCGGGAAGGTTCGTTAAAAACAGTAGAAGGGCATTTTAGTAAATTGCCTATTACCGAAAAAGTGGCGGCGTGTGAAACCGCGGCGTTAGCATAAGTAATTTAGGTCTTGTATGTGCTGAAAATGTGAAGTTGATCCATTAGAATTTGGTTCAGTTTGTAAGGCTATATAAGAGGAAGAGAGGTAAGTGCTAGGGTTTGAGAAGGTTAGCTAAACCTTTTGGTGGCTAGCTCCTCCTCCCTCTCATAGGAGATTAGGGTTCATTGAATTGGATCCTTGTGTGTATGATCTAGGCTTAGAGCTCTGCTATCCTGAGGGATTAGCTGTAAAACCTACCTCCCCAAGCGGTAATACATCAATCTTTGATCATCTTCATGTTTATCTCTTGTTCTCGATTGATTTGCTCTTGTTTTGGTTGGATTTTCATCTCTCCTCTTCTCTCTTCTTGATCTTGCTGTGCCAAGGATGTGATTGAGACGGAGATAACAAGTTCTTGACCTTCCAAGTGGTTTTGGTTGTAGGACTTCGGAGCTAGATCATGGTAAGGCGTAGAAGGACTAGAACTAGGCACAAGGTGGTGCTGAGGTCCAGAACGGTTAGAGAAATGCCAAAGATGACCGAGGCTTGTAGGGTGGTTACAAGCCAGGACGACGAGGAACTGGAGCAGGAGCTACATATGGTAGACATGATGGGCAACAACAAGATGGATCGAGACTAGACTCAGGGAAGAATCAAGGTCTAAACAGTTAAAGAAGCTGGGTGCAGTCATGTGCAAGAAAAGGCATGAGGTGCGACAAGTGACTTGAACCGTTTGCAAGCGAGGACGGTTCGGTGGGATCTAGATGTGTGAGAGGATTGGTGGCAAGTCATTAGGCCCACATAAAGATGGCGAGGCATTGGCGATGCTTCGTGGAAAAGGAAGTGAGAAGCTTCATTGGAAACGGTAGAGGGGCATTTTGGTAAATTGCCCAATACCGAAAAAGTGGCTGTGTGTGAAGTGGTTTAGATCTTATATGTGCTAAAAATGTGAAGTGGATTAATTGTTGATTTAGTAATGGGTTAATGGTTGTAAGCCGCTTTGAGAAGCGTTCGTGAGAGTAAAACCTGGTGTTATGTAGGGTTAACGAGTTTTCCCCCGGTTCGAGCTAATAGGTAGATCTACTAGGTTTTGGTTTAGATTGTAAGGCTATATAAGGGGAGGAGAGACAAGGGTTAGGGTTTGAGAAGGTTGGATTAGCCTTTTGGTGGCTAGCTCCTCCTTCCGCCCATGGATGATTAGGGATCTTTGGGTTGGAGCCTTATGTGTCTGTGTGCTTTAGACTTAGAGCTCTGCTATTATGAGGGATTGGCTATAAAACCTACCTCCCTAGTGGCAATACATCAATCGTTGATCATCTCCATGTCTATCTCTTGTTCTTGGTTGATTTGCTCTTGTTTTGATTGGTTTTAATATCTCCTCTTCCCTCTTCTTGGTCTTGCTTTGCCATGGACGTAATTGAGATGGAGATAATGTCTAGAAAAGAACTTCCAATCATCTAGGCGCTTTGATAGTAAATTCTTCAAGAAACTCGGTTTTTGCATGTTCTTGATCTTCCAAGTGGTTTCTTGATATGAGTATTTTAGAGCAATTTCTTCGGTATTCTTGCTTCTTGGGACATGTGGGAAAATGTCGAAAGCCATCTTGGTTATCATCCACCCATGAACAAATTATATTCATCGATTTTAGTTTTAACTCGGTTTTGGTGAAATCTTCCAATAAACTAAAATATGTCTTAACTTATGCTGAAATTACTATTCACTGAGGAAAGGTAGTATCATTGTGGAAACAGAAGTGCTTCTGAAAATCAGAAGTACCGCAGTGTAAACAAAGATACTTTCAATTTCCCTGATTTTTTCTCTAAAATTACTGTTGCTTCTCTTGCTCATCTTGTGGTGATTTTTATCATAACCTTTATAGCTTTATAACTATTAAAGTGAAAATTTTATTAATACTTAAGAAAAAATTTAAAAGTAATATTTATACCCTCTATTATCATTTTCGGTCCTACAAGGAGAACACGCAATTCTTTCGGGTCGCGTTTGCGAGCTAGCGAAAGGAATAGCTAGTGCCTGCCACCGGCTGGGATTAGGGGTTCTTAATTTGTGAAAGGAATAATTGCTCTTGACGTACAAACATCCGGTATCTACTCTAAATAATGTTCCTGTATATAGCGTATGTATTCACGAATGCGAGTCCAGTGTTTGGGTAACATTTTTTTTCTTCAAAACCAGCTACCAACTGGCTTGCTGCAACAGTACTTCAAGTAAAATATTGCAATATATATATTGGCAAACAGGCATGTTCGAAACTGAATTTATTTACATGATTACTTAATCTTCTCGCTCCGAAATTATACAACTGCAGTACTATACGACTGAAGAAGTGAGAAGCCAGTGATGAGCTGGGGACGCTCACATGGTCCGGGAACCAGGCCCAGTGATCCCACAGATAATTTTTCTCTCTGAAAAACAGATAATCTAGATAATCTAGGAGTATCTTGTAATATAACCTGCATGTGTATGTTATTTGGCCCACCACTGCGTTTCCTCTGTCGGTAACTGTTTGCTATCTGCTTGTGTATGTTCCTTCTGGTGGCAACATGTTCGTTTCAGTTTCTAAAAGCTGATTTTCGTCTTTTGTACAGTAACTAACTTTTAAACAGAATATCTTCTCAAGATAAAGTATACTAGTTAATTGTAGTACATACTGTACCGACTTCATTTATATCGACAAAATCCGTACGTGAGTTCCTGTTACTCTGTAATCTCTCGCACGAACAACTCAAAAGCCACAAACCGCGGCCAAAATCCATAAGCTTTAGCCAAAAAAAACAGGCCCAAAATTCTCACATTTGGTGGGTAAAGCAGAATGACGACCATATATTCGGGTAATTGCAAATAAAAGCACGCTATTACACAACTCCAGTGCTACAGGACTGAAATATTAACGATGAGTTGGGGACGCTCACATGGTCTAGGAGTCCGGCCCAGCTGTGACTGAACCAACAAATTTGCTAATGAGCATGCAAATGCTAGCTTACAAGCCGCTCGCTAAAAGTTAGTCTCTAGAAAAACCTAAGGCTTGCTAAAGGAATCTATGTAACCTAGGAGTATCTTGTATTATAACCTGCCTACTGTCATGGTAGATTTGTCTCCTTCTGTGTTATTATTGATTTGTTTATTTATCGTTTGTTCGTTCGGCCTCTTGTTGGAATTAACAACAAAGTTAAAATTTGAATTTATATCAAATTCAAACTCAATTAAATTAGGGGGTTGGGGGTGGGGGGAGGCTATTTCCTAATTCCTATCCCCTACCAGGCCGCAACCCAGCCAGGCCTGCTCCCTTCCCTTCTTTTATTTCATTTTTCCGCCGGGCCATAGTGCGCAGCCCAGCTCCTCCCTCTCACTCTCTCTCTGACTGGTGGACCCCGGCCCCACCTGTTAGTCTCAGCCGGTGTTATCGTCTCCTTCCTCCCGCCTTCGCACGCGCTCGCTTTCGCTCTCGCGCGCGCCCAACTGCTCGCGAGATCGCGCGCCCGTGAAGTGCATCCATGTTGCCCCCCTCCTCCTCCTGCTCTCCTCTACTTAAGGCCCGCCCGAGCGAGTCAAACTCTTTGCCCACTTCCCCTCTACACTCCCTCCTCCTCTCTCCCTTGGATTGAGGAGAATTTGGCCGAGCGAGCTCATCGTCTCCGACTCCGGCCGCCGGGTTCATCTGTAGATTCCGGCCTACTGGGTGGGTGTTTGCTTCCTTTTCCTAGCGCTCTGAGTTCGCCTTAACCCCCTCATGCTCGTGCTCACCTTGTCCCTGCCTCTTTGGCCTCAGGGAGTACGGAAAGCCCTCGCCGTCGTTTTGCTGAAACGGTGAGCTCTGACCATGGCCGGTGTCTTCTTTGTAATCTCCTTCACCCGCTCTCTCTGATGCGCGTACCCCCTTCTGTTGCCATATCCCAGAGCCGTCGGAGCATCCCCTTCGTTCTATACGCCGGCTCGGAGCACACGTAGCTCGCCGCCGCAAGTCCTCTACTTCCTTGATTCCGGTGAGTCCCGTTCTCATTCTTCGCGTCTTTACCTATTTCCAGACTCCCAGAACCTGGTAAATAGCCAATTTGGTCCATAGCATATTTTAGTGCCGTCCAGGGGCGAAGCCACGTTCAAGCGTCGGGGTCGGCCGACACCGATGATTTCTTGGTAACTTCTTATACCCAGCAATTTTGGCCAGCTTGGACACCGGTAAAATTTTTGTCTGACCCCGGCAGCCCAGCAGTCCGTTGCTCCAGACGGCAGCCAACCAGCCCAATGCCCATCGCCCCATCCACATCAACATGTAGAAAGCCTGAGCGGCTGAGCCCATCACGATGGGCCTCAGTCTGTGGGTTTGTCCCGACCCCGGCGACAATTAATCCTGGCTTCGCCCCTGGTGCCGTCGCGCCGTGAGCCTTCTTCCCCGGCACTGGCCGCCGTGGAGGACTTCACCCACGGCCGGACTGCCAGCACCAAGGGCGTAGATAGCTTCATTGCAGCTCGTAGATTGTGACTCTAGCCTTGATTTGGTAGGATAGGCTTGGTTTCGTAGTCCTCGTCTTAGCCCGTGCTGTCACCGCCAGGCTCAGCTCCGGTGACCGCTCCAGTAGTCCACACAAAATCTTCTTTGTATACACAATATAATGTTAAAAGATCAGACATCTACAAAATCAAAGCCGTAGAGATCACACAAGTATAAAATATATACACGGTTAATGTTGGCTAGAACTCGAGCAATCAAACGCACAAACGCAAGAAAGATTTGGCGCTGCCCAGAACTGCAGCTTTTCATGTTTATTTGCTCCCTTCATATAGCAATTAAACAAGAGAAACTGAACTACTAAATTGCCTAGAAACTGACATGCACTAGATGCATTATGGATGGAAGACATGCAGACTAGAAACTGACCTGCACTAGATGCATTATGAACAGAAGACATGCAGACTAGAAACTGATCTGCACTAGAATAACTAGATTAGATAACATTACTCCCCCTAATCTAGTTGTGGTTGATGTCGACGACGCTGAGCTTCGAGCGCAGGTGTAGAAAACGCACCCGGCCAAGTGATTTGGTCAGTATGTCCGCCAGTTGATCATCGGTGTGGATCTTGCGGATGGCGACTTGGCCACCCTCGACGCACTCCCGGATGTAGTGGAAGCGTGTCTTGATATGTTTGCTCCGACCATGGAAGACCGGATTTTTGCACAGTTGAATCACCGACTGATTGTCAATGTAGATTGTCGCGGCGTCGACGTCTCGCCCGTAAAAGTTGCCGATCAGCTGCCTGAGCCAGATTCCTTGGCATGCCGCCGCTGAGGCCGCAATGTACTCGGCCTTGCATGATGATAGCACCACCACCGGTTGTTTTTGTGACTGCCACAACACAGGCGCATTGCCGAGGCAGAACAAAATGCCGGAGGTGCTCTTGCGATCATCCACGTCGCTGGCCATGTCCGCATCACTGTACCCCTTGAGCTCGATGTCGTTGTCCCCCTTGGTGTAGCTAAGGCCAAAGTGGAGCGTATCAGCGACGTAATGAAGTAGATGCTTGAAGGCACTCAGGTGTTTCGTCGGGTTCGCCATGAACCTGCTCATGTACCCGACTGCGAAACTGATATCCGGCCGGGTGTGCACCAAGTACTGGAGGCTGCCAACCACACTACGGTAGAATGTGGGATCAACAGGTGGATTGGAGCTCTCCTTACTCAGTTTAAGATGTGCCTCCATGGGCACTTGCACAACATTGCAGCCAGCCATGCTAGCCTTGTCCAGGAGTTTTGCTGCATACGCAGCTTGGCTCATGGTGATCTTCCCGAGCAGCTGCTTGACATCAATGCCAAGATAGTAGCTCAACTGCCCGAGGTCGCTCATCTTGAACGAGCGCTTCATTTCCTCCTTGAACGACTCGATCTCAGCTTGGTCGGCGCCGGTGAGGATCAAATCATCAATATAAACGGCCAGGAGCACACGTCCTCGCCCCTCACCACGTGTGTACACCCCGTGCTCTTCCTCGCAGCGTGTGAACCCGAGCGCCACCAGCATCCGATCGAGCTTGGCATTCCACGCCCGAGGAGCTTGTCGTAGGCCGCAGAGTGCTTTGCGCAGCCGTAGTACTTGCCGCTCACGCCCGGCGATCACGACTCCCGGCGGTTGAGCGACGTAAACCTCCTCTGTGAGGTCGCTGTTCATAAACGCAGACTTGACGTCGAGATGGTGGAGCGCCCAGCCCTCGTGCGCTGCCACCGCTGCTAGTGCACGCACGCAGTCGAGCCGCGCCACAGGTGCAAAAACCTTATCGAAGTCCACGCCAGCACATTGTACGTACCCTTAGGCACCAGCCGCGCCTTGTACCGAACCACTGCCCCTTGCGCATCCTTCTTGAGCTTGAACACCCATTTGAGGCCAATCGGGTGGTGTTCGGCCGGGAGGTCCACCACCTCCCACGTGCCATTGTCCTCAATGGCCGCCATCTCCTCTTCAATTGCGGCGCGCCATGCCGGATCAGTGGCTGCCTCGTCGAAAGAGGTGGGCTCCTTGGTGGCAATGAGGAGCCACTCGTCGGGGTCCAGTACGCGTGGCTCGGCAATATTGATGCAATTATCCACCGTGCGGAAACGCCGCGGTGTGCCGTTGTCACTATGGTCGAGCCCCGATGGGATGTGTGAAGGTGGAGTGCAGTGCTTGACTTGAGCACCACCGGTGTCGTGAGTGGCGTTCATGGGCGTCCGGGGTGACGCCACAGCTTCCTCTTCTTCCTCCAGGGACGGGACCGCAGGGGATACAGGAGCGTTCGGCTTGCCGCCGCCCAAGACTCCGCTGACCGTGTACTCCACGGTGAATGTCTCATGGCTGGCATCGCTGTTCGCCTCCCAATTCCACCCTTTGGTCTCATCGAACACCACGTCGTGGGTCACATGGAGCCGGCCGCCCACTGGATCGTACACTCGGTAGCCTTTGGAGCCCGGCTCGTACCCAACAAAAACCATCTTCACGCTTCGGTCGTTAAGCTTTGCGGCATGCGGGCGTGTAACCTTGACGTGAGCGAGGCGGCCGAACGTGTGCATGAAATGCACAGTTGGTTTCTTACCATGCCAAGCTTCATAAGGCGTCATCCCGGTGACGCTCTTCGTCGGTGAACGGTTCGAGATGAACACGGTAGTGCTCACTATCTCCCCCAGAAGGTGCTCAGCACTACTTCGCCTTGAGGAGACAGCGTGCCATGGCCATCACTGTTTGATTCCTACGCTCCACGACCTTGTTTTGCGGCGAATATGGCACCATGAGCTGCCAGTGAATGCCCTTCTCTATGCAATATTCGCCGAAGGTCACCGCCGTGAACTCGCCTCCTCGGTCCGTGCGTAGCGCACAGAGTTTCCTGTCGGTCTCTACCTCGACGCCGGCTTGGAACTTCTTGATCGCGCTCACCGCCTCGTCCTTCCCCGACAGCAGCACCAGCCACATATAGCGGCTAGCATCGTCGACGAGTAGGAGAAAATACTGCCTGCCGCCGTGGGTCACCGGAGTGACTGGCCCGCAAAGATCGCCGTGGACGAGATCAAGTCGACCCTTCGCGCGATACTTGGCCTTCAGAGGGAACGGCGAGCACCTTTGCTTGCCGACAAGGCACGCGTCACACAGTTAGTCGACATGATCCAGCAGCAGAAGCCCACGCACCATGCCGCCATGCCCAACTTTCTTCAACCCCTCGAAGCTCAGGAGGCCGAACCGCTCATGCCAGCGCCACGCATCGTCGTTTGCGTGCGCCAGGAGCGAGATCGGTTGAGCGAGCATGAGGGAGATCCTGTACAGTCGATTCCCCGATCGCCGTACCTTGGCATGAAGCTCCCTCCTCGGATCACGAACCCGCATTACGCCGTCCTCGATCAACACTTGGCACCCGACCTCGTCGAGTTGTCCCAAGCTAATGATGTTGCTGCGCAGACGTGGGATGAAGTACACGTCCGACAGCACATGATGGCGTCCACCCCATGCCGCAAACATGATCATGTCGCGCCCGAGGATGTCCACCATTGATCCATCACCGAACTTTACCGTGCCCGTGATGTCGCGGTTCAGCTCGGAGAAGGCCGCGCCAATTCCCATCATATGGTTCGACGCGCTCATGTCGAGATACCACATGCCGTCGTCCTGGCCGCCGGTGTGGTTGTCGTTGTCACCCAACTGCACCGTCGCGCGTTCTTCATTGAGGAAGACCCGTCCGCCGACGTGCACAGGTGCGGCATGCTCTGGGAGGTGCGCGGGCACCAGTGAAAGAGAGGCCACCTGGGCCATTGTGAGACCCGGAGTAGAAACTTCCGGACCCCCCTGTGCATTACAGTACTAGTCCCAGATCAAAGCTAGTACACACAGATAACCAGAAAAAACGGTACATTGTCATCCACGATTTATTACAATAATAACTGGAGTTTTACATTGGTCATTGCCTTACAAAGGTTCACAGAACCTTAAAACGAAAAAAAATAAACACAGCGGAAGCAAAAAGTAAATTAATCGACCCATCAACCTGCCACAGGCAATTGACTGGGGAAACGAGTCCTAAGCATCCGGGAAGAAACCACCGCATCCACACTCGGCACAGAAGTCGTAATCTCCAGCTTGAGCTTCTTCATCCTCTGTTATTGTATTTATAGAGCAACAGGTGAGTACAAAAATGTACTCCGCAAGTCTTGGGAAAGATGCATAGATGCAAAGCTTCACAAAGGAAAGCTATATGGTTCTTTTGCAAAAATCAGCATTTTATTTCAAGTCTACATAATTATTTCAAAAGCCATTTGATAAACATCTTGTTTTTCATAAATGAATTTAGATAAATAACTTAGTGAAGGTTAAACCACCAACACTAAAATTTTAGGCTATCTGCCAACTTTCAAAACTCAGGTTAAACCACCTGATCTGGTTACACCACCAGATTTAAATCATGAGAGTTATACCACTCTCAAGTTTGATAAATCATTTTATTTTTGAAATCAAAATCAAACTTCTACCATGTGAATGCATTCCTTGCCCGCCCTTGACCGTGGGCACAGCTATTCGAATAGTTTTACTCTGCAGAGTTTGTACACTTTACCCACAAGAGATAAATTATCTTAATAGTCAACATGCTTCCTTTGGCATGAGTCCCAGATAATATATCACAAAGCCTTTCACCTACTCCAGTATAGCTAGATACCACCCGCTAAGGTTTCACCACAACTCGAATCCACGAGTCGGAGCCCCCTCTTGCGCCGTATGAGTACAGTAAACCCTGTCCCTCACTATGAGTAACCAGTACACCCTGGCACTCAATACACCACTGGTGATATCTAAACTACACCTTAATAGGTTAGTTAGCTAGGTCGTACCCATATAGACTTGTGGTTGCACTGTTTTGCTCAGTTTGGACAAACACAAGCGTCGGTCCTTAAACGACCAGGGTGGTTCATTCACAATTCCAAAAATTCTCGTGCTAACTGCACCAGCCAAACCTTCCATCCACCCTTGTCAACTTTTCCCTTTGAAATTCATTTTTACTTTTAAATTAACAGTGGTAACATCCATTACCACTTTTCAAACAAATCATTTAACAATGGTAACATCCATTACCAATGTTCAAACAAATCATTTAACAACACATTTAGCAAACATGCTACTTATTTGAGCATTATTACATTGATTTGCTACGCTAAGCATTTGCTAGTATTTACAAATTCAACAGATGTAATACTAACTCATTATTGAGTCAAAGGGATATCCTAAGTTGACAATGGTACAAGTTAAACAATTTTCAATGGAAGGTATAACAAATTGGGTATTTAACTAAATTTTCTAAATCAAATTATCACTTGATATAACATAAGCATGCAATAATTTAAAATAACTACCTAATCATTTTATAATTCATTTGAGCAAGTTGATCAAAGAAAACTTGCAAAATATAGGATCAAAATGATCAAAGGAGACTTGCCTTCCTGTGCTGGGTTGAAATTTTCCGGGGCTTGCTCTTGAAGTTCCTCGGACAAATCGGTCTCTACACGTAAATCAAGAAATCCAAATAAATAAAATAAAATAAAAATTCAAAAATTGAAACTAAATATACCAATTGAAAGATTAGAATTTTAGATGAATTTAGAAATTTGAATGGATCAATTTGGATTTAAAATGAGCAAGATATGGCTGTTGGAAGTTTGAAATCAGAGAAAATGGAAAAAGATAATTTCTGGAATTATCTTTTAACTGAAAATGAATTATGACGTCAGCATAGATTTTCTGGGAATTAATTTACTGAAGAAAATTACAATTATGACGTCAGCATGGAATTAAAAATAAATTACAGAGGCTGACATGTGGGGCCAGCCCACGGTGGACCAAGTCCACGGACAACTACAGTTGCTGACTTGGCAGACCGAGAGTGACACGTGGCATGCTGACGTGGCAGTGCTGACGTGGCATGGGGCGAAGGGTTTCGGCTGACGTGGCGCTGACGTGGCAAACACGTGTCTGCCACGTGGTTTGACACGTCGGATAGGACTGACGTGGAGGCTGAGGTGGCGGAGCTGACGCGGCGGGTGCGCGGCTGTCGGCGGAGGTGGATCGGACGGCTGGGATTTCGAACGCGTGGCTCGATCCCGAGCGTTGGCTCAGATCCAGATGAGCGGCGGTGATGAGGCGGCGGAGACGCGGGCGTCCGGTGGATGGATGCCGCGTGGCGCGACGCGGGCGACGGGGCCGAGGCGGTGCGGACGTGGACGGCCGAGATGAGGACGCGTAGGCGCATCTGAGCCATCGAGGAAATAACGGTGGAGATGGCGCGGTGCGAAGGCGGGAGTCCGGGCGATCGACGACGCGTGTCCAGGCGCGTCGCACGAGGCGTCGCGGACGCGAGCGCGCGCGGGCGAGCGCGGACGCGGGCGGCGCGACCGAGGGAGCGGGCGTGCGGGAGCGTCTCCCTGGCGCGCGGACCGAGGGGCGGCGCGAAACGGAGGGCGCGGCGGAGGACTCACCGGCGGCGACCAAATCCCACGGCGGCGATGGTTTGAATGGCGACGACACGCACGCGAGAGAGGAAGAGAGAGGGAGAGAGCGAAGGGGTGAGAGTGGTGGCCGGGGCTCGTTTTATACACGGCGGAGATGGAAACGCCCGCACGAACCTCGCCGGCGTAAATGCGACGGTTACCGACGCTTCGCGGCGGAAACGGGCGTCTCCTCGGGTGAAAACGGGCGCAGTTAACGGCGGCGACGAGCGGACGCTCCCGGTTCAATAAAGGCGAAGAAGTAACGGACGGGGACGAAGGGTCGGAGCTCGGCAACGGCGCAGTAATGGCGATGATGCCAGGAGGAAGAAACGGTCGCGCGGGGACGAAGGCCTGACAGGTGGGACCCACTGGCAGTGACCTACTCAGACCGACGGTCTCTGACGGGTGGGGCCCGCTTGTCAGCGCAAAAACAAAAAGAAACTCAACCTCGCGCGCGGAGCGGGGCTCGAACGCGCGCCGAGGGAGCAGGGAGGGAAGAGAGCGGCGGTGTAAACCAGTCGGGCGGGGAGGCACTGCCTACCCAATAAGGGTAGGTAATCCCTTTGAGGATTAGCTGCGGAGAAGCCGGCGGATGTACGACACGTGGCGCACGGAGAGGGAGGGGAGGCGGGATGGCGCGGACGGCGGGGATCGGTCCGGGCGGAGATGGACGGGTGGATGGCTGACAAGTGTCAGCCCGAGGAAGGGTTTTGATATTAAAATTTTTTTATATATTTCAGAAATCAGTAGGAGGCTTTAAAATAGTCAGAAAAATACCAGATAAATTCCAAAAATTTCAGAAAAATTCACATAATTCACTGATAATGTTTTGAACATATGAAAAATATTTCCAACCTATTTTGATATTAAATTTTTATTTTTAAACAGAACTTTATATTCTGAAAAATCCAAATAAATTGAGACAATTAATTTAAAATTATTTCTTCCAAATAAAGCAAAAAAATTGGGATGTTACAAACCTACCCCCCTTAGAAGGAATCTCGACCCCGAGATTCGGAAGGACTGAAAAATAGATCAGGGAACTCTGCTCGAAGATCCTCTTCACGCTCCCAGGTTGCTTCCGATTCTGGATGATTATTCCACTGCACTTTGCAAAATTTGATAATCTTGTTTCTTGTACAGCGCTCTGCTTCTTCTAAAATCTTGACAGGAAATTCTGGATACGTCAAGTCTTCTTTTAAATCCACCTCTTCTAAAGATATTAATTCCTCTGGTACTCTTAAGCACTTCTTCAACTGTGATACATGAAATACATCATGTACATCTGACAACTAAGGAGGAAGCTCTAACTGATATGCAACTTCACCTCTTCTGGCTATAACTAGAAATGGTCCGATATATCTTGGAGCAAGCTTTCCACTGACCTTGAAACGTCGCATCCCTTTTAAAGGTGACACCTTCAAATACACATGATCCCCTGGTGCGAATTCCAACATTCTGCGATGATTATCTGCATAACTCTTTTGTCTGGTTTGTGCTACTTTCAATCGGTCTCGTATTAATCGAACTTGCTCTTCGGCTAACTTCAAGACATCGGGTCCGAATACTTGACTTTCTCCAGTCTCTGACCAATATAATGGCGTTCTGCATTTCCTGCCATACAAGGCTTCAAACGGAGACATCTTCAGACTAGACTGGTAACTGTTATTATAAGAAAATTCCGCGTAGGGTAAACTTTGATCCCAACTGACTTTATTGGCTAAAGCACACGCTCTTAGCATATCTTCCAATATCTGATTCACTCGTTCAGTCTGGCCATCTGTTTGAGGATGATAAGCAGTACTGAAATTTAAATTGGTGCCCAGAACTTCATGAAGTTTCTGCCAAAATCTTGAGGTAAATTGCGTTCCTCTATCCGATACGATCTTCTTTGGAACTCCATGCAGACATACAATTCTTGACATATAGAGCTCTGCCAATCTATCTCCTGAATAGGTAGTCTTTACAGGTATGAAATGTGCAACCTTTGTTAAGCGATCCACTATAACCCAGATTGAATCATACCCTGACTTGGTTCTTGGTAGTCCTGTTATGAAATCCATTCCGATTTCCTCCCATTTCCATTCAGGTATCTGCAGAGGTTGCAAAAGACCGGCAGGTCGTTGGTGCTCTGCTTTAACCCTTTGACATATATCACATAAAGCTACATATTCTGCAATTTCTCGTTTCATACTGGTCCACCAGTAACTTTCTTTTAGATCTTGATACATCTTTGTACTTCCGGGATGAATGGAATATCCTGATTCATGAGCTTCCTTTAGAATTAAATCTTTTATTTCCTTTCTCTCCGGTACTAAAATCCTTTTTCCAAACCAAAGAATTCCTTCTTCATCTTCTGAGAATCCAGGTGCTTTGCCTTTCTTCATGTTATCTTTTATTTCTTTAACATACTCATCTTCTTTCTGAGCTGCCTTGATCTGATCTTCTAAAGTGGGTTGGACCTTTAATGTAGACAGAATTCCTTCATTTATCACTCCCAAATTGAGACGCTGAAATTCTTCACGAAGAGTTGAATGACTGTCTTGAATCAACATATTGTTAACATGGATCTTCCGACTTAAAGCATCTGCCACTACATTGGCCTTTCCTGGATGATAATGTATTCCCACATCATAATCCTTTATCAGTTCAAGCCATCTTCTTTGTCTCAGATTAAGATCGGGTTGAGTGAATATATACTTTAGACTTTTATGATCCGTATATATTTCACACCGATTACTGATTAGATAATGCCTCCACAACTTTAGAGCATGCACTACAGCAGCTAGCTCTAAATCATGAGTGGGGTAATTTTCTTCATGTGGCCTTAACTGCCTTGATGCATAAGCAACAACTTTTCCTTCTTGCATTAGTACACATCCAAGACCTTGTTTTGATGCGTCACAATAAACTTCAAAATCTTTTCTAATATCTGGTAACCGCAGAACTGGTGCTGAAGTTAACCTCTTCTTTAACTCTTGAAAACTATCCTCACAGGATTTACTCCATTCAAATTTCTTCTCTTTCTTTAACAGCTGGGTTAAAGGTCTGGCAATCTTGGAAAAGCCTTCAATGAATCGACGATAGTAACCAGCTAATCCCAGAAAACTTCTGATCTCGGTTACTGTCTTGGGTGGAGTCCAATTTAATACATCCTTAACTTTTCCAGGATCTACAGATACTCCTTCTGCTGAAATTACGTGTCCCAAAAACTCAATTTCCTTTAACCAAAACGCACACTTGCTAAACTTGGCATATAACTGGTGTTCACGGAGTCTTTGCAATACTATCCTTAGATGATCCTCATGTTCTTTATCGTTTTTCGAATAGATAAGAATGTCATCTATAAAAACAACAACAAACTTATCTAAATAATCCATAAATACTTTATTCATCAAATTCATGAAGTATGCCGGGGCATTTGTCAGACCGAAAGACATCACCGTATACTCATATAGTCCATATCTTGTGGCGAAGGCTGTCTTTGGTATATCTTCTGGTCTAATCTTCAACTGGTGATATCCTGACCGAAGATCAATCTTGGAGAAGACACTTGATCCTTTGAGTTGATCGAACAGATCGTCAATCCGGGGTAAGGGATACTTATTCTTTATAGTTACTTCATTTAAAGCTCTATAGTCCACGCACATACGCTGACTACCATCCTTCTTGTTTACCAAAAGCACTGGGGCTCCCCAAGGTGAAGAACTTGGTCTAATGAAGCTTTTCTCTTGTAATTCTTGAATCTGCCTCTTGACTTCAGCTAAATCGTTAGCTGACATCCGATAAGGTCTTTTTGATATTGGAGCTGTACCAGGTACCAAATTTATAACAAATTCAATCTCTCGATCTGGTGGCAATCCTGGCAATTCCTCAGGGAAAACATCAGAGTATTCGCAAACTACCAACACATCCTCCAAATTTTTCCCTTTTAAGTTAGTTAACATAATGTTCTTCTTTGAGTGCATAACTGCCTCATGTCTTATCTGAATTCCGTCAGAATTGGTAAGAGTAATGGCACGATTGGCACAATCTATCTGTCCTTTATACTTGATCAACCAATCCATACCAAGTATTATATCTATGCCATCGGAGTCTATTATAATAAGGTTCGCTAGGAACTTTACTCCATTTATAATTATGGTTGCTCTAGGGCTAACCAATCTAGTCCTCAATTCTTTTCCAGGAGATTGGACTATCATAAGGTTCTTTAGCATACAAATATTCCAATTATTTCTTTCAGCAAAAGCTTTTGTTACGAATGAATGTGTAGCTCCAGAATCAAATAATATAATTGCTGGTACTGAATTAACCAGGAACTTACCCAGAACTACGTCTGGTGCATCTTCCGCTGCTTCTGCGGTGACATGGTTGATACGCCCTCTGTTGAATGGCTGTGGAGTCTGAGGAGTATGAGGGCTTCCACGTCCTTGACCGGTAGTTGGAGCTCTTGCTGGTGTAGGATCCAGGTTGAAGCGGACCGGGGTTACCGCTTGACGCTTCTGTGGGCAACTGCTGGCATAGTGTCCCATATTTTTGCAATTGTAGCATTGCACTCCTGCAGCTACATTTCTATTCTGCTGTTGTTGGGCTGCATTTCCAGTTCTAGGAGTTTGAGGCAAAGGGCGAGGCGCAGAAATGGGTGTCCTTGGATGATTATGCACTGGAGGCCGGTTGTACTGTTGTTGAGTAGGGCGTTGACGGGAACTGCTAGCAAACTGTTGGGCTTGAAACTTCCTTTTCCTAGCATCAAAAAGCTGACGCTGGGCATCTTCTTGTACTAAAGCTTTGTTCACCAGATGTTGAAAAGTAGGGTAGTCATTGGAGACTAACTGAACTTTGAGGTTGGGGTCCATTCCTCCCATAAACCTCCAGATCCTTGCGGCATCAGTCGCCACATCTTCCGGTGCATATCTTGATAATTGGATAAATTTACTCAGATATGCGGAAACACTAAGGTTTCCTTGTTGTAGCTGATGAAACTCCTTCCTCTTCATTTCCATAATACTCATAGGAATATGAGCAGTACGGAAGGCTTCCAAAAATTCTTCCCATGCAATATTCTGGGCATCTTGATGTGCGGCACAGTAGTTATCCCACCAATTAGCAGCAACTCCCTTGAGTTGGTGGGCGGCGTACAGAACCTTCTCATGCTCTGCACATTGAGCCAAATTGAGTTTCCTTTCTATTTCTTTAATCCAATCATCCGCCTCCAAAGGGTCAACAGATCCTGCAAAGGTCGGAGGTCGAGTCCTCATAAATTCCCCAAGTTTAGACTGTGGCTGTTGAACTGGTGCTTGCTGGACTTGTTGGACTTGATTTTGGGCCAAAGCTTGAAGTAGTTGCAACTGCATGGCCATCATCTGTTCCATGTTGGGAGCTTGAGCTGGCGGAGGTGGAATGTTGTCTTCTGGTTGAACATTAGGGTTACGGCTACTGCCCGGGTTGTTCCTTGTGTTCACCATCTGAAACGGTTTCTAGGGTTAGCAAAAGATAAGAGGGAACTAGCATAAATAAAAGGTTAGGGGAAACTAAATAACATCCCAAGCCAACACACAAGAAGAAACCAGCAACCACTTAGGGAAAACTTTATTGAAATCAAGATAATTTTATGAATGGCTGCACCACAAGTGCACATAGGCTTGGTACAGTCCATCCAACACACCAAAATATGATAAAGCGTTCTAAAAACGTGGACAATTATTTGGGTACTACTGACTCAACTAACTACTCATCCTCCACGATGATGCGCTCCTCCGGATCCTCCTCGGGGTCCTCCTCTGAATCCGATAAGTATCTCTGTCCACAACCACGGCAGTTGTTCGGCGAACGCGACCGTGATCGACTCTGACTAAAGTCGGAAAAACCGGAGCGGGATAGCTGGCGTCCTCGGCTAGATCCTCCAATATCAATGTCGGGTGGCGGACTGGAGCGTCGCACACTCTTCCTCGCAGTAAGCCTAGTGCGAGGTCCCGTAAACTGGGCTGGAGCAGCAACAGGAGCTGGTGGAGTCGGTGTAGTGGTAGCAGCTCGAAGACGCTCTACCTCTGCCTCGGCAGCAGTCCTCGCCTGAACGGCGTCGGCGTGGGCAACCTCACTCTGCAGTAGCTGGGCTCGGAGAGTGTCGGAGTGGTCGTAGCTCGACGTAAGCAGCCTCCGAAGAAGTCCGATCTCCTGCTGGGCTCTGGCGTAAGTCGCTGAAGCTGCCAGAGTGTGCTGGACCTGGTGAGACAAGCGCGGGTCGTCTACCACCAGCTGGAAAAGCTCTGGATGAGTCTGTCCTGCTCTCGTCGTCGGGAAGAAGCAAAAAGGTGACTGTCGTAGCTCCTCCTTGTGCCTCCTGCACAACTCCGAGATCGCCAACTGTGCTGCATCCTGGATCGCATCTGAGCAGAAGGTCCGTGGGTACTCAATATGACGCTCAACTGGGTCAATCCTCCCGTCTGGAGCGTAAATGAACACCTCCATGCTCCAGGAGTCCGTGCTCATCACTCGTGTGTTCCGCCCCCTGAAGATAGGCTGTTGGGTGTACTTCAGATGCTGCATTAGCTGCCGTAGAAGAGTCGCAAAAGCTCCCTCACTCTCGCCATGAGAATGGTGATCCCACGGGGCTGATGACGACGAACCTGCCATCTACAAGTTGGAAAAGAGGAGAGATCAGTAAAGATTTTTAAATAGTGAAAAGGGAGGACAGAAACAAGATACTAAGTAAGAGGAGAGTAGAAGCAAAGAAGCTTATATATTTTTAATATATTCTTTTTAAACATAAGTCCTTAAAACTTCCCAAAACATAGGGTTCGTCCTACAGTCAAGATGGCTCTGATACCACTTCTGTGAGACCCGGAGTAGAAACTTCCGGACCCCCCTGTGCATTACAGTACTAGTCCCAGATCAAAGCTAGTACACACAGATAACCAGAAAAAACGGTACATTGTCATCCACGATTTATTACAATAATAACTGGAGTTTTACATGGGTCATTGCCTTACAAAGGTTCACAGAACCTTAAAACGAAAAAAAAATAAACACAGCGGAAGCAAAAAGTAAATTAATCGACCCATCAACCTGCCACAGGCAATTGACTGGGGAAACGAGACCTAAGCATCCGGGAAGAAACCACCGCATCCACACTCGGCACAGAAGTCGTAATCTCCAGCTTGAGCTTCTTCATCCTCTGTTATTGTATTTATAGAGCAACAGGTGAGTACAAAAATGTACTCCGCAAGTCTTGGGAAAGATGCATAGATGCAAAGCTTCACAAAGGAAAGCTATATGGTTCTTTTGCAAAAATCAGCATTTTATTTCAAGTCTACATAATTATTTCAAAAGCCATTTGATAAACATCTTGTTTTTCATAAATGAATTTAGATAAATAACTTAGTGAAGGTTAAACCACCAACACTAAAATTTTAGGCTATCTGCCAACTTTCAAAACTCAGGTTAAACCACCTGATCTGGTTACACCACCAGATTTAAATCATGAGAGTTATACCACTCTCAAGTTTGATAAATCATTTTATTTTTGAAATCAAAATCAAACTTCTACCATGTGAATGCATTCCTTGCCCGCCCTTGACCGTGGGCACGGCTATTCGAATAGTTTTACTCTGCAGAGTTTGTACACTTTACCCACAAGAGATAAATTATCTTAATAGTCAACATGCTTCCTTTGGCATGAGTCCCAGATAATATATCACAAAGCCTTTCACCTACTCCAGTATAGCTAGATACCACCCGCTAAGGTTTCACCACAACTCGAATCCACGAGTCGGAGCCCCCTCTTGCGCCGTATGAGTACAGTAAACCCTGTCCCTCACTATGAGTAACCAGTACACCCTGGCACTCAATACACCACTGGTGATATCTAAACTACACCTTAATAGGTTAGTTAGCTAGGTCGTACCCATATAGACTTGTGGTTGCACTGTTTTGCTCAGTTTGGACAAACACAAGCGTCGGTCCTTAAACGACCAGGGTGGTTCATTCACAATTCCAAAAATTCTCGTGCTAACTGCACCAGCCAAACCTTCCATCCACCCTTGTCAACTTTTCCCTTTGAAATTCATTTTTACTTTTAAATTAACAGTGGTAACATCCATTACCACTTTTCAAACAAATCATTTAACAATGGTAACATCCATTACCAATGTTCAAACAAATCATTTAACAACACATTTAGCAAACATGCTACTTATTTGAGCATTATTACATTGATTTGCTACGCTAAGCATTTGCTAGTATTTACAAATTCAACAGATGTAATACTAACTCATTATTGAGTCAAAGGGATATCCTAAGTTGACAATGGTACAAGTTAAACAATTTTCAATGGAAGGTATAACAAATTGGGTATTTAACTAAATTTTCTAAATCAAATTATCACTTGATATAACATAAGCATGCAATAATTTAAAATAACTACCTAATCATTTTATAATTCATTTGAGCAAGTTGATCAAAGAAAACTTGCAAAATATAGGATCAAAATGATCAAAGGAGACTTGTCTTCCTGTGCTGGGTTGAAATTTTCCGGGGCTTGCTCTTGAAGTTCCTCGGACAAATCGGTCTCTACACGTAAATCAAGAAATCCAAATAAATAAAATAAAATAAAAATTCAAAAATTGAAACTAAATATACCAATTGAAAGATTAGAATTTTAGATGAATTTAGAAATTTGAATGGATCAATTTGGATTTAAAATGAGCAAGATATGGCTGTTGGAAGTTTGAAATCAGAGAAAATGGAAAAAGATAATTTCTGGAATTATCTTTTAACTGAAAATGAATTATGACGTCAGCATAGATTTTCTGGGAATTAATTTACTGAAGAAAATTACAATTATGACGTCAGCATGGAATTAAAAATAAATTACAGAGGCTGACATGTGGGGCCAGCCCACGGTGGACCAAGTCCACGGACAACTACAGTTGCTGACTTGGCAGACCGAGAGTGACACGTGGCATGCTGACGTGGCAGTGCTGACGTGGCATGGGGCGAAGGGTTTCGGCTGACGTGGCGCTGACGTGGCAAACACGTGTCTGCCACGTGGTTTGACACGTCGGATAGGACTGACGTGGAGGCTGAGGTGGCGGAGCTGACGCGGCGGGTGCGCGGCTGTCGGCGGAGGTGGATCGGACGGCTGGGATTTCGAACGCGTGGCTCGATCCCGAGCGTTGGCTCAGATCCAGATGAGCGGCGGTGATGAGGCGGCGGAGACGCGGGCGTCCGGTGGATGGATGCCGCGTGGCGCGACGCGGGCGACGGGGCCGAGGCGGTGCGGACGTGGACGGCCGAGATGAGGACGCGTAGGCGCATCTGAGCCATCGAGGAAATAACGGTGGAGATGGCGCGGTGCGAAGGCGGGAGTCCGGGCGATCGACGACGCGTGTCCAGGCGCGTCGCACGAGGCGTCGCGGACGCGAGCGCGCGCGGGCGAGCGAGGACGCGGGCGGCGCGACCGAGGGAGCGGGCGTGCGGGAGCGTCTCCCTGGCGCGCGGACCGAGGGGCGGCGCGAAACGGAGGGCGCGGCGGAGGACTAACCGGCGGCGACCAAATCCCACGGCGGCGACGGTTTGAACGGCGACGACACGCACGCGAGAGAGGAAGAGAGAGGGAGAGAGCGAAGGGGTGAGAGTGGTGGCCGGGGCTCGTTTTATACACGGCGGAGATGGAAACGCCCGCACGAACCTCGCCGGCGTAAATGCGACGGTTACCGACGCTTCGCGGCGGAAACGGGCGTCTCCTCGGGTGAAAACGGGCGCAGTTAACGGCGGCGACGAGCGGACGCTCCCGGTTCAATAAAGGCGAAGAAGTAACGGACGGGGACGAAGGGTCGGAGCTCGGCAACGGCGCAGTAATGGCGATGACGCCAGGAGGAAGAAACGGTCGCGCGGGGACGAAGGCCTGACAGGTGGGACCCACTGGCAGTGACCTACTCAGACCGACGGTCTCTGACGGGTGGGGCCCGCTTGTCAGCGCAAAAACAAAAAGAAACTCAACCTCGCGCGCGGAGCGGGGCTCGAACGCGCGCCGAGGGAGCGGGGAGGGAAGAGAGCGGCGGTGTAAACCAGTCGGGCGGGGAGGCACTGCCTACCCAATAAGGGTAGGTAATCCCTTTGAGGATTAGCTGCGGAGAAGCCGGCGGATGTACGACACGTGGCGCACGGAGAGGGAGGGGAGGCGGGATGGCGCGGACGGCGGGGATCGGTCCGGGCGGAGATGGACGGGTGGATGGCTGACAAGTGTCAGCCCGAGGAAGGGTTTTGATATTAAAATTTTTTTATATATTTCAGAAATCAGTAGGAGGCTTTAAAATAGTCAGAAAAATACCAGATAAATTCCAAAAATTTCAGAAAAATTCACATAATTCACTGATAATGTTTTGAACATATGAAAAATATTTCCAACCTATTTTGATATTAAATTTTTATTTTTAAACAGAACTTTATATTCTGAAAAATCCAAATAAATTGAGACAATTAATTTAAAATTATTTCTTCCAAATAAAGCAAAAAAATTGGGATGTTACAGCCATCAACAGGGACGGCTCATCATCGCCGCCCTCCTCCGTCAGCAGCGCTGCGGTCGCCGCCTCGTCTCTATTCCTCTTCTGGCACTGCCGGGCCCAATGCCTAGTTTTCCCGCAGTACTTGCACGTATCCTTGTCGATGACCTTGCTGCCACCGCCCTTGCGTGCATCGTCGGTACTGCGGTTGGGTGGCTGCGCGCTGTGCCGTGGCAGTGCTATCGACGCGCACACCCTCCTTGTCGCGCTTGTGTAGGCGACAAATGAGATCCTTCTCCTTCGACGAGAGAAGTAGCCGAGAACCCAACTTTGCGGCCGCTGCTCGCGTGTCGAGCCACTGCTCCACGGACCGAAGGCGGCCCGTGACCTCCTCGATGGACAACTCCTCGATGTTCAGCAACATCTCGATTGAGATCGCGACTTGCATGAACCGACCAGGGACCACCTGGAGCAACTTGCAAACGACCTCGGCTTCGTTGATCTCGTCGCCTAAAAGACGTAGGTTGTTGGCGAGGCCCGCAATTCGCATCGAGAAGTCATCCACGTTCTCGCCTTCCTTGAAGGCGATGCTGTTGAAGTCGCGCCGGAGCTTCTGCGCGTTCGGCACGCGCACCCGATCGACGCCCATCTGCATGACCTTGACCGCCTCCCACGCCTCCTACGCGGTCTCCTTGCTGCCGATCAAACTCAGCATCTCCGTCGGGACAGAGCGAGCGATCACTGTTAGTGCCAGCCGATCCTCGCTATACTCGACGTCACCGGGTTCAATTGCGCCCCACAGGCTTTGTGCCTGCAAGTTGATGCGCATCATCACCACCCACTCCCGGTAGTTTGTCTACGTTAGCATCGGGTACTGGACGAACGCCGATGACTCCTTGACGGTGCGGTGGACGATGATCGGCCGCTTCATACTGTGCACGCCCATGGCCGCCGCCATGCCCGCGCTCAAGTCGAGACGGTGGCAACTGTGAACGGCGCCGGTGGCTAGGTGGCGCACTCCCGCGGCGCTGAGGGGAGTCCGACATCGCTACTCTCTAGAATGAAACAGGGCTCTGATACCAATTGTTGGCTAGAACTCGAGCAATCAAACGCACGAACACAAGAAAGATTTGGCGCTGTCTAGAACTGCAGCTTTTCATGTTTATTTCCTCCCTTCATATAGCAATTAAACAAGAGAAACTGAACTACTAAATTACTAAGAAACTGACATGCACTAGATGCATTATGGACGGAAGACACGCAGACTAGAAACTGACCTGCACTAGATGCATTATGAACGGAAGACATGCAGACTAGAAATTGATCTGCACTAGAATAACTAGATTAGATAACAGTTAAGATGTTTTCTTTTCTGGATTAATTTCACAATTTTCTAAGGTTTTTTTCTTTTTCTCTGATTAATACCATATTTTCTTTTTTTATTTTTCTTTAATTAGTATAGTAATTTATAGTTTTCGCCAACCTAGAATGGTTTCTAGGTGAGTCTTTAATTAATAAAAATATTGGACATACAGCTTCAAACATAACATGCGGGCTCCTGACATGTGTCCATTAGGATGTACTGAACCTCTCAAAAAGATGCATGCAGAATTTTTTTGAAAATAATCTAATTTTTATTGAAAATAACAGCAATATACTTGCTTTTGAGTCCAACTTTTGAGTGACTGGAACCTATTGCTTAACGGCCGCGCGACACGCAAACAGTTCACGGACCGTTGGGCAACATAATTACAGTCGCAAAATAGTGTTGAGACCTGAATATGCAAATCTGGACTCTCTTGTGTATTCTGCACCAGTCCAAGATCACGCTAGTGCACATAGTATAAACAAAGATGAAATATCGACCATATCATGATTCACTAAGAAAAGACTTAAATATTATTAATTATCAGAGTTGCGACCTTATGGCCAAGCTTACAAATAATAGGCTGAATGACTTAAAGGAACTAGCAGTGGAAAACAAGAAATAAGCGTAGTAACCATTCAACATGCCCATAGGCAATCGACTGGGGAGCAAAATCCTAATCCACGAAGTCATCGAAGTATCCTCCTAATACCTCTTGTTGATCTGGTCCTTCTTCCTTAGCTGAGCAAATAGGGATATATCCGTGAGTATATAGAGTACTCAACAAGTCATTTGTTACAAAGAATGCAATATAATATGCAAAGCTTACCAATGGATGGCTGAAAGGTTAATTTGCGTAAAGAAACAATTTAAAGTAAATACAATAAATAAATTGAAAAGCGAACTTTAAAAATGATAATAAATAAATAATCTAAGAAATTTAAACAAACACAAGTGAACTGATTATTCACTCCAATAAATCACCCGTGAACTAAGATTCACGTAATGAACCATCGGTGAAATAACCATTCACTCCCCAACTTAACCCAACCATATTTTTATGAAAACTCTACCCCTCGTGTGAAATCACCGAGCATTGTCCATAACCAGGGATACGGCTATTCGAATAGTTTTACACTCTGCAGAGGTTGCACAACTGTACCCACATGATATGATAATCCTCACGTTAAAGAAAATCACAACAAGGCTTTTACAATGCTCCATCTCAACCCGATCTCGCTCGTTAAGATTTCGCCATTGAGTAGGCGGACTACCTAGTCGATAATTTCCCCCTCTTGCGCCAAAACAACATCAGAAGCGAAATCAAGGTTGAGACTTCACAAATTATTATGCTAGGTCTATCTCATACTAGACATGTGGTTTGCGTGGTAAGGCTCAGATCAATGGCGTAATAAGCTAAGTCCTTAGATTTACCAAAGCAAAATATACACATCCCGATGTGCAAATTGCACCCTCTTTACTGCACGATCATTCACCCAAGTGAAAACTAATTTTGTATAACCAACACCAATGACACTACCCATGTCATGGTACTCAAATTTTATAACTGTGGCTGACCACCACGTTCCAATATATCATTAAGTCAAAATTAATTAATTAATCACATGTGATGATAACCCAACATTACTATAAGCACGGCTAAGCAATTTAAGCGTACAACCCATGTGACAACTAATATTGCATCACTAGATAATTACCCATCCTATGGTAACAATGGAATCATGACATTCAAATTATCAAGGATGAATTAATCAATTTGGACAATAACTACCAATACAGGGGTTTATAATAAAATAGTAATACATAATAATTTAAAACAAAATAATACATAATAGATTTAAAAACTAGGTTCAACATGATTAAAAGACACAACTTGCCTTGGCCTTTCTCAGTTAATGGCTCTTGATCTTCGAATCTTACTTCAACTCCTTCGAAAGCGTGTTCTGACAAGAGAGAAAACGAAATGAAACACAAAAAAATTCAAATAAAATTCAAATGAACCCTAAAAACTTCAAAACCAGAACCTAAAGGTAGAGCTCAATTTTATATGAATTTAAGAAAAAAAAATCGGGTCAATCAGAGTTCAGACGGAGGAGAACGGGCTCTCGGAAAATCTAATCTAAAGAAAAAAGCTGAAAATTAGAAATTTTACTATGCTATGGACTCAGCTCATGGGATAGGCGGTGTACGGTGGATTCAGTTCATGGAATAGTGCACTGTGCATGGCTTGCTGATGTGGTTACCATGTGGACAGACACTTGTGCCAAGGGCTGAGGTGGAAGCTGACTAGGCTTGCTGACTTGGCTCAGCGGCTCATGGGTTCATGGCATAGTGTATCTGACATGGGGGACCCACATGTCAGTGGCCTAGTGCATGGAAGACCAAGTCCACGGTGTAGAAGAAAAGGCACGTGGGCGCGGATGCGGGGTGAGCTGGTGGGCTCGCGGTGCGAGGTGTCGGGCACACGAACCAAGGGCAGCACGGCAGGTGAGTGAACGTGACGACTGCAGCTGAGCAGCAAAGCGGCGCAGAGATAGAGACTATTGTGGAGCTCACAAGCAGTGAAGGTCCGACGGCAAAGCTAGACGGCGGAGGTGCTCACCGGCGGTGAACGGCGATGGGGTGCAGCCGGAGAGGAAGAAGACGTGAACAATGATGGCGAAGACAAACTCGATGGTGGTGCACATGTTGGAGAGGTCGTTCGGCGAGATGCGAAAAACGAGGGGCGACCCCGCCTTGTATAGCGCGGACATTGAGGAGGTGGCTCAAACACAACAGCGAGTCCGGGGCGGGCACGCACGTCGAGACGACAGCAAAATGGACTCAGAGACGGAGGAGTCCCGGCCGAAGATGACGGATCTAACAGGTAGGCCCCACCTGTCAGCGGCACGGAACGAATCAACGGCCAGGATGCAAGTGTGCGGTGAGAAGACGACGTGGATGGGCGATGCGTGGCGACCGTCCGATGGGCGGTCGCGGGTGCAGATGCACGACACGTGGTGTAGCCTGGGCCAGGCCGCCGGGTACAGTGGGCTGGAGGGAGTGGGCTTCGGCCCAACTGGCTTTTGCAATTTTTAGGGATTTTCCTTTCCCAGAAATTCAAATAAATCTCTTGAGCTCTAGAAAAATAGCAAATAAACCCAGAAAAATACAAGAAAATTCCAACAAAATCCTTGAGACTCAAAAAACCCAAATAAAATACTTTCATCAAATATTAATGTTAATTTAGTCATGTTAAATCCTTTTAATCAATAAAAATTCAATTTAAGATTTTATTAATCCCAAAAAATCCAAATGGTGAATTTTATTTTAAAAGCTTTAAAAAGGCTCTGAAAATCAGGATGTTACAAACCCCCCTTAAACAGAATCTCGATCCCGAGATTCCGGCTTACTAAAGGAATAGGTTACGAGGGGAGACATTGGAGATGACATTGTTGAGACTTCCCCTTGCAACGCTCTGAGATAATTGGCTTCCTTTATCTGATGTTGTTCCACAGCTTGCTCCTGAAGTCTTGGCAGGGGTACTTCCAAGGTTGAGTGAAATTGGCTTGCCGCTTCTATGGACACTTGCTAGCGTAATGCCCCACGTTCTGGCAGTTAAAGCATTGCACACCTACTTTTAATGTCTTGGTCTGTTGAGGGTGGCCAACATTGCTGTCACAATATCCGTGCATCATTGGGTTTGGTGCTGGTCCTGGGATCAAATTTATGGAACCTGCTTGTACTCCATTGGATCAGTTCACCTAAGCCCTAGGGCTACAGTCATTATACTGCTCTGGGTTTAACATCTTCCTCTTACGGGAATGAGTTCCACCTTGAAGAAGTGTCTTATCTGATGGGGCCATGCAATTGTCTTGGTTGGATTGTTGTACCTCGACTTATGATGGTATCTTGGTAAATGTAGCTATAGCCCTGCCTTCTTTTGTCAACGCAAGCATGATAGTAGCTCGGAGTTTCTCTTGTTGTTGCTGCAATACTGAGGTCAATATCGAATCCAGTGGGCATTGAGCTGGGTTATGGTCCTGGCCTTCACATAGCTAACAAGTAATCTTGCTCATAGGACATTCCTCAAGAAAACAAGTTCCTTCACAACTAGAGCAGCTGATTTCGTGTTCACTAGCATAATGTCCTATCTCTCCACAATGAGTACAAGCACAATTCTTAAACTTATTCTTCAGGTAACCTCTCGATTGGTGGTGTTCCTCTAGGTAGCATTGTTGGACTAGGTGCCCTTCCTTGCCACAATGGTTGCGGGCTTTATATTGGATTACCTTTCTTTTGGGACACTTGGCAAATTTGTGACCGATTCTGTCACAGTTGGCACAAATAAAATCTTCTACTAGCTTCCCTTTTTGAGGACATCGAGAGGCTAGGTGTCCATCCCGATGCTAAAACTATAACAACAACAAATAAGAAGCAAGACGATGTACCCGATGCTAAAACTATAACAGGGTTCAAATCTAATAGCTCCCCATCTTCACAGTAATCTTCAACCTGGTCTTGAAATATTGGGTACTTGATCCAAACTTCACAACAAAGCTTGAAATACTCCATGCCAACCTTCTCTTTGATTAAAGGTCACTCAAGACAAGAATTACTAGATAATCATTTGGTTGATTTGATTTAGAAAATAAAATTTGAAAACTTCGCTAATTCGACCATTCTAACTAGGGCTCCGTCCTACAGTCGATATAGTTCTGATACCACCTCTGTCAAGATCCGAATATGCAAATACGGACTCTTCTGTGTATTCTGTACTAGTCTAGGATCACGATTGTGCACACAATATAAACAAAGATGAAATATCGACCATATCACGATTCACTAAGAAAAGACTCAAATATTAAGAGTTGCGACTTTATGGCCAAGCTTACAAATAATAGCCTGAACGGCTTAAAGGAACTAGCAGCGGAAAACAAGAAATAAGCAAAATAACCATTCGATATGCCCACAGGCAATCGACTGGGGAGCGAAGTCCTAATCCGCGAAGTCGTCGAAGTATCCTCCTTCTATCTCCTGCTGATCTGGTCCTTCTTCCTCAACTGAGCAAATAAGGATATAGCCGTGAGTACATAGAGTACTCAACAAGTCGTTTGTAACAAAGAATGCAATATAATATGCAAGGCTTACCAATGGATGGATGAAAGGTTAATTTGTGTAAAGCAAAAAATTTAAAGTAAATACAATAAATAGATTAAAAGGCAAACTTTGAAAAATGATAATAAATAAACAATCAAAGAAATTGAGACAAACAACAAGTGAACTGACTATTCACTCCAATAAATCACCCATGAGCTAAGATTCATGTAATGAGCCCTCAATGAACTAACCATTCACTCCCCAACTTAACCCAACCAGATTTTTATGAAAACTCTACTCCTCGTGTGAAATCACCGAGCATTGTCCATAACTGGGGACACGGCTATTCGAATATTTTTACACTCTGCAGAAGTTGCATAACTGTACCCACATGATGTGATAATCCTCACGTTAAAGAAAATCACAATAAGGCTTTTACAATGCTCCATCTTAACCTGATCTCGCTCACTAAGGTTTCGCCATCGTGTAGGCTGACCACCTAGTCGATAATTGCCCCCTCTTGCACCAAAACAACATCAGTAGCGAAATCAAGGTTGAGACTTCACAAATTATTATGCCAGGTCTATCCCATACTAGACATGTAGTTTGCGTAGTAAGGCTCAGATCAATGGTGCACAAAGTTAAGTCCTTAGATTTACCCAAGTGAAACATCCACATCCCGATGTGCAAATTGCACCCCCTTTACTGCACGATCATTCACCCAAGTGAAAACTAATTTTGTATAACTAACACCAATGACACTACCCATGTCATGGTATTCAAATTTTATAATTGTGGCTGACCACCACGTTCCAATATATCATTAAGTTAAAATTAATTAATTAATCACATGTGATGATAACCCAACACTATAAGCATGGCTAAGCAATTTAAGCGTACAACCTATATGACAACTAATATTGCATCACTAGATAATTACCCATCCTATGGTGACAATCGAATCATGGCATTCAAATTATCAAGGATGAATTAATCAATTTGGACAATAACTACCAATAACTGACAGCTCCCAACACCAACACAAAAGATCAGTGCCCTTCCTAAGCAACAAAACTGACAGCTGTAGCACAATGCCTCCCATCCTATATTCCCAATCAACACCCACAGAGAAAAGGAGCACTAAAAGCAACAGCGAGATGGAGAGAAAGGAACAGAGAGATACAAATCAGATCAAGGGAGATAGGGACAACAACTCCACTTTGATCCTCTCTCTCCCTCTCCCTCCTGTACGCGAGCGTGATCGAACCAGAGCGAAGGCGGAGATGGAGTCACAGATCAACCAGGG
Organism: Dendrocalamus latiflorus; assembly: GCA_017311315.1. NCBI lineage: Eukaryota > Viridiplantae > Streptophyta > Magnoliopsida > Poales > Poaceae > Dendrocalamus > Dendrocalamus latiflorus. The sequence goes on from CM029656.1 coordinate 4,744,981, forward strand.
AGGTATGACGATTGGTGGCCAAGAGAGACAAGCGGCGGTGGCATTCCACTGGGATCTACGTGTGGCAGGATCCGATGGCTACACAATGGCTGAGGAGGAGATAGCTGGCAAAGAGGTAGCGTCGACGACCAGATCCGGGAGAGGAAGCAACGGCTAAGGAGATGATGATGGCTCCAGGTAGGGAAGCCTCTAGGCAGTGGCAAGCTGGATTTAGTGCGGAGGAGGCCAAATCCGGGCAGGGCTGAATGGCGGTGACAGCAAGACGATGATGATGGCTCCAGGTGGGGAGCCTCCAGGCGGTGGCGAGCTAGATCCAACATGGAGGAGGCTGGATCTAGGCTGGGCGAGACCGGCGGCCATGAGAGTCAAAGATGCTAGATTCGGCGCGGAGGATCCAGGACCAGCACCAAGTGGCACTATGTGTTTGTAGTAGCAAGGATGAGGCAGCCGTGGCCAGATGCAATGTAGCGGTGGAAGAGGAAACAGAGGCAACGGCCTGGCGTTGACGGCAGTGACTTGTGATAGCTTGATAGCGGCGGCATATGGCCTGGTAAGGAAATGGCCACCTCGAGAGTTGAGACGCTCCTCCCGGGGGCAGCTGCAGCGGAAGATCCTCTGTAGCTACGGCTAGGGTTGAGAAACCCTAATCCTAGTTGTTGGCTCTGATACCATGTTAGATGTGTGGAAGGATGAACGCATAAAGGTTAGATGTATTGATCTCAGCCAAAAGAGCTATATATAGACTACATGGGACACATAAGGCTAAACCATAGAAACTAGAAAATACCATAAATACCCTTATATCCTTAACACTTGTACCATGCACGAGATCACTCAAATTGGGCATGTTTAAAGCTAGATACTTGCTGGACTAATTTTTAACCCATTCTGAACTAGTTGTGGCCACCATTATATTTCTTGCGCATGAACCCAATTAACAAGATTTTTAACTATTTTCCTAGCAGAACAGAACAATTTTACCCAAATCTTGAACTAAACATTTCTCAAGCTCACCAATTTCTACCAGAATCATCATAAGTAACAAAAACTACCACCAGAATTAGGATTCAATCACTGGAATACATGGAAGTAAGGTTTGGAAGAAGGAATTTGTAGACTTACCGTCGGGGAGGACTACACCATCGTTGGAGTAGCTGCAATAGCATTGCAAGGTTGTCGGATACCAGTACACGGCCAGAGCTTCACTAGAGCTGTAGGTGCCTCACGACTTTGTGGCCCACATTAAGAAGGGCACGCTGAGATCATAGCCGGGCGGCGGCAGAGGTGCAGGTGCTCTGACCAGAAGGTTAACCCGTAGTGAGCTAGTCCGGTACCGATCGCTAGGTGGTAGGCCTGAGCAGCTAGTAGAAGGAGAAGATGAGGTGAGTCAATAGTTGTATAAGGAAAATTTAGGATAGGAAGAGGTGGATTGATTCATCATGAGATGATCCTCGCGGCGGCATTTGGCTAGCCACAACGGGAGTGCGGCCAACATGGCAAGGTAACTTGGAGCAGTATCCAAAACCCTTCACCCTGAGTTAAGGCCGACGAGGGTGCTGAATTTGGCGAAGAAGCACCCCTGACACCCCTGGAGTATAGGCAGTTAGTTGGGAGGATGCAGGTGGCAAACCCGAGAGGTAGCGGCAAGACCTCTGAGCTTCGTCTTCATCATCGGCATCGGCGAGCAGGAGGCCAGCAGTGAAGTGGATCCGAGTGTTGGCGTGTGAGGAAGGGAACGAAGATACGGTGGAAAAGGGCCGGCGACGCTATGGATCGATGGTGGCGATGGCAAGAACGACGGTGGCGGTGGGCGACTGGATAAACGAGGCTGAGAGAGGAGAGAACAATGGCGGGTAGGGGAAGGGTTAGGGCAATTGGCCCGGATAAACTATTTTTGCAATTTTCAATGTTAATTTAGAAATCATTTTCTTCTTTCTTTTATATTTTCAGATAGTCAAGTTAAAATTTTCCTTTTGTCTGAAAATATGAACAAAATAAATTACGCTTCACCATTTTCTCGCTATATCCCGATAAACACTCATATAGATTATACATGTCTAAAACATACTTATTTTGTCTCTAGCTTAATATATTTTTTTTCATAAGACATAGTATATAACTCATTTAGTATTATACTACCAATCAATAAATTTATGTCTACATGATTATATGATAATTTTATAAAATTACCTCACCGTCATTTGAGTTTAGTTTTTTGTTGGGCCTCTGTTCCCGATGGGGATAGCAACGGGAGGAAAATCGTCCGAGTAGCTAAGTAGGGAGTGGGGATAGGAGCATATTCTTCGTAGGAATAAGCCCGTGGCTATCCCTATTCACAACACACTCCGTACCTGATAAAAGTAGGGAGTCCATAGATCTTATCCCAGAAGGCAAACGGATTTGGGTGATATACCTGTTATTCTACAGGAACCGTTACGATCCAATAATATGCTCACCAATCCTAAGGAATCCAACTCTCTAGAATATGGGTGAATTTTACAAACAAAACATGCAGGTTATGGCTATCAAAACCCACGTATGTAAAGACGTGGTCATATGTGGTTATTAAAAAAACATAAGAAATAGAAGTGTACAACCTTATGTGAGCAGCGCACGGATTTGGTTTTTTATTTCAAGAGTAAAAATTTTGACTGTTTTTTGAGAGAGCATAACGAGAATGCACATCAGACGTTAGAAATTTTTGGAGACTCTAGGATATAATGTAGGGGCATACGCTTTCTCGCTAAATGCACACGAGCATGTGTATTCTTATTAAATAACGTCGTGCTGATCCTAAAGACGGAATCCAGATAGCCGGAAATGGACACCATCGCTCTCACCCCAAGGTTACTAGTCCGTCCTTAATTAGTAGGGGTGAAAACGGGTCGGGTTAATCCCAACCGATCCGGCACCGAATCCGATTGGTACCGAATCCGACTAGTACTGAATCCGGAGAAAAAAATATGGGTTAGGATATGGTAACAGCAATATCCGTCCGAATCCGAATATCCGTCCGAATCCGATACGTCTTCAAGTATGATTTCAGGTTAGTGCTACTATTTGACGTTTCATTTTCTTTTGTAATGGTAAAATAAAATCTTCCACATCAGCTATTAAATAGTAACATCAAGTCAGTGCATCCTACTCCATTTACTGCACTGTATGCATTCCTTACAAACAAGTAGGGGTGCAAACGAATTGGGTTAATCCCGACCGATCCGACACCGAATCCGATTGGTACCGAATCCGATTGATACCGAATCCGGAGAAAAAATATGGGTTAGGATATGGTAATAGTAATATTCGTCCGAATCCGATCCGTTTTCACCCCTATTAATTAGAATCTGACTCCTACGTCCATGTCTGCCTCCGGAAAAAAACATTTGGGAGCGTTCGATGGGATTCCAGGGAGTATATAGACTCGTTGTAGTGATCTGAAGACTTGCATGCGTATGTGTTCTCACGTAATCTTAATTAATATCGGTGCAGGGGAGCAATGGCATGGCTAGATCGGATAACGCAGCTCTACAATGCATGGGCGCTCCAGGGGTCGGTCCTTTGCAGCTTAGCTCTGCATGTTGTCCTCATCCTCCTCGCTGAGATCCGTCGGCGTCAGGCCACCGGTTTTTGGAGGGTCATCCTCTGGCTGGCATCCCAGCCGGTCGACTCGATCGCAAAATACTTCCTCGGTCACCTGTCTCTCAGCAGCACGTCGCAGCAGCAGCAGCTCGTTGCGTTCTGGGCGACGTTTGTCCTGCAGCATCTCGGTCGCCCGGACAACATCAGCGCTTACACCCTCGAGGACAACAAGCTCTCGACGCGCCAAGTGCTAGATCTAGTCGCGCAGATCATGGGAGTCTTGTATGTCCTATTCAAGCATATACCTTTCGGCGGCGGTGGGACCTTGTTACCAGCAGCCTGGATCATGTTCGCTGTCGGTGTTGCCAAGTATGTGGAGAGGACATTGGCGCTATGGTGGGGCGACTTGGACAGCATCCTGAGCTCAGGTGAGAAGCAGAAGCCAAGATGCTTCAGTGCTGATCCGTGTGGGGGCCGGAAGCTGGATGATGAGCGGGCCCTGCAGGTTGCTCACAGAATGTTCCCTATCAGCAAGGGTGCTTTCGCTGATTATTCGGCCGTCAAGGAACCGCCCAAGCGTCCTGATGAGCAGGCCCTGCTGGTTGCTCACGGAATGTACCCTATCAGCAAGGGTGCCTTCGCTGATTATCCGGCCATCAAGGAACCGGTTAAGCGTCCTGATGAGAGACAATCATTCCCTCATGGGTGGAAGGGGATGTGGAAGGTGGTCGAGATGGAGCTCTCCCTCATGTACGACATCGTCTACACCAAGGCAGCCAGGGTCCACACCTGGCGTGGCTACTTGCTCCGTTTGGTCTCGCCGCCTCTCACCATCGTGGCATTCTTGCTGTTTTGGTTCTACAATAAAGCCGGCCAGAGGAGGGTAGATGTCGTCATCACTTACATCTTGCTGGCTGCCACCTTCCTCCTGGATACGAAGTGGCTGCTCGGAGCACTAGGGTCGACCTGGACATATGCATTCTTGAAGGACAGGTCTCACCATAAACTTTTGTGCACTAGGAGATGGCATCAGCTCCGTCGTGTCATCGTGTCTCTGGATCCGTGCTGGCTCCTTGGCAAGGAGCCAGTTAGCTACAGAATGTGGTCGGGCACCATCGGGCAGTACAACTTGCTGCACGAGTGCACACATGACACGAAAAGCCTATGCCGCACACTGGCCAAGAAGGTTGGATTGGAAGACGGTTGGAACGAATTCCAATACCATTACGGGGGGGCCTTGATATTTCCAAGAAGGTCAAGGAGTTGTTGTTCGAAGAACTGGAGAAACAGTTCGAAGAAGACGAGCCTGCACCCTCAGCTGAAATCGGAAAGGACATCCTTGTCTTGCACATCGCCACGGACGTTTTCCTCCGGTGCAGCGATCAAAATGCAGCACCGTCCACATGTGTGAAGGCGATCAAGGCGCTGTCGAATTACATGGTGTTCCTCGTCGCTGTACGCCCATACATGCTACCGGGCAATACGCTGAGCAGCCTGCACAAAGCAACCCGCGATGCTTTGAAGAAAATACGTCGTTGCAGTTCTACAACAAGAGAGAAGGAGCTTGCCTGCAAACTGCGAGAGATGCAGGGGAATAATACACTTTACGACAAGAGTGTTATTCTCTCGGATGGAGCTCTATATGCCGACGTGCTCCTACAACTGCAAAAAAATGAGCGTTGGGACATCAAATGTGTTCTTCACGAACTCGAGATGCAGGAAAAATCCAAGAAAAGACTCAAGCGTCTGATTCCGGGATTGTGGGACTGCAAGTGCGAATGTGTACAGAATGAGCCGAAACTGCTGGATGACATCTTCGATGCGTGGGTGCGTATGCTCATCGATGTGTCCGCCCGATGCAGCAGTGATTCCCACGCCAAGCAGCTCAGCCGCGGCGGTGAGCTCACAACCATCATGTGGATCCTAAAAGTACACGCTGGCATATTTAAAGTCGACGGCTAGTACATCATTAGTCATATGAAAAATATCACCTCTTCTTCTATCTCTGTTAGGGTGCCTCTCATCTCTTCCGCCTGTACTCGCGTAACTCGTGTTCGATCTCTACTTTGGGATTAGCTGTCCTGCTAGGATTAGGAGTCCTCGTGACAGGACAAGTCCTCTATATGAGGAGGCTATGGGTGTATGTTTTGTTCAAACTTTTATTAAACAACGTATGTCTAGCAGTCACTCGGATATTTTCTTTCTAAAAGTTACTTAGATTTTTTTCATGTATATAATTTTTTCACCATGTATACAATAATTTAACATGTATGCAATATTTTTCTATATATGCAACATTTTATAGCTAAGAAATATTGCATACATGTTAAAATGTTACATACATGGGTGAAAAATATTGCAAATATGGATGAAAATGTTACATATATGACAAAAAAATCTAGATAATTTTTAGAGAGAAAATATCTGGTGATATTTATCAAAACCCTTAAAAAACAAGTGAAAACTTGAGACAAAAACTACTCCCATGTATGCTACGTTGTACCCCGTGTACTGATGTGATGGCGCATCTCGTCACAGCTGGCCATCGCGAAATGTTTTGTCATTTTTGTGAAGGCTTTAGGGTCTTCCGTAACGGATCATATGCTATTTTTTAAAGTAAGTTGTATATATATATATATATATATATATATATATATATATATATATATATATATATATATATATATATATGTTTGAATCAATGTTGCATATTTAAGAAAATAAAAAAATAATTGAAAATTCAAGAAAAATTATGGCATCCAAAAAAGATATACATTTAAATTTCGAACTAAAACTTAGCTAAATAGAACTGTAGACTTGCATGGCTAGATTTAGTATTTTCCTTGCCATTACTAGTTTCAATTTATATTTCCTATAAAGTTTATATATTTTTTACAATTGCAACCCGTTTGGCTCCATATAATTGAATTTGGTTCAGTCAATTGGACTACAAAACCTATTCCAATACAATTTGAATTTGATTCAGGCCAATACGGATTCTATTTTTTTATGTTTGGACGTCCGTTGGAATTGAAATTTTTCGTTGCAAAAAAATAAAGAAAGAAAAATCAACACAAGAACCTTCGATCTCTGTTTCACACACATTAATCAAGCAATCAAAGACACATATCGGTACACACCCTAATCAAGCAATCTCGTACAAATGGATCCATACCAATTGTCACCCAAGAGGTCAAACTTTGCAACTGCCGCCACGCTTGAACCCATTGCAAGCGAACCCTTGATTCCTTGAGCGGCCACCGCCGCCGGCTGGTGGAGGGGAGGAGTGGAGGTAGGAGGTAGCACGGCGGCAAGTCGAGCGGCAGAGGGGAGCGACGCAAGAGTTGGCCACGAGCGTGTGAGTGCATGAAGCAATACCTAGTTAGCCTTCGATTCCACGTGATTGACATGAGTGGGGTAAAGAATTGCTTCTAGTTGTATTTCACCTCTCGTAATTGGCTCTAGAATTATCACTACAACACAACCAACTTGCTAGGGCACCTATAAATGCCCTAGAATGTGTGTAAATGCCGCGGAAGGTATTTTTACCGGCGTTTACCAAACGACCACATAAGTGCCGTCGGCAAAGGTTTTTTCCGGCGTTTATAGAAACCTCGGCGTTTAGGAAATGCCGCCATATAAAAAGCTAAACCGGCGTTTACAAACGCCCCGGAATAGTCTACCCCGGCGTTTACAAATGCCCTTCCAAAGTAATCTACCCCGGCGTTTACAAACGCCCTTCCAGAGTAATCTACCCCGGCGTTTACAAACGCCCTTCCAGAGTAATCTACCCCGGCGTTTACAAACGCCCTTCCAGAATAATCTAGCCCGGCATTTACAAACACCCCAATTGATATTATCTGTGGCGTTTACAGATGCCCCAAAAGGAGGATAAGCTGGCATCTGCAATTGCATGCCCTCATTTCGGTTTTTTCTACGGCATTTATACCCCTATTGCTCTAGCTACGGCGGCGGTTACAAATTACCAAACTAAATTAATAAAAAATATTTTTAACAGTCTGCCATCTATAAATACCTTCTTTCACAGTTTGTACATATATGCTTCACTAGTAGTAGACAACACACAGTAACATCATAGATTTTAATTCCATAATTATCGCTATAACTGATAGAATCACATTGTTCAACAAAAAGTCAATGGCAGCTAAAATTTACAAGCAGCACTTCCATATCAGCCGACAGATTACATTGTTCAGCAAAAGACGGCATCACATATATAGAATTGTAGAACAGGAGTGCGATAACTTATGTTCAACAAAATATTCATAGTTTGAACATCACAGGATCCTATTTGCTTTTAAACACTGCACAAAAGGTCTTGATAAATAACTAGTTAACACCATCATATCTTCTCCAGCCTGCAATCAAGTGAACACAATATATGAGAGCTAGTGCTGAAATAGGAAAAACTAGCTAAGTCTAAGTACACTGCACACATGTTATGGGGAAAAGAACAATCCTGTTACTTCAAGCATCGCAAGGAAATATATATATTGGTATTAACTTAATACATTCCAGAATATATTTTTTTGTTGCAATCAAATAAGTTGACAGTCCACAATGCATACCTAGCCCACAATGCATTGCAAGATATTAGCTAGACCACAGTTGTTCCAAAAGCCAAAAGGACTTGTTATTTTGACTCCCAATTGATGAAATGGAGGAATGGGCTTCAGAGCATTGTTCTGCGCATTACCGGGCTCCTGAATTATGGGAGTGCCCAAACCATGCTAACATTGATGAGAGGACAGATATATGGTCTTAGGATGCACTCTATGCTATGATGTAAGATTGTCTTATGCAGATTCTTTATGATTTCATACATGGCCTCACCACTTTAAGTTAATCTTTTCTAAGTCTAAAGGATTGTTTTTATAAAATACTGCTGTAGTTATATAAAAAATGCCACCATGTATGAGAAACCTTTCTTTATGGTATTGTGTCAAAATATGTGCTCAAGTATCTTATTCTGCCTAACTTGCTCATACACCACCTATTGCCCTATGATGATCAAGTATAATGAGGCCCCCATGGAAGGATACCTTAAGATTTTTATACATCCTTGTATAATACATTTCTGTCAAGTAGTCATAATATTTTCTTGGCTTACCATTTTTGCAAGCTACAGCATCAATTTGAACAATAAGATGCTAATGCTAACTGATTAGGCAATGCGCTAAAGATATTAGTTGTATGAAAAAGATAAATAATTATTTGTCAAATCGGTTTATGTCATGTATAACATATGACTAGTGACAGTTTATCAACAACATTGGAAGCAAATCCACATGAAAGAACACAGCACACACCCAGAAGGATTTCAAATGACAGCCATTCTGATTTTGCATTAAGCAAGTGTAGCAAAATGTAAACCAGAAAATGTTCTACTCCCAAACCAAATCAGGTAACAAGCAGGAACTGGACAGAATCCTTTCCATAATCCTTTCAAGCCCATAATTAGAGAATTGAAAAATAAGTTAAGGACAAAGAATTTCATTGAATCTTGCATTAACATTATGAGTGCCATCACACATTAATGAGAACCATGAATATGCTATTGTAGTTGGACAATCTAACCCAAGTAGCAGCAATGAGTAGCCCATTCCAAGAGACAATACAGTCCAGCAAAAAGATCAAACAGCAGCATATTAGGCTTAGACGGGAGGCTGAGAAGCTATTCGGCCTTCAGATCTGCAGCTAGTCATGATCATACCACAACTAGCATTATATGCTTAACTAAACAACATCTACAGAGAAAAAGAATCTGTAGTACTAAGACCTACGGGTAGTCACAAACTCATAAATATAAGTCGTGTAACTCCCTGCTGCCACAATTTCATTGCAGACTAAAGATGTATTGCAGCAAACCAACTCAATGTGATCTTATGAAATTAAGAGTAAATCATATCCACAATTATGCATTTCAAATATATATGAAATGGAGAGAAATGAGCTTCGGTGAGAATACAATAACATTTTCAGGTAGTTGATGCCCTATTTCTACAAACTTCATCAAGCTGGCATACTTACAAGTAGTTGAAATGAAATAGCAGAAATCAACAGTTAATAGTAGCTGAAATAAAGTACCTTACATTTTTGCACAACTAGTCTTAGCAATAACTCTATGTCTTGGTACAGAAATCTGAAAGTGTGAGAAGCAAAGAACAAAACAGCAATTAGGGTAGTTACAACATTTTTAATAAACAGGAAATAATCTTTCTATCTCATACCCAAAGAACGCTTGATGAGATTTAGAGGTGATCCATCATGTTCTAGAACCTATGATTTCAACAAGAGAAATATCAAGTCAGTTATCACAACTTGGAGATAAAATGATAGGGTGGATCTCAAGTACATACACTATGATGTGGCCAAGCGATGCAAAGACCAATAGCAGCGCCTAGCTTGCTGGCCTTGCGTAGTGGTCGAGGGAGTAAGACATTCTTGTCAATGACAACATCAATAAGAACCTCGTAAAAGGCCCCTAAGGCTAATCCATCGACACCTAATGCTGTCTTTTCGGTGCATTGGAGTCTTCCGTGTGCTACTATATTGGAGCCACCAAGGTTACGCAATGCAACTTCTCTACCAGCCTAGAAATATCAAGAATCAAGGGGCTACATGATTTGGACCCATAAACTAGTTGTAAGTAAACTCTAAGTTATTCTCATGTGGAAGTTGGTCATACCACTTTTTGGTGCTTTCTTGCTAAAACCTTGTTGGTTCTTGATGGGACTACACCATCTATCCGATTTTCGGAAGAAGATGGTTCTAGTAGCCTTCCTCTTCCACTACTTGTATCCTTTTGTAGATTAGATTCAAGCTGATATCAAATTGCATACACAAAATTAAAAGTCAGAAATGTAATATGAATGCACAATATTTAGAATTGAACAACTATATTTATGCTCACCTGCACGTTAGGTTGGGTTATTTCCCTAGCTTGTTCTCTGTTTGCACTATTACTAGCTCCATGTAAGCTTAATAACATGCTTTTAAGGTCTTCATACTGCTTGTCTTGCCTCTCTTTGTATGCTTCAAATCGTTTCTCGGAACATTCCTTGTATGCTGCAAATTGCCTGTCAGTATTTGCCACCATGGATCTAAGTTGTGCATTTTCTTCTTCAACCTGCTTTAGTGCAGCTACAGCCTTTGAAAGAGTTATTGCCTTGGAACCCCCAGGTAACAATCCCATGCCACGCACTCTTCCTTTCCTATCTTGTGGGAGCACATCGTCATACAAATCACCATCATCTATTGATTTGAAGCGAAGGGTTTCATCTTCTGCAAAGCTTTTTTCAATCTCATCCTAGGATTTAAATGAAATATATGCAAAGATTACAAGCTTTGAAGTGAACTACGGTAAAGTTAAATATAAAATCTAGAAAAGGAACATAAACATACTATCTTCTCTTTGCAAGCAGCACTAATAGCTTCTCCATTTTTCTTCTTATGTGTAGCAAGATAGCTTTCCGCTCTACAAGGTTCACGACCAAGTAATCTCTCCTAGAACAATATGACAGAAATCAGGAAATATGAACATTGACTTAATAACCAATATATATAGCACAAGTTAGTACGCACCAGTCCATTATTCACTACAGCAAAGCTTTGTGATCCACAAGTATGAAGGGCATTTTCTTGTGTTGCACGAATTCTAGCATTCCTTTTTGCTTTAGTCTACAATATAATTCATCCTTAGAATTGTATGCATCTATATACCAAATTTAGAATAGGCTTTTTAGAATATTGAGACCTTTGTTTCTTCCTTTGACCAATGTTCAACCAGCCACTTCCAATCTGGTGGAGGGATCCTATCGCCACATCCATTGGCAATATTCTCCTCTGCTGAAATTTCTTCCTTGTAGTATTTCTTCTTCAAAGTATTTTTGAAATCCCGCCACTTCTTTCCAGCAGATGCTAGCACCCATTCTTCACATATTGGATCTATGTCAAAAAATTGCTGCAAAGCAAATGAAATGTTTCAATAGATACCACCAAGAACATATAAAAAAAGGATCTCATGTCTGCACATAAGTAATAAAATGCTACACAAAGGAAAAATTATTACCGTGACTGTTTTCCAAATTATATCTTTTCCTGGAACAACTCTCCAATCCTTTTGCGTTAGTGTTATGTGTCCTCCCTTTACTAGAGTGGCAATGAAGTTAGTAAAATTGCTGGTTTTCACTCCACAGGGCTGCCCATATTTATTAACCTTCACATGAATCTTGACTTCTTTATCCCCATGCCAAATAGAACTCATTTTTGTTGGCCCCCTAACCTTCTTTTCTTTGGCTGAGACCATGTAGCATAACCAGGGAAGTGTAAAGACCTTAAATTACACAATAATATTGTAATAGCACTTAACAATTAAATAAGACATACCACAAGACTTCCTTTGCACAAGTTCATAACAGACCTCAACTTCCTCATTAGGTTCATCAGAAAGGCCATCAAGGTCATTGACATAATCATCGTCGTCATCATGAACCATTTCAGCCTCATCATTTGCAACATAATTAGGATCTGTCTCTTCATCATCTATTTCAGCTAGAATTGTTCTCTACATAGTAAAACTTAAAAATTAACGTGTCTATGTAAATGCTGAAATCAAGTTTTATAAAAACAATTACCTTTCTTCCCTTCTTTTGTTGCTCAGGAGCAATACCAACTTGTGTTTGAAACGGTATAGGAGGAAGTTTCAACTTGGCTAGCTTTAAATTGTTAGCTGTGATCCTTTTCACACGCTCCATGCCATATGAACATTCACCTCCTTGGTCGTTTCCTTCCCTTGCTGCCATTTTTTCCTCTGCAATACAGTAGAAATTCCTTTAGTATATACTGATAATAAGTAGCAGATTATTCAAGTAAATTAAAGTTCAGCAGTAACATATCCATTTATAAGGCTATACCCTTTAGCCTTAGTAGCTTCATTTAATGGCCCATCAATAGTCACACCATTTATATCAGACCTAGCACAAATATCATCTCCCAAATCAGCAAGCAAGTCATTACTTAAAGGTTCAATAGGCTCCTGGTAGCAATTTATATTTTCATGGTCATCCTCATTGCCTGCTCCCATATCAAACATATCTCTTGGTTTTGAAAAGACAACTGCATGCCATTCTTCTTCGATAGAGTCTTGCACATAATAAACTTGTGTAGCTTGAGTTGCAAGAATGAATGGCTCATTACTTAAGCTGTCACTGGTATTGAGTAAATGATTGAAATTTACAAGTGTTATTCCATACTTATCCTTTTGAATGCCTCTACCTTGGATGGTATCAACCCAATCACACTTGAACAGCACAACAGATCCTTTGTTAGAGTAGTTTAACTCAATAATTTCCTTGATTATGCCATAATATGTAACTTCACCTATAACTGGGTTCTTGTCTTTTGCACTAGAAAAGCTTGATGTACTTGCAACAACAGCTACTCCAAAATTTTGGGTAGTTTTTCCCCTGTTGTAGCTCTGAGTTTGGAATTTATACCCATTTATAGCATAAGTGTTGTATTTGGACACCATCCTGTATGGCTTGTTAGCCAAGACCTTTAGTTCCTCAGGAACTTCAATCCTATTCGAAACCATATTTTGAACCTAACAATGTGATAAATATTAATAAAATTATTTCAAAAATACAGAACACATGTGTAGCTATCATATTGTAAACCACTTCACAACTTACATGTTCTTCGAACCATATGTGAAAAGTTTCATGTTGAATGCGTTCAACATCTCGCTTCTTTTGCCGTTTCCCCAAACATAGAAATTGGTGGTGCTTTCTACATAATTTTTTAAACAGCATAAGCTGCTTGCCACAAAAACAAATAAAAAACTGTGAGGTCATAGAACATACTTCATATACGGAGCAACTCCTTCACAATTGATCAATACATATCGATGAGCTTGCATCCAAGATATATGATCCAATTCGATCATGCAACTTCCCGACAATGGACGCCCTACTCTTCTTAGATATGAAAATTTAGTAGAATTTGTAGTAGTGTCATTCCCATCTTCATGTTCTCTACGAGTGAACCTTGTTTGACAACCGTGCAAATATCGCGAACAAAAAGTAAGACTTTCATCCAGCACATATCCTTCAGCTATTGAACCTTCCGGGTGACTTCGAGTGCGAACCATTGATTTTAATTTTGACCAGTACCTATTGTATGTGTACAGTAAATATTCAACCCATTAGAAAGACATTTGTTACTTTAGAAAGTTGTAGAGATGATTTAATAATTTACCTCTCAATAGGGTACATATTTCGGTACTGCACAGGCCCAGCTAGCCTAGCTTCTGTTGGGAGATGGACACATAAATGAACCATCACATCAAAGAAGGCTGGTGGGAAAATCTTCTCAAGGAGGCAAAGTACTTCAGCTATCTCATCTTCTAATTGTTGCATGTCACTCACAGAAATAACAGGGGAGTATATTTTCTTAAAAAAATTGCTCAAACGAATCAGTGCTGTGCAGACCTTCTCTGGCAAAATTCTTCTAATTGCAAGAGGAAGCAAGTTTTGCATAATAATATGGCAGTCATGGCTCTTAAGTCCAACTAGCTTTCTTTGATCAACAAGGACCTTGTTTTGCAGGTTAGAAGCATATCCATCGGGAAATTTAACTTGTTTCAATGTTTGACAGAACAATTTCTTCTCTTTTGTGCTCAGTGTGAAAATTGCTGGAGGTAGATAAGTCTTATTTCCTCGTTCTACCGGGTGAAGCTCTGGCCTTATGCCCATATTTTGAAGGTCAACACGGGCATTTAGGTTGTCTTTGGACTTTTTGTCAACACCTAACAATGTATTCACTATATTATCAAAAACATTCTTCTCAATATGCATTGCATCTAAGTTATGGCGTACTAAAAGAGTTTCCCAATACGGTAATTGGAAAAAAATACTTCTTTTCTTCCACTTGGGCTCGACCACATTCTCCTTACCCTTTTTCGAGCATTTTTGTATCTCAAGTTTTCCAAAAATAGTTTTCAAGTCTTTTGTTTGTTCTGACACATCAAATCCAGTTATAGGGACAGGTGCTTCTCTTAGTTCTTGAGTACCATCAAATGCATGTGCATCAAACCTAAACCTGTGATTGTTGGGTAGGTATCTTCGATGGCCCATGTAGCACGTTTTGTGCTTTAATCTGAATGAGCAGGTTCCAAGGTAACAACTAGCACAGCCTACCTCCCCATTTGTCTTTCTTCCAGACAAATATGCATTACCAGGGTAGTCACTAATTGTCGCAGTAAGTGCAGCACGTAGCTGAAACCACTCTGAACAGGATACATCAAATGTTCTAACGCCTACATGCCATAGCTCTAGAAGTTCATCAATTAGTGGTTGCAAGTAAACATCAATATTATTTCCAGGAGAGGATGGACCAGCAATGAGTAGAGATAGAATGAAATTTGACTGCTTCATGCACTCCCATGGAGGGACATTGTATGGAATCAAAACAACAGGCCATGTGCTGTGAGCAACACTTAATGTACGAAATGGGCTGAAACCATCAGTTGCCAAAGCAAATCTAATGTTACGACATTCTGAACTAAACTCTGGGAACCGAAAGTCGAAATCCTTCCATGCAGTAGAATCTGCTGGATGTCGTAATAAACCATCCTTGGTACGCCCTTCGCTATGCCATCTATGGCTGGCTGCTGTTTTGGATGACATGAACCTCCTTTGAAGCCTTCTTTTCAAAGGAAAATGGCGAAGAACATTCATAGGAACTCTGTGGACATGCTTCCCATCAATTCCTACCTTCTCTGATTTCCACCTTGGAGCCTTACATGTTGGGCAAGAAGTACAATTGGCATATTCTTTCCTAAAGAGTACGCAATGATTTATGCAAGCATCAATGTTATCATAGCCAAGGCCAACATCCCTAACAAACTTTCTAGCCTCATGGTAGTTTTTTGGTAAATTTTCACCAGCTGGTAGTGCTTCCTTTAAGTGTAAAATAAGTTCATCAAAGCAAGCATTACTCATATTCCACAAGTTTTTTATGTTAAGGAGTCGAACAATAAACTGTAGTTTGGAGTACTTTTCACAACCTGGATACAATTGTTGACTAGCTTCATTAGCTAACTTATAGTATATCGCAGCATCTACATCATTCTCTTGCTCGTCATCACTAGCAGTCACATCTATGTTGGCATCATCAAAAAATCCAAGGCCTTCTCTTAGCATATCATTTATTTCGTCATCTTTGTCATTTTGAACCGATGGAGTTGAACTAACAGCTGCTGAATTGTTCCAGCTTTCACCATGATAAATCCATGTATTATACCCAGGCATAAATCCATCACAGATTAAGTGGTCATACACAACATTTTCCTGTAACCAATACTGATTCACACATTTTCTACAAGGACAAAGGATTGTGTTGCCTCTCGCTGATTTGGAAATGGCAAATTCAATGAAATTCTTAAGACCGCTTTCATACTCGTCTGTGTACCTATAATATCAAGTTACTACTAACAATTATAACCAGGGGAGCTAGAGTAAATAATCTTTTAACTTTTCAGCTTTGAGTTGAAATCTAATTACCTAGGTGAAAGCATCCAATGTTTGTCCATGTTTCCTAATCATTGGCACCAATTTATTAGTTCTCCCAAGATGCACATGGATGCATGGAATTCACAAACATATAAAAAAGTTTCAGCTTGCAGCTAACCTGAAAAGAGAGTAAGGAGACAATAGCAACCAGGCACAGGAAGCACCAGTATGTAGCAGATGAATCACCTCGTCAACCTTTTGTCGAAGCACCTTGTCAACCTTCTGTCAAAGCAGCAAAGATGATAAAGCATAAATACTTCTCTCAGTCACAACTTGTTGGCCCAGAAAAAACAATCACTCACTCACACTGGATACAATGAACATAAAGGGAAAAAACACGCACAATTAGCGCTGCAACTGCTTAGCACTAGAACACACACAAATGTTGTCTTTTCCCTTGTTGTTCACTGCTCAAGAAACAAACTGATTACATGGGTATTTATAACACAAACATACCCCACGTTCTCAACTAACTAAACACAACTAATCAGCATGCAAGCTAACAGACTTGACCATTAACTCCATGACCTATTCTTCCGCCACAACCAGTGGCGGATCCAGGAATTTCAGAATGGGTATTCGAAATTATAAAAATATTGTTCAACAAAAAATATAAAGGTCCACAATAGTGAAAATTAAAGTACAATTGTTACCTTCTGCGTCTTTCCAGCTCTCTCCTATAAATATTTTAAATCTGCAGATTTCTTCATTTTTTAAAGCTCAAAGACCTACAAAATCAAACATATATTAAAGATCAAATTAGACTAACTCTAACAAGAGAGACATATAACAGCCATTCAAAATGGCATCTCTATATCTCTATACTCAATTAATTTAGAACAACCAATCTACTAGCTCACTTATAGAGATTAGAGAGATCTGGTCTATTTGCTCATTGAAGATGTACATAGCATTTCTAAAATCTAAATAACTCTGAAAGCCCATTGTATGATCATATAACATTTTCATTTTTTAACTTGAAACAACATTAATTCAGATGCAGCATGCTGCACATAAAAAAAGATGACAACAGGCCAAACATTGAACCTATAATCACAAGGGAAGGAAATTTCAAGAAAACAAAAAAGGCTCTGTTTAAATCATAGGATATTTAGAGCAATTTCTCCATTGTCTCTCATTAAATGTTTGATTTTCTACAGGGTTTTCTTGGAGTTCCTATGTTCTAAAAAGGTCTGGAAAATTGGAGTGACCACCATATAACGGTTGTTCAAAATGACATCTCTATATCTCTATACTCATTAATTTAGAACAAGCAATCTACTAGCTCACTTATAGAGATTAGAGAAAGATCTAGTCCATTTGTTCATTAAAGATATACACAACCCTCCTTTACAGATTCCATCTTTTAATATAGGTCCCACTCGCATATATACATGACCTACTCGATAACTAAATAAAGGTTTAATCTCTATAACCTGAAAATGATGCTTCGAACATAAACACCAAAGTAACTTGATCAAGCACTTCAGAAAAATAAGAACCTTCCCTGTTATGTCACCTCACCTGCATAAAAAACAAGAGCATGCTTAGATCAGTTAGATGGCTGGCACCGTGCTAAGTGCACATTGAGAAGCCACTAATTATTCTTATTATATACATTACAATTGAAGATAACAGCTAAGTGCTCACTGCTCAAATCTGCTACATCCTATTAAAAGAAGACGGAAGAACAGTATCAATTATCAAAGGCATACACTAACACAATTTAGCAGGTTGCTGAACAACTATAGATAACTGTGTTCTCACACTTTTCTATTAGGAGGGCTGACATCCTGATTCCTCATGAATGCTCACAACAAACATTTTCAGACTTCTCAATGTGCACTTAGCATGGTGCCAGCCATCTAACTGAACAGCACCATCGCCACATTTTAACAAACATTTTCAGACTTCTCAATGAACAAACATTTTAACACCACATTCAATTTGCCACAGAAGCCACATCGCGATCATTACAGGCTTTAGATCAATTAAGCAAATAACGCAGGCAGGGTAGCCAAGAACAGCACCATCTACCTAACAAATTTTACCAAAACCGCACAAAGGGACACATGCCAATAACTACCAAGCCTTGACATCCACATAAAACCAAACAAATGTGTATTTAGTTCTTGCTCCTGATTACCTCCTCAGGGGATGATGCAGTGGTGGCGGAGACAGGGGCGGCCGACCGGGGTTGAAGAAGATCCGGTGGAGATCGGCGATGGCGTTGGCGGCGACTTGTGGACCTGGAGGGGCGCCGCTTGCTGGTGGTAGCCGAAGAGCTGCGGCGTCGAGGTGGGTCAAGAGAAGCGGCGGTGCGGTGGATGGCGGTGAGAGGTAGCGTTGGCTGGTGGAGGACGAGATGGGGAAGGAGACCAAGAAGGCGGCGGCACGGGAGTAGGTGGCGCAGAGGTAGTGGGGGAGGAGGAGATGGCGAAGAGACGAAGAGGAGTGGCGGCCGGCGAGTTTGGCCCGGCCTCGCCGACGCCGAGAGTGGAGGAGGAGGAGGAAACCTGAAGGGGGCGAAAGGAGATCGAAATCGGCGGCGGCGGCTAGGGCTTTGAGGCAGATCGATCGAATGGGCCGGATTGGCAGCACGGGAGTAGGCGGCGCAGAGGAGAGAGCGGATGAGGACGTCGGCGCCGAGGTAGTGGGGGCACAGGGGCGGCCGGTGCTGGAGAAGAAAGAGAGAGGCGGCGGAAAGAGATGACGAAGAGACGAAGAGGAGTGGCGGCGGGGGACGCAGGGATGAAGTGGCCGCCGGCGAGTTTGGCCCGGCCTCGCCGGCGCCGAGAGTGGAGGAGGAGGAGGAGGAAACCAGAAGGGGGCGAAGGGAGATGGAAATCGGCGGCGGCGGCTAGGGCTGCGAGGCAGATCGATCGCGAATGGGCCGGATCGATTGGGAATTTTGCGTTTTACTCCCGCGCCACTTTTTCCACTGTACCAATCCCGCGCCAAAATGACTACTTCCTGCGCGCGTTGCTGGGGCTAAGCGCCAGGGATCATTACAAATGCCGCAAAACCTCTTTGTCGGCGTTTACAAATGCCCCTAATTATCAGATCAAACCCGGCACTTAGAAACGCCAGCAAAGACGTCTATGCTGGCATTTACGTCTGCCCTGCTATACAAACGCCCCTAAATCTCAATAAACGCCGGGTTAAATATAAACGCCGGGTTTGCTAAACGCCCTCAAATCTCGGTTGTGTTGTAGTGTATTCACTACCGGAAAGCAGGTATATACCGAGTGTCTGGAGTTTTGCCGAGTGCAATACATCGGGCACTCGGTAAACAATAACTTTGCCGAGTGCCTCCATTTAAACACTCGGCGAAAATAAAACACTCGGCAAACAATATCTTTGCCGAGTGCTGCAGAGTAGACACTCGGCAAACGAGGATCTTTGCCGAGTGCTGACAAAAAACACTCGGCAAACATAAAACACTCGGCACCAACCGCCGTCCGTTAGAGGTCAGTTGCCGCCGTTAAAACTTTGCTGAGTGTCTGGAGCTGACACTCGGCAAAGAGCTCTTTGCCGAGTGTTTTTTTTGGGCACTCGGCAAAGTAATAAAAACCTTTTCCTTTCCTACCCTTCAAACTTTTTCTACTCTGCACATACAACATATGGTACTCCATTCAAAAATTTGGTATATTTTTGTATTAGTTTGCTATATTTAATTAATTAATTGCATTTCAATCAATTTTTTTGAATGAAGTCAAATTTGAACTGCAAGTGATTCAAATAATAGGAAAAAATGAGTAGAAAAATGATATTCATGTTATTCAACCTGGTTTGAGGCCTTACCTGTGAAAGGAAAAGGAATTTCGAACATCTTGTTCAGGAAACACGACCACGAACTTGTGGCCGAATGGTTTTTAAATTTTGAAAAAAGCAAACGAAGTCTGAAAATCATGAGATTTGTCAAGATGTCATGATATGATACGTGGAGACTGTGGTAAAAAATTGATAAGATTTCGCATAAGTTGTCATGTACGATGCTTACAAACCGAAACATTTCTGAGGAACAAACGTAGAGTTGAGAAGGATCCGGTAAGATTTGGAGTCAAAGTGACGGTCGAATTGTGGTTTGACTACAAAACTTTTTGTATAGGCAATAGACAACAGAGATTGTTTCATGTGAAATTTTGGTAATTTTTCGGATCCGTTTGATAATTTTAATTTTTAAACTGCAATTATAGAATTTTAATTGATATAAATTGAATTTGAGCTATAACTGCATGAAATAATGGTCTAATATTCGTAGAAGCATCGAATATGCATTGTTGAGTGAATTTGACAAGGCATTTTCAAAGTACATTCGAACAAATTTGTAAAACAAATTTGGAAAAGAAAGAGAGGAATGGAAGTATTATTAAAAAAAATCTTTGCCGAGTGCTTTGTGGGTGACACTCGGCAAAGGAGGAGCTTTGCCGAGTGCCAGATCGGCAGCACTCGGCAAAGTATGAGGGCTTTGCCGGTGCCCGATGGGGGGCACTCGGCAAACAACACAACCATAACTTTAATTCCCCTCGGCCGCGCTCACACACGCAACCACACATTCAAGCCCGCCGCCGCGCCCACGCCCGCCCGCCCCCGCGCGCCCGCCGCCGCGCCCACGCCCGCCCGCCGCCCCGTCCCCGCGCGCCCCGCACACCTGCCGCCGCGCCCGCGCCCGCCCGCCGCCCCCGCCCCCGCGGCCGCCCGCCGGCCGACGCCTCCCCCGCCCGACGCCCGCCGCCCGACGCCTCCCCCGACTGCCCCCGCCCCCGCGCCCGCCCGGCGCCGCCCTAGCCCCCGCGGCCGCCCGCCGCCCGACGCCTCCCCCGACTATGGTGAGGTTGTCCTTCCCTCCCTTCTCCTGGATTTGATGGACATGCTTACTGCATTAGCATATATTCATGTGGGATGGATTTTGCCCTTGTCTAGTTATGGATGTCAAACTTGTGCTAATCACACCGAAATCTACCATATATTCATGCTTTATTATGCTGCGTTTTTGGATTGTCCAGATCTAACATGTTCTATGAGCATATTTCCATGTGAAGCACTAGGAGGCACTAGAATGGCACCGAGCAGTCGGGGAGCAGGAGTAGGAGGAGCGGGAGGAGCAGTAGGAGGAGCAGGAGCACTCTTGAGAGGGAGCGGGAGGAGGAGCGGGAGGAGCGGGAGGAGGAGCGGGAGCGGGAGGAGGAGCGGGAGCAGGAGGAGCGGGAGCAGGAGGAGGAGGAGCAGGAGCAGGAGGAGGAGGCGGCAGGGGGTTCCGCTTCCTCTGGTTCGTCGGGTGTCTGGTTGCGAGGTCCCTCGACCCTCCCGAGGCGACCGATACCTCTTGAGAGACGCCCGCTGATTCGACCCACTGGGGCTAGGTAAGTAACTTTAGATGTTATCACTACTTTTTCATTTGATATGTTGAAAATCACAATAGAAACTAATAATTTATCTTAATCACTTGGGCAGGGGTTGGACGCTTGTGGCTGCAGGTGATCACAAACGCTATGTCAATGGCATCCTGGGTCTTTTGTGCAGGCTACACTTCCCTGGCCTGGTTGCGTTTGGCGGAGGGCAGGAGCCGGCCTACACGTGGGACCACTACGTCGCCTTCCCCGATTTACCAGATCGGGATGGCAGGGTATTCGCCAACAAGGCGCAGCGGGTGACGGCCGAGCTGTGGGTAAGTCTTCCTCACACTACATTGCTCAATACATCGCATTCATTGGACATTCTTGAAATAATGACTGGATACATCGTGTCTATATGCAGGATTTCTTCAGATGCCAGGATGGATATGAGGCCAAGGCGGCTAGTGTGGCTCACAAAGCCTGTTCTAAACTCGTGAAGGACATGCATTACGAGGCGCGCGTCCAGGCCATCGTAACATACAACGCTACCTACCTTGGAGTGAAGATCAACAAAACTCAAGCAAGAAACATGAGGCTGACCCAGGAAGAATACATGCAGGTAAATATAGAACATTAATACTGATTTTTTCTGAGATTAAGTACGCTTAATTTGATCTTCTTATATGTCATATACTTGATGACGTGTAGGTGCCTCCGTGGTGGTGCGCCCAGCATCTCCAGTGCTGGGCACAGATGGTGGACAAGTGGTGCGCCGCCGAGTGGGAGGAGACGCACAACGCTTGCCGGGAGCGGCGTTTGATGATGCCAGGTGCACCACACCATCAAGGCAACCGTAGCCTCGACGAATTTGCGGCTACATGGGTACGCGAATTCATTTCTTTATTATAACGCTCAATTCTGCATAATTTCTAATCATCTTGCTGTTTTTTTCGCAGTCGTCGTCACATGGTGGCCAGCCTTGCTCCCAGTTCAAGGCATGGGCTTTGGCCCACAAGGGCAAGGCGACGTCCGACGTCGACTACAACCCGGAGGACCCGCCCTCGGTGTACAGCAATGCGACCGTCCACAACCGCCTCAGTGAGTACACATCGATGGCAAGGGCGGTCCATGGGCCAGAGTACGATCCGAGCACCCAGGACCTTGATGGAGAAGTCGTCATGAGGGTGGGAGGAGGCAAGAAGCATGGGCGGTACTGGATTGGCGACAGCACACTCGACACGGCCACTACTCCCACTCTCTCCCAGATTCGAGCAAGGAGCACGAGCTCAAGCCCGGCCATACGCCCACGGCTGGACACTGCACAGTCCCGGATGGAGGCACTCCAGGTTATTTTTGTTTTATTCGTCGTTCATTAATTTTTACATACGTTTGCTTTGCATTGTAACATTGGGGTGAAATATTGTAGGCCCAACTGGAAGAAGAGAAGAGGCTACAGGAGGAGATGGAGGCGAGGATGGAGGCCGATCGGCAGAGGAATGAGGCCGAGCGGTAGAGGATGGAGCAGATGTTTCAGTGGATGCAAAGTCTTGGCGAGAGGATGGGTCAACCTCTGCCACCGGAGCTATTCCCTCCACCTCCTCCTGCAACTACTCCTGTGAGTTTCTAGTGGAGTATGAATGTTTAAGTTTGTATGTTCCTACCTTAAATCTTGTCTCACACATGCAATCTCTTCTCCTTTGTGCAGAATCAATCGGCGGCTTCGAATAATGTGCCTCATGACCCACCACATCAGTCAGGGTGACAATGATACTTGTGGTTGTTATGTTTATTACGAATATTGTGGTTGATACTTGGTGAATGATATTTGGAGTTGCATTATATGTGATATATTGTGGTTGCACTTTTGATATGTGATATATTGTGACTTGTGGTGATATATGTGATATATTGTGACTTGTGGTGATATATGTGATATATTGTGACTTGTGGTGATATATGTGATATATTGTGACTTGTGGTGATATATTGTGGACTATATGTGATTATTTGTTGATATATCTGTGATATATTGTGACTTGTTTGAGTGGGGTGCAATAAACAATTAAAATAGGCAGTTTTTGGCCACTTTGCCGTGTGTTACACTCGGCAAAGGGAGGCTTTGCCGAGTGTCAAGGTAAAAACACTCAGCAAAGTAACATTTCTGTGCATTCTGGGCATTCTGGGAACATGCTTTGCCGAGTGTCATGGTAAAAACACTCGGCAAATTAACGTACTTTGCCGAGTGTTTTTACCATGACACTCGGCAAAGTATGTTAATTTGCCGAGTGTTTTTACCATGACACTCGGCAATATATAATATTTCGCCGAGTGCATTACCACGACACTCGGCAAAAAGTGATACTTTGCCGAGTGCCATTCCGTCTTGCACTCGGCAAAATACGCCGTCACCGTGTTCTCGCCGTCCACTGACCTTTTTTTTGCCGAGGGTCGTTTCGGCACTCGGCAAAGCCTTTGCCGAGTGCTCGATGAAAAGCTCTCGGCAAAGAGCTCTTTGCCGTCAGAAACTACGCCGTGTGAGCTATGCCGTGGGTGGCACTCGGCAAAACGTTTGCTGAGTGTTTCTCGTGCTTTGCCGAGTGCCACCGGCACTCGGCAAAGCTGCTGAGCCCGGTAGTGATTGATTCCAAGGAAGCTAGCCTATGACCAGATAGCTAGACATACGTTTGTACACCCGGTCTATCATGGCTCATGTCCTAGATCTGACGCTAGTATCTATCGATTTTAGGAATACACATACCAATATATTCAGTGAAAAAACACGTGCCATGCTCTGTGAAGCCCTGGTGCCTCCGATAATTTCCATGCATGTATAGGGTATGCGCATATGTGTGTGCGTGGATAGTGTGAGTGTGGTGTTTGTTAAATGTGTGCGCTTGTCTTACTATCAAGAAAGAATTGTTGATTCCAACTCCAGTGGCAGCCAAACAACCCCATTCATGGAATCAAATTCAAATTCCATGGTTCCATAGCTAATTACTAGGAGCCAAACAGGGCGAGAGTTTTCATGCGCAATGTTTTTGCTAACTTTGGATAAACCATTTCTCCATATGTCCACACCAATCTGCGCAGTTGCAAGAGAATTGCACTATACGAAGAAGCTTTTGCTATTGGTGCTTGAGGGCTTGGAAGCGTTGGCCTCGCTGGCTGAAGCAGTACTGACTAGAAGTTCACGGGCGCCTCGCCACGCCATCAAACCCGTCGACCATGGAAGCGATCTATAGATGACATCGAATGGTCGTAGGGAGCACTGCTTATGCACAGAAATTCCATTAGAGTCGCTTCGCTGCACCGTTAAACCCGTCAACCATCGGAACAATCCAGTTGCAACCTCCAAGTGATTCTAGGCGTTATTCGCCACTTTAATTAAGTATAAGAGCGAAGGAAGCCATGACCAACCACCTATAATAGCAGTTTATTATTGTTTAATAGTATGTCATAATTACATAACTTTAAATACAGATTACCAGAAGCTATTGATAGTAAAGTCTCAGTGTAAAACTCAAATTACAGCCAGTTAAATATACAATACAAAAATAATCAAGGACGTTGTTTACAAAATTAACAGAATAGCAGACCACCTAATTACAGAACTAAATGACCACAACACTGAAACACTAAATGTTCAGTAACAAAAAAGGACTACGATGGTTGCAATAATACCTTGTTTCCTTCCAAAATTGCGATCTTTCATAACGCTTGATATAGCCAATTTTTGAGGCAGCTTCACGCACCATGGCTGCGTAGAGCCAAACGCAGAGGGGAGGAGCAATAAAAAAAAGTCTTAATAAAGTAGGAAGATGGGATGCCAGGGGCAATCACATGGCAATTCTCAACATTCAAATAAGCATAGTGACGGAGACACTTTTTTTTATAACAATGACTTAGGGAGCTGTTGTTGTAAAAGTAGACAATATTTTAATTCCAAGTTTTACTAGGAGACAAATACAATAAACGAGTGATGCGAAACTCGTAACTAACAGCAGGCTACTTATCATATTTCAGAATGTACACAAGTAAATTATAGTACCAAAAAACGAGCGAATGACTTACAACTGGGCTTGATGAAGAGCAAGAGGCAGTGCAGGATTGATGCAGTACAAAATGTAGACGATGTAGTGCAGGAGCGGTCGCGCATATGCGCTGCCCAGAAACCATATTTCCTCCCTGTGCAGGTACTCTCTGCGGCAATAGTTCGGAGATAGCCGCTCTCTCTTTCCAGGTGCATGCCGAGAAGAAAGGTTAGCGAAGTCCAGACGGCGTGGTACAACGGCACAAGTTGGCAGAAGTAAGAGATGCAGGTAGTGAGAGATTCTAACCCCTATACCTTAGACGTCTCCGGGTATATATAGATATGCAAATTACTCTCTAGTAACTGCCCCATTGAACTGAAATAATTCACTAGTAACTGCTCAATGCTCAATTATTCGCTAGTAACTGGTAATATTTAATCAGTGATTTACCCACTAGTAACTGCCTGTCATCAAAAACCCAATTAAGCCTCAAATTCAAAAGTTTGAATCTCATTCAAACAGAGAGAGTGAGGTGCAAGGTAAAGCAAAAATAAAGATGGACTTGGTCTACCAAGTGGCGCGCCATGCCACAGTCGCGAGGCACAAGTCACGCGATTTACACGTGAAAATATGCGCGTGTGTGACTAGACAGAACCTTAAGAATACCATCTCTATCCATATTCAAGGAGTGGTGAGGACTCCACCTTATAAATCGGTCTTCCTCACCCTGTCTTAGCAATATGATACTAAACTATGCATACTTTGGAATTAAGAAAATGGCCCATACTCAAATGGGCCAATTTCTAACAATCCCCCAAATCCATGTACATAAAGGATATTGAAGAATGGTTCATCAGGACTGGAAGATGCAATGTTCAGTCACAATTCCTGGTGAAATAGCTATTCATATCTTCAACATGGTCCATAAAGCCCTGAAAACACGATAATGATCATTAATGCAATCCATCCGCTAGTCATAAGCTTAAGTCTGCTAATGCTAACTGAAAGAAGAGTAGCAATGCCTAAAATATATCATTGACTAGCAGAGTATTACATCCGCTGCCCAAGTTCCATGTGTTCCTAGACCAAACATCACATTCCAGGGATATTTATGTTTATGTGGAAAAGAATACATTTTCCCGCCAAGAATTAACAAATTTCTATGGTGGTGAAGCTCCAATCTTGTAGTAAAGTTATGTTCCCACTTCCATCGACCTTGTTATCCCATCCAAATGAATCTTTGGATTTGCATAATTTCACCAATTTTGATTTTCTTTTAATTAAAACCGACAATATTGTTACCATTGATTATCTAGTGCTAGAAGGTGCCATATTATAACATTTTTGGGCACAAGAGAATCATGTTAATGATTAATGGGCCTATAAAATATTGTTATTCTATAATTCTGCAGTATTTTGTGACATGTCTATCAACAAGTTTATCCTAAAAAATGAATAATAGCAGAATATTTCCAAATTCATGGAAATCAATTAGATACTGAAGAGAAACAGCTAGGTGAATGGAGATATTCATAATTAACAATTCGTATTAGATATGTATAAGGAGCAAATGGTTAATCTGTGCTAATTGTTAATGCCAATCTTTTAATGAAGAAGTTTACATGTGCTACCCATTTCGGATAGGACAAATCTTGCTGCCTCAACAATCGATAATTCAGAGGTTGCCAAGCTCTGTATGAGCTCAATCTTCAGTGGTATTGACATTACGAGTTTTTTCATCTTACAATCGATCACACGGCCTACCTTCCACATTTTGTTACACACCTTGGTAGATCTCGAACTAATGCTGCATGACCTACGAAGCACCCTCCCATTAGAACAAAGATTGCATTGGTCTAACACAAGCATGTAAGGCACAGTAAACAATTTTTACGTAATAAAACTAAACAGGGAAGACCATTATATCCCTGAAGATCTACAAGAAAGCTCCTCAATAGCACGCCAACACCAATCTGCAGAAAAAAAGATCACTACCATACATAAATAACTAAATAAGCACAGAGCTCATGGGGGATTGGAAGAGCGCACGGCGGCGGAGAGAGAGCTCACGCAGCAGCATGCGACAACAGGCTAAGGCGGCTGGTTCGCTAGGGTTTTGGGGGAGTGGGAAGCGCGGGTTGAGGCCACAGAGATGAGTCAGCCCACCAAATTAGGAGCTGTGATAAGCCATGAGCCGTAGCTGTAGTCGAAAAGAACTCTGGTTAGGCGTCTGTGCACCACGGCACAAGCGGTAACCTTTGGGCTTTTACATCCCAAACCCCCCTGCGCAAACAAGCAGTAAATACTAGCTGCGTATGCGCGGCGACACGCCGCGCAAGATAATTTGTGCGAACAATTGATTAATGTATAAGGATAGTTTCGACAACGTTCAGTTCCTCACAACATGGTCGAAACCAGTTCCGTGGACGTTCACCTCATCATAATGTGGTTGAAGCGAGTCTTGACCACGTTGAGTTGGTTTACCATGATCGCATCACCTTGCGACCAGCCTCAGCTCCTCACAACGCGCTCGGAGCCATTTCCGACCGCGTTGAGCTCTTGACAACATGGTCGGAGCTCCTTCCAATCATGTTCACGTTCTCACAATGTGGTCGAAGCCAGTTCTGACCACGTTCACCGCTTCATAATATGATTGTAACCGCTACCGACCACATTTCCCTTGCAGTGCCGTAGTCGTTGCTCGTTCGAACCACGCTTAGTTTCTTTACCGTAGTCGTACCACCCCTCGATCACTGCATATGATTACGTTCACCTCCTCACAACCTGATTGAGATCATTTTTGATCATGTTTAGTGGCGCACAACGTGATCGAAATTGATCGCGCAGAATGTGGTCGTAACGTAGTCGTTACCGACCACTGACTATGTGGTCGAAACCGACCACTGTCAATGTGGTCGCACAACGTGGTCATTACTAATCACTGTCAACGTGGTCAAAACCGACCACAGATAACATGGTCATAACGACTGGTTACAACATGGCCCAACAGAATAGTCACAACGTAGTCATTACGAAGCACTCACAACGTCCTCGAATCTGATCACTCTCAATGTCATTGTATAACGTGGTCGTTATCGACCACTTTCAATGTGGTTGAAGAACCTTTGGATTACGTTCACCTGCTCATAATGTGGTTGAGGTTTCTTCTGACTAGGTTCAGACCTTTAGAATGTGGTCGAATCACCTTCTAAGCACGTTGAGGTCTTCACAATCTGATGGAGGCTCCTTCCGATTACGTTCAGATCGTGACAAGGTACCTAAACAAGATTAGGGAGAGAATGTTAGAAATAATCTTGTTTAGAAGTCGTATACAAGTTTTCATAGTGATCGAAGTCGAGTTGTGATCATAGCCGAAAGTCGGAGTGGAATTAGAGTCGCAGTCGGATCACTCTCAATGTCGTTGTATAACGTGGTCGTTATCGACCACTTTCAATGTGGTTGAAGCACTTTCGGATTATGTTCATTTGCTCATAATGTGGTTGAGGTTTCTTCCGAATAGCTTCAAACCTTCAAAATGTGGTCGAAGCACCTTTTGACCACGCTGAGGTCTTCACAATCTGATGGAGGCTCCTTCCAATTATGTCCAGACCGTGACAAGGTACCTAAACAAGATTAGGGAGAGCATGTTGGAAATAATCTTGTTTAGAAGTCGTATACAAGTTTTCATAGTGATCGAAGTCGAGTTGTGATCGTAGCCAAAAGTCAAAGTCGAGTTAGAGTCGCAGTCGGAAGTCAGACCGGAAACTGAGTTGTAATCACAGTCGAAAATCAGTAGAAGTCGTAGTCGAAAGTCAGTAGTATTTGAACCGGAATCAGAATCTTTCTGTATTCGTAATCGAGCTCCGAGTTAAAGTCATAGAGCTGGGTATAAAACAGGTGGAGTCTTGTGCTGGAAATAATCTTGTTTAGAAGTCATTTACAAATTCTGGTCATAATCGAAGTTAATCTGTAATTGCAATCGAAAGTCGAAGTCGAGTTAGAGTTGCAGTCGGACCGGTCAGACCAGAAAGGCAATTGTATTTGAAGTCGAAAAGTGGTAGAAGTCGTAGTTGAAAGACTGTAAACCTCGGACCAGAGTCGAAAGACTGTAGAATTCGGGTATATAAGGTTGAGTCATGTAATGAGATGATGTACGAAGCAAGAAGAAAAGAAGTGAAAAGGAAAACCTGAGTGTTGTCTCGATTGAGTAATCTCGCAGACGTGGTCGAAGTCAACTTACGATCAGGGCAAACGTGGTCGGAATGACTTACGACCATGGCAATGTACCAGTAGACGTGGTCAAAAGGCGTTCGACTACGGCAACTCTGAAGAAGGCGTGGTCGGGAGGCAATACGACTACGGCGGAGAAAGTTTGAAGGTGATTGGAAGACGTTCGACCGTAGCAAAGAAATCTGAAGGTGATCGAAGAGGCTTTCGACCACGTTGAAGGAAGATTGTACGTGGTTGAAGAGGCTTTCAACCATGTTGAAGAAGTGTTGAACGTGGTCGTAAGGGCTACCGACCACGTTATAAAGCGTTCAACCACATTGTGAAGGCTGCGACCACGGTGTGAGTGGTCGAAAGGAGCTGCGACTACGCCATGAAGACTTGAACGTGGTCAAAAGGGAGTCCGACCACGTTGTAAGGAAGTGAACGTGGTCGAAAGGGTGTTTTAACCACGATGGACAGTGATCGCTAGCATTACTACATGATCATGGGGAGTTGTGATCACGGTAACTCGTGCACGGTTGAAGGAAGGGCAGCATAGCGGTTAAGAAGAGCCGTCGAAACCTCAACAGTAGGTTTCCGACCACGAAGACGAAGTGATCGGTATAGCGATAGTGCGATCGAACGACAGCAGGAAGCGGCCGGAACTGGTCATAAACACTTGGAACCGGTGGTAAGCGACTATGATCGATCGTAAAGGTCCCGGGCAAGTCATAAGACTTCCAACATCTTGTAATCAGAAGTATGCCGAAGTATTGTGAGAAGTTGAGAAGTTGTTGAATTCATTGAGTGATCTTGCAGAGCTAGTCGAAAACAGCTTCTGACCACAGCAAACGTGGTCGGAAGGGGATTCGACCATGGCAAATCGTCAGCAGGCGTGGCCGGAAGGCGATCGACCTTGGCAAACCTGAAGAAGAGGTGATCGGAAAGCGTACGATCACCGTAGAAAGTTTGAACGTGGTCGAAGAGGCGTTCGACCACGTTGAAGGAAGTTGAACGTGGTCGAAAGGGCGTTCGACCACGTTGTGAAGGTAACAATGGTCGAAAGGGACTTCGATCTCATTGCGATCACGATGATTCGAGCGAGCAGCGCAGCAGCAGAGAAGAGTGGTCAGAAATCTCAGTAGAAGGTCAAGGAGATCGGACGGCGTCTGAGCGGCTTGGGGAGATCGGATGGCGTCCGAGCGGCTCGGGTAGATCAGACGGCGTCCGAGCGGCTCGGGGAGATTGAACGGTGACCGAGCACGTTCGACCACACAACGTGGTCGAAGCCACACTGAGGTCGAAGCCAGAGCGCAGTCGAAGACTGTGGTCAAAAGGCTCAACGTGTTCGGAGCCGTGGTCGAAGACCAGAACATGGTCGAGAGTCAAGCCGTGGTCGAAGCGGCTGCATGGTCGTAACGACCATCGAGTAGCGGAAGCCGACGGAGATCAGAAGGCGTCCGAGCGGCTCGGGGAGATCGGACGGTGACCGTGCGCGTTTGGCCACAAAACGTGTTCGAAGCCTGGTTCGACCACACAACGTAGTTGAAGCCACACCGCGGTCGAAGGTTGTGGTCAAAGTACACTGTGGTCAAAGACCGTGGTCGAAAGCCTCAACGTGTTCGGAGGCCGTGGTCGAAGACTAGAACGTGGTCGAGGCTCAAGCCGTGGTCGAAACGACTGCACGGTCATAACTGTAACATCCTAAAAATGTAAATCTGAAAAATGTGAAGCTTTGAATTATTTTAGCAATGCATTTTATTTGAATTTGGAGTTTATGAGAGTTTTCTGAAAATTTGGTGAAAGTTCCAAAAGTTAAAAGTATCAAGAAGAAACCAACATATTTAAATGATAGTGAATTAAAAATTTGTTGGATCGAAAATGGCGACAGAGGGGAGGGGTGAATGTCGCTTTAAAATTCCCCCTAAAATACCCACTTGAGAAACTTCTCTCCAATAGCTACAGAAAACTATGAAGAGAAATACTCGTGCACTCTGGAACACTCTCCAACCACCAAGAAGAGAAACAACTGGCCAACCAAAACCTCAAGATCAAATTGCAGCAGAAAACACAAGATGCCAAAGGGGGGGCGGTCAGACCGCCACTTATGGGCTGGTCAGACTGCACCCTGGCCGCCGGTCTGACCGCCCTTGAGTGGCCGGTCTGACCGCCCGGTTCGGTCTGACCGCTCCGAGAGCGCCGGTCTGACCGCCATGATTTCTCTGGTCAGACTGCCAAGGAAGGTCCGGTCTGACCGCTCCTCGAAAAACAGGGCAGACAGCAGACAGTAAATTCAGACTGCAAACTCACAAATCTTCACAGCAGGGAAAATAGAGGCTTTCCTCTGGTTTTCTCAGCCCAGAAAGTTAGAGGAGCCTAGGGAACCAAGAAATTTCAACTAAAAAGCAAGAAATCAAGATTTGGGATAAAAACATGAAAACCAACAGAGGCAGCACCAAAATTCAAATTCCTCTCCAATCCTTGAACCTTTGCCCATGAAACTTTGAGAATAGCTAATTAATAGCCTCAGAACTCAAGATACCAAGTTTCATGTTATCTCATGAAGAGAATCAAAGGGGACCAAGAAACCCTAGAAATGAAAAAGAAGAACAGAGGAGCCCAAGAAGCAAAATCTGAAATTAAACGTGGTTCGCTCTTAGGATTGACTAGCGAAATGGCTTTTGAGCATCTCCTATATCACAGTAACCCATTTTGCTACTCCTCAGCAAGAAAGAACTCAAATCACACAAAGTGAGAAATCAAGCAAAAAGATAAACGAAGAATAGAGACAACAGAGAAAGCTCAAGAACTCAGTCAAACTCAAACAAAGCCATCTTAGATTGATATTGAGGATGAGAGATACATGATTACAAGGAGTATCAACTCATATCATTCCTACAATCCCATACATGCTTGAATGATCAAGAGCTCACTACATCCTCCCTCAAGAACACATACAGGGAAACAGGGAAAACACACGAAGCTCTACCCTCTCCTACCAACTCTCACCAACTAAAGCCCCAAAGCAAAACAACCTCCTAAAGGCTATTTTGACTAAAGCAAAACCCTAAGCCATGCATACAACTAGCCACTTTCTCCTATTTATAGCCTTTGGCTAACGGGTCTCCAACCCATTATGCCCGCTAAATCCTGAACGGAACCGCCTCCACCTGTGCAGCTTTGCGCTTTTACCGAAACGTCCCTCCTGCACCTTCCGGGAAACTTCCGCGTTCCTTGTCATCCAAGCCTCGCAACCACCTTGAGTCTCCGCCGTCTTCGACACATCCGACCGTTCTGACCTCGACACCGCCTGTGTCTAGTCCGGTCACCCCGTGCCTCGCCATGACTCCGCCTCGACGTCCTGCAGCCATCACAGACAAGAAACACATCACATAGCACCACTCGACACATGTAAACCTCATTAGCATCAATAAATCGATATCAAGCATAAAACGACCCAACCGACCAATCGGGAAGAATAATATGCAATAAGTCCGTCTAATCCAAACCCGACGAGCCAAATGCTGTCATGGCACGAAATGCACTGATCAAACTCAAACTTTCCAAAACCCTTGTCAATTACTCATCACTCACATGGGGTCACAACCACATGGTCTCTCAAAATTTAAAATGAGAATATGAAAAGATGATCCATAAAAGACAATGAGAAATTTGATTTAAAACCTAAAGACCCATTTCTGAAAAAAATGGCAAGGATAACAAGGAAGCAAAATAATTAAAATGCTAAAATATATGGATAAATATATGAATATATATATATATAAGTGTGTACATAATAAAATGTGGCACCTACCACTTAATGCCAAAAATTAATAAGAAGGAAGGGAAAAGACATGAATGCTACATACACACAAATGCATAAGCCAAAAACAAAAGAAAAGGAAAAGGAAAAAAAAGGAAAGAAAGAGCCAGGCCGGCCACCAACTCGGCCCAGCTCCCCATCTCCCGTTTCCTCCCCTGCACGGCCCAGCCAATCCCGCGCACCCGCCAGCCCATTTTCCCCCGCCCCTACCGCCTCTGCCACGCGGGCCCCGCCCCCTCCTTGTTTCCTCTCCTTGGTCAGCGGGCCCACTCCGTCCGCGTGCAGCTCCTCCTTCTTCCCCCGTGCGCCTGGGTCCCCCTTCCTCCTCTCTGCTTTGGCCACACCGCGCGACACGGCCATCGTGCCCCCAGATTTCCGCCGCCTTGCCACAGCACGTGCATCCCGCTGCAGCACCTATCGCCAGACGAGGTCTAGGTTTGTTTCTTCTGATGGGTTTGGGCAGCATCGAGGACTTGGTTTTTCCGAGTTTTCTGGTTTTCGTCCTCATGCTCCCTTTGGTCGTGACTTCCGCCGTCTTGAGGGTAGATCTCGTTTCCCCCATCGAGATAGCTACCCACGGTGTGATCAGCATGTTGCTGGTGTCTTGACTCGCTCCTCTGTAGCAGTCAAACCCAACAACAGCTTCAGGTCTACACATAGACCATCTGCTTCTTTGAGTGACAGAGAGTGTAGGGTAGATAATGGTCAGTCGTGCTTGACTACTTCATTTGCTCGACGTGGTACTCAGTATTGGGTGCCAAAATCACTCTTGATTTAACTTTACTCTCTGTTTGACTCAGGTTCGCCGGGCAGGGAAGGGAAAGGTTTGGCTCGTAGACTCTGGATGTTCACGACACATGACCGGAGACTCTCGTTGGTTTTCTTCCCTTGCCCGTGCTCCAGGTGATGAGACGATCATCTTTGGAGATGCTTCATCTGGGCGCGTCATCACCAAAGGTACAGTGCGCATTAATGATTCTTTCATTTTGAAAGATGTTGCCTTGGTTAGTAAGCTGCAGTATAATTTGCTTTTCGTTTCTCAGCTTACCGATGACAACTTTGAGGTGAGATTTAAGAAAAACAATTGCAAAATTCTTGATTCTTCGGGTAGTCTGGTTTGCGGGATTTCTTGTTTTGGGAGGATCTTTCGTGCTGATTTTTCTGAGTCATCTAGTGATCCTCTCAGGTGTTTAGTTGCTTCTGAGTCCTGCGACCTTTCGTTCTAGCATAGGAGACTTGGTCATATTGGGTTTGACCATTTGACTCGAGTTAGCGGCCACGATCTCATTCGTGGTCTGCCGAAACTCAAGATGGTCAAAGATCTAGTCTGTGCTCCCTGCCAGCACGGCAAGATGATTGCCGCTTCCCATCCTCCGGTCACAGTCACTATGACAGATGCACCAGGACAGCTGCTCCATATGGACTCAGTTGGACCAGCTCAAGTGCAGTCAGCAGGAGGGAAGTGGTATGTTCTTATCGTGGTCGATGACTTCTTGAGGTTCTCTTGGGTGTTTTTCTTAGCCTCGAAGGATGAGACATTTTCACATTTCTGAGGTTTGTTTAGTAGGCTTTCTGTTGAGCTCCCCGGTGCCTTGAGAGCGATCTGCAGTGACAATGGCACGGAGTTCAAGAATTCCTACTTTGAGAGGTTCTGTGTTGAGATAGGTGTAGAGCATCAATTCTCCTCTTCACACGTCCCACAGCAAAATGGCGTCGTGGAGAGAAAAAACCATACCTTGGTCGAGATGGCCAGGACGATGCTTGATGAGTACTCTACACCGCGGAAGTTCTGGGCTGAGCCTATAGCTACCGCATGCCATGTCTCAAATCGAGTTTTTCTGTGGGCACACTTGCACCGCACTTCTTATGCGCTGAGATATGGGCGAAACCCCAGCGTCTCTCACTTTCGTGTGTTTGGTTGCAAGTGCTTTATTTTGAAGTTCGGGAACCTAGATAAGTTCGAGTCACGTTCTTGTGATGGGATCTTTCTAGGCTACTCGACTTCTTCGCGGGCTTATAGGGTCTGGAACTGCAAGTCTAGCAAAATGGTAGAGACCTGTGAGGTGACCTTCGACGAGGCCAGTCCGGGGACTAGGCCGATATCTCAAGTTCTTTAGAGTAGTCCAAGACCATCTTCGTGGATGAC
Organism: Dendrocalamus latiflorus; assembly: GCA_017311315.1. NCBI lineage: Eukaryota > Viridiplantae > Streptophyta > Magnoliopsida > Poales > Poaceae > Dendrocalamus > Dendrocalamus latiflorus. The sequence goes on from CM029656.1 coordinate 4,780,701, forward strand.
GAGGACGATGGAGATGAGGGTTGTCTACCCGATCCAGTCCCTCATCCACCCCTTGAGGTGCCTTCTTCCACCGCACCTCGAGGCGATCAGCCCATGCCTTCTGCTTCTTCTGGAGCTAGTGGCTCTGTTCCTACCTCGTCAGCTCACGAGGTAGAGGCCACTTCTTCATCTCATCCAGGACCTCCTAGACATATCCAAAAAGACCATCCTTCTGAGCAGATTATTGGAGACCTTTTTGAGTGAGTCACTCGTTCAAAATCTGGCATGTCTCTCTTCTGTCTCCATTCTGCTTCCGTTGCCTCTTTCGAGCCCAAGGACGTTTGTCATGCTTTATCTGACGAGTCTTGGGTCAATGCCATGCATGAGGAGCTAGAAAATTTCGAGAGGAATAAGGTCTGGTCGCTTGTCAAGCCCCCTCGAGGTCACAATATTATTGGGACTAAGTGGGTGTTCAAGAACAAGTAGAGTGAGGATGGGGTTGTTATTCGGAACAAGGCTAGACTGGTAGCTCAGGGGTTCTCCTAGGTTGAGGGTCTGGATTTCGAGGAGACCTTTGCCCCTGTAGCTAGACTTGAGGCCATTAGAATCCTGCTTGCCTTTGCAGCTTCTAAAGGTTTCAAGCTGTACCAGATGGATGTCAAGAGTGTCTTCCTCAATGGCTTTATTGAGGAAGAAGTCTATGTGAGACAACCTCCCGGTTTCGAAAACCTCAAATACCCAAATCATGTCTTCAAGCTTTCCAAAGCTTTGTATGGACTTAAGCAGGCCCCTAGAGCTTGGTATAAGAGGCTTAAGTCCTACTTGTTGAGTCATGGTTTTGAGATGGGTAAAGTAGACAAGACCCTGTTCATTCGCCGGCATGGCATTGATCTATTGCTCGTTCAGATTTATGTGGATGACATCATCTTTGGCGGCTCCTCGCATGCTCTCGTTTCCTAGTTTTCCGATGTCATGAGCTTAGAATTTGAGATGAGCATGATGGGCGAGTTAAGCTTTTTCCTTGGCTTCCAAATCAAGCAGACTCGGGAGGGTACTTTCTTGCATCAGGGCAAGTACACTCGAGACCTCCTGAAGCGCTTCAATATGAGTGATGGTAAGCCGGTGTCCACTCCTATGGCTACATCAGTTTCGCTCAACCCAGATGAGGACGGCGAGCCAGTTGATCAGAAGGAGTATCGTAGTATGATCGGCTCCCTCTTGTACCTCACTGCCTCGAGACTGGACATACACTTCTCCGTGTGTCTTTGTGCTCAGTTTCAGGCTTCTCCTCATGTATCTCACTGCTAGGCGGTGAAGCGCATTCTTCGGTACCTTCGAGCTACCATTGACTATGGTATCTGGTACTCTTCCTCTTCTTGTCTTTCCTTGAGAGCCTTCTCGGATGCAGACTTTGCTGGCTGTAGGATAGAAAGGAAGAGCACTTCTGGCACTTGCCAATTCATTGGCACTTCTCTCGTTTCTTGGTCTTCGAGGAAGCAGTCCGGTGTTGCACAGTCCACTGCAGAGGCCGAGTATGTTGCTGCAGCCAGTTGCTGTAGCCAGGTGCTTTGGATGGCTTCGACCCTGCAGGACTTTGGGTTGGTCATAGATAGTGTTTCACTCTTTTGTGATAACACTTCTGCGATTAACATTGCTAAAAACCCAGTGCAGCACTCTCGGACCAAGCATATTGATATTCGCTTTCACTTCCTTAGAGACCATGTAGAGAAGGGTGACATAGTGCTCCAGTTTGTGGAGAGTGACCACCAGTTGGCTGATATCTTCACCAAGCCTTTGGATAGCTCGAGGTTTTCAGCTCTGCGGGGAGAGCTTGGGGTGGTCTGTCCTTATGGACTGTTGTGAGGGGGAGCGTTGTGCTTTACTGCCTTATTATATTGATTATGCTCTTGCTCCTTTCTGTTACATTGCTTTCGGGGTGCATTTGGGATAGTCCTTCTAGCATAGGGTAGAGTGTTTCTCTAGTCTAGCTGCTTAGTCTGTTTCTCTCATCTTGTGATCTAGGGTTCTGCTCTATTAGCCGCTTCTCTCTTTTCACTAGGTTGAGCCCACTCACTACTTTTAGGTTCTAGTAAGGGTCGGGCCACCCTTGGGTAGACAGGGTATGTGTTTGCTCCTTAGTGTGCTAGATTACCGGCTAATAGTCCTAGAGTCATATGGGGTAGATGAGAGTCAGTCTGAGCCATAGTTGCCTCTATATCTTTTCTATGCTTTAAGGACTGTCTGTTCTGATTTTCTTGCCAGCTTCTCGATTTTAATGCTTTGGTTCAGGGGGAGTTCATTTGGGAGCTTCTGGAGCTTAAGATTGACTTAACTCAACTTGAACTAAAAGTTGCATCACTTGTTGAGGGGGAGCTGGATTTTCTTGCTTTTTAGCATTTTGCATTGTAATATAACTACATTGAGCCTTGATTATTATCCTGTTATGACATGTTTACAATGCTTTACACCTTGCCATGACCTGTGCTTATTTGCTAGATTTATCATGACTTCATATGTGTAGACTAGCTTTTGCCATGATAAGTTAATTAAGAATTGCTCAACTTGCATTAAAACTTGTCATGCTAGCATTTGAGTCTAGTCTTTCTTGAGTTATCCTTTTATGATTCATGCCATGTCAAATAGGCTGAGTTGAGCATTGAATCTGTATTGAGCCTTAGTTTGAGCTATGTTAGCTAGAGATGGCAATGGATACCCGATACCCGAATACCCGGCGGATTTTACCCGATAAAGAGACGGGTATGGAAAATTTTATGTACCCATGGGTACGTTATTGGGCAAAATCCTCTACCCGCCGGGTAGGCGGGTGCGGGTGTGGGTATATACTACCCATACCCGCCTACCCGCGGGTAATGAATACCCGCATTAGACAACTAGACATCCCACTCAAATGTTAATTTTATTATCTACTTGTTGTTGATTGTTTATTTGTTTGTCATATGTTGATATGGTCATGTCAAGTATGTTTATGTGATGTACTAATTTTGATCATTAGACGCTTTTGTGCTTGGCATGTATGATTAATGAATGTCTAAATTGATGATATTCTTATGTGTTGAATCGGGTATGCTTGCGGGTACGGGTTACCCGTCGGGTAGTAATACCCGCACGGGTACGGGTATGGGTAAATTTTCCTACCCGCGTGCGGATATGGGTAACCCGACGGGTAAATTTACACCTAGCTGGTACGGGTATGGAATGGCAATACCCGATGGGTATTTACCCGTTGCCATCTCTAATGTTAGCTCTTGATGATGCATAAGTTAGTACAACTTGTTTAAAAATCAAAAACATCTCTTTTGTGCGAAAAAACTGATTTCACCACTTCTTTCTCATGAGACGGATTGCCATTGCACTAGGCATGAACTCAGGGGGAGTTTTGGATGACCTAGACTATCTTCTTAAGCTTCTTGCTTGGAGTAGTCGCATAAGGCTTGAGATCTAGCACATGATAAAAAATGTTGGTTGGAAACAACCATAAGTTTCAAAAGAAAATATGTCATTTGTGCTCAATTTGTATAAGCTACAAAAAGAACCAAGTACTTGACCCAATGTTTCATTCTTGAGCGTATAGCACTCTATTTCGACTCAATATTAGCTTCTTGGTTCCGCTTAGCTTACTGACATGGCCTGCATCATCCTTGGATATCTCTAGCTAGACTTTGCTTATTGATGACTTGACATGCTCATAAATTGCATTTCATTTCAGATTGTCATCTATATATTCTAACTGGCTTATACATATCTTGTCATGATCTAGATAACCTTTTATTGAGCTATGGCTTGGTGTAACTCCTTATGGTCATTATGGATAATTCTCATGGCTCTAAATGCTTAAAATAAATCAGCTTCAGTCACTTCATCCATCTTTGTGATCTTATTCTCTCTTTTGCGTCTTGATGTGTTTATTGCCAAAAGGGGGAGAATAGAGGAGAAAAAGTCATTTGGGAACTTTTAGAGCTTGGAGAACAATTTGCTCTTTCAGTTGTTGCTCTAGTGTTCCTTCTGTCGACATGGTCATTAGCTTCTTTTTTTCTTCTTTGGACCATGTTGGACTTTTCAAATCAAACTCAACTTCATGCTTTTTTCTGGGTTTGTCAATATACTCATTAAGGGGGAGAGTGAGAGACCATGTGGAGGTCATCCCGTGTTTATGATGAGTAATTGACATCGGTTTAGGAGAGTCAAGTTTGGTTTGAGGGGTTCGGACCTTGTCGTTGTGGGGTGCAATTGGGCTCGGTCGGACTTGGTCAAACTTGGTCGTATGGGATTAGGATGCATATTCCGATGATTCGACAGGTTTGGACTTCATCATAGGTAAGTATGATGTGTTTATGCTATTTACGCTTTCATGTATCGAGCGGTGCTATTTGACGTGTTTCTTATCTGTGTGGCTGCACGACATCGAAGCGGAGTCGTGGTGAGACACGAGGTGATCGGACTAGACACAGGCGGTGTCGAGGTCAGAACGGTCGGATGTGTCGAAGACGGCGGAGATTCGATGTGGTTGCGAGTCATGGACGACGAGGAGCGCGGAAACTTCCCGGAAGGTGTAGGAGGGGCGAATTGGTAAATTCGCGAGGCTGCACAAGCGGGAGCAGGCTCCGTTGGATTTAGCGGGCGTAATGGGGTGGATACCCGTTAGCCAAGGGCTATAAATAGGAGGGAGTGGCTGCATGCCCCCTCATGGATTCTAGGGTTTACTTTAGTCAAAATAGGCTTTAGAGGGTTGTTTTGGCTTTAGTCTTTAGTTGGTGAGAGTACGTGTGAAGGACAGAGCATGTCCCCTTCGATGTCTCTCTGAGTGTCCGAGTGTTGTCTCCTCTCCAAGAAGATGTAGGGTTTGTGTGAGTTCTTGAGATGGAGAGGGAGAGGATGAGTTGAGAATCCATGTAGTCATTCCTTTTGTTCTAATGTCCATGCGTATGGGGACTCCTCTGTAGTCATCTTTGATTTGAAATGAAAATCTAAAGTTTACCTCTCGTGCTCCTGATCTGTTCTTCGTTCCTTTTCTTGGTTTGATTGGTGAGATTTTGTGTTTCTTGTTGTTTCTTACTGGGAAGGCCCAAAATGGGTTGCTCTAGGTTGGGATGATGCCTCAAGATCATTTGATCAAGTTTCCCAAGAGCAAACTTCGTTTTAATCTCAGATTTGGTTTTTGGGCTTCCTTTGTTCTTTACTTTGCCTTCTAGGGTTTTGGTGAAATTCGTGATTCCCTTCGCGAGATGGCTTGAAATTTGGTATGTAGAGTCCAGAGGCTATTGATTAGCTGTCTGCAAAATTTCATGGCCAAAGGATCAATGGTTGGAGAGAAATTTGAGTTTTAGTGAAGCTATGTGCACTTTTTAGTTTTTTTTGGGGTAAAAACTGAAATTCTTGTGTCCCATTTGATTCTCCTTGCTATTTGAGGCCTTTATGCTTTTTAGAATAGATATGTGATCTTTTGGCCAGAGGATAATAGCAGGACTTCTCTATTTTATCCAAAATCTCAAAGTTTCAGTAGTTCTGCCTTCCCAGTTTTCGGCCCCGAGTTTCTCTGTGCATTTTTCAGGGTAACCGGTCTGACCGGACCCCTGCCTGCGGTCATATCGGTGGACCAGTCAGACCGGCGGCAGCTGGGTGGTCTGACCGGCCCAAGCCCTGCGGTCAGACCGCCCCTGGGGATTTTTGTTGCAGATTCTTTGTTTGTTGCTTGCAGTCCCTCTTGCTCTGCTCTGGTTTTCTCCTTGGTTGGCATTTCTTCCAGAAAACTTGTTTCAATCACTTCATGGCTTTTCTTCAAAGCTATTGAAGGAGATTGCCTCGTGGGTATTTGTGCGGGATGATTTTTAAGAGGTCGACATTCACCCCCCTCTGTCGCCATTTCGGTCCAACAGAATTTAACTAGATATAGTTCTGTTTAAAAATCTTTGTGGGTGGAATTGGTGAAGTGGAGGGCAGAGAAAGGCAATTATTTGTGTTGCCCTGGGTGTCGCCCCAGTGATAAGTTAAGCGGTTATGACGCTGAAGGATTAAGCATATGGTGCAGAGACCATGTAACAGTGGATGGATTCTGGATCGCTATTACTGTTGCATTCTTTCACATATTATGTTTTAGTTCAAAATGCTAGGTCTTAGGAAATTTCTATGTATCATATTTCAAAAGCAATTTATGGCAAATAAAATAACCCGAGCCTTCCCTTGATAAGCCATGTATATTATTTAATTGTATTCTGTGTATTGGCTCGCGGAACACGGTGGTTTGTGCTCACACTCACTCTCATAACAAATCCAGAATTAGGAATTAGATCACTACGCTTCAGCAAATACTTTTGGTCATGATGAAGGAGAAGATGAAGTCGTCAAGGGCTAGGTTGTGAACCTCCAGTTGGCTGCCTGTGGGCATGTCCTGAAGGTCCCACTTGTGTGCTTCGTTCTTCCGCTGCTGCATTTTATTGATGTCGGCCTAATCGGCCCATGTGTAAGTCTTTTATTGTATTTATGCTTCCGCATGGTATGCATTTTGATATTCATTTCTGTATCTGTGAGCACTATCTACTGATCTAGGGAATAGTGCGGTGGAATCATAAAGGATTCCGAATTGTAAAATCTGGGTCTGATAGTAACGACCATCAAGTAGCGGAAGCTAATGGAGATCGGATGATGTTCGAATGGCTCGGGAAGATCGGACGGCGTCCGAGCGTCTCGGGGAGATCGGACAGTGTTCGACCGCATTCGACCACACAATGTGTTCGAAGCGTAGTTCGACCACACAACATGGTTGAAGCCACACCGTGGTCGAAGGTCGTGGTCGAAGCCACAACGTTGTCGAAGGTCATGGTCGAAAGCTTCAACCTAAATAAGATTAGGGAGAGAATGTTGGAAATAATCTTGTTTAGAAGTCGTATACAAGTCGTTAGCAGGCCATGGCAAATCGTTAGCAGGCGTGGCCGGAAGGCGATCGACCATGGCAAACCTGAAGAAGAGGTGATCAGAAGGCATGATCACTGCAGAAAGTTTGAACGTGGTCGGAGAGGCGTTCGATCACATTGAAGGAAGTTTGAATGTGGTCGAAAGGGCGTTTGACCATGTTGTGAAGGTGACCGTGGTCGAAAGGGATTTCGACCACATTGCGATCATGATGATTCGAGCGAGCAGTGCAGCGGCAGAGAAGAGTGGTCGAAAATCTCAGCAAAAGGTCAAGGAGATCGGACAGCATCCGAGCGGCTCGGGGAGATCGGACGGCGTCCGAGCGGCTCAGGGAGATCGAACGGCGATCGAGCGCATTCGACCACACAACGTGTTCAAAGCCTCGTTTGACCACACAACGTGGTCGGAGCTTCCAAGCGGTGGTCGGAGCCGAAACAGGGGAGCGATCGGAGGTGCTGAAGCAGCCGGGGTTAGGAAGTTTTGCGACGTTTTCTGGGGCTATGGTTGGGTTGCTGGTGATGTGGGGAGCCCGTTTCTGGGGTCGGCAAGGACAGGGGAGGCGGCGTTCGCCGGTGGCAAGCTCTTCTTCTCTACGACTGGTTTGAGCCTAGTGATTGAATAGGGGCTTCTTTCGGTGATTGGGCCAATGTTTGGGCATCAGTGGGGATAGGGGAGTCTCATGGAAGCGGCGGTTTGGACTGAGGAGACCGGGGCTTGGCTAGCCACGGCGAGGTGGCTCGGTCGTGCAGTGGGTTTTGGCACCGGAGAAGAGGGGAGCTCGGGGAGCTAAATTGGTGGTTCAGGGTTGTTTTGAGGAGTAAGAGGAAGCTACTAGCGAAGTTAATTGGAAAGCTTTGGACCAGAGAGGCGACATTGAGTTGAGGCTTGCCTATGGGATTTTTCCAGTGATTACCGCCTATGGGGAAGACGTTCGGCTTCTTTGGGTGATTGCGCCATTGTTTGGGCATCGGTGGGGATAGGGGAGTCTGATGGAAGCGGTGGTTTGGACAGAGGAGATCGGGGCTGGGCTGGCCACGGCGAGGTGGCTCGGCCGTGCGGTGGGTTTCGGCGCCGGAGAAGATGGAAGCTCATGGTCGAAGCAATCGCGAGAAGAAATAGACGACGGGCCTGCAATACACGAATGGAAGGACGGAAGCGACGCGAAGCTAGCTGCGCTGTGCCACCAGGAAAGCGATCGCGCGACACCATCTGCTCAGTAGGAGCATACGCTCATACACATCGGCCGGAGCGATCGTACGGAACGGGAAAACGATGACGTGGACACGCTTAGGGGACGGGAGCCCCCCGGTTTGTTTTACGGATGATTAGTTGTAAATATTAATTGTTTCTCGTCCACAACATTAAGTCATCAGGGGATCAGCGAGGTCAATCTCTACAAATATACGTCATCGTAGGACATGTACGGTTTATCTTTGGATTTTCCAAACTTTAGTCATTAATATATGTAAAAGTATATAATTTAACTACATCAACAAATTAGTGTTATTGGATTCATCTTGCAAAATATTTTATCATATACTTTTTTTAATTATTTTTGCTAATACATAATTGTAGAAAGTCTTACACTGGAGTCTTAAAAAGCAAAAAAACGATTTATATTTTTGGACGGAGGGAGTAATACATTAACTGCACGGGCCTCCTGTTTGGTTTTTATATAGAAAAACTACTATCTAATTTGCATTGTTATAAGTTGGATACACCGTAACTGATCGTGTAGGTCTTTTTCTTTTTTTTCTCTCTTTAATTATTATGGTAATTTATAGTCGTTGAGAGCGAATTGCTTCTTAGAACATGGTTTTACAAGGTTCCAAAAGAATACGTCATTCAAGTCTTTTTAAGTTCAGAATTAAAAATGATATTGTATTTTTTGTGTTTTATAAAGTGACAATGACAATTAGGCCCCCGGTGATTTGCCCTATCCGCTGTTGTTTGCTTTGTTATCCTTGGATCTGTTTAATTCTTTCATCAGCCGCGCTGGAAAGTGTTTGCTACCTGTGTTGGCATGCATCAGGATCTGAAAGTTGCATGTACCTACTAAGTGTGCTCACATGGTCTGGCTGGCAACCCGCACGTTAACGAACAATCAAATGCACGCCTTTTTGTTCATGGGCCTGTTTGGTAGAGTGGGTGACCTTGGCCTGATCGCTTTATAGGGACAACGATGAGGATATCCATACGAAGATACTGGAAACTTATCAATCTTTAGGTGTTTTATGTGATTGTCTTCGGGGTGTTGATAAACACACAGCCGACGCCATCCGAGCCGGCCTCCCCGAGCCCCGCCGCCGCCCTCCGACCTGGCCTCCTCCCCTAGCGCCGACGCCGTCCGACCCGGCCTCCTCCCCGAGCTCCTTCCCTGCGCGCCGCCGCCCTCCGACCCAAGCGCCGATGCCGTCCGAGCCGGCCTCCCCGAGCCCCGCCGCCACCCTTCGACCTGGTCTGCTCCCCGAGCGCCGACGCCGTCCGAGGCGGCCTCCTCCCCGAGCGATTGTGAAATTGTTTGTGAGAGGGATGTGTACTGAGATTCTGAATAAATTTGTAATTATGAAATTGTTTGTTGAATGAATTATTTGCCTGAGACATGTTGTGATGATTGTTTGTCTTGTGATGCATGTTTTGTCCAATTTGTGAAAGCCTGAGACATGTTTGATAAACTAACCGATTTGGCCGTGCAATTACACGGCTGCGTGCTACAATTTAAGTATGCAAATGAAACATCGAGAGAAAAAAATGACTTATCTATCATACAACTCAATATATTATTCAAAGCCAGTCCATCATGCAACCCAGAACATTATATAACTGGTAGTTCATATAGTGCATTGAACTTAAGCTTCATTCCACAAAACTGAAAGTCTTTTGAGTCTTCAACAAGTCATATTTATGTTGTGCCATGCCTATCATATGTACGATTGTATTTATTCATAGAGATCATTTCTAGTTCTGTCCATCATACAATTTGAAGCACCGAGCGTATGACTACTTTTTTTTTCAGTACGTAACTTGAAACCTGAGTTTATATGGTACTCTGCAATTTTCACCAGTTTCTAAAATCCTGAGTTCTGACAAGTGACTCAATCACACCTCATTTCTAATAACATCAACTATAGTTGGGATCAAGAAGATCACCAGAAGTCTAAATTCAAGAATCAGTGGACCCATCAAGATCACAATCGAAAATGGAAATTATGTATACAAAAGTCCAGCGTCAATATCACATATTTATAACTTACAAAGTTATCATCCATCTATATACAAGGGATGGAGTGTTGATTCCTTGAGGTTTGGTCGCAAGGTCTCGTTCTCCAATAATGTACACATCAGATTTATGCAAGATCATGCAACTATACTATAATTAGGCTACAAGCGTTGATCCTTCAGTACTAATTGGTGCAATATTCTGTAACTACCGAGCCAAATTGCTACAACATTACAATTAAACCTCTCCCACAGTGAAGCAAGGTTAAGATTTGCTCATAATTTTAATTGCTTCACTGCTGCTTTTGACGTCACTCATTAAAGCAATTTGATGCAGAATTTGAGCTATCCTCTGCAAAAATAAAAACAACAATGTAATGAGGGGAAAATCGAAAAAAATATATGTTCAGTGAATATGTATCTGTGCCGAATGCATTTCTAAACCTCCTCACAAGACTAAGGAGAGTACATGCAGAAAAACATAGTTTGATAAGACAATCACCACAAAATTGTTAATATCCAATGCAGATTGTCATATATTTAAATATGAAGAGAAAGAAAAAAAAAGATCCAGAACATTAAAAGATAATAGAACCTTCCAGTGCTAATCTGTCAACAATCTATGTTGTGGAATATGAGAATAATGTCCAGCTTCCAGCGTTTTACATGCAAGTTTGTGCACAAAAGAAGACAACTTCAGCAACTTTTAATTTAAGGCTACTTGACAAAGGTATGCCATCAATTAACAAGATTGTGAAACCTATTTGGAACTTGTGAAACATTGCAGAACACTACCTAAAAGAAGAGGAGGAGGTGCGGGTTGGGGGAGGGGAGGAGGAGCGGGTGGAGCGCGGAGTACGGGGAGGCCGGGGTTGAGGCGGGGAAGGGCGGGGATTGTGGTGGCGGTGGCGGGAGCGGTAGCCTCTCGTCCATGGTTGCGGTTGCTGCAGCACATTGGGTTGCGGGAGCGGGGAGAAGTCGTGGGACGACGGCGCACGCGGGGAGACGTCGCAGGACGACGGCGCTGGATGATCGGGAGACGTCGCCGAACGACGGCGCCGGATGATCGCGGGGAGGCGAAACTTCGTGGGCCGGAAAAAAAGAGGGGAAACTGGTAGGGGGGTTTTGTCAAAACGCATAAGTGAGTTGGGGCATCCCACCTTCAAGAATCTGGACCGTTGGGGGTAGATCTGACGATCCTGGCCGGCATTAGCATGTTAGCACTGAAACTCCTATTAGCACTGGATACGTTCCCTTTAAATAGATATCTTTATATGACAGATCTATAAATTGATTGTAGTATACACTGTACCAACCTCATTTAATCGATCAAAACCGCACGTGAGTTTCCGTTACTCCACATTCTCTCTTAGGAACAGTCTAAAATTATAAATCGCAGCTAAAAGCTAAAAGCCCCAAAAAAATAAGCCCATAGGGCAAGTGGAGGCCGAAGGTTCCTAAAACATGTGGCTGTTTTGTGGTCAAGTTTGGGTCACGTTTTGAGGGCTTGGGTTCCTATGTTTGGGCCTAGCCCACTTGGACTGGTTTGTATCTTGTTTGGGCGTGCATATGCACAGGGGCGTAGCCAAGCCGTGTGCTGGCCTCGGGCCCAACCCACTAAAAATAAAATTTTGCAGCCTAACCTATTGTTGCTACAATATTTATATAGTGGATTTTTTTGCTCTGGATCTCAGGCCGCTGCGCCCGGTAGCCCGAGGCCCAGCTACGCCCCTGCATATGCATGTAGGGATGGATGCATGCATGCGTGTGGGCTTAGCCCATGTGTGTGTGTGTTACATGTGCGCGCTGCAGTGTACATCGTGCGTGCACTGTGTTTTGTGTGCGTGTGGAGTCCGTGTTGGACTAGTGTTGAGTCGCGTAAGGCTAAGGGTGGTTTGGCCAATAAATACCCGAACCTTGTATTATTTTTGGAACAATGTTCATTCTTAGATATGGATCAAATTGAGAGTTCTTTTTTTATCTATAGAGTGTTTTGAGAGTTTTTTTTCTAGAACATTAGAGTTCTCTATTTTTATTGTTTTGGCTGATTCCTCGGGAATCGCTTGGATTGATCGGTCGTAATTAAATAATTCATGCATTGCTTACGTGCTAGTTATGTGGATTGATTCTTCATGAGGGTTGTGATTTAATTGCTATTGTTGTGATCTAATGCTTCAACACGTGGTTGCCACAATTTCTTATTGATTTGCTATATTTGAGTTATCCTTTGTTCTTTGTTCGTTGATTGTCATTATAAGATTAGACCGCCCCTATCAGACAGGTTCGATTGGGACAAGCTAGAGGGATGCAAGAGATGGTGTTTGGTTTTATGTTTGGTGGTAGATAGTATTTACAGAGATGTTGTTTGGTTATGTGTATGAGGACGTTGACCGTATGTGTAGATGCAAGAGACGGTGAAAAAAATGTTAACATGGCATTAATTTTGTCTTAATATATTCCAATAGCCCTCATTTAACCTTAATCATCTTTAATACACTAATACTACCCAAATGCACTAATCACTGCTTAGTAACGTCGTTAGGAGAGCCTGGCTCTGGAGAAACGGAGAAATTGGGCGTTCCTGTTGAGCCTGGCCGAAGGCACTTTTTGCATTTGCTCAGCTATATTGCTTTATGCATGTAGCCATCCAAACATACTAAACCAAAAAGATTCTGCACCTAGAAAGCCTGGTCCAAGCTACCCAGCCTACCAAACAGGCCCTAGAAAGCCTGGTCCAAAGCTACCCAGCCTACCAAACATGCCCTAATTGTGGTCCTTGGGATCATAACGAGTTCATTTCGTGGCACAAAGCTTGTTTTCCAAAAGCAAAAGACAGAAAAGAAAAAGGCCGATGAACCTCGTGACAAACCTAAGGAAGCCAAAAAACAAGACAGAACAAGAAAGTATGCTACATTGTACCCAGCACTAGCATACTAGCATTTTACACATGTATTAGGATTTACCACTACTATAAAAACACTTATATTAGACGTCTCATCACTGATGGTTGACCTAAACCGTCTGTGTTACATGTAATCATAGATGGTTTAGATTTAGAGACCATCTGTGTTGCTGACAACGCTGAAAACCATCTGTAAAGAGATAATATCACAGATGGTTTATGGTCAGAACCGTCTAAGATACTTGAAGTATCACATACGGTTCTATTGCGAAATATCACAGACGGATTTTAATACAAACAGTTTGTATTAAAAACTGTCTGTCATATGTTTCCCATCTTGTAATCCCCTAAAATTTTATAATCACCCGCCTGAGTCCGAGTAGGATTCCGTTCCGAGAAACCTTTAGTAAAACGGGCATAACTTTTGCATGTGGTATCCGTTTTCGATGTTCTTGTACTCGTTGGAAAGCTAACGATGAGTCCAATTCAAAAAAAATGACCCACTTGCGCTAGTCGCCCACTAAGAACCCCAAAATCGGCCATTTTTAGCCTCAAGTTTTTGGTTTATGTTTTTGCCAAAATATTTGATCTTTCGCTCTGAATTTGGAGTTTGCCTCAACTGCAAAGTTGTAGATCTCGTTGAAACCTTTCAAAAAAAACTATATATAAGCCATATATAACTTTGCTATTTAATCTTTTGAGAATAGCTGTTTAATGGCACTGATATATATATATATATATATATATATATATATATATATATATATATATATATATATATATATATATATATATATATATAATGAGTGCTCGTTAGTGTCTGGACACCTCAATCGACAGCCGTCCGATTGCATACTCATAGTGGTGGAAAATTAACGGGTTTGTTGGCTGCATGACCTGTTACTACTGCAAGTCATTCCACTACAGGAGAAAATGAAATCTTCATTCTTGATTTCCATTCCCAACACCCATTTTCCCCGTCACCTCCTCCTCTCCCAAATCAAGCCTAGAAACACATGCTATTGTTTTCTGAGCACGTCGTCTTTGATTCAAATGTTGTAATTACTCTATTCAAACTACTAGGTGCATTTGATCCATCAGTGTTTGCTTTTTTTTCCTTTGCATCATATACCTTTCATCGTATACCTTTTTCAGTGCTTGTTGCTAGAATTTTACTTTTCATACGTATCTTTCCGTAACGACTATGTACAATTTGAATTTAGGGGTTATCATGGTAAATGTAGCATGAAGCCATGAACCTTTTTGTTGAACATTTGAGTTTTTTTATTGTAATAATTTTTCTGGAGGAGTACTTGCATTTGCCGCTGGAATCTTTTTTTGTGCTGCGAAATAAAATTAATGGATTTGAACTAGTTTTATCCTACGTCATTCTTCTCCGTCAACCATTCAATAGAGCATTTGTTGTCTGAATGAAATGAAAATTACACACAAGATTTTCACCTAAACCGCTTACGTGCCATACAAATTCGCCACTTTAGCTGTCTATCTCGCACAACAAATATTGTGGAAGGCTGTATATGCACTTATGCCTACGCCGTCTACCAATTTCAAACTATACAAGGTAGTAGTCGTTATCCAAATAAGCTACTAATTTTATATTGTAATCATGTTTGTATCGCTAACTTGCTATACAAATTTGTCGCTAGAATTAATTTCGTGATATGCAACAAAAATTTGCTTACTCAACGCACACATTTTGTATACCCATTTCGTCATTATCAACTATTCAACGAGCATTTATTGTTCGAATGAGATGAAAATTTCACACAAGATTTTCACCTAAACTGCTAACATGATGTACAAACTAGCCGCTCTAAATCATTCCATGTGGTGTATAAAAATTAATAGATGTCAACAAACGTGATTTTTCCTATGTCGTTCCTATCCATCAACATTTTAATATAGCATTTGTTGTCCGATTGAGCTAACCATTTTACATAAGATTTTCACCTAAACCCCTAACATGATGTACAAATTCAACCCTAGAATTCTTTCCGTGTTGCAAAGCAAAATAATCTAATTCAACACTTGCATTTTTCCATACGTCATTGGTCTTCGTCAACCATTCATGCAAGTATTTGTTATTCGAATGAGCTGAAAATTTCACACAATATTTTCACCAAAATCACTAACATGATGTATAAATTCACCGCTGGAAATTTTTTTTGTGCTGCGAAACAAAATTTAATGGATTTCAACTCACGTGTTTTTTTCCTACGTCATTCGTCTCCATCAACTATTCGATAGAGCATTTGTTGTTCGAGTGAGAGAAACATTTCACACAATATTTTCACTTGAACCACTAACATTTACACATATGTTTTGTATACCCAATTCATCTCCATCAGTCCGGTTGAAAAAAATGCTGCTTTCCTATTTAGTGCCAATTAGTGTTGCACGCTAGTTGCAATTAATGTAGCTTGTAAACTAATTTAAAATTCAGGTATATTTAGATGCTAAATAGGTATGTAAATTGATAATCTCGTACAAATTAAGGTTTCCTTTATATGTATAGGATATGTCATTTAATTCCTACACATACAACTATAAAAGAGGGTATATAGTTTTTGTGCTCTAATTCACAGACGGTTGGTATATAAAACTGTCTGTGATACTTGCACATCATAAACGATTCTAGCTACCAATTGTCTATGTTGGGAGAGTATCACAGATGGTTTGTATATAGAACCGTCTGTGACAAACTAACCACTAGGCCCTTCAATCCTTTCCAACCAATTCCCAACCAATAGAAACCCACCAAACCCCAATCCATGAATCGTAGCTCCATCTCTCCCTCTATAAATACTCACCTAAACCCATCCCCTACCCTGATGCTCAAAAATCTCTCCAGACTCTTCCTCACCATCCTCCTCGACCTCGACCCTAATGGCCCTTACGAAGTAGATGCTGATGGCTATCAAGACGGTGCTCAAGTCAGCGCCGACAATGGCAGGCATCAAGGATATCTAGCTTGAGCACTGCATTAGGGGTGAGAGGGCCTAGGCATCATCTCGTCGGCGCGGTTTAGCCTCTACTGTCTCCTAGGATCTCTACTTCTTCTATATTCTTGCCATGTTTAAGAGTTAGGTTTGTAGGATTAGGAGATGCGTTCTTGCTATGTTTTTGTTGTGTTAGATGGGTAACTGCCGTAGAGGTGGCCCCCACCTAAGCCCAGTAGGCCTGTTAGGGGGATGCAAGGCCCAGAATGGGACATGTGTAACGACATAAGTGCCCCTGAGGGGGATACATGGATGTAAGGGTATAATTGTAAAAGCACTCCCCATGTGGATATATATATATACAACACAGGCCACGGGGGAAACCCTAAGCCATTGCTCACCTAACTCTCCACTACCATACTCTCTCTCTCTCTGTTTGGTCTGTAGCCACAACAGTTGGCGCCGTCCGTGGGGAGGACAAGAGCAAGCCTCAAGATTCGAAGAAGGATGGCACCGAAAAAAGCTTCATCGTCGGCAACGAAGAAGAAGAAGGCGGGCGCGGTGGAGCATCGCGTCAACACCCGGGCTTCGGTATCGGCAGTCGCAGGCGCGGGCGGAGACGCGGGCGCGGCGACCGACCCCGCCGCCACCACCACGATGACCGACCCCGCCACCACCGCCACGACGATCGACCCCGCCGCCGCCGCCACTGCCACGACGACCGACCTCACCACCACAGCCACGACTACCGACCCGCCGCCATCGCTGCGACGACCGACCCTGCCACTGCCGCCACGACCGCGGGCACCGTGACAATCGCCGGCAGCGCCGATTGGGTTGCCATGGGCGGCAGTGCCGGTGGAGCGGTGGGCGGCCTCGGCGGCAACGCAGGCCTCGCTACCGACCCCATAGTCGGCCACACCAGCGCAGCAGCTAGCCCGGGAGAACAGGCCGTGGTCACCGCTGTCCCGGCCGGGCCACCAGGTGTGTCGACGGCCTCGGCCACGTCCACGGTGGAGAACGCCCTGCTGGCAGCCCTCAGCGCATTTCAGTAGGAGCAAGCAGATCTCTGCGGGGACGTGCGGGACATGCAAGAGGCTCGGAGCCAGCAGACCACACCCGTGGTCGCATCGGAGCCCACGCCAGAGAGTAGTAGTTAATAGTCTTTGAGCGGTCAGTAGTCAGTACCTCATTTTTTGTAATCGCTCACCCACGCAAATGGGAATTTAATAAAGTTCACCGTTTGTACAAAAAAAATTTGTCATATCTTCTCCAAAAAGCGCACGAGGAATTGCCTCCGCGCGCACTCTTCATGAGTATAAACAAAGACACGCGTTCACGCGCGCACTCTCCGTGAAAAACACGGGTATGAGTATAAACAAAGACACGCGTTCGCGGGCGCACTCTCCGTGAAAAACGCGGGTATGAGTATAAACAAAGACACGTATTCGAGCGCGCACTCTCCGTGAAAAACATGGGCATGAGTATAAACAAAGACACGTGTTCGCGCACGCACTCTCCGTGAAAAACACGGGCATGATTATAAACAAAGACACACGTTCGTGCGCGCACTCTCCATGAAAAACATGGGCATTAGTATAAACAAAGACACGTGTTTGCACGCGCACTCTCCGTGAAAAACACGGGTATGAGTATAAACAAAGACACGTGGGGGGACGCCTCCACGTACAGTCTACGGAGTATAAATAAGACGTAGAGTCGAGCTCCGCCTCCGCACGCAACTTCACCGCCCGCAACGCACGGAGGCTTGCCTCCGCGCGCGGTCTAAGGACTCTAAATAAGACGTAGCGTCGAGGTCCGCCTCCGCACGCAACTTCACCGCCCGCAACGCACAGAGGCTTGCCTCCGTGCACGGTCTACGGACTCTAAATAAGACGTAGCATCGAGGTCTGCCTCGCACGCAACTTCACCGCCAGCAACGTGCGGAGGCTTGCCTCCGCGCGTAGTCTACGGACTCTAAATAAGACGTAGCGTCAAGGTCCACCACCGCACGCACTCTACGGAGTATAAATAAGACGCGAATGTTGTCCGTGTGTACTCTACCGAGTATAAACAAGACGCGGATGCTTCCGCGCACGCATAGCCATTATCCCTGTGCATACTCTCCGGAGTATAAATAAGACGTAAAGTATAAATAAGACACGGATGTGTCCCTGCGCACTCTACCGAGTATAAACAAGACGCGGATGCTTCCGCGCAGCATAGGCATTATCCCTGTGCGTACTCTCCGGAGTATAAATAAGACGTGGTTGATAGTCCCACGCACCCTACGGAGCGTCAATAAGACGCAGTGTCGAGGCTTGCCTCTGTGCGCACTCTACGGAGTATAAACAACGTGTGGTTGATGCTTCCACACACCTTGAGTCTTGATAAGACGCGCTAGAGGCTCCCCTCCACGTGCACCTCGCAGCACTAGTGTGAGATGCAGCCGAGGCTCGCCTCCGCATGCACCTCGCAGTGTTCGCGCAAGAGGCAGCAGAGGCTCGCCTCCGCATGCAACTCGCAGCGTACGCGCAAGATGCAGCTGAGGCTCGCCTCCACACGCACTTCGCAGCTTTCACGCAAGAGGCAGCAGAGGCTCGCCTCCGCATGCACCTCGTAGCGTTCACGCAAGATGCAGCCGAGGCTCGCCTTCGCAGGCACCTCGCAGCGTTCGCGCAAGAGGCAGCAGAGGCTCGCCTCCGCACGCACCTCGCAGCGTTCGTGCAAGAGGCAGCAGAGGCTCGCCTCCGCATGCACCTCGCAGCGTTCGTGCAAGATGCAGCCGAGGCTCGCCTCCGCATGCACCTCGCAGTGTTCGTGCAAGAGATAGCAGAGGCTCACCTCCGCATGCAACTCGCAGCGTTCGCGCAAGATGCAGCCGAGGCTCACCTCCGCACGCACTTCGCAGTGTTCGTGCAAGAGGTAACAGAGGCATGCCTCCGCATGCACCTCGCAGCGTTCACGCAAGATGCAGCCGAGGCTCGCCTCCGCATGCACCACGCAGCGTTCGCGCAAGAGGCAGCAGAGGCTCGCCTCCGCATGCACCTCGCAGCGTTCAAGCAAGATGCAGCTGAGGCTCGCCTCCGCACGCACCTCGTAGTGTTCGCGCAAGAGGCAACAGAGGCTTGCCTCTGCATGCGCTTCGTAGTGTTTGCTTGAGACGCAGCGGCAGTTTACATTCATGAGCATCCCGCGGAGCACCGACGAGCCTTCATAGGCCCCTGTAGGTGAGGAGGACTTCGCCAACCCACCTAGCGCAATACCCTTGGCGGGGCAGACACTACACCAAACAATAAGGCTCCGCCAAAAGTTGGGCAAGCTCACAGGCCGCAGGGACGGAGAGGGCCAAAGTGCCCGGCAACATGGCTTCGGCCCGTGAAGCCCTTCACCATGATAGGCTCCTGTCGTAGGGGTGGCCCCCACCTAAGCCCAGCTGGCCTGTTAGGGGGATGCAAGGCCCAGAATGGGACATGTGTAACGACATAAGTGCCCCCCGAGGGGGACACATGGATGTAAGGGTATAATTGTAAAAGCACTCCCCATGTGGATATATATATATACACAACACAGGCCACGAGGGAAACCCAAAGCCATTGCTCACCTAACTCTCCACTACCATACTCTCTCTCTCTGTTTGGTCTGTAGCCACAACAGTAACCTACTCGTTATCTTGTTATGCTGTAATGGTGGATCCTAATTGTAATGGAAATGGAATGTGTTGTTATGTTTGCTATTGTGTTTGTTTGTTTTCAAACAGCATACTTAACATTTTATTAGGCTAGCTTGTCAAAAAATAGAAAAAAGTTTAGGTATAGAATGAACTATCTGTCGGGCCCCCGGATTATCAAACCCGGACCCTCTATGTATTACTGCACTAGTCCCAGATCAAAGCTAGTGCACACAGTTAAACAGAATGGAAAACATCACCATCAACGATTTATTACAATAATTAGAGTACTGACCACAAGGTCTCATTATTACATTGGAGGTTTCAAGACCTCGCAAAATCCAAACACAGCGGAAGCAAAAATAAACTCGAGGTAGACCCATCAATATGCCACAGGCAGTTGACTGGGGAAGCGCGACCTAGTCCTCCGGGAAGAATCCGTCACAGCCACAGACGAAGCAATAGTTGTAATCACCTTCTTGAGCTTCATGATCTTCTGAGGTTTATTTTAAGTGTAGCATGTGAGTACATAAAGTACTCCGCAAGTCTTGGGAAAAATGCATAGATGCAGGGCTTAACAAAGGAAGGCTATATGGTTCTTTTGCACAAAGCAACATTTTAAACTTCAATTACTACTAATTATTTTTAAAGACATCACTTTAACAAGTATTTGTTTTAACAGAATTATCATTAACTCTCTAGTGAAGGTTCCATCTACCAACACTAGCTAACAACTTGAACAAGTTTAATACTGCGGGTTACATCCACCCTCTCTGGCTCCAACTGCCAGGATACCCTTCCGAGAGTTCCCTCCACTCTCGGAATACAAAACATTTGATTTTAAAACCAAAACCAGAAATCTACCATGTGAATGCATTCCTTGCCCGCCCTTGACCGTGGGCACGGCTATTCGAATTGTTTTACACTCTGCAGAGGTTGTACAACTTTACCCACAAGAGATAAATTATCCTAAAAGTCCTCACACTTCCTTTGGCATGAGATCCAGATAAAATATCACAAAGCCTTTACCTTACTCTAATCTAGCTAGATACCACCCGCTGAGGTTTCACCGCAGGTAGGCTAACTGCCCGAACCGAAGCCCCCTCTTGCGCCATATGAGTACAGTAAATCCCTGTCCCTCACTGTGAATAACCAGTCCATCCCTGGCACCCACTTTCCACTGGTGGCACCTAAACTAGACTATCATAAGTTAGTCAGCTAGGTCGTACCCATATAGACTTGTGGTTGTACGGTTAATGCTCAGTCTGGACAAACACAAGCGTCGGTCCTTAATTGACTAGGGGGGAACATACACTTAACAAGATCTCGTGCTTCCTGCACCAACCCAAACCAACCATCCACCCTAATCTAAACCAACTTTCACATTTTATTTTATTTTAAAGGATCAGTGGCAACTCCAATTACCACTAGCTTTGCAAACACAAGGGTTTCATCAATAAATCATAATTTCCCATTTTCAAAGTTCCAAGGGTATTTATTTAGCATGACTAAGCATTATACTACCATACTATCATTGTCAAAGAATAAATAATAATCTCATTAATGAGACAAAGGAAGTTCTAGGGTGATAAGGGTACATGATAATCAATTCCCAATGGAGGGCATAACAAGGTTGGATTAACTACTACCTTAAGATTTGAATTATCATTTTATGTAAATAGCAATGCATAACATTTAAAATAATTAAAACATTTCAAAATCATAGGTTCAAGATGATCAAAGGAGACTTGCCTTCTTGCAGGGGCTCTGGGTCTTCTTGTTGAGGAGTGGGGAGGTCTTCTTCAACGTTGGATTCTACGCACGAGAGAAAGGCAACAAAACAAATAAATTCAAATGAAATTTCAAACAAACTCAAAAATTCAAATAGAGGCCATGGTTGGATAGATCATGATTTTAGATGAATTTAGAAATTTGAATGGCTGAATTTGGAGTTAAAATGAGAAAGTTATGCCCATTTGAAAATCTCAGATTTGAATAAATCTAGAAATTCCCAAATTTCTGACAGGTGGGGCCCACTGGGATATTTAATTTTAATTTCTTTATTTTAATCTAAGAGATTGACAGGTGGGGCCCACTGAACAGTGACCATTGGCGGTCACTGACATGTGGGACCCACTGGACAGTGAGCCCACTGACTCATCCTCTGACACGTGGGACCCATTGGACTTCGGGCCCACTTGTCAGAGTCCAGCACAGAGGGGTGGGACCCAGGCGGCAGTGGCCAGCGCAGACCGGCAGCCGCTGACGTGTGGGGCCCACTTGTCAGCGTGAGATTTTAAAAGAATGGCTCGACCTCAGCGTGCAGAGCCGGGGGCTCGAAAGCGCGCCGAGGGAGCCGGGGGGAGAAAGAGTTAGCGCTGGTAACCAGTCGGGCGGGGAGGCGTTGCCTACCCAGTATGGGTAGGTAACCCTTTTGAGTTACCTGCCGGAGGGGAGGCCGGGGAAGATGGCCGGAGGCAGGGTCGTCGGCGGCGAGGGAGTGCCGGAGGGGTTCAAGCGGTGCGTAGAATATGATCCTGGCGCGGAGGGGGTTCGGTTGGAAGGGTCGGCGAAGCTTGGGGACGAACGGAGACGGCCGGCGACGAGGTGGCAGCGACGACGGCTCGGGAGCTCCGATGCGACGGCGCTCCGGTGACGGGGAGGGGCGGCCGAGGGGTCGGGGAGGACCGCCCGGGCGTGAGGAAGCTCGGGGAGGCGACGGCAGGCTCTGGGGATGACCGAGGCGGCAAGGGAAGCTCGCCGGAGTTGGGCGGAGCTTGGAGGGACGGGAGGCACGGTGCTGGGGCGCTACGGGGCTCGGAAGCGAGAGCGGAGGGCCGAGGGAGGTGGTGCTGGAGGAGGCGAAGCCGAAGGGGGGTTTTTATAGGGCGGAGGAGGGGACACGGGCGCGGGATTGCTCGCCGGAGATCTCGGTGGCCGGCGGGGAAAGTTTGGGGGGAAAAGGGAAATAGGGGACCGGGAAGGGAAGGGAGGTGCGGGCGTTAGGGATCCGGTCGTGCGGGGAGCTCGGGGATTCCAAAACTGGGGAGAGGCAGGGAAGGCAAAGCCGGATTCGGCTCGGGTGCGGTCGCCGGCGCAAAGAAGGAAAACGGGGAGAGAAGAAAGGAAAGGGGCGCTCCGCGGGGGAGACGGATCTGACAGGCGGGGCCGGGGTTGCAGCGGGAGCGGAGGCGTGTGTGGCTGACGGGCGGGGCCCGCGGTGCAGAGAGACGGAGACGGAGGGGAGATGCGCCGACAGGTGGGCCGGGGCGCGCGTGCGTCGGATGGAGTTCGGGCGGTGGAGGATGAGGGTGAGGCGGACGGGTGGATGGGAGTGAGGGACGACGTGGCGGCCATCGGGGAAGGGTAGGCGGGGTGGAGCGGATGGCCGAGGGGGGGGGCGGCGTGGCTAGATCCAGGCCGTCCACGCGTCGTCCGGGGGAGGGGTTTGAATTTTTATTTTTGGTTTTTGATTTTTAGATTTTCAGAAAAGGCTAGGAAATTCATTTGGCCTCAGAAAAATATGAAAATACCTTCAAAAATTCCAGAAAAATTCACAGAAGCTCCTGGAGATATTTTGAACTTAATAAAATTATTTCCAACTACTGTTGATAATTAATTTTCATAGTTTGAATTACTTTTAATTCCTGAAATAGGTTTTTAAATTCCAGAAAATTCAGAAAAGCCAAATAAAATCCAATTACTTTGAAATAGTTAATTTGAATTTAATTTTTCCTAAAAGAAAAAATTTGGGATGTGACAAACCTACCCCCCTTAGAAGAATCTCGACCCCGAGATTTGGACGGACTGGGAAAAAGGTCGGGGAACTCTTCTTTCAAATCCTCTTCACGTTCCCAAGTCGCTTCCGATTCTGAATGGTTGCTCCACTGCACTTTACAGAACTTGATAACCTTGCTGCGCGTACGGCGCTCTGCTTCCTCCAATATCTTGACTGGATACTCTGGATAGGTGAGGTCCTCCTTCACATTGATTTCATCTAGAGGCATCTGCTCTTCTGGAACTCTAAGACATTTTTTTAGCTGAGACACATGGAAGACGTCATGCACCTTTGACAGTTGAGGTGGAAGCTCCAACTGATAAGCAACTGCTCCTCGTTTCGCTACAACAGGAAAGGGTCCGATGAATCTAGGAGCAAGTTTTCCACTGACCCCAAAACGTCTCATTCCTTTGAGAGGTGACACCTTCAAATAAACATGATCACCAGGTACAAATTCTAAGCTTCTACGTCGATTGTCCGCATAGCTCTTCTGTCTGGTTTGAGCTGTCTTTAATCTGTCCTGGATTAGGCGAACTTGTTCCTCTGCTTGTTTCAACACATCTGGTCCAAATACTTGTCCTTCTCCTGTCTCCTTCCAATACAATGGAGTCCTGCACTTTCTACCATACAAGGCTTCAAACGGAGACATTTGCAAACTGGATTGGTAACTATTATTATAGGAGAATTCTGCATAGGGTAAACTCTGATCCCAATTCATCTTGTTTGCTAAGACACAAGCCCTCAACATGTCTTCCAAAATTTGATTTACTCTTTCTGTTTGTCCATCTGTCTGGGGATGATAGGCTGTACTGAAGTTTAAGTTTGTGCCCAAAAGTTCATGTAGCTTTTGCCAAAACCTTGAAGTGAATTGGGTTCCTCGATCTGACACAATCTTTTTTGGGACTCCATGTAAACTCACAATCCTTGACATATACAATTCTGCGAGTTTATCCCCCGAGTATGTGGTCTTTACTGGAATGAAATGGGCGACTTTTGTCAGACGATCCACGATAACCCAAATTGAATCATGTCCAGATTTGATTCTCGGTAACCCAGTTATAAAATCCATACCAATTTCTTCCCATTTCCACTCAGGGATCTGCAATGGTTGCAAAAGTCCAGCAGGTCTCTGGTGTTCAGCTTTAATCCGTTGGCACACATCACACAAAGCTACATACTCAGCAATCTCTCTTTTCATACCTACCCACCAATACCTTTCTTTTAGATCTTGGTACATCTTGGTACTTCCAGGGTGAATTGAGTACCTGGTTTCATGAGCTTCCTTCATGATCAACTCTTTTATCTCCTTCTTTTCAGGCACCAAAATTCTTTTTCCATACCAAATGGTACCTTGTTCATCCTCGGAAAATTCTAATGCTTTCCCTTTCTTCATATTATCCTTGATCTCCTGGGCATACTTGTCCTCCTTTTGAGCTGCTCTGATTTGATCCTCTAAGGTTGGTTGAATCTCCAGAGTAGCGAGAAATCCTTTTCCTACTACTTCTAGATTAAGCTGCCGAAATTCTTCTTGAAGTGCAGGCATACTGTCCTTAATCCACAGCTTGGTGCAATAACTCTTTCGGCTCAAGGCATCAGCTACCACATTAGCCTTTCCGGGATGATAATGTATCCCAATATCATAATCCTTTATTAACTCAAGCCATCTCCTTTGCCTCATATTGAGATCGGGTTGAGTAAATATGTACTTCAAACTTTTGTGATCCGTGTAGATCTCACAGCGGTTGCCGATCAGATAATGCCTCCATATTTTTAGAGCATGCACTACTGCCGCAAGCTCTAAATCATGGGTTGGGTAGTTCTCTTCATGGGGCCGCAATTGCCTTGAAGCATAGGCTACTACCTTTCTTTCTTGCATCAGAACACAGCCTAATCCTTGCCTGGACGCATCACAGAAGACTTCAAAATCTTTTCTGATATCTGGGAGCGTCAACACTGGTGCGGAAGTTAACCTTTTCTTTAGCTCTTGAAAACTATCCTCACACGGTTTACTCCATTCAAACTTCTTTTCTTTCTTCAGTAACTGGGTGAGAGGTCTTGCAAGTTTGGAGAAGCCTTCAATAAAGCGACGATAGTAGCCAGCCAATCCAAGAAAACTTCTGATCTCTGTTACTGACTTGGGTTGTGCCCAGTTAAGAACATCATTTACCTTTTCAGGGTCTACAGACACTCCTCCTGCGGAAATCACATGACCCAAGAAGGCTACTTTCTTCAACCAAAATTCACACTTGCTAAACTTGGCATACAACCGGTGCTCTCTGAGTTTTTCCAAAACTATCCTTAGATGCTCCGCATGCTCTTCCTCATTCTTGGAATATATCAAAATGTCATCAATGAATACCACCACAAATTTATCCAAATATTCCATGAACACCTTATTCATCAGGTTCATGAAATATGCGGGGGCATTGGTTAAGCCAAAAGACATCACTGTATACTCATACAGTCCATACCGAGTGGCAAAGGCTGTCTTCGGTATATCTTCTGGTCTTATCTTTAGCTGGTGATAACCCGACCGAAGGTCAATCTTGGAGAAGACACATGAACCTTTCAATTGATCAAATAGATCATCTATCCGGGGTAGAGGGTACTTGTTCTTAATCGTTACATCGTTCAGAGATCGATAGTCCACACACATGCGAAGACTGCCATCCTTCTTTTTCACTAGCAATACGGGTGCTCCCCAGGGTGACGAGCTCGGTCTTACAAATCCCTTGTCCTGCAACTCTTCAATTTGTTTCTTGACTTCAGCCAAATCATTCGCAGACATTCGATAAGGTCTCTTTGAAATCGGAGCCGTACTAGGTACCAAGTTGATAACAAATTCAATTTCTCTGTCCGGTGGCATTCCCGGTAAATCCTCAGGGAACACGTCTGGGTATTCATTTACTATGGATACCTTTTCAAGAGTCACTCCCTTTACACTATTCGATCCACACCTATTCTGAGAGGAGGGGTTTGACTTATACCTTACTTGGATTCCATCCGAGTTGGTAACAGTAACAGCACGATCGGCACAGTCTATGTGTCCTTTATATTTGGTTAACCAATCCATTCCAAGTATCACATCTAAACTCTTGGAGTCTATTATAATAAGATTCGCTAGGAACCTAACTCCATTTATATCCACAGTTGCATTAGGGCAAACTGTGTTAGTCCTCATTTCCTTTCCAGGGGATTGGACTAGCATAGGGTTCTTTAGCTTATGCACATCCCAGCTATATCTTTCAACAAAATCTTTGGATACAAAGGAATGTGAAGCTCCAGAATCAAATAATGCTGATGCAGATACTGAGTTGACAAGGAACTTACCCAGAACTACGTCGGGTGCATCCTGGGCTGCTTCCGCGGTCACATGATTGAGATGTCCTCTGCTCACCACTTGTGGAGCCCTTGGGGTCTGAGGGGTCCCACGGCCTTGTCCTGCATTTGGAGCTCGTGCTGGTGTTGTTCCCAGATTGAAGCGAACTGGAGTCACAGCTGAACGCTTCTGGGGACAGTTACTGGCATAGTGCCCCATATTCTTGCAGTTGAAACACTGCACTCCTGCTGCTGAAGTCCGGTTCTGCTGTGGTTGGCCACCATTGCCTGTCCGGGGAACTTGGTTATTTGGGCGAGGTCCAGTGAATGGAGTCCTTGGCGCACTCGGCTCTGGGGTTCTGTGGAACTGAGGTGGGCTGGGGCGAAATCGAGAACTGCTCGCGCCCTGCTGTGCTTGAAACTTCCTCTTCCGGCTCTCATACAGCTGACGTTGAGCATCTTCCTGTACAAAAGCCTTGTTCACCATGTGCTGAAAGGTCGGGAAATCATTCGACACTAGTTGCACTTTGAGGTTGGGATCGAGTCCCTGCATGAACCTCCAGATCTTGGTCGCCTCCGAGGTGATCTCTTCAGATACATACCTGTACAGCTGGGTGAACTTGTTCAGGTATTCGGAAACGCTAAGGTTTCCTTGCTGCAGCTGGTAAAATTCTCTTTTCTTCATGTCCATTATTCCCGTAGGAATATGGGCAGTGCGGAAAGCCTCCACGAATTCATCCCATGCGATAGCTTGTGCATTTTGGTGAGCGGCGCGGTAATTCTCCCACCAGTTAGCAGCGATCCCTTTGAGTTGATGTGCTGCATACAACACCTTCTCATTGTCATTGCATTGGGCTAGGACCAGCTTCCTTTCTACATCCTTAATCCAATCATCTGCTTCCATTGGATCTACAGATCCAGCAAAAGTAGGAGGCCTTGTCCTCATGAATTCTCCCATTCGAGACTGAGGAGCTTGGTTGGGCGCCTGCGGAGCTTGCTGCACTTGGTTCTGGGCGAGAGCTTGAAGAAGCTGCAGCTGCATGGCCATCATTTGTTCCAAGCTGGGGGCTTGAGGAGGAGGTGGTGGAATGTTGCTGTCTGGTTGGTTGTTGGCGTCACGGCTGCTGCTAGGGTTGCTCCTCGTGTTCACCATCTGAAGCGGTTTTAGGTTAGCAAAAGGTAAGAGGGAATTAGCAAAGGTAAGAGATTTAGGGAGACTAAGCCACATCCCAAACCAACACACAAGAAAGAGACAAGCAATTCAACTTAGCAAAAGAACTTATATTGAAATCAAAATAGGTTTAAGAATGGTTGTACCACAAGTGCACGAATGCTTGGTACAGTCCATCTAGCACACCAAAACATATTAAACGTTCTACTAACGTGGACATTTTATTTGGGTACTACTGACTCAAAAGACTACTAATCCTCTCCAAAGACGCGCTCCTCAGGGTCCTCCTCAGGTTCTTCTTCTTCTGGCTCCTCCTCTGGTCCTTCTTCTGGATCCTCCTCCGGGTCTTCCTGGTGCTCTCTTACGTGGTGCCTCGAACAATCACACTCAGCCGAGGCACGGGGACGGTTACGACTGAAGGCAGTCGAACGCGAGCGGGAGGGAGAAGGCTTGCGCTTCCTGAGGGTGATGACTGGTGGTGGACTGGGGCGTCGCACCTTCTTGCGTGTTGTCATCCTGATGCAGAGTCCCGAGAGTCGAGCTGGCGCTGGGTCGTTGGGGGCGGCAGCTGGTACTGGGGAAGACGGCGTGTAGTCAGCGACGGGTGAAGACGGCGTGTAGTTAGCTGCGGCCCTGAGTCGTCCCAGCTCAAACTCAGCTGCCTGGCTCTGGAGAAGCTGTGCGCGAAGTGTGTCCGAATGCTGGTAGCTGGAGGTGAGAAGCATCCGGAGTTGTCCAATCTCCTCCTGAGCTCTAGCGTAAGTGATGTCCATCGCCTGGGTGAGCTGCACCTGATGTGATAGTCGAGGATCGTCAGCTGGTATGTCAAAAGGATCTGGATACCTTTGTCCTGGGCGAGGGTTGATGAAGAAGCAAAAAGGGGACTGATGTACAGCATCCTTGTGCAGATGGCACAGCTCGTCAATGGTGAGGCGTGCTGCGTCCTGGACAGCGTTGAAACAGCGGGATCGAGGATGTGTGATGGAGTATGTTTGGGAGTTGAATTCCCCTTCCCTTGCATACAGGAATACTTCCATCATCCAGGAGTCTCGATCCAGAATCCGCGTCTTCCGTCCCTTGAAAATGGGCGGCTGACGGTACTCCAGACACTGCATCAACTGTCGGAGAAGGCTAGCGAATGCTCCGGCATCCTCTCCATGCGAGTAGTAGTCCCACGGGGCAGCGGAGGATGAACCGGCCATCTACAAAGTTGAATAAAAGAGAAGATTAGTAAAAGTTTTGATCAAATAGAGTTGGAGACAAGAACGAGATCCTAAGTAAGAAGAGAGTAGAAGCAAAGAGACTTCTATATTTTTAATATACTCTTTTTATAAATATAAGTCCTTATGGTTTGCCATTCCTAAACTAAGTCACGTCCTACAGTCAAATAGGCTCTGATACCATCTCTGTCGGGCCCCCGGATTATCAAACCCGGACCCTCTGTGTATTACTGCACTAGTCCCAAATCAAAGCTAGTGCACACAGTTAAACAGAATGGAAAACATCACCATCAACGATTTATTACAATAATTAGAGTACTGACCACAAGGTCTCATTATTACATTGGAGGTTTCAAGACCTCGCAAAATCCAAACACAGCGGAAGCAAAAATAAACTCGAGGTAGACCCATCAATATGCCACAGGCAGTTGACTGGGGAAGCACGACCTAGTCCTCCGGGAAGAATCCGTCACAGCCACAGACGAAGCAATAGTTGTAATCACCTTCTTGAGCTTCATGATCTTCTGAGGTTTATTTTAAGTGTAGCATGTGAGTACATAAAGTACTCCGCAAGTCTTGGGAAAATGCATAGATGCAGGGCTTAACAAAGGAAGGCTATATGGTTCTTTTGCACAAAGCAACATTTTAAACTTCAGTTACTACTAATTATTTTTAAAGACATCACTTTAACAAGTATTTGTTTTAACAGAATTATCATTAACTCTCTAGTGAAGGTTCCATCTACCAACACTAGCTAACAACTTGAACAAGTTTAATACTGGGGGTTACATCCACCCTCTCTGGCTCCAACTGCCAGGATACCCTTCCGAGAGTTCCCTCCACTCTCGGAATACAAAACATTTGATTTTAAAACCAAAACCAGAAATCTACCATGTGAATGCATTCCTTGCCCGCCCTTGACCGTGGGCACGGCTATTCGAATAGTTTTACACTCTGCAGAGGTTGTACAACTTTACCCACAAGAGATAAATTATCCTAAAAGTCCTCACGCTTCCTTTGGCATGAGACCCAGATAAAATATTACAAAGCCTTTACCTTACTCTAATCTAGCTAGATACCACCCGCTGAGGTTTCACCGCAGGTAGGCTAACTGCCCGAACCGAAGCCCCCTCTTGCACCATATGAGTACAGTAAATCCATGTCCCTCACTGTGAATAACCAGTCCATCCCTGGCACCCACTTTCCACTGGTGGCACCTAAACTAGACTATCATAAGTTAGTCAGCTAGGTCGTACCCATATAGACTTGTGGTTGTACGGTTAATGCTCAGTCTGGACAAACACAAGCGTCGGTCCTTAATTGACTAGGGGGGAACATACACTTAACAAGATCTCGTGCTTCCTGCACCAACCCAAACCAACCATCCACCCTAATCTAAACCAACTTTCACATTTTATTTTATTTTAAAGGATCAGTGGCAACTCCAATTACCACTAGCTTTGCAAACACAAGGGTTTCAACAATAAATCATAATTTCCCATTTTCAAAGTTCCAAGGGTATTTATTTAGCATGACTAAGCATTATACTACCATACTATCATTGTCAAAGAATAAATAATAATCTCATTAATGAGACAAAGGAAGTTCTAGGGTGACAAGGGTACATGATAATCAATTCCCAATGGAGGGCATAACAAGGTTGGATTAACTACTACTTTAAGATTTGAATTATCATTTTATGTAAATAGCAATGCATAACATTTAAAATAATTAAAACATTTCAAAATCATAGGTTCAAGATGATCAAAGGAGACTTGCCTTCTTGCAGGGGCTCTGGGTCTTCTTGTTGAGGAGTGGGGAGGTCTTCTTCAACGTTGGATTCTACGCACGAGAGAAAGGCAACAAAACAAATAAATTCAAATGAAAATTCAAACAAACTCAAAAATTCAAATAGAGGCCATGGTTGGATAGATCATGATTTTAGATGAATTTAGAAATTTGAATGGCTGAATTTGGAGTTAAAATGAGAAAGTTATGCCCATTTGAAAATCTCAGATTTGAATAAATCTAGAAATTCCCAAATTTCTGACAGGTGGGGCCCACTGGAATATTTAATTTTAATTTTTTTATTTTAATCTAAGAGATTGACAGGTGGGGCCCACTGAACAGTGACCATTGGCGGTCACTGACATGTGGGACCCACTGGACAGTGAGCCCACTGACTCATCCTCTGACACGTGGGACCCACTGGACTTCGGGCCCACTTGTCAGAGTCCAGCACAGAGGGGTGGGACCCAAGCGGCAGTGGCCAGCGCAGACCGGCAGCCGCTGACGTGTGGGGCCCACTTGTCAGCGCGAGATTTTAAAAGAATGGCTCGACCTCAACGTGCGGAGCCGGGGGCTCGAACGCGCGCCGAGGGAGCCGGGGGGAGAAAGAGTTAGCGCTGGTAACCAGTCGGGCGGGGAGGCGTTGCCTACCCAGTATGGGTAGGTAACCCTTTTGAGTTACCTGCCGGAGGGGAGGCCGGGGAAGATGGCCGGAGGCAGGGTCGTCGGCGGCGAGGGAGTGCCGGAGGGGTTCAGGCGGTGCGTAGAATATGATCCTGGCGTGGAGGGGGTTCGGTTGGAAGGGTCGGCGAAGCTTGGGGACGAACGGAGATGGCCGGCGACGAGGTGGCAGCGACGACGGCTCGGGAGCTCCGATGCGACGGCGCTCCGGTGACGGGGAGGGGCGGCCGAGGGGTTGGGGAGGACCGCCCGGGCGTGAGGAAGCTCGGGGAGGCGACGGCAGGCTCTGGGGATGACCGAGGCGGCGAGGGAAGCTCGCCGGAGTTGGGCGGAGCTCGGAGGGACGGGAGGCACGGTGCTGGGGCGCTACGGGGCTCGGAAGCGAGAGCGGAGGGCCGAGGGAGGTGGTGCTGGAGGAGGCGAAGCCGAAGGGGGGTTTTTATAGGGCGGAGGAGGGGACACGGGCGCGGGATTGCTCGCCGGAGATCTCGGTGGCCGGCGGGGAAAGTTTGGGGGAAAAAGGAAATAGGGGACCGGGAAGGGAAGGGAGGCGCGGGCGTTAGGGATCCGGTCGTGCGGGGAGCTCGGGGATTCCAAAACCGGGGAGAGGCAGGGAAGGCAAAGCCGGATTCGGCTCGGGTGCGGTCGCCGGCGCAAAGAAGGAAAGCGGGGAGAGAAGAAAGGAAAGGGGCGCTCCGCGGGGGAGACGGATCTGACAGGCGGGGCCGGGGTTGCAGCGGGAGCGGAGGTGTGTGTGGCTGACGGGCGGGGCCCGCGGTGCAGAGAGACGGAGACGGAGGGGAGACGCGCCGACAGGTGGGCCGGGGCGCGCGTGCGTCGGATGGAGTTCGGGCGGTGGAGGATGAGGGTGAGGCGGACGGGTGGATGGGAGTGAGGGACGACGTGGCGGCCATCGGGGAAGGGTAGGCGGGGTGGAGCGGATGGCCGAGGGGGGGCGGCATGGCTAGATCCAGGCCGTCCACGCGTCGTCCGGGGGAGGGGTTTGAATTTTTATTTTTGGTTTTTGATTTTTAGATTTTCAGAAAAGGCTAGGAAATTCATTTGGCCTCAGAAAAATATGAAAATACCTTCAAAAATTCCAGAAAAATTCACAGAAGCTCCTGGAGATATTTTGAACTTAATAAAATTATTTCCAACTACTGTTGATAATTAATTTTCATACTTTGAATTACTTTTAATTCCTGAAATAGGTTTTTAAATTCCAGAAAATTCAGAAAAGCCAAATAAAATCCAATTACTTTGAAATAGTTAATTTGAATTTAATTTTTCCAAAAAGCAAAAATTTGGGATGTGACACTATCACAGACGGTTTGTGGTATAAATTGTCTATGAAGGACTATTACAAATGGCTCAAACAAAAAACTATCTGTGATTCTCGCACATCACAGATGATTTATTTACCAACCATTTGTGATGGAAAAGTATCACATATGGTTCTATGTACCAACCGTCTGTGATATTCACCCATCACAGACGGTTAGTAGCTAGAACCGTCTGTGATGTTTGAGTATCACACATGATTTTTGGTTCAAGCCATCTGTGATAGTATTATTTATAGACAGTTCTAGTTACAAACTGTCTGTGTTATATTTATCACAGACGGCTCACAAACCGTCTGTTATAACCTCCAATTATCACTGACCCATAAATCCAGACGGTTCAGAAAACCATCTGTGATGGCAGTTCCAAACCGTCTATAGTGATCCTTTTTGTAGTAGTGTACCTGTCATCGATCGAC